>OW799233.1:183267734-184467734 GCA_941918925.1 Phyto melanocephala
ACATATGTATGTATGTATGGTAGCATTTTTGCAATAAGTGAAAATAGGTATGCAATAATTTTTTGCTACCGTGCTAGCGTGAGTGCATTTTTCAGGTGTGTTGTAAACTTATGACCACAACAAATCTTTTTTTAAATTAATAAGTAAGATTCTGTGTTTTAATATTTTTCGAAAAAAAGTTAATTAATTTTAACAAAATTACAATGCTTAAATCAACGAAGAAATATATCATAAATTTTTTGGTTAAAAAATGTCGTGGATGAAATTGAATTTGTGGAGATTTTAATTCCTGAAAGTAAGTAAACTCTGTTTCTGTTGTGCAAATTTGTGTGACATTACTCTGCACTAAATTTTCGCTGTGCACATTGCGCTTTAATAGGTATAATTTGTTTTTGTAGTCGTGCAAAAGTTAAATTGTTTGCTAGTCTGCACGACTTGCAAGGGTAGTTTGCATCAAAGAGTGAGTTCCGCTCATAATCCTTTTTGAAAAAGTAAACATATATTTTTTGGAGATATCTGAAAAAAATCAACACCATTTATTTTTATAGCATTTTTTATAAAAATATGCCTAAAGAAACATATGTACATATGTACATATGTATGCATTCATAAACGTTTTATTTTAAATTATATTTTTAATTTTTATAACAAGGTTCTTTTTGGGAAGGAAATATGTGATATTGTACGAGAAGTAACCGACGACAAGTCGTTGGAAAAGGAAGTTCGTAAGCAACTACAAATAGAACAAGCCGCCAAATCGAGCACAAAAGCAAAGCTCGTGAAATTGGCCGATAAGTTGGATAACTTAAGAGACTTGGAACAAATATTGCCTAACGGATGGACTGAGGTAAGAGTTTTTGTTTAACTACAGTATTATTTTTGTGAACTCTTGTCAAAACAACTTATTTAAAATTTTCAAAATTATGTTGATTCTTTTTGATGTTAACATGTTACACTTAAAACATGTTACACTTAAAATATGCCAATAAATGTTAAAAAAGCAGCTTATGATAA
The DNA here is from genome assembly GCA_941918925.1 of Phyto melanocephala. Taxonomy (NCBI): domain Eukaryota; kingdom Metazoa; phylum Arthropoda; class Insecta; order Diptera; family Rhinophoridae; genus Phyto; species Phyto melanocephala. The sequence continues at coordinate 183,268,749 of OW799233.1, forward strand.
AAAAAAACTTATTAGAATCTCTATACCAAAAGCACAGAATACACAAATGATCTAGTTAAATTATGATGCACTGGCGTATATGAAGTAATAAAGGGTGATTTTTAAGAGCTATAGGAAAGTTAAAAAAAAAAAACACATGAACTTCAGAAAAATTCATGAAATTTTTATTTGAATCGATAGTACGGTCCATATAATTTAATGTTTGAAGATTATTTTATGCAAATCAAGACCGTGACTGCGCCTCAAATGGTCCATCCGCTTAGTCCAATTTTGGCATACTCTTTTCAACATTTCGGCCGGTATCTCATGAATAAATGCTTCAATGTTGTCTTCCAATGTGTCAATTAAAGCGAGCATGTGTGTATAGACATGAGCTTTAACATAGCACCACAAAAAACAGTCTAAAGGCGTTAAATCGCGCCATCATAAATTAATTTTAGAGATCAAAACGGAAATTTTAAGATTATTAATTCTAATTTTGATTGTCAGAGAAATCATCTTCTTCGTCTGTCTCTGCCAATTCGTCTTCTTTCTCACCAAATATGTTTTTATAACCTTCACCTGTGGTGCACAAGGGTATATATAGCTTTGTCATTCCGTTTGTACTTTCTACAATTTTCATTTTCGACCCCATAAAATATAGATTTTCTGAAAGCTTATGAATAGAGGAGTCGACTAAGCCCTGACCGTCTGTCTGTCTTTCTGTCTGTCTGTCTGTCTGTCCGTGTGTTGGTTGAAATCAACTTTTAGAAGCAACTATATGTTCCTCAGATCTCTATATGGTATCAATCCAGGAATGAATCGCTATTGAAATTCAGCACAATCGCTCCATAACTTTCTGAGATATAAGCAAAAAACCACGAACACCTCGTTTTTTTCACAATTACAACAACAACATAAAACGTGGCATCGAATCCCAGCTGAGCCAAAAATTTGTATACCCTTCACACAGCGAAAAAGGGTATATATAGGTTTGTCATTCCGTGTGAAATTTCTACAATTTTGATTTCCGACCCCATAAAGTATATATTTTCTGAAAGCTTATGAATAGGGGAGTCGATTAAGCCCTGTCAGTCTGTCCGTCTGACCGTCTGTCCGTGTGTATGTTGAAATCAACTTTTTGAAGCCCCCCGCCATCGCTTGGACTCGGGTGAGGTATTAAAATATCAGAAATATTCGGGAGTAGATCGGTATTGAAAATCAGAAACATCGGTACATAAACAACTGAGATATGAGCAAAAACCCACGACCACCTCGATTTTTTTTCACAAAAACAACATTACAACAACATACATACATACAAACGTGTATACTGGTTAGAGAAAACGTGGCATCGAATCCCAGCTGAGCCAAACAAAATTTTTTTTTTATATTTTTTTTATTTTTTATTTAATATATTATTTATATTTTTATTATTTTTTTTAAATTATTTTTTTTTAAATATTGTTTTTTATTTTTTTTTTTTGTTTTATATTTATTATATATATTTGAATTATTTAAAAAAATATTTTTTTTTTAAATTTTTTTTTTATTTTTTTTTTTAATTTTTTTTTATTTTTTTTTAACATACATGCGTAAATTTATAATTTTACAATGGGATGTTTTTATATATGTATGTTTTTTATATGTATGTACGTATATCATATGAAATGGTGATACAAACTACTGTTATTGCATGACTACACGTTGTGAAGGGTATATAAGATTCGGCACGGCAGAATATAGCGCTCTTACTTGTTTTATTTTATATATTATTTATATTTTTATTATTTTTTTAAAAAAAATTTTTTTTAATTTTTTTTTGTTTTTAATATATTTTTTTTTTAGAAACACATATAATTTTGCAATGGTATGTTTTTTACATGTATGTATGTACGTATTTTATATGAGATGAATGGTGATATAAACAATTGTTATTGTATGACTACACGTTGTGAAGGGTATATAAGATTCGGTACGGCCGAATATAGCACTGTTACTTGTTTATAATATCTTCGTATTCTTGTATGTATAGTTCAGGAATAAACTTTCTTTTAAGCAGACTCTCTAAATCCTTTTTTTTCGGTCCTGATATTGGCAGTTGTGTAGAATAAAGAATGTTTGGTTCATTGAATTCTTCAAGGCATTTTACTTGATTGCGCGTGCAACAAAAACCCAGGGTATATTAAGGAGAAAGTGATTGAATTTTAAATATTTTATTTCAGGGAATGATTTAGAAAAAATGAAAATATTAGATTCCGTTATCTTGAAATTAGTTTGCTCCTTGGTTTTTACTCCTTGTGTTGGAAAATATTTAAGCGCTGCTTTTTTCCAATCGCGGAAATCTTTGTATGTCAACACTTCCACCTCATAAGCTTTGGGATTTATCCTGGCATTGGAAATCAGAGTAACCCATTCTGATGGTGGCCAAATTATTCTTTTTTGACAAATCTATAGTAGCATGTACAGAATCAACAGGCATTTAAGTATGACTAGGAAGTAGAAATGTTAATTTAATTTCCTTAATGTGTTGAGCTTGTTTTTGTATAAACAAAAATCATTGTTATGATTTGGCGATTTTTTTTGTCCAGGACAGCTATCACAGTATAAGGAAATTGATGTAACAGTTTTTCTCTCATCGACGATTTTTAAGTACTGATTAAGGATTGTACACATTTCATTTCCTCCTCGCATTCCATCAAGTACACCCCACACAAAAGCATACGCATTATGTGTTCCACTCTCATAAATTGTCTTGTTATTAAACGAGTATTTTCTCGAGTAATAGCATACTCTGCGTATGTGGAACGTTTAGAACTTTTTGCAGGTCTAAACTAGCACAAACAAATGATGATGAACTCTTGGCTTTTTCTTGATCTTCGTCTCTTTCTGTTGAGAATGTTTTTTCACTTTTGCTTTCTGTGTTTCATCCAGTTCACAAAAGGTACACTTATCTTTTTTGGGAACATGGATGCCAATGTTGTACGTTTTGAAAATTCTGCGAAAATTTTTTTCGGAGGCAAAATTTTGTACCCTGTTCCAATTGGATTTCTTTGAATTTTCTGTAAAGGTTAGAAATACTAAAACACTCGGTGGGCAAGTAAGTTGTATTGGTCCTAGAACGGCAATAGTGGGATGGAACCCTTGGTAAGCTTTCAATGAAAGTGCAAATGGCTTCTTTTAAATCAGCGGACGTAGCATTGAACGTGGCTGCTGCACCCCTTTTGTCTGTTTCCGATGTATTTAAAACTGTTGTTTTTTCAAGGGCATATGTCACAACTCTACTTGAAATATTAAGGGTTTTCAGCAAAAACTGCATACATTCAAAATTTATAAAATATTTTCTTGTTTCTGTCTTTTTTTAAATTTTTTTGCTTCGTCGCCTTTTGATAGGAACACGATAAACGCAGGATAAAATCCAATCTTTATGCTGGTTATGTGTCAGTTTCTAATAAAAGTCAAAAACTTCTTGCTTTTGCGACTCACTTAATTTGGTTGTACATTTGTTTTGGCAGCTCACGCATGGGTTTCTTTGAACAGATTTTTGTTTTCTCAACACGAGCTCTTTTCGATTTTACCCCCAACCCCTGGTTACATACCTCAATGGCCATGACTTGTTGCTTTGGATTCTTGTTTACTTTTTGGCGTTGTTCTATGTCATCGGCATTTGAATTTTCTATGAAATTGTTATGCCAAGATGAACTCTGATCTGTTTCAACGGATAACACTCAGACCTAGATTCAGATGGTGCAGACAAGCTCCTGCCCGTAGTACATTTCGTTTTTTCAAAATGATTGAGCTAAAACAAAATTCATAGTTGTGTTTATTTCACCTACCTCAAAATATAAACATGTATCAAGAATCAAGGAGTGTTGTATTCGGGAGTAATTAAAACACGCTGTCGTAGAGAATATGTTACCATATTAACACCTTAGAAAAAGTATTCATACGTAGCGATTATAACAAGGAGCTTATGTACTTACTTTCATTCCTTCATTAGATTGTTTTGCTGATTCAACCATTTGCCTACCTCTTGAATGAAACAAAATTGGCTTTTGCAATCCAGAGGGACCTGGAAAATTTTAATTCATGGTAAAATTATAAATAGTTTCACTAAAATACCACGAAACGATGAACTAAATAAAAAATAACTCATAACAAAACCAAAGCCTACTTACTTCATTCACATATCTATCTATATATATAAAAGTGAAACTCTGTGTGTGTGTGTGTGTGTGTGTGTTAGCTATAGACTCCGAAACTGTAAAACCGATCGGGCTCAAACTTTGGTAAGTTATTGTACACATACCAGGGAGTGTTTATGGGTGAAAAAAAGTGGGCGGGGCCACGCCCATAAAAAATTAGTTATCAGTTTTAGCTACTTGCACTTGACCGATTTTTCTGAAACTTTGCACACATATCGAGCTGTCATGATTAAAAAATTTCGTGATAAGAAAAGTGGGCGGGGCCACGCCCCTAAAAAAGTTTAAATTTTGAGGTACTTGCACTGGACCGATTTTTCTGAAACTTTGCACACATATTAAGCTGTCATGACTTTATAATTTGGTGATTAAAAAAGTGGGCGGGGCCACGCCCATAAAAAATTTATTATCAGTTTTAGCTACTTGCACTGGACCGAACTTTCTGAAACTTTGCAAACATACTGAGCTGTCATGACTTTACACTTTCGTCATTAGAAAAGTGGGCAGTGCCACGCCCATTAAAAAAAGGTATCATTTTGAGGTACTTGCACTGGACCGATTTTTCTGAAACTTTGCACACATATTGAGTTATCATGACTATACAGTTTCGTATTTAGAAAAGTGGGCAGTGCCACGCCCATAAAAAAAATATCATTTCAAGGTACTTGCACTGGACCGATTTTTCTGAAACTTTGCACACATATTGAGCTGTCATGACTATACAGTTTCGTAATTAGAAAAGTGGGCAGTGCCACGCTCATAAAGAAAAAGTTATAGTGTTTAGCCTTGCACTTGATATTCGATTAAAATTTAGAATGCGATTAAAATTCATGAAGGGGCGTAGCAACGCGCGCCGGGATTGGCTAGTATATATAAAAGTGAAACTCTGTGTGTGTGTGTGTTAGCTATAGACTCCGAAACTGTAAAACCGATCGGGCTGAAACTTTGGCAAGTTGTTGTACACATACCAGGGAGTGTTTATGGGTGGAAAAAAGTGGGCGGGGTCACGCCCATAAAAATTAGTTATCAGTTTTAAGTACTTGCACTTGACCGATTTTTCTGAAACTTTGCACACATATCGAGCTGTCATGACTAAATAATTTCGTGATAAGAAAAGTGGGCGGGGCCACGCCCCTAAAAAAGTTTTAATTTTGAGGCACTTGCACTGGACCGATTTTTCTGAAACTTTGCACACATACTAAGCTGTCATAACCATATAATTTCGTGATTAGAAAAGTGGGCGGGGCCACGCCCATAAAAAAAGGCTATAATTTTGAGGTACTTGCATCAGACCGATTTTTCTGAAACTTTGCACACATATCGAGCTGTCATGACAAAATAATTTCGTGATAAGAAAAGTGGGCGGGGCCACGCCCCTAAAAAATTTTTAACTTTGAGGTACTTGCACTGGACCGATTTTTCTGAAACTTTGCACACATATTAAGCTGTCGTGACTTTATAACTTCGTGATTAAAAAAGTGGGCGGGGCCACGCCCATAAAAAAAGGTTATAATTTTGAGGTACTTCCACCAGACCGATTTTTCTGAAACTTTGCATACGTGTCGAGCTGTCATGACTAAATAATTTCGTGATTAGAAAAGTGGGCAGTGCCACGCCCATAAAAAAAGGTATCATTTTGAGGTACTTGCACTGGACCGATTTTTCTGAAACTTTGCACACATATTAAGCTGTCGTGACTTTATAACTTTGTGATTAAAAAAGTGGGCGGGGCCACGCCCATAAAAAAAGGTTATAATTTTGAGGTACTTCCACCAGACCGATTTTTCTGAAACTTTGCACACGTATTGGACTGTTATGACTTTACAATTTCATGATTAGGAAAGTGGGCAGGGCCACGCCCATTAAAACAATTATAATTTTGAGGTACTTGCACTGGTCCGATTCTTCTGAAACTTTGCACACTTATTGAGCTGTTATGACTTTACAATTTCGTGATTAGAAAAGTGGGCAATGCCACACCCATAAAAAAATTATAATTTTCAGGTTTTTGCACTTGATATTCAATTAAAATTCAGAATGCATTTCGATTCATTAAGGGGCGTAGCAACGTGCGCCGGGTTTGGCTAGTCTATATATATAAAAGTGAAACTCTTTGTGTGTGTGTGTGTTAGCTATATACTCCGAAACTGTAAAACCGATCGGGCTCAAACTTTGGTAAGTTGTTGTACACATACCAGGGAGTGTTTATGGGTGAAAAAAAAGTGGGCGGGGCCACGCCCATAAAAAATTAGTTATCAGTTTTAGCTACTTCCACTTGACCGATTTTTCTGAAACTTTGCACACATAACGAACTGTCATGACTAAATAATTTCGTGATAAGAAAAGTGGGCGGGGCCACGCACCTAAAAAAGTTTTAATATTGAGGTACTTGCACTGGACCGATTTTTCTGAAACTTTGCACACATATTAAGCTGTCCTGACCTTATAATTTCGTGATTAAAAAAGTGGGCGGGACCACGCCCATAAAAAATTAGTTATCAGTTTTAGCTACTTGCACTGGACGAATTTTCTGAAACTTTGCAAACATACTGAGCTGTCATGACTTTCCACTTTCGTCATTAGAAAAGTGGGCAGTGCCACGCCCATAAAAAAGGTATCATTTTGAGGAACTTGCACTGGACCGATTTTTCTGAAACTTTGCACACATATTGAGTTGTCATGACTATACAGTTTCGTATTTAGAAAAGTGGGCAGTGCCACGCCTATAAAAAAAGGTATCATTTTGAGGTACTTGCACTGGACCGATTTTTCTGAAACTTTGCACACATACTGAGCTGCCATGACTATACAGTTTCGTAATTAGAAAAGTGGGCAGGGCTAGGCCTATTAAAAAAATTATAATTTTAAGGTACTTTCACTGGACCGACTTTTCTGAAACTTTGCACACTTATTGAGCTGTCATGACTATACAGTTTCGTAATTAGAAAAGTGGGCAGTGCCACGCTCATATAGTTTAGTTTTTAGCCTTGCACTTGATATTAGATTAAAATTTAGAATGCGATTAAAATTCATGAGGGGGCGTAGCAACGCGCGCCGGGCTTTTCTAGTTTGAAATAAAATTAACAGCTATCTGTGCAAAGGTATTTACATACAAAAATACGCTTACAACCGACGGGACAAAAAAAAAAAACAAAATAAATGCGAAAAAAGCAGTAGCCTACTTCATAGAAAAATTATTTTAACTCAAAGACAATTATAATCTGGAGTGTTATAAGCGACATAAATGGATCAAGTTCTAGTGTGCTAAGCGACAATTTCGGTTAAACTAAGCGACATCTAACAAAATTTTTGTGTGGACCTTTTGTTGCTTACGACAATTAGATTTTTAAAAATGTCGCTTGGCGGATAATACAAATTTTAGGGAGCAACATTATCCAGTGAGAAAACTTGGCGGTTGAAACAACTTTTTTTCTATCAAGTTTCTTTTGCATCCATGATAGCGCAGCGAAACCCAGGCCAAAATGTGGCGCTTAATACATTCTTACGGGAAGGTATCGATATATTTTAAACATATATTTATATACAAATTGATTTGAAACTGAGATATAGCACCAAAATAAAATTCATGATGGCCGTTACTACAAAATGACGGTAAATTGATCATATCTTGTATTAAAAAAAAACCCTCTTATTCCCCACAATATTGGTATCAAATAAAATGGCTTGCCGAGTGGAATACAGTAAACTATTAAAAAAGTGTAAGATCCAAGATTACGTCCGAAACAAAATTTATTAAACCCCATCAATATGGTTATCAAATGAAACGGATTGACTAGTAGAAAACAGTTAACCATGTAAAAATTCAAAACCAAAAATGGCTTCGGAAATAATACACAAAATGGCGCATAACATGTAATTTAAAATCTAAGCTAAATTATTATGTGGTCAGTATTCCTATGTTCATAATGGTGAAGGGTATTTTCAGATTCGGCATTGCCGAATATAGCACTCTAACTTGTTTTTAACTTAACTGAAGTACTGAGCAATGTCTCAATTTGAGAAAAATAAAGTTATAAAGTTGATCTATTAAACTTTTGTACAAAACACAATTTTATTTATTTATTTCGCGCTCGAGTTATTTGTGGAAGTTACAAAGTTTACACAACACAAACTAAATAGTTGATAGAAAAGCTGTATTTTTTTTTCTGTATAGAAGTGAAACTTTAGCTCGCATTTACTACGTTTGGATAGTCATCGGAATACTTAAAACAAATCTATGTGTTAATCTAGTTTATTATCTATGTATATGTGTGACACATTTTATTCAATTCTGTTCAGCCGTACATACTTATGTATATAACAATGATCCAAACATTCAAAAATTTAAACATACAAGCATTTACATTTATTATACATATATAAGTAGGATGCCATCATATTATGCATTTATTTTTTTACATTAGTTTTATTAAAAAATATTCCTGTATAATATATAATATAATAATGTTTTTAGGCCTTTGGGGCTTGTTATATGTATTAACTTTGTTGAAAATAAAAAAATACATATATATATATAGCTAATATTATTATTTACTTATTAATAAATCTTGTTTCCACCATATTTTCAGCAACGCCGTGATGAATACTTTTTGTGGGCTAAAAATGTGGTAGACAACCTTCGAGGTACTAATAAGGAAATAGAAAATGAATTGGATATAATTTTTAAAAAACGTCAGTTAATGTAAATAAAACGTATTAAATTTATTTTTTATAGTTTTTATAAAATTCCAACATAAGATTTGCTAATTTTTGGGTTTCTTCAATGGTTATAGCATTATAAAGGGATGCTCGAATACCACCAACTGAACGATGACCCTTAAGCTGAATCATACCTTCACTTTCAGCTTTTGCCAGAAATGCTTTTTCCAGATTTTCATCTCCCTGTGCACTGCCAATACGAAAAGGTACATTCATGCGAGAACGCACATTTGCCTCGACAGGGCAGATATAAAAACCGTTTGACTTATCAATTGTCTCGTAAATTAGTTTAGACTTGATTGTTGATTTCTGTGACATGTTTTCAACGCCACCATTACGTTCGATCCATTTAAAGACTAAACCCATTACGTAAATACTGTAAAATGAACAAATATAGTTTTAAATTCCATTAGTAAATAAAAAACTATACCTATGGAATTAATAATTAAATACAATTACGAACCCAAAAGTTGGCGGAGTGTTTAGGAGTGAGTCGTTTTTATTCATTAAGGAAAAATTTAATATGGACGGCGTTTCCTTAATATGATGTCCCAACAAATCTTCACGTATTATAATAACGGTCGTTCCAGAGGGTCCAATATTTTTTTGAGCTCCGGCGAATATAACACCATAGCTTTTTACGTCCACTTTTCGAGACAGAAAATTTGAAGACATGTCGCAAACTAGGGGTATACCATTGGGTATTTTGGGAACAAAATTAAATTCTACGCCGTCAACTGTTTCGTTGTCGCAATAGTAGACATACGAAGCTTTTGGGTCCAAATTCCAACTGTCCAGACTGGGGACTGATGTATATTTAGCAGATTTTGGCAAAACCAAATTAATTTTACCATACTGAGTAGCTTCTTTTGCAGCCTTCGAAGACCAGGAGCCAGTTACAACATAATCGGCAGTGCCAGTACGTCCAATAAGATTCATGGCTACGGCAGCAAATTGACCGGTTCCCCCACCTTGCATAAGCAATATTTTGTAGTTATCCGGTACATCTAAGAGTTCCCTTAAAGTCTTAATGGCGTCCTTATGAATTTTATCGTACGTTGAGGAACGGTGGGACATTTCCATTACCGAAATTCCGCTGCCATTACAATTTAACAAATTTTGCTGTACTTCCTTTAAAACCTTAAATCAGAACAATCACAATTTTTCATTATTTAGACATCTCTTAAAATTCAGCCTGTGTCTTTCGCTGTCATTTTTACTTCATTTATAAAAGACTAAAATATGACAAGGTTTCATTTTTAACATTGTAGTTATACACGATGGCAAACTATGCTCCAACAACTACAACGAAATTCACAATAAGGTACAAACCTCTTCAGGTAGTTTAGCTGGGCCGGCAGCAAAGTTGATAACCATTTTTTGTTTTTTATTCTTTAGGACTGTTCGTCTGTGTTTTACTTTTGTAACTAAGTTTTCATTATTATATGTGCATAAATTGAACGTAAATTCTGGACATTGGAAAACTGTTGATTAATTGTAACACACAACCAAACACACAAGTTCAACAAGCTAATGACAATAAAAACGAAATGCGATCATGAAAGCGCATTTACGAACTTATTAAGAAAGCGAGAGCGAGAGCGCCTCAAACCGAAATACATACAACCAGTTATAGTAATGGGCTCTTTGCATACCCAACAAACATAATTTATAATAGTTCGAAAGTGAAATTAAAAATAGATATTCATTTATACATACATACTTATGTACATACCTATATACTTAATTATGTATGTACATGAAATATTACTCTTCTACATGTATTTCTTAACATTACTAAAAGATATAATATAAAAATTTACATTTTTAAACAATAAAACAAGCCTTTTTTCTAACTCAATCCATATTATTTTTTTATTTATGAGGTTGTATTTTTTAAATAAATGACAGAAGAGAGGAAGTTTATCCTCATATGTGGAGTTTAATAGCTGAAGTTCAAAATAAGTGAAGAAAAAACTCAACGCTGTGTTAATCCATGACGACAGATAATAAAATCATACATGTTTCATAAAAAGCGAATCCCTTGGATGAATTATTTCTTTCTTATGTTTTTTTGCTGGGTACACATGCATGATAACGTCATGAGAAACAGAAATGAAAAATATCTGTTTAAAATAAAAAAAAACAAGTAACAGTGCTATATTCGGCCGTACCGAATCTTATATACCCTTCACAACGTGTAGTCATGCAATAACAATTGTTTGTATCACCATTCATCTCATATAAAATACGTACTTACTTACATATGTACATGTAAAAAGCATACTATTGAAAAATTATAATTGAGTTTACGTATGTATGTTTCTAAAAAAAAAATTACAAAAAAAATTAAAAAAAAAATAATAAAAATATAAATAATATATAAAATAAAAAAATAAAATAAAAAAAATTTTTTTTGGCTCAGCTGGGATTCGATGCCACGTTTACTTTAACCAGTATATATGTATGTTGTTGTTGAAATTGTGAAAAAAACGAGGTGGTCGTGGTTTTTTGCTCATATCTCAGAAAGTTATAGAGCGATTGTGCTGAATTTCAATAGCGATTCATTCCTGGATATTTCCAAAAGATTGATACCATACACAGATCTAAAAGTTGATTTCAACCAACACACGGACAGAAGGGCAGACGGTCAGGGCTTAATCGACTCCTCTATTCATAAGCTTTCAGAAAATATATACTTTATGGGGTCGGAAATGAAAATTGTAGAAATTACAGATGGAATGACAAAGCTATATATACCCTTGTGCACCACAGGTGAAGGGTATAATAAAAAAATTTTTTTTTGGCTCAGCTGGGATTCGATGCCACCGTTTACTCTAACCAGTATATACGTTTGTATGTATGAATGTTGTTGTTGTAATGTTGTTTTTGTGAAAAAAATCGAGGTGGTCGTGGGTATTTTCTCATATCTCAGTTGTTTATGTACCGATGTTTCTGATTTTCAATACCGATCTACTCCCGAATATTTCTGATATTCTAATACCTCACCCGGGTCCAAGCGATGTCGGGGGGCTTCAAAAAGTTGATTTCAACATACACACGGACAGATGGTCAGACGGACAGACTGACAGAGCTTAACCGACTCCCCTATTCATAAGCTTTCAGAAAATATTGACTTTATGGGGTCGGAAATGAAAATTGTAGAAATTTCACACGGAATGACAAACCTATATATGTATACCGTTTTTCACTGTGTGAAGGGTATAACAACAAATCTTGTAAAATATATGTATTTGTGTATGTACATATGTACATTGTATTTATTTATTCTATTTTTTTTACCATTTATAGGGTGACCATTTATTTATGCTTCTAAATCAGTACGCTTTTTAGTTTTTGTAATTTTAAAATTTTTTTTCTGTAAATAGTATTGTCTCATTATATACACTGTTATAACTAAAAATTAGCAGAGTTTGAATATTAAATTCTCATTATTATAACCTTTACTTGTGATACCAAAGTTATTTAGGTATAGCTTTGTTAGTTTGTTTGTAATTTCTACAATATTTATTTTCTACCCCATAAGGTATATATTTTCTGAAAGCTTATGACTAGGGCAGTCGATTCAGCAATGTCCGTCTGTCAGTGTGTTGGTTGAAATCAACTTTTAGAAGGCCCCACTTAGATCTTTGTATGGTACCAATATTTTGTAAATATCAGGGAATGAATCTTTATTGAAATACAGCACGATAGTCCCATAACTTTTTGAGATTTGTGCAAATAAACAAGACAGACTCTGTTTTTAACCATATTCACCACCAAAATCAACGTTCTTTAGCCATAGGTTATATAGGAGTTTGTTACCATATATAGCTACAATGCCTTTAAAGATGTTCTTAAAAAAAGTTGATAAAAATAATTTTAAAAAATATATATTTTTTTTAATTATATCCAGTTATTAAAGCTCCTAATTAATTTTTCTACGTGCTAAAGACACCAGAATACAGGCCGTAGTCTTAAAAATTAATGCCGAGAAAAACTGACAAATCAGTTTGAAACTAATTGAAAACGAAGAGGAACGATGTAGGTATTAAAACGGAGTGCTTAACTAGTAAAATACAGCTAACTATGTATGTAAAAATTCAAATTTAAAGACGGCTTCTGAAATAATAAATCAAAACAAAGCGAAAAAATTAGCTGACAAAATAATACGACTTACATTGCTGAATGTTAAATGGTTGTATTTTTGTCGACGAATCAAATGTATTGATTTCATTTCCATTAAATTTATCGAGCTCATCAACATCATTGCAAGCCACCTGATTGGGTGAACGAGCAATACTTGCAGGAAAAGCAAAGATCACAAAAACTTTATAATAAAGATTAAATCGTTGGTCCTCTGCATTTCTTCAAATATTTCGACTGTTTTTCTAACGGTCATTGTATTATCACGTGCATCTTGTGTACGTTACAAAGTTCGCCGGGTCAGCTAGTTCATATGCACATGTATAGTGTTGTTTTTTGAGGTATAGAATTTATTAGATATTAAAACACAACAAATTCAATGAAACGATCAAAATTTTGCCCTTAATAGCTCAAAAATCTCATATGGCCTCCGTGAATGCACCCCAAGAACGCTATTCTGGCATCCAATTTTACAACACCTTTTCTTTCAATGTTGGCTTTTATACGATCAATAGTTACTGGTTTATTAGCACAGACTAGATATTTGACGTACCTCCACAAAAAATAGCCCAAAAGTGTCAAATCACACCAACAAAGTGGCCAATTTACATTTCCTGAGATAATTGCTGAAATTATTTCTCCTGCAAATGATTTGCAATGACATAAGGAATAAAAAAATCACTAATCATTAGACCGAGTTGCTAAGACAGGCGTCGCACGTTGGGTTGAAATTCCTAATAATGGCTCTTAATTGAAAATTAAAAATTAATATTTTTAAAAAGTAATCAATTACAGGTTATAGTAAACAAAATTCTGCATCACTAACTATCTTTTTCATTTTCCTATGTTATTTACTTTTTAATAAAACGTTTATATTATAATAGCATAAAAGTAATATTTTTACAATGGAACCTTCAACCACAGGTATTTGGAAACTCAAATATGTATCCCAGTTAAATATTTTTGTTGTAGAAATATTTTTTTGAAAAATGGTCTAAAAAACAATAATTTTTCACTTTTAAGTAGAAATTCAAATTCGGTTTGGGCAAGCTTGGGTAAAAAATTTATTTTTATAGTTTTCTTTAATATGTCTACTTACAAATAATATAAAAACATTTTGCGGGTTTTTTGCGATAAGACCGAAAAAAATAGTTTTTCAATTTAACATCAAAGAAAAATTCGTGTATGCTTAGTAATGCACTCACTGTATTAATCATGTAAGTGTGTGCATACATATGTATGTTTGGTATGTAGTTTTGTTATTGTTTATTTTTGTTAATTTTCTCATTATCAATATTCCTATTTTTAATATTATTACCCAGCAGTTCCAAACTAAAGTTCCGTCTCCAATACTGGTAATATAACATAGGACTTTAACATGTACTTGTCATTGGATAGGCTAATATGTTCTTTTGAAGCAACAGCGATCAGGTGCTTGACTTTGTAAACGCGCATATGTACGCGCATATGTTTGGTTTATCCATTCTGCATGGTTGGATAAGATTTTTCGAGTGCCTTCTTCACTTGTCATATAAAATTTCAATCAAAAAATGGCAAGCAAGGTCCGAAGCAGACAAAAAGTAGTGATGAAACCAGATCAAAAATACAGGCCGAGTTCAGACAAAAAACCGGACTTATAGTTGACCAGCCAAATCCAGGGTTTGGAAACTCAAATGACGGGAATACAGTCAGACGTTTTTCCAAAATCCCGAAGTTTAGCGAAAATTACAAAAATCGACGTTCAACTGATCAAAAAGTTACATACTATTTTAGTTGCTGTATCGTGTTTTCATCAGATTAATGTTGAAAAATTAAGAAATTTTACTTTATCGACCGCAAAATACTTTGTTGGAAAATACCCATGGTATAACATGTCTCCCACTTTACATAAATAATACATGGTTCGGAGATTATTACTCATGCACTGTTACCTATTGGTCAGTTATCACAGGAAGCGCAGCAAGCTCGCAATAAAGATTTTAAATCATACAGAGAACCCTTTTCACGGAAATTCAGTCGCAAAAAGTACAATGAAGATACTTTCAAAAGATCTTTAATAAGATCTGATCCTATTTTTAGTAATATGAGCAAACATTACAAAAAGAAAAGCAGCGTGTTACCACAGCAGGTATTGGACCTTCTAATATTACCTAAAATTTCTGAAAAAAATAATTCCGATGATATTTATTTTAGTGACCGCGAATATGAAGATTAATAATATTAAAAATAAAATGTAAATTTATTATAAATTTAATATTAATAAAAACTTTTTTAATAAATAAAGATTAGTATGGCCTATTTCTGGTAAAATTTTGTATGGGGGCTATACGAAATCACTTACCGATTCCGTTGAATTTTTCTATTCTGAGTTACTAACCTAAAAAAATCATATGCGTCGAATTTCATTCATTTATCTTTAAAAATGGAGTTCGCAAAGCAATTTAAATATTCACACGGGCAGACAAACGGATATCCCTGGAGTTAAAAAAAATTTTTTTTTGTTCAAAAATGATTTTTTTAACTACTAATGACCCATTTAACACTACAAAGCGAAAAAATAAGTGTTATCTCTAACGCCTGGATTAAGAGCCGTTTTTAGCAATTTCAACCCAATGTGCGTCGGATCGATAAGTTTGAGTCCTCTCTCACACTCGCGTCTTCAGTGGCTATGGCTTATTCTGTGCGATCAATCTCACATTTCAGAAAGTTATGAGACAATTGTGCAGAATTGCAATAGTGATTCATTCCCGGATATTTTCAAAAGATCTTGCTACATAAACTAACTTTTAAAAACTAATTTCTACCAACACACGACCAGACGGATAGACGGACATTGCTAAATCATCTCCTTATAAGTTTTCATAAAATATATACTTTATGGGTTCGAACATGAATATTGTAGATATTAAAAACTGAATGAAAACCCTATGTATATGTACCCTTGGCACCACAGCTGAAGGTAAAAAACGTTTTACACACTTCATTAGTATGAGACCTAGTTTTACAGTATCCCTTTCGGAAGTTCTAAATCTCTAAAAAAAGCACCTTTTACATATACATATGTAAATGTACTGTTTTTTGACATTTTCGAAATTTTTCATTGCTTCGATTTTACGTTTTAATTAATTTTCTTAATATCTTGTAGGGGCTTCATGTTAGTCAATTGTCGATTAGTTTAATTAAATATTTTTAATTGTTTCTAAAACATTTATTAAATGATTATTCAAATATTTAAAAAATAAATAAAAGTTTGAAAAGTTTGATTGCCAAACAGGCAGACAAATTTAATTCGTATTAATTTAATACAGTAAATGTTTGTTATACAATTTCAAAATATTATCTTTTAATTTCAATTATTGATGTCTTTGAACTTTGCCAATAATATCGCTCCAGAAAGTTCCATAACTTTTTAAAACTGTACCACTGAAAAAAAAAACAAGCGGGCAATAAATAAATAAAAATAAAAAACACATTATTTTGAAAGTCGTTATTAAATATATTATTAGGTCTGTTAATTCACAAATTTTTTTTTTTTTACAAACTGTAACCTGAAGAGTTGCACAAGAAAAACATACATACATACTTACATACGTATGAACTTGTCATATTTGTTTCAAATATATGATATAAAATGTTTGTAGCATAGCTTTTTGTAAAAAGTGAAATTTTTACAAAATTTATAAGAAATTGTAAAAATTCTAATAAAACGCTATTTAGTGATTTTGTTAATACAAATAACTTAAAAAAGTCTATGAGAAAAATTAATTCCATTAAATTTAGCAAAATGGAAGTATTTACATAAGTGTTTGTCAATTTTTTTAAATCTAAAAAAAAAGAAATGTGATTAGCTTTATTATCACTTTTTCTATAATCTATTCCTTTCTATTGATTTTGCTGTGGTTTAAAAGCGAGTATTTTCCCGCAACCTTCCACCCCCTTACAAAATGATTGCTCCTATTTGATCCACAGCAAGTCTGTCTTCCCTTAATGTTTTAAGCAGCATAGTCTCCACTGGTTGTACGGTTGGTGGAATTCAGACTGTTACTATAGACAGTAGATGTAATTAAGAAGTCCGTATAACTTAAATTTTTAACTTTGTCCACAGATCGTCGCATCCTTTTTCCGAGGTTCTTAAGAACTTATAAGAATTCTTGTTACAACTGTTTACGACCTTTTGACCAATCCGCACCATTAAAGAGTCCGTCCTCACTTAAAGACTCTATTCGGTTTTTTAGCCTATAGTCTGTCAGCCGTTTATCTTCTGTAAGCGCTCTTGACTTTAGCATGCTGTTGCCAGAAATATACTCGGTTTGATCAGTAGGCAGTGCAGCAGCCTCTACACTTTGACAAAGTTATAACGGCCACCAACAGTAGTGCCCACCATTCCCACGTTTAGAGCGGAAATGTCAAGGATTACACTGGCCTATATGTGCTCTCCAACTTCGTGCTTACTCAATAAATGCCTCCTTCTCGCCGTAAGTAGCTTTGGGTCCCGCTTAACGATTTTTATTAAATAGCCCGTAGTAGTCGTTTCTGAGGGTATTTATTACCTGTAGTAAACGTGTCTTGTCGAATTAAACCAACCGCACGATCTGCTTTCATTGCCGAGAGACTGCTGCGCCTATCAGCATCGTCAGAATCTGGAAGGTCCACCTCAGAAGCCGAACCTAGACCAAATATCACAGTGATATCCAGATTCTTGTACAAACTCTGGGTGAGATATTCCATTTTCTGGTTGCTGCTGATCATTCGACAATTCCAAAATTTCGTCCATAACTGCCCGTAACCTAGCGTCTGAAAGCTGATGTTCGTGACCATCTTTTTTGTACACTAATTAGCCGAGCAAGTCCTCGGCACTGTTGCTAACCACGTTGACCTTAAATTTGCCAATTTGATTGATCCGCGAGAACCCATAGTATTTTAGGACGATGCGTAATATGTAGGAGCGATGTGGGTCGACCAAAAAAAAAGTTGTGCCAGTCACCCTTTATTAACGATTGTAAAACTAGTAAGAGCACTATATTCGTCTGTGCCAAATTTTTTATACCCTATAGCTAGGGTTTTTTTTTTCGGGAATGCGAGATTTATTTTTTAATTTTTCGGGATCCCGTAGCAAAACAAATAAAAAGTAAATTTGTTTTTAATTAAAAAAAAAAAAAAACTTTTTATTAAAAAGCATAAAATAGTCTATAATGTAAAGGAAATACTTCAAAACTATAAAAATTAATAAAGAAACTTGAATTTAAAATATAAATTGAGTAAAAATATTTTTTATTAAAAAAATATTAACCTCTAGATATGAGATCAAATATGAGCACAAAAAACAAAAATACAGGTAATATAGCTATGATTTTGATCTCATAAAATCATTAGAATTCAATCAAAAACATGTAAATACAATGTATAATTAAAAAAATATAACGTAAAAATTTTTAACGACTTATAGAAAATAATCTTTTAATATGCTCAAAGCGTTTATTGACTGGTCAGAAAGTCTATTTCTGATTTTATTAACAAATTGTTCTGTTACAGAAAACACTCGTTCGCTTTATATCGATGTTGGACGAATAGTTAAAAGTGCATTTAACAAATATACAATATTTTGAGTTTTTTGACAACTACCCTCAAATAATTTTAACTCTTTCTTTATAGAAATTTTGAAGTATTGGTAACGTAGGCTTTTAAACCCCAAAAAGTACATCAAATTATTTGTAAAAATATTTTTAAATATTATGTAAATTTCTTCGATCTTTTTATATTAATATAAAGATCTTTAGCTCGAAAAAATTAAAACAATATATTAATATTTTTAAATGTAAAGTTAAAAAAAACTTGAAGAAAAAAT
The DNA here is from genome assembly GCA_941918925.1 of Phyto melanocephala. Taxonomy (NCBI): domain Eukaryota; kingdom Metazoa; phylum Arthropoda; class Insecta; order Diptera; family Rhinophoridae; genus Phyto; species Phyto melanocephala. The sequence continues at coordinate 183,287,640 of OW799233.1, forward strand.
TTTTGTGAAAAAGAAATGTTACAATATATGTATATATCTGCTTTCGAATCGTGGCCACCTTTTTAATTTCCCGGGATCCCGAAAAATAACCCCGGGAATTCGGGAAGATTAAATAACTTAAATCCTATTTATAGCACAAAATGTATTATTTTGTTATTAACAGTAATCGCTATGGAATAATCTCTTTATACTAAAATATGTATCACTTACTTTGTATAAGTTCGATATGATAGTAAAATGTTTTCGTAAATTAGACATTCAATAAAAGTGGGCGTTAAAGTAGGCGTGTCAATATAGTTTCTGCTAATAAATACAACTTAGATATTTTTATATATTCTTCCAAAAACTTTGTCCATAGAGAAATTATATGAATTTAAGATATATGAATTTAAGATAAACCGGAAGGTAGGCGTTAAAGTGGGCGTGTCACCTAAATTTTTAATGACATTGAATAAAAGGATATACATACATATGTAGCAAACTTCATCATACCTCTAAACCTCTAATTTTGTAATTTTTATGAGCTTTTAAATTTCATTAACAGTAGATAACGTGAAAAGTGGGAGTTTTTGTAGGCGTGTCAAAGTTGTTTCTGCTAATGAACAAAACTTAGATATTTCAATGTAGTCCAAAATCTTTATTCATAGAGAAATTATATTAATTTAAGATAAAACAATATATGGGAGGTGGGCGTGTCACATTTATTTTCTGTTACAACAAAGCCCTTGACCAAAAAACAACTCCTGCAAAATTTCAGAATCGTACATATAATTTTGTCAGTTTTATTAGGTTTTAAATTTTGAATGTACAGAAAAATACACTGTGCGGTATAAATTTTCGTACATTTTGATATATAACTCCTTTCCTAATGCATAGATTTAAACGATTTTCGGGGAAAATATTTTTTTTTACTCAGGAAATATATATTCGAAGTTTCATGAGCCTACGTTAATGTGTTTGGACACAATTGCATTTTATTCGATGTACGAAGTACGCGGTTTTTTCGATCTACTCTTGCATTACGAGCTATAACTCTCTTCCTACTATCCCGATTTAGCCCATTTTCAATACCAAATAAACCTTGTGTATAAGAAATGTTCTGGCAAAATTTGAGCCCCATAGCTTTTTAGGTCCGACCTCTATCGTGCTTTCAACAGAAGGACAGACGGACGTACATAGCTAGATCGACATAAAATCAAACCAGGACTCGGAAAATATATACTTTATGGATAAAATGGATATTTCGATGTGTTACAAACGGAATGACAAAATGAATATTTGACAAAATATATTTGGTGGGTGGGTATAAAATTTAGCTATTGTACGTATTTATAAAATAATTCAAAATGATATCTAAATCAAAAGAGGGGTATTTTTTTAACTTTAATATGGTAATCACACGAAATCGTTTGACTAGTTGAATACAGTTAATTATGTAAAAATTCAAAACCGAAGATGGCTTCGAAAATAACAAGGAAAATCTCGTATAACATGAAATCCCTATCCCTATATGATGGAAAAAGTAAAAGTTTTGTTAATATGTTATATGAACTGAGTTAAATTTTATTAGCTATGCATTCATAAGGAATTCAAAATTATTAAATGCATTCAGTTCACTAAACAATGTATTAAATGAACTCAACATAAATTAAGTCATAAAATGAAAATTAATTTATGCATGAATTTCATACTAAAAAAATTGACATGAAACTAAATTGAATTGATTTTGAAAAAAGGTAGCCAAGGATGGCAGCAAATACAAAAATATCATGTCATCGCCTCAGCAATTTTTTCACCCATTTTAGATTTATCCTTAATAACAAGTGAATGGAAAACCTAATTATAGTTCCTTTCTTTCAATTCCTTAATCAATTAATGAAAATTTTTTCATCTTTATTTGATTGAAGTGCATACATTCGAGAATTTTTGATTCACCAAATCTTATTTTGACTTTTTTTATTCAATCTATAATTTAGGTATTAAAAAAATATAAAAAAGTTAGTGGCAACTCAAAATTTTAAGAAGAGGCAAAACAAAAACAATTGTACATGAAATTGAGATTTTAAGAAAAAAAGCCCCTAAAACAATGCTTAATTAATTTTTATACCTGCCACCAAAGAAATGGTGGAGTGCATTCATTTTGTCATTCCGTTTGTAATACATCGAAATATCCATTTTTGACCCCATAAAGTATATATTTTCTGAATCGGTGCTTAATTTAATGACGATCTAGCTACATCCGTCCGTCTGTTAAAAGCACGATAGAGCTCAAACCGAAAAAACTAGCCAAAATATATCGTACACACAAGGTTTGTTTGGTATTGAAAATGGGATAAATCGGAGTATTAGGAAGAGCGTTATAGCTCGTAATGCAAGAGTAGGTCTTAAAACCAATTGTGTCCAAACGCATTAACTTAGAGCCATGAAATTTCGAATGTAAAAAAATCGTTCTCCCCTAAAATTGCTTAACTCTATGAGTTAGGATAGGAGTTATAGATCTAAATTTACAAAAAATTATACCTCACAGTGTATTTGTCAATATATTTATTCAAAATTAAAAACGTAATAAAACTGACAAAATTATATGTATGGTTCTGAAATTTTGCAAACAATACTTTTTGGTCAAAGGTTTTGTACTAACAGAAAATAAATGTGACACTTTTACCCCATATATAATTTCATATAATTTCTCTTTGGACAAAGTTGTGGAAGAATTAAGGACTATATTGAAATATCTAAGTTTATTTATTAGCAGAAACTATATAGACACGCCTACTTTAACGCTCATTTTGCATTGAAAGGCTAAATGTCAAAAAATATTTTAATAGCAAATCGAAGTTGTACAAAGAAAGTGATACATATTTTATAATAAAGAGAATTTTCCATTTGTTATTATATTAATAACAAAATAATAAATTTTGTGCTATAAAAGTACACAAAATCGGTGGTGGGTATAAAAAATTCGTCACAGCCGAATATAGTGCTCTTAATTGTTCTTTTTAATTTTTACTAGGGGTATTCGTTTAAACTACTGTTTTTAGCAATCCTCAAATTGATTGCATTTAGCAACTATTTAAAGCAACGAATCACGTAAATCAGGTGATTTAGTATTTTTTTTTTCTAAATTATGATAAAAATATGTGAAATTTTTAAATAAATTTTAAGTTTAAAAGATACAAGAAGCATTTAGCAAATATATATATGTATGTATGTAAATCTGGATGTAAGAGGTAATTTTAATTTGTGACTTTTTTATTGGATTTTTTTCACTGACTGGTAAAAGCATAAAAGTATGATTAACAATACCATAAATAAATAGCGAACAGAACAGGTTACTAGTTAAGCTGAATCCGAAAAGATTCATTGACAAAATGAAACATAACAATGATTTTATAGAATTTAAGGAAAAGAAGTCATTTAAAGATACTTACGTAAAATAAACACGTCCACGCTTGTTTTGAGGAGCTTTCCATATTAGTTTCGCTGCAAGTTTATCGCGGTTGTCGCCGTGTGTTATAGCTGAACATTCTGGTATTGTATTTGTGTTCTCACTGTGTTGCCACTGCCCGATCCATTCATTAGAATTAGCATCGCGTGCTTGTAGGAAAAAGCCGCGGAATAATTCCTGTTTTCCATGCGGATAAATGACCACTATCATGCACGTGCATACAGAAAATAAAATTATTAATAAATACATACATAACATAAAATGTGAACTTAAAAGCAAAGGCTACCTGTAACTTCTTGACCCGGATGAAAAGTTTCTGAACTGGCCACTACTTCGTAGGGATTTTTATCGAGAGGTTGAGATCGTGCCTGGCCATGATTTGGCTGATTTGGACGTTTCTTAACACACGTATCAGACGGAGCACCGTCCGGAAATGTTTTTACCACAACGATTAAAGAACAAATGCTCAGTATTTGTATGACACTTGGAAAATTCATTCTAAAATTGCTTTTGTATTTTTTGCACAACAAACACTTGTAGTTTATTTGTTTTTTTTCTTTATCTTTACTTTTTTTGTAGACAAACTCCGTTGCGTTTAAAACAAAATCTGTATTGAAAATCTTTTTATTTCGCCTTAAGGTCTGGGCTTTTATTAAATATTTTCGTTTGGAACTGAAGCTTTGAAAGTGGTTGGTGGTTACCACCAAATAAAATCATAGATAGAGCTTGAGTTGCGAATTTGGTGTAAGTGTGTTTGTGTTAGTAAATTAGCAGCACTAACATATAAATCGATGAGAAAAAGAGCTTTTCATTTGATTTTACCTTTTTTGCCTTCAGACAAATTGGCAAAAAAATGCAGTAATGATCAAAAAACTTGTCATGTCAAGAAATGGTTCTGTTTTTTGTTTGTTTGTATATATGCACATGTATGTGTGTGTTTCTTTTATTAAGCAACAAAATTTGTCTAGTGTTGTTTGGCGAAGTTTTAGTCATTTACTTTAATATTTTTAATTCTATAAATGTAACCAGTTTTTAATTAACAAATTTTTTTACTTCTGCGGAAATAACTTAGTGCGACATTGTTTAGCCGTTTTACACTGAATTTGAAATATAAGAAGCAAATACTTGTACATAATGCACGATATAACTGGGTCATACATTAACAGCGGTCTGGTGTATTTTAAACCATAGCCTAACAACTAGCTAGCCAACATGTCAGCCGACTAAGTAAGTAAACAGAAATATGTAGTGAATACTAGGGTTGAGCGAAACTATCTAAATATTTATGTTTTTTCAAGTAACACATTTGATTCGTTAGGCAATGGAAGTGTATGTCTAGAATAACAAGTAAGAGCACTATATTCGGCTGTGCCGAATCTTTTATACCCACCACCAATTTTGTGTACATTTAAAGCACAATATTTATTATTTTGTTAATCGCTATAGAATAATCTCTTTATAATAAAATATGTATCACTTTCTTTGTAGAGGGTGGTGAAATTTTAAGGGCCCATGTTTAAGGTGAACCACATCTAAACTTCAACTTTTTTCTTGTATTTCATTTGACATTTCTCAATCTCAGACTAACTCAATTTGAACCGTGGAAAGATACGCAATCGAGCAACGCTTTTAAATATTAAAGATTTTTATAAAAATGGGCGTCTAAATAAAAATGCATTTTGTGCACTTCGTGATTCTTTTGGTCAACATAATCGTTCGAATTCGTCCACAATCGTGAGAATTGTAAAAAATATTTAAATGTCTGCAAAGCAGGTCTGTATGAAATGTGAAAACATCTGTGAATGCCATCTTAGTTCGTTGAATGGGAAACATTGCTGTTTTTCACGATAACGTGGCAAAAGAGCAAGCAACCTCGACTCATCATCGTGCCCAACAATCGAGCATCAACAGTGTCATTGAAAATTTGGACTATCGGATCGTGGTGTGCCGCCTAGGTTGGGGGGCCATTTGGCCGATATTTTGTTCCATACATAATTGAAGCATACAAATATTATCGTTATAAAAATATATGATAATAATTTCATAATAATTTTTTTCAAAACTTCGGTATGCTAGAAAAATGTTTTCGTAAATTTAATCTTTCAATGAAAGTGGCCGTTAAAATACGCGTGTCAATAAAGTTTCTGCTAATAAACATAACTAAGATATTTCAATATAGTCCTTTAGTATTCCAAAATCTTTATTCATAGAGAATTTACATGAATTTAAGAGGAGAGTTTTATCTACGAAATAGTGCTAATTTATATTTGTTATCTTATGTTCTCCTGAAGTTATGCTCTATTAAAAATGGGAATTTAGGAAAATTTTGACCTAAGTAAAAAAAAATTATCTCTAAACAGTATAAACAATTTATATTCATGTACAAATGGCTAACAAATTTTAAAATTATACAAAACTTATTTCGTTTGAAAATCTTTTAAAAGCAAAATGTTATAGAAGTTTAAAAATCAAAATCTTACTAATAAATTTCCCGTTTTAGCAAAATGATGAGAATGTATATTTTGAATCACTATGTAATAATAATATAAAAATATGTATCACTTTCTTTGTAGAGGGTGGCTAAATTGTAAGGGCCAATTTTAGAAAGTCTGTGAATGCCTTCTTAGTTCATTGAATGGGAACCACTGCTGGTTTTTGCGATAGTGTGGCAAAAGAGCAGTCAACCTCTACTCATCATCATGGTCAACAATTGAGCATCAACATTGTCATTGAAAATTTTGACTATCAGATAGAGGAATGGCGCCAAGGATGGGGGGAGGGGGCCATTTGGCCGATATTTTGTTGAATGCATAATTGAACCATACAAATATTATCATTATAAAAAGAAATGATAATAATTTCTTACATAATTTGTGTTTTATTAAAAAACAACATCAGCCCTTAAAATTTAACCACCCTTTATAACTTCGATATGCTACTAAAATGCTTTTGTCAATGTATTCTTTCAATGAAAGTGGGCGTTAAAGTAGGCGTGTCAATAAAATTTCTGCTAATAAATACAACTTAGATATTTCAATATAGTCCTTTATTTTCCCAAAAGCTTTGTCAATAGAGAAATTACATGAATTTAAGATAAACCGTTATATGGGAGGTAGGCGTTAAAGTGGGCGTGTCACCTAAACTTTTTGGCACAACAATTACATTGATTAGAAGGATATACGTAGCAAATTTAATCATCATACCTCTAATTTTAACGGTTTTATGAGCTTTTAAATTTCATTAACGTTAGATAACGTGAAAAGTGGGCGTTATAGTAGGCATGTCAAAGTTATTTTTGCGAATAAGTACAACTTAGGTGTTTCAATATAGTCCTTTATTATTCCAAAATCTTTATTAATAGAGAAATTATAGGAATTTTAGGTAAAACGTTATATGGGAGGTGGGCGTAAAAGTGGGCGTGGCACCTTAATTTTCTGGCATAGTAATAACATTGCCTAGGGGGATATACGTGGCAAATTTGATCATCATACCTCTAATTTTGGCGGTTTTATGAGCTTTTAAATTTCATTAACGGTAGATAACGTGAAAAGTGGGCGTTATAGTAGGCGTGTCAAAGTTATTTTTGCGAATGAATACAACTTAGATGTTTCAATATAGCCCTTTATTTTTCCAAAATCTTTATTAATAGAGAAATTATAGGAATTTTAGGTAAAACGTTATATGGGAGGTGGGCGTAAAAGTGGGCGTGGCACATTGATTTTCCGTTACAAAAAAGCCTCTCACCAAAAACCGAAGTGTGCAAAATTTCAGAGTCGTACATCAAATTTTGTTGCTTTTATGACGTTTTTGTTTTTAAATATACCGAAAAATACACTGTGCGGTATAAATTTTCGTACATTTTGATCGATAACTCCTCTCCTAATACATAGATTTAGATAATTTTCGGGGAACAATATTGTTTTTCCTCAGGAAATATATATTCGAAGTTTCATGAGTCTACGTTAATGCATTTGGACACAATTCCGTCTTATTCTATGTTTGAAGGACACGGTTTTTTCGACCTACTCTTGCTTTTCGAGCTATAACTCTCTTCCTAATATTCCGATTTAGCCCATTTTCAATACCAAACAAACCTTGTCTATAAGAAAGATTCTGGCAAAATTTGAGCCCCCTAGCTTTTTCGGTGCGACCTCTATCGTGCTTTCAACAGACGGACAGACGGACAGACGGACGGACATAGCTAGATCGTTATCAAATCAAACCCTGATTCAGAATATATATACTTTATGGGTTCTAAAATGGATATTTCGATGTGTTACAAACGGAATGACAAAATGAATATACCCCCACCATTTTTTTGGTGGCGGGTATAAAAAAATAAAAGTGTAGAATAAAAATATATAAAAGTTTTTTCTTAATGAAGGAAAGAAAAACTGGTCCCCTAAAAAAAATTATTTCTTTTTGTAGCAGCAATTTAGAGGTCAATAGACCCTTTGGAAAACAACGTATCCAAACAACCAACAACAACAATAAAACTGGGATTTCTTTAATTGTTTTTACGAATCACAAAATATTTTCTCTGTCGCCCTGTCTTATTTTCAACTTTAACTCTTTACCGAGATATTTGGAAATCAATTTTGCCTATTCACGGTTTGCATAAATATCAAGTTCTGCTTTACATACTTAAATCCTAGAACACTATAGGATATCATACCATCCAATTTGTTCAGAACCAGCCACTTTTTAACACACGCAACCAGCAGAACCTTAGAACGCCCAGATGCAAGTTAGTAGGGTTGGGCAAAATATATCGATGTATCAAAATATCGATATTTAGTTTAAAAAATGTCGATATTAATCGCCGATATTTTAAATACCTCAATATCGATATTTATTTACTAATATCGGAGCCGATATTTTTAAAAGTTTTCCAAAAGAAGGTACTGCAGCAAAGGCGAATTTAGTTTTAATTATACTAGTATACTTATTATATACTTATACTTATTATAGATTTGATGTAAACAATACCTCAATTGTTAACTTTAGACTTAAGATTTTCTGTCGAAGTTTTGGTTTGTTTTCTGTTTTTTGTTTGATGTAGTCATATAATCGTAAATATTTTTTCAGAATTTATTTTATAGATTTGGTGTAAACAATACATCAATTGTTGACTTTAAAATTTAAGATTGTCTAATGAATTTTTGGTTTATTTTTTGTTTTTATGTTTGATCTAGTCATATAACTGATCTTATCCTAAATCGTAAATATTTTTCTAATTTTCGTTTTTATAAGCTCACGCATAAGAGCAAGCATTTATACTATTAATATATATTATAATATCTAGTTTATTTATTATAAAAATTGTAATAAAAAGTTGCTTCGATGATTTCAACAATAACTAGGTAAATATGTTTCAGTCGATATATCGAAATATCGATATTTTAAATTAATAAATATCGATGGTAAAATAAAATATCGATATAATAAATATCGATAGGTTTTTCCAATTTGCCCATCCCTACAAGTTAGAAACTACAAAACAGCGTGTGGAATATATGGGTGTTGTTGAATACAGTAGTTTGCCAGTAATTTTTATTAAGTTCCACCCAAGGCGAATTCAATAAGGTGAACTCGTCGCTAAAACAACTACAAAGTTAAAAAATACAAACGTGTATTTTGTTAGTGTAAAACAAAACGATATGTCAAAAATGCACAAAAATTTGACAAATGGTCCCTAGAAGTAGTCAACAGCTGATGATCAGCTGATATAATAAGTTCACCTTATTGAATTCGCCTTGTACACTATCATGAATAATCAGGTATGCAAATTATTAGAACATAAAACCTATTTGAAAACTATGAAAAGTGTGATTTGTTTGCTATAGTCGTTTTGTCAATAGTTTTCAAAATATGTTTGAGAATATCCGATGAAACGCTTTGGTTCTTTTTAAGAGTTAAGTGGTTAAGAGTTAAAACAATTTTAATGAATAAACAGGTAGAGGAGCTTTATTCGACAGTGGCGAATCTGATTATACCTTTTACCGTCATGTACGTAGGTATAAATACCTACGTACGACGCCACATTTGACTTATTTACTGTTTTCTACTATTTCAATTGATACAAATATTGTTGGGGTTAAAAAAATTAAGGGGATAAAGCACCACATATTGGCTCTCTCGGTTGTACAGAAACTAAAAATATCGATTTTCGTTTGTAAATTTTAGGAAAAACACGGAAGCAGTTGTACTTTAGTTTTTAGGTTTGTTAGTTTTTCTTAGCAAAAATTTTGAGAATACGACTTTAAATTTGGTATCTTAATAGTCTTTAAAAAATTTGATATGTTTTTAATAAAAATTAATATTTTCCAAATAGTTCTTGCCTACAACTTTGCCGATTGATGACCGATTTGTCCAAAATTTTCATGGCATACCAAATCTAGAAATATAACAATTGTGTCTATAAAATATCCTATGGGTGAAAAAGTTTAATTTTTATGGTAAAAATAAGCGAAGAAACAGAGGCAGTCGTGTTTATTTGGTCATATCTCAGGAGATTATGGAGCGATTATACTGATTACCAAAACCGATCTGCTCCCGAATATTTTTGATATTTTGATATCTTACGCGTGTCTTGGCAATGTCAAGGGGCTTCAAAAACTTGATTTCAACCAACACATTGACAGACAGATGTGACTAATTCGACTTTTCTATTCATAAGCTTTATGAAAATATATACTCTATGGGGTCGGAAATGAATATTGTAGAAATTTTCACGGAATGACTAACCTATATACCCTGTGAAGGGTATAATAAGTGACACTATGAGATATTTTTTAAAACCTACATGCTGATGAAGGGTATATTAAAGTTGATAGAGCCGAATATAGCACTCTTAATTATTCAACTTGGATTTCTCTTTTATCGATGATAAGTTATTTTGAATTTATGCTGAGGACGCTGCCGAACTTTTAAAATTTTATCGTATACATGTAAATATATTCCACATAAAGCTCTGATGACTAAATATTGAGTTAAAAGTACTAAAATACAGTTATTCAATTCTTACAATTTAAAATCTAAACCAGCGTTGTCAACTCGTTGCTTTTAGCACTGTTTTTAGTGTTTTTTTGATAATTTTAACGCGGAACATTTTCTAGCCAGTGTTCGGTGCGTTTTTATCAATTTCACTATGCTAGTTGAAAAAACAGACAAGCCGGCACCTGGCGTATTAACATAATTCGGGTACGCTGAATCCAGTGGTGCGGTTTTTTAAGATTGGCTCTGGTTTTCGAGATATACCGTTATTTCGAAAATGGATGAGGTTGTACAACATATGTTCGCGTAACTCAAAAACGCTTCAGCTTATTGAAAAAATTTAAAAAAAAACGAAATTCCGCAATAAAATTTCCTTTAAGAAAAGTAAATATCCGCAGTCGTTTTAGAAACATAATTTTTTTTTTTGAAAAAAAAATTAATTTTTTTATCGAAATTTCGAAATTTTTGTTTTGTTAAAAATTCATAAAAAATGAAAAAATGCAGCTAGGCTTCTAATTTTTTGCAGACATATAAAAAGCAAAGCTGCAAACAAATCAAGCCATAAATGGTTAAAATCTGTTAGCAACTTTTGATTTAATTCACAAAAGTCGACAAATTTTAATTAATTTAAGAATTTCATTAAACGCAACCCCCCTTAGGGATTGTGATAAAGGGAAAGTATAATTTGAGAAAATGTTAAGAACAAAAAACATTGGAGGTCGGTCATACATTTTATCCCCCTAGGAGTAAATCCTAGGCCTTAGCAACAAATGATGCGAATGAAAAATAAAGTTGCGCTGGTCATACATTTGGCCCGTATTGGGGTATCTCAGGCGCTGCAGGTGCAAAATTTAAGGCTAGGGTTCTATGCGTATAAAAAACATAGTTCCAAAGTTGTAAACAGACTTTAATCACTAATAGCTTATTTTGTTTGGATCGGTGCCACCACCGATTTGATGTTCTTTTATAGCACAAAATTAATTATTTTGTTTTTAACAGTAATCGCTATGGAATAACTAATCTCTTTATACTAAAATATGTCTCACTTTCTTTGTATAACTTCGATATGATAGTACAATGTTTTCGTAAATTTAGTCTTTCAATGAAAATGCATTAAAGTTGCTGTGTCAATAAAGTTTCTGCTTATAAATACAACTTAGATATTTCTATAGTTCTCCATTCTTCCAAAATCTTTATTCATAGAGAAGTTATATGAATTTGAGATAAAGATAAGAATTTCCGTTACAAACGGAATGACAAAATGAATATACCCGCACAATTTTTTTGGTTGTGGGTATAATAAGAATATTATAATAAAATAAAATATAAAAATGAAAGTAAACTATTTTAAGTAAAAAATTTATTTTAAATATTTATTTGTCTTTCATCAAACAATTGCTAAGAATTTTTTTTTGATTCTTTTCTTTCATTCCACGATTTTTCGTAAATAATAAAAACCAGTATTACCATACTTTTTCTATAATGTTAGTGTTAACTAACCGAAAGATGGTGAAACGCAAAACACTAACCGTATGTTAAATAGTTTCGGTTAACGATATCGACGGTTTGTTAATGTTCCTGTTAAATTAATATAATCACAGACTGTGGAAAGGGCCGTAAGATATGAGGAAAAAACCACGACTACAACACATACATACAAACGCTGTATACTAGTCAGAGTGAACGTGGCATCCAATCTAAGCTAGCCAAAAAAAATTTTTTTTTATATTATTTTTTTTATATATTATTTTTTTTATATATTTATTTCTTTTAATATTTTTTTTATTTTAATGTTTTTTTTATTTTTTTTACAATCCTGATCTAAACCCATTACGTCAATGACATTGGAGAAAAGTACTTACCACGCTCGCTTACAAGCTGGGACGCAAATATGTTCTATGAGTGTTTGCGGGGTAGGGCATAGTATGTGCTCATCCCAGTCTCTTTGGTGAGAACTAATGTGCGATTAAACCTTTCGAACATGCCCTGTTGACATCCGACCCAGTAGTAACGTTGTTATATCTTTTCAATGGTTTTTGTAAATTATGTGCTGTTTTTAAAATTTAAGCGATCGCTTTTAGTGGAAGTTTTGCCTGTAATTTGTGTTTGTTGCAATCACAAAAAAATATGTTAAATTTTCGGGTTCTAAAAACAAGACATAAATTAATTATTTAAAAATTGATATTAACTTCGTAATTGCAATTGGTATTTATTTTCTGTGTATATTATACAAAAATATGGCTTATGATTGTTTCTTGAAGATTGGTGAACTGGAAAGAAAAATAGAGAATTAATGGGAGCCATTGGTAACAACCAGTACGCGCAAAGAAAAGACACAGTTACGACATGATAACGGTATTCTCCATTACAATATTTGGTTATCGAAAGGAAGTTATGATTATTTTTATTTTATGTTATATATGTACATATCTCGTTACGATCAAGGCGAATTCACATCAGGTGATGTTACGAAGCCAACTGATTGTTTTTTGCTCGTTTTATTTTAACGGCACAATGTCTGGAATAACCATCGTCATATTTTTCTCGACCTAAGTACAAGCAAACTTTACCATTAAAAAGTCTTAAGGAATACAAATAATAACGTACCTACATATAAAGGTACGAATCCAACAAAAGGAATATTGACTTCAGTTATATCTAAAACAAAGTCTAAGTTCTCTATTATATTAGTAACTATGCCTGATTTTTAGCTGTATACATATGTATGTACTTACTACACTTTAATGTGCTGATTAGCCATTAGATTTTTAAATATTCAGCTCCTTCAAAATCAAATCTTAACAGAAAAATACATTTTTGATTTTATTTTTCAAGATAACTTTTTCAACTGACAGAAATCTCTAAATTAAAAAAAAAAATAATGTCATGTATTATTATTTAAATCAATTAAAAATGTAATTCAAATTTAAAAAAAATCAACTATTCAATTATTTAAAAAAATATTAAGCTAACAATTATTTCTGCGTACAAGAAAATTGAAAAAAAAAAAAATAAATAAACGAAATATCAAAAGTTTCTTGACTTAACAATTGTCTTAACATAAGAGGTACATACATAGTACATATTAACACATCTTTTTGTAAGAAAACATCCTGTAACTAAGTTTTGCAATTTTTTTTAGGTAATTTTTGTCGTGCTTGAAGTGAAATGTGAACAAAATTTTTTACATTTATTTAGCGGGACTTTTTTCCGTCAAATGAAATAAAAAGTAATGTTCTGGCAATTATTTGGCCAAGGAACTTTAGGCGCATCATATGTTTGAAACATTCATAAATTTGTATACGTTTTTTCCCATTTATTTGAATACAGGCAACATTTTTTACACGATTATTTTCCACTGTAGACTGACCTTAAGACATAGTTTCTAAATAAGATAATAATGCAAAAATAAGCTGGAAACGAAACGAAAAGAAAATTTGTAAAAACTTGGAAGCAAATTACGACATACGAACGTGATTGTAATTTCAGAATGCGTATTTCGTATGGCACAGCTAATTCAAATGTTCGAACAAAATCACGATCGCGTTTGTATGTTGCGATGTGTCTTCTCAATTTTAGTTTTTTTTTACATCCTGCAACTCAGACAGAATTGCGTTCTTACCTTTAATCACTGGCAATAATGTTTTTTCTTTTGATTAGGTTTGATGTGCTAATGTGGTAGTATGTTTCATTAATATACTTAAGTATTGATTGAGGCTTTTTGAATAATTTTTTGTTGTTGTTTAAGAATACTAAAAACAAAACAATGGTAAATGATGTAAAAGGGGAAAAAACAAAACTGTGTCAAACTGCATGCTTTGATAAGTAAAAAACAATGTATTTGATTTGTTTTGATGTTCGAGTTAGTCAAAACTCTCATTGGGATAAAAACGCATGCGCCAAAATTTAAACAGGCGAGATTTAAACTTTTTAACAATTTGAGAGCGAAAATTGGCAGTATAATATGCGGAAACAGGACATGAGTTCAGTTTCGTTGAGGAAAATTCACATCATACGCTGCCGTCATCATTCAGACGTAAGTGAGCTGTTACATCGCTTGAACGTTTTGTTTTAGAAAACGGTTACTTACACAAAACAAAAAAGGAAACTTATTTAATAAAAAAAAAAATTGTGTACAATAAATTTAAAAAAAAAATTTGTTTTTGCTTGTGATAGTGGCCTAATTTTAGGCAATATTATAAAATATTTATAAACGAAAATTTTACAAAATTCCCATTGGAAACCAGGAATAATTTTTAATAACGGTAGTATTGTTTTTTGAGAAAATTAAACTAAATATCTACATATGTATGTACTTCACTGTATAATATTTATTCAATACATACTACATAGTATATTAACAATCTATAGTATACATTTAAAAATACACGTATAAAATTTTGATACAAAATACATATAAAGTAATAGATATCTACGATAACAATGTATCATCATATCTGTTCATATCATACATACATACATACATACTATGTAAATACATATATTTTAAACTTCAGAAACCATGTGATGAAATATAATATTTTGTTTTGATTTTGATTTTGAGTGTTTGAAAAATCGTTTTTATCGTTTGAACTCAATAAAGCAAAAAAAAAAAAAATAAAGAAAATTTCTACTATTTTCACGTGACGACGATATTATTGTTGTTTGTGCTATTACTATGCTAGTTGTTAGGAGTAATTCATATCCATGTACGACACCCAAAAATGGGTGCCATGTCATACCATGCCACGCTATTTCACGACATGATTTACCAGCTCCACATGAATTTTTATGTTCCCATTCGTACATTAGAGCACTTTAGTCTCATTTTCTTTACCCATTGAAAAATAAAATAAAAATACTAGAGTATTTTGTTAACGCTCTTTTTAACAGTTTTATTTACTATATTGCCTAAACGCCTTCTGGCGGTTTTGTTATTATTATTATTCTTAACATTTCTATTGTGTCTATATATGTATGTACATATGTACTTATGTGCGTGCTTGTGTGTGTAAATAAAAGTGTGTTAGAGGGTCTTTTCCAATGTATGATTCATAAAAACGCAAAAATGAAAAACTAAAGTACTAAAATAAAAATAAGAAATAATAATAAAACAAAACGGTTGAGTACTGACTGAAGCAAATAAATTAAATAAAAGTATAACAAAACAAAAACATTTACATTATGTCCCATGCTCGCACTATATCACAAATTTAAATATCATTTATTTACATACATCAATACATATGTATGTATGTATGTGTGTATGTTTTTATATTAAGGAAATAGTGTCACTATGCTAATGCACGTTCTAATAATTAAAACACAATAAATGTGTATATTCATATGTCTATAAATATGTATGCATCTATGTAACAATAAATATGTATGTATACGAATGACAATTGTGTGATGTTTTCTAAACAAAAAAAAAAATAATGTTTTTATCAGTCGTTAAGAAAAAGTTGTAAGCTTTAGTGTATTTATGTTGTCGCCGTTGTTTTGCAATTTACAACAACTATTTGTTTTGGATTTAAATAAACAAAATATACACGAACATACCAATGTATGTATGTATGTATGTATGCATGTACATTTTTGTTAATAAATAATACATATAACCTACAAATATTAAGATTTCTTGCACAGTCATATGACCTAAATCGCATGCCTGGAATTGCGCTGGGTAAAAATGCGTATTATACTTGCGAGTGTGTGTTTGTATGTATGTTTGAGTTAACTTCATATAACTCCCTTTTTAAATGTTAGAATATAAAATAAAAGCATACATACATACATACATATGTATATGTTGGAAATAACACACACTGAATTTTATATACTAAATATTGCTATTTCCAGGAAATATATATATATACATATATATAACAATCTACATTATAGTGTAACTGTCAAATTCATAAAAAATATTTAAGGTTTATTGATGGTTTATGTACAACATCTGTCAAATAAGCCTTTAATAAGCTTTAAATATATTTTATAAATTTGACAGTAAGTCTTTAGGAAAAATAAATACATTTAGTTAAATGTTCGGCTAACCTATCTAAGTTTTCTAATATAATTTTTTCGAGTACCTAATTTTTTTTAAATTTCTTGGCATGAAAACTCATACTACATATGTTCACTCTCACGCCTATTATTCAAAAAAGGATATATTTATTATATTAAGCACATTTTGGCGCCTGACGCTTTTGTTAAAGAAAAACATCTAAGTATTCTGTTTTTCTATTTGATATTGTTTAAATTTGAACTAATTTTGTTAATTCACGAAAGTTTTACTAAATACTTAATTTTAAATAAAACCTTAGGAAACAAATAATATCAAATTATTTTTCCAACAAACTAAAAACTTTTAACTGAGGCTGAGTCAGTTTTTCTTTCCTATTTTCTATTTCCTTTCACCATTACATTTAGGCCTTCAATCTGTATCAGTTAGGTTGTTTAAAAGTGGACTAATAGTTTTCGAGTTAATGTAAACTAACAAACCTCATGTCACAGCAAAAAGCACAATTTTTTGACCTGATCTGTTTCAATTTTAGAAACTGGTTCAATCTGGTAGTAAATTTCTCAGTACTTGTAATTCTTAATACTATTTTAATGAACGATGTACTACAAATAATAAAAACTTATTTGTTTGGATGAAAAGAGTATCAGTGTTAAAAAATTTTACATTATAGCTTAATCGAGCTCTAATACTTAAAAATAAAACTAAAATTAAAATGAATTTTTTAATAGGGATTTTTCCTGACGTTCACAGTGATGTGCTCCCATACAAAAATCTGAAAAAATAGAAGGCCTTATCTGAGAGCGATCTAATAATGGAACAATTAAGAAAAAAAATATAAATTGTTATAATTAAATACTATATAGAGTATAGAGAATGATCGCGCTTTTGACGAAATAAGATCAGGTATGCTTAAAAAAAAGTTGTGTAAAGTTGGTTCGCCAGGATGGCGTTCATAAGGCACAGTCGCAAAGGCCATATACCAGAAATTATCTTTAAATATTAAATGCCATAAAATTTGTGACCAAATAATGTCAAAATTTTAGTCTTTCTATTAAATTTGTTAAATAATTTTGTTTCAAAAAAATTTATATTCCTTAAAAAACACTCTATAGAAGCCATTCTGTCGTAAATATATTTTTGAAATTGATGCAAAAATACTAATACTTGTCATACATATATCTTTTTCATCGAAAATGCTAGAAACATGCGATAAGTCTCACAATTAAAAAAAACATTTTCCGATTTGTTTTTGGTGTTAGCAAAAAGTCTTGTTAAATTTTACTAACTAACAGAAAAGTTATAACAATATCCCTTTTCTCCTAAAGGGCTTGTTGATCAATTAATATTGCTCATACGCTGACGTAAATTTTTTGATAAAAATCATCTAAAACAGGTTTTAGAATTATTTTTATTATCTTTATGTAAACCGGTTTATGCAAAAAATATTGTTATACATATAAAACCATGAAATTTTAGAAAATCTTAAAATTTAATAAATCAATTTGGAATTTTGGTTATTATATTGTATTGCGGCTTAAATAATAACTGTTCAAGTCGACTTAATTGAATAATTTTACCATATTATTTTCGCAATTTAAAATTGCTCTCAATGTAGCGTAAAAACTTATGCTTAATTTTTTTCCAGAATTTATTTTAATTTACGATTTTATGTTTGTCGAATTTAATTCAGTTGTAGCGTTGTTAGGACGGAATTTGTATATCTACTTAACATGCATATGCAACTTCTATTTGCAATCAGACTTTGCTTATCGAATAGTAGAGGTTGAGTTACAAGAAGATCAGAAGAATGTTATTCTAGAAATACAGCCAGAATAAAATACGTAAATCAGCTATAAGTGCTGAGAATTCGGGTGGCGTAACGAACGGTATTCTAGAAACACAGGCAAAATAAAGTTCGTAAATAAAATACAAGCGGTTTATTATCTGGTTGCGCAACAAAAGATATTCTAGAAACACAGGCAGCATATAATTCGTAAAATAATTACAAGCGGTTCGTAATTGGATTAATTAACGAAAAATAAATTAAAAACAAGGGTTATTCTACCCTAATTTGTAAATCAATTATGAACGGCTAAACGGATTTAACGAATAATACCCGCATAGTATTTTAGAAACCTCGGAATAATATACACGTAATAATTGGGCAGGATACCGAAGAGTTGATGATCGGTGATTTTGGTTAATAACTACTTATATTATCATTATACATGAGGGTGATATATTGTAACAACATGTTACATTTCGATGGTCACAAGTAGAAAGGCCATAACTCGTATTTTTTGCGAAATTGAGTTTTTCAGTGATTCCAATACATTTCCCACAAATACACATCGACCCTCTCCTCTAAATATACAATTATTTAAGTGAGGGCCTTTCTACTTTTGACCAACCATATATATTAAATTATGTCTTTAAATTGTTGGTTTTAATCCATACATATTGTTTACCAATATATTTTTAAAAACTCGGATTCTCCAATCCCTAGTTGTTCCACAAGACGAGCGCATGGTGTTTATTAACTTGAATTAAAATTTTAGCGTTTTTCTATTTTTGTCGTTTTATTTTGGCCAAATGTGTACTATGCGACCATAAGTACGTGTTAATGAATGTCAATAAGTATATTTATGTATGTATGTCAATATGTAAATTAATCATCTTTCTTTTCTTGCTTTTTCTTGCTTCAATTAATTCTCTTTTATTTTCTGTTTAAAAATGTATAGCTATTTATCCTTGAAGTTTAAATAATCATTTTTGTATGGATGTTAATTTATGTACAAGACATACGTATTAATATACGTATGTTTGTATGTAAATATGTGAATGTGTATGTATATACTTTTATAATTTTTAAAAAGATGCTGTACCATAGTGTGCGGAAGTGGGTCTCTTTTTGGTTTTTAGTTTATACTTTGTAAATAATTCAGTTCTTCATTGCAGCATTAGCAACCATAACATTTACCATCATGAATCTTTTTTACTGCATTTTGCAAAAGTGTTAGTTAACGAATAAAAAAGATCTGATACCAACGAACTTATAATAGACTGCCTTTATATTTCTATACTAGTGAATTTTATATCGATGCTCACAAGTAGAAAGGCCCTAATTCATATTTTTACGAATTTGAGTTTTTAGTGATTCCATTTCCAAAACAAAAATTTAATGAAATTGTATAAAAAATAACAGTTTTACCAGCAATTTAACAAAAGAAGTTTCATTATGATAATACGGTTTCTATTGCGTTTTTACTTTCTTCTTTAAGGTTACAATTATTTGAGGTAGGGCCTTTATACTTGTGACCAACGATAAATAGTATACGAGAATGTTGCCAGTTAAGCAACATTAAAGCCATTCAGAATTTATAAATTTCATCCAATGCTCGTTTTATGCATCTATTCATATTAACACGTTTAAACGAGTTGTAAAAGTGGTGCATGTGTATATGAGTGTGTAAGATGTATGTATGTTAGTTGTAGCAGAAACCATGAACTCATTGAAAATCTTTTGCCTTTTTTATAAGATGTTTGCAGGTCTGTTAGATATGATGATTTATCGCCAAACGTGGCGATTTGTGTTTGGGAACATGGCGGATTTTTAAAATTTTATTTTGTAGGAATTTTGACTGAATTACATCATAACATTCATTATTTATACATCTAGCAATGTTCATATTAGAAAAAAAACTATCACTGAAGTTGTATTTTGTCGGATTCTACAATAATTTTGCAAATTTTATTATGTTTAAGTTGATATTATACAAAAACGACAAGTTTATTGCTGTAATTTTTTGTGTCAATTGTATATATAGAATAAATGTCGAAAAGTAAAAATTAGAAGACAAATTTAAAATTATTAAAACGCAAAAAAGATTTTTCATGGGTCTTTTATAAAAGAGAATTGGAACGTCGCCACAAAAAAAATAAATGCTAGAAATCAACTTTATTAATACAAATTTTAATTTTACACATCATTTTGTGGCAATAAGGAAAAACTGCTTATGTCTGTTTTTATAGTTTTTCAGGAAAGCACTTCAAAAATTAGGAGTTGATTTTTATATTGTAGTTTGATTTTCTTTAAAACAAAGGCTATCACAGGAATTCCGCGCTGTATAAATAAAAGAGCATATCAGGTTTTTAATATTTAGTTACATTATTGGTCAAAATAGGTTGTTATTTCAAAGAATATTGTTTGTTGAAAAAATATAGCTAATAAGTTATTACGCTAAACCTCCCTGCTAAGTTGTTCAAAACAGATGAAAATTCGCCTGAAGGTAGTTTTTAATTGCCGGATTGCTGTTTGGTGTTATTATCTCAATTTGAACCTATGTCGACTTAAGCATTTATTCTTTTTTGCTACAGAATTATTAATGTATTAATTTGGTGATTTTCGGCAACATTTTTTTTTTTGTTTAAAATTAAGACAAATTTATTCGTGCTACGCATACTGTTTTGAGACAGTTATGATTTTGTTATTGGATTGTAAAAAAGACAAGTTCCGATTAAGTATGTATGAAGTGAAATATCCGTCAAATGACTCCCAAGGCTCTTACAGGTCATTGTTCTTTTTATAAAATTTTGCACTACTTTTTCACAGAGATGTGGCTGCATCTCACCGATTACGCTTTTGATCCTGCGCTTAAGCTTAGGATTTGTCTTCGGCTTATTCGCATAAACCCAAGATTTCGAAAAACAAATAAAAATACCGCACTGCGTTAAATCGCATAGCCTTTGTAGCCACTTGGCATTAGAATTTCTGAGATAATTTGTTCTGGAAATCATTACTGCAATAAATAAATTGTATCATGTGAGATGTGACAGGTGGTGCCGTCTTGCTGATACCATATGTCGTCCAGATCCATGCCATCCAGTTGAGGCCACAAGAACTCTGTCGTCATGTTTCTGTAACAAATGTTAATGTTCGGACTCATCTACAAAAAAAGTAAGGCTCAAACACGCTGCCTGACCAAACATTTTATAATAAACAATGTAATGCTTTTCATTAGTTAAACATTTTTTTTTGTGAAATTTTGACACTACGACACTGAGAACTTCTGAAGAATACACCATATACATAAGTATGTAAGTACGTATGTCATATGTCGTATGTGTGTATATACTTTTGCATATGTACACTTTTTTAAACATTCTTACATGCGAACAGTATGTAAATAAGACGTTTTTACATGCAAGCTGAATAAAAAACACTCAAGAATGAGAATTTTGAACTGCCTTGAAACATAAACTTTTTCACCTTTTATTTGTAAGTACAAAAACACAAAATATATATTGTACATATATACATACATACATACATACATACATACATACATACATACATACATACATACATACATACATACATACATACATACATACATACATATGTATTTATTTTTTGACGCAAAAAATAAGAAAATTTGAGAACAGAATAAAGGATAAAACACGATACGACTAAGAAACATATAGAGAAAATTTCGTTTTTTGTTTCCTTTATTCACTTTATTTATTTAGTTAGTTTAAGATCGATTTATATTTTCTTTTTACAATTTTCACATTTTGACAAAAGCAATAAAAGAAAGTGATTATTTTACTTTTTGTTAGGAAAACTTTAAATACTGACAAGTAAAAAAAAAAATATTAAATACAATAATGAATAAATTGTGAATTTCAGGATATTTATCTTTTTTATGCATTTGTAACATATGAGAGAGAACACACTTATTTTAATAGAACATGTCTACGGCCACATACACACAATGAATGTACTCGAACGTACTACATCGTTATATATTTATTTTCAAAACACATTTAGGTAATTTACCTTGCTTTTTTTATAGTATAAAATGTGAATTCATAAGAAGATTTTATAATTTAACACAACAACTTATTTGCGTTCAAAGCAAGGGTAGAAATTTATTTAAATTTTTGTTAAAAATTTAAGCCTAACCGGATTTCCTTAATTTACTTTTAAGTTGGCTAAATACTAAAACTTTTTAAATATGCATTTTTGCAAGATAAGCGGATGTTTTGCGATCTTTATGTAAAATCATTTGAAAATAATCATTCATACAGGATGGGCCAAAAGTCACCATGGGGTTTAAATGTTTTTTTTATTTTATTTAATAAAATTAATTTTTTTTAATACAAATGTAAAGTATACTCCGTAGTGGACTAGGACCACTCAAATGTATGAAGAAAACATGATTGATTTAAAATTACAATGTCCTAGGGCTGGGCCATAAAACCCATCGGAGTAGTCGCAAAACTAATCTTTATCACTACTCGACGAAGCACCTACTCGATCAATATGCACCTCTTGATAACACAATAAATAACAAACAAATATTGTTGCTCCTCATGGTATACTCTGGAACCTAAGCGATCGTCTAAACGACATAGAGTATGCGGATGATATATGACTGCTTGCTCACCGATTCGTTGATATATAACAAAACTCTTTTTATATCTTGATTAAAATGCAGGGAAAGTTAGTCTTAAGGTAAACAACAATAAAACAGAACTCATGCTGTCTCACTAAATGGAGCCATAACTGGCGACGTTGACTTTTTTTTTGCTATCTGGGTAGTCGCATTTCAAAGGAATGGTGCTTCTGGTATGGATATAACGCAACACATCAATAAAGCTAGAGTCACATTTCACTCGCTAAATTAAATATGGCGAGCGAACAATATCTCCTTACGTAAAAAATAACAATATTTTAACTGTAGTGTAAAATCCGTCCTACTTTATAGCTGCACTACAACACAAACTCACAAAGTTGCAAACATTTGTGAATCACTGCCACAGATAATTTCTTCGCATATTCTGGCCACATTGGGTGAATAATGAACAACTTTTGTACATGGCCAAATGTGTACCGATTGATACAAAAATTAATCGTCGAAACTGATCTTGGATTGGCCATATCCTCCGTAGGCCATGCAATGAAATCAGCAGAGATGCACTCGATTGGTTTTCGCAAGGTTACCGCCTGCCTGATCGTCCACGAAACACTTGGGTAAGGATGGTAAGCAGAGAAGTCGAAAGCTGCAACAAGTCGTAGATCCAAGCCAAAGCTCTAGCCAATAACCGTTACAAATGGAGAGAATTTACGGACGCCATATGTTCAAAATGATCTTTTATATACTTAAGCGATTTGAACAATATTAATAGAAAAAAAGAAAAAATAGAAATTCAAAATGTAAAAAAATGTATCATATAGGAAATGGTGATGTATTTATTACTTTTAGGGCCATATTCATAAAAAATATTTAAGGTTTACTAAAGGCTTATTTGACAAATTTCTCTACAACATCTGTCAAATAAACCTTTAATAAACCTAAAATATTTTTTATGAATATGGCCCTTAATATATAAACATACAATATTTATTTACTGAAAGCTATCACTATAGCCTTAACGTTTCACTTTTACGTTGCTAATTTTTCAATGTTAAGCACTTAAGTAATTTTGACGTTAAACAAGAATATACAGTTTAATCTTCAATTACAAACACCTCTATTTAGCGAACACCCTCTTGGGGCAGACATTGTTGGCCGGTCTCGGCAACTTCCTAAAAGAAGAAACGGAAACATTTCAATGGCGCCTTCGGTGATCGCTTAAGAGAGATTCCACTGTATTCGTATTGAATATAATCCATTATCTGCTTAAATGAGTTGCACACATTTATTCAATCAAAAACATTATGTATGTACTTACATTTCTGTGTATGTATGGATATGTGTAAGTACATTCATATTTGTTTGTTTGTTTGTTTTTTAAAATAACAGATAACAAAATCAGCAACCTTTGAGGCTGACCAACAACTCATACACAAATAGTATTAATCTGAAATTTTTGTGTCAAACCGTTAAATCATGCTGATAACAGTGATTTGAAATTTAAAATAAACTTTTATATAATTGTGCATTTAGGTGTGTATGTATTTTGTTTTTTTATTTGTTTCATCCAAAGCACACTTAATGTTGTCAAAGAAGAACTCAAAACACGCACATTAAATAATACCACTGCCTGTCTATAAAGGGAGAAAATTAAATATAAAAAAACCAATACTTAACACAAAAATAGAAGAAAAAGCAGCAACGATAATTTAATACCAATTTAAAATAAACAAGTTACTTAAAACGTTCGGGTAAGTTAAGCTTTTTGCCTAAAAGCATTAATTTCATAAAACTGTATTTACTGGACCACTTACAATTATATGTACGTACCCAGCAAACAAATTTTGCACTAGTTCAATGTGAACAACACTTATTCATAAGTGCAAGTGTAGGCATGAAAAATTCCTTCTTAAACTACAAAATAGTTAGCCACTATTGAGTGCTTACAAGTATATATGCGAAAATGCTAAACAAACATTATTAACATCAACTATGCACTTATTTAAATGAAGTGATTTTTATAAATATATTCGTATAAACACATGTTCTCCAATGACACATTAATGTTATAATCATGCATGTTACATCTAAATTGAAGCTGGTTTGTTGGTTGGTTATCGTGGTAGTTCGCTGCACGCCAACAGTCAAGTAGAGTCTGTATGACTCCGTTTTGACAGGACCACATCATTCGTCAGCTTTCAATGTACCTCAGAATAAATCCAAGAGTAAGGGTACTAGATACACCCCGTAGCCGTCTCAGTAGATATTTCAGTCGAACTTCAGATACCGCAGAGAGGTCATCTAGTATATGACCTCTTAGCCACCAGTGCAGGTCATTCGCAGAGAAAGTGGAAAACCGATTCCTCCTTCTCTCTATCCAAACACCTGCGACAATGGTCGTTCTATGGGAGTCCGAGCCGACTTGCATGTTTGCCTAACATCCAGTGACCCGTCAATACCGCCAGCAACCTCGATATGTCCTTCCGACTTCGACTGGTAAGTTGCAATGTACGTCGTGCATCAAAAGAGGGCCACGTAAGCCGTGCCACCTTACACGTGCTCAGCCCACGCCACCTGTTATCAGCCTTCCGGAGAAAGTGTCTGGAGATTCTGCTTTTAATAGTCCCCAACGGGATTGCAACTGCAATTGTGTTAGAGATATCCAAAGCAGATCCTCCCCTGGCTAGCTCATCAGCACGCTCGTTACCATAGTGGCCCTTATGCGCAGGAACCCAAACTAGAGTAACATCAGCCCGCTGACCAAGCCTTGACAGTTCCTTTCTACATTGGCCAACTAATTTAGATGTAGTAATGTATGACCTGAGTGACATGGGTGCCGCCTGACTGTCGACAAATATACCAATGCTCCCGTGGATATTCCCGTCATTCAGTATCCTACATGCTTCCCTGATAGCGAGTACTTCCGCCTGAAATACGCTGCAATCTAAATTGAAGCACTTCATCATTGGTTCAACTCATGCATTTACTATTTACTATTTCTTTTGCATGTCTTTTTTTGCTGGATATGTACGATACAGTATGTATGCGAAAAAGTCTATGCTAGAAAAACGTCAAGCGTGATTTAATAAAGTTTTCTCAAAATGAAATCTTGTATATATTTTAAGTTTTACCATAGATTTGGGCATGCGTACGTACAAATGTTTTTATATGCTTTTTGGAGTTTATAAACTTTTAGATCTTAATGAACTATTTATCTATAGTAATAAGGCTTTTAATAAAAACACAACATTTTGTTTTGTTTTGCAAAAAAAAACAATCTTTATTGAATTATCTATTCATTAGGTTCATCTCCATACAAACTAAGCAGCACATTAAATATTGCCTTTAAACCAATTTTAAGGTATCCAATTAATGGATAACTTCTTATACACAAATACCCGGTCAGCATTGCTGGCTCCAATAATATTTTCATATTTAAATCAGTTAAAGATAAATTATGTTATCGTTGTTGTATTTTCAAAAAATATTTCATGTACACTCTCAGTTTTTTATTTTTATTATTATTATAGATGATTATTATAAATGATAAAACGGAATTGCAAAAGCGAGCTGAAAAAAATACGGGCCGAAAAAAAAATGACGACAGTAACGTTAAATACCCGTATTTTAATTTTTGTTTAATTTGTTTTTGTTTTACTTTTCATTGTATAAAATTTGAACGAAAGTATTGTAACATTTTTGACTTCTTAAATATGAGAACAGGTAGATTAGGTAGAACAGGCAGCTGTTATATTGATCCTTTTGTGATACCTGAATAAAATAGAAAGAAAAGAAAAGAAAAGAAAAGAAAAAGAGAAGCAGGCCAGTCCAGAGTCTTGCGCGGGACTAGCAGACAAGAACACTTCTGACCAGTCCACCGGGGCACCCTAAATGTGAACATAAGAGAAATACGCTTTAATAATAAAATAGATTCTTTTTTGCGACATATTTAAGATACCAATTACGTTTCGTCAGAATTCTGGTTGAATATTAATTCCTATATTTATTCATAATTAATTTGAAAGTCATTAAATTTCTTGAAAACAAAGTGTTATACATACAAAGTTGTATTTAAGTATAAGGACTTTCTGAAATTGTTGCTTTTATAAAGCGATTGAACAAGCATTTTCTAAATAATCTCGAAAGTATATTTTATCCGTATGTATTTATGTTCAAACAATGACATAATTTTTAGGTAAACATAGCTATCATGTTTTGTCTATATCTCAGACGATTTTAGGTCAGCTTGTTGAGTTTATTCTTAAATATATATTTAATGTATACAGGCATGTATCGCTAAATCTACTACCCCATTTAAGTATAAGCATTTCGAATATACACCCAAAAAACAGACAGCAAAATTCTTTGCCAATCGAATTGTTCAGTTATTGCAATTGGACTTTTCTTTTGTGTTTATAAAATTTCTATGGCAATAATCATAACTGCTAAGTGTTGACTATACATTGCTAAACCGAAATAAAGTTCTGTATATACGACCAACAAATTCTAATACTGCTTAGTTAGATACTAAAAGAAACGTTTGTTTAGCCAAAGCTAACAATAAATAGTAAAATACAAACAATAATTGAAATTTATTTAAATAAAAACAAATAAAACAAAACAACATGGTAGCACTGTCTGCTGTAATGTATGATTCTGAATCCTTGTTTATTTTAAGGTTAGTTTGGCTTGGCAATTTAATATGAATATACTCAAGGCAGATCAACGTTTGAAAAATAATCAAGTTTTTTTTTTTTGAAAAATATAATTCAATTGCAGAATTGCCGCATTTGGAATGATGATAATTCTCAAGTCATTGATTACATAAACAAAACTTGCTGCTTGTACACTTTATGGGCTGATGAAATCATTGGACAATGTGTCTTTACAAATAACAATGGTTACAATATTACAGTCAACATTGAGCAATATAAACTCACATAACTTTTTCGTGCCTCATTTGAAGGGGACTTCTCACTGCTGTAATCTAATATAATACACAGCAACCCGAACTTGACTTATTGATATAAATGCATTGTAGTAAATGAGTAAGTGCCATTTTGTTGTACATTGTTGTGGTGTAATATACAGTGCACCGTTTGTATTTAAATCAATTATGATAAATCCATCAAATTGACGATTAAATGAACTACATGTATAAAATATCACTCAATCTCTGATTAAGAAATGATTGCCATTGGTCAAGTAGCCAAAATTGTAAAAGGGAAACTACTGAAGTATATGCATACTATATAGAATAAGAAAGATAGATATAAGATTTAGTAAAGCTTGAATAAGGCATATAGGCTAAGAACTATTTTCAAAGTTACTCAGTATATAATTTAGTTTATGCTAATAATAAATCAGACTTTTAACTTGCAAGTTAAATAAGCAACAGATGCCTCAGTTTTATTTCTAAAGTTCCAAAATGTCTTACATAAGTAAGATCGACATAGGCATTTGTGTTACCACAGGTAAACTTCTGCCGGTAGCAAAACTTTTTATCGAACATTTTTAACATATCTTGACTTTAATATTGCAGATATGTGGTTTCAGCCAAATAGTGATTTGACGCCATTGAATTTGTTTATTCGAAACGTTATTGTCAAAATACAGCAAAATTTAAATTTCTCTGCGTATATAGAAACGCTTATTGTTTTCAAAAAAATCATATCAAATACATAGTTGACTGCTTTTGATTTAAAATATTTTTTTTTGGAATATTTAAATTAAAATTTTTTTATTCATGATTAATGTATATTTAATTTGTATTCCTTTTTTTGTTATAATTAATTTAAAAAACAAACAAAACACCTGAGGCGGTGCTTAAAGTATACTGTAATAAAGTATTATAAACTCTTGTGTGCCATAAATACCTAGGGGAATTTATTGGGTCAAGCCCACAGGTCCTGACTAAGCATTTTGGCTTGTTTTACGTACTTGACAAAAATTACTTGCCACTCATTTACTCACTCATGTTCTTCATAAGCTCAATTTAATACTTCTTCTACAATTTCAACACCAACAACTAAACCAATGCAAATGAGAACAATGTATGTACGTATACATATATGTATGTATGTATCTACATATGTATCTATATAAATATGTACAAATCTACTTATGTATTGTAGTTAGTTTGGATGGATTATAATGAAAAAGACAATGATGATGGGTATAATGACTATAAGTACAGCAATGATGACACAATCCTTTTCCTTTTTTTTTTATTTTAGAAATTTTGCAAATACAATTTGGTTTAATAGTATGTATGAAAGTACATGACATACATATGAATTTACAATATACATACTTATGTTCATTTGTACAAACGTGTAGATGACATTTTCGTTTTGCCAATGAAATTTCCAAATGAAATATTTTGCATAATCTTACCGTTGGTCTCAAATTGAAAGGCCCTAACTCAAATAATTGTAACTTTACAAGAGAACGTTAAAACATAATAGATACTTTATTATCATGGTGTAACTTTTGTTTTACGTTTGCTTGTAAAAACGTTATTTTTAACACTGTTGCATTAAAATCTTTGTGTAGAGTTGTTTTTGTGTTGGAATCACTGAAAGAGTAAATTTTGTAAAAAAATACAAGTTAGGACCTTTCTACTTAAGACCATCGTTATATTTATGTATGTAAGTATGTAAATGTAATAAATCCCTTTGTTCTTTAGTAAATAGTGCAAAAGCTTAATATAAACAATTAACTACCTCATACTTAGTCGACAAAGCACGAATTTCTTCTAATCTGCACCACAACTTTAAAAATTATTGATACTGAATTTTTATTGCTATTCCGGCATCAGTTAATAAATAATTTAATACCAATATTTATTGTTTACTAGCTAATACCCGGTGTGCTTCGCCACCCCCATCGTAATTAAATAAAAATTTTATAGTTCAAAAATATATTTATTTTTCAAGTGCCACGCCTACTATTACTAAATCAACCATTTCTTATTCAAATAATCATATAGACGTCAAAGCTTCTCGTGCAAAATTTGGGTGTTCTAACTATTATCGCTTCCCAGATATACGAATTTTTGTATTTAATTCATATGACAGGTGCCACGCCCACTATTACTAAAGCATCCATTTCTTATCAAAATAGTCATATAGATGTCAAAGCTTCTCGTGCAAAATTTGGGTACTTGAACTGTTATCGCTTCCCGAATATACGATATTTAGTATTCAATTGCTATGAGAGCTGCCACGCCCACTATTTCTAATGTACCCATTTCTTGCCTAAATGTTCATTTGGATGTCAAAGTTGATCTTGCAAAATTTTACTACTCTAATCGATATCGTTTTCCAAATATACGAATTTTAGTATCTAATTCATGTGGCCACGCCTACTATTGCAAGTACGCCCATTTTTTACCCAAATGTTCGTGTGGATGTCAAAGTTTACCGTAAGACTCTAGCTGCATTAACTTTCGTGATATATAATATTTAATACTTATTCTTTAATAGGGCGCGGCACCCCGCCCACTTACAATTTCAAACCAAAGTATAGCCTATAGTTCCTTCCAGACATACAGAAAGATTCTGTGAAAATTTCAAGGAAATCGATCCAGCCGTTTAACCGTCTATAAAGCACAAACAATCATACAAACACACATTGATTTTTATATATATAGATTACAGGTGTATAAATCAAATTTCCATAGAAATTCAGTTTCATAAATCCTCCATAAGCCTTTGATAATTTTTTTGCATGATCAACTAGTTTTATGAGGATTTAGATGATTTACAGAGATGGGTCTTATGTGAAATATAGGGCTAATTAAGAACCAAGTAACACATTTACGGTAAATTTTTAGTGGATTTTTTAGATCGTTATTTTTTATAATTCGGTAACAAAATTTTATTTGTTAAAGCTTATAAGTAGATAATTATTTTCTGCAATAATATTTTTCAACGGTTTAATGACCGTTAAATTTAGCTTGATTTAGCTTAACTTAGCTCAAGTTTCAGACTATCGAAAAGTAGGTGGAACTATTTGTTTTAGGCCCTCAAAAAATTAACATAAACGCAAAAAACCTTACTAATCAGGGTAGAAAAACTAATACTATACTTTTATATTTAGAACTTGAATTAAAATAACTTCTACAAATTTATGAAAATTTTTAAATAGAAAAAAAATCGATGTTTTAAAATATAAAATTTTAGGGCCGTATTCATAAAAAATATTTTATGTTTATTGAAGGCTTATTTGACAAATTTCTCTACAACATCTGTCAAATAAGCCTTTAATAAAAAAAAAATATTTTTTATGAATACGCCCCTTATTCTTTAGGAATCTCCAATACAAAGAAACTAAATGTGCCTTACAATTTTTGTATGCATGTACGAGTAAGAGTATGACTTGAGAACAGCTTAACGTAGTTTGCGGATTCGCCTTTTGTTGTATTCACAATTACCAGGACACGGTAATTATATACCAATTTAAAACAAGTAACAGTGCTATATTCGGCCATGCCGAATCTTATATACCCTTCACAACGTGTAGTCATAACAGTAGTTTTTGTCACCATTCATCCCATATGAAATACGTACATACATATATAAAAACATCCCATTGTAAAATTATAAATTCTCGTATGTATGTTAAAACAAAAAAAAAAAAAAAAAAAAAAAAAAAAATTTAAAAAAAATTTAAAAAAAAATTAAAAAAAAAAATTAAAAAAAAATTTAAAAAAAAAATTTTAAAAAAAAATTATTATATATATAATATATATAAAACAAAAAAAAAATAAAAAAAAATTAAAAAAAAAAATTAAAAAAAAAAATAAAAAAAAAAATTTTAAAAAAAATTTTAAAAAAATTAAAAAAAATTTTTTTTGGCTCAGCTGGGATTCGATGCCACGTTTTCTCTAACCAGTATACACGTTTGTATGTATGTATGTTGTTGTTGTAATGTTGTTTAAATATGTATGTATGTATGTATAAATATGTATGTTATAATTTTATAATTATTGGAATTTCGTTAACTGATTATTTAAAATAAATTTCCATCAGTGTTGCCAGACAATTTTATCATCTCTCCTCTAGGAAAAAATATAAAATTTCCTTAACTTAACATTCTTTTAAAATATTCTTAATTAACTTGACTTAATTTGTATTTATGTAATAAATCAAAATCTTAGCTACCTATCATTTACAAATCCAAGAACATATTGTTTAAGTTTTTATACCCTTCACCTGTGGTGCCAGGTGTATATGGCTTTTTCATTCCGTTTGTAATTTCTATGGTATTGATTTTCGACCCCATAAAGTACATATATATTTCCTAAAAATCTATGATTAGAGGTGTCGATTAAGCCATATTATTCTTTCCGTGTATTGGTTGAAATGTTAGTCACATGTCACATGTTACTCAGATCTGTATTTGGTATCAACCTTTTGAAAATAACCGCTAATGAAAATAAAAAATGAAAATGAAATTCTGCACGATCGCTTTATAACTTTCTGAGATATGAGCAAATAAACACG
Organism: Phyto melanocephala; assembly: GCA_941918925.1. NCBI lineage: Eukaryota > Metazoa > Arthropoda > Insecta > Diptera > Rhinophoridae > Phyto > Phyto melanocephala. The sequence continues at coordinate 183,320,040 of OW799233.1, forward strand.
ACTGACTCTGTTTTTGAAAATATAAATAATAAAGCTCCTAATTAATTCTTGGACATGCTAAAGACAGCAGAAAAAAGACCGTAGTCTCAAAATTATTGCCGAGAAAAACTGACAAATCGGTTCGAAACTACCTAATATATAAGCATAAAAATACAAATGCTTTGATGTTTTTCCTAAAACAAAATCAATTTTTTCAGCTTGTGCACAACAGAGAGAAACGAAATAAAAAAAAATTTTTAAATTCAAGATGGCCGCCTCTACAAAATGCCTTACAATTAATTTTTATATTGGTAAAATCTAGTAATTAAAAATGTACTCCTCAATATTTAAATGAAAGGCTTGACTATTAGAATTCAGTTACCTAAATAAAAATTCAAAATCAAATATGGCGTCCGAAATAATAAAGAAAATGGCAAAATCTAGGCTAAACTACGATGTGGGCATTATATATAAGTACATGATGGTGAAGGCAATATCAGATTCTGCTCGGCCGTTTATAGCACTTTTACGTGCTTCATAAATAGTTTTTTAATGATTTTTAAAAGTTCCGGCTTTCGTATTAAGGCATATTGGAGCCAAGATTTTAATTCTTTTACTTTCTAGACTATCATGTGCATAACTTTTCTTTGTCCAATTCAATCAGGATAATCCCAAAAATCAGCAGTGGTAAAATTTTACCCTCTAAAATAAAAAAACAACAAAACAAAATAAAACAGTCATCTATGGCGAAATCTACTAAACTGGCAACACTGATTAAGATATATATTTTCAAAAAAAAAAGAAACACGCACATGCATATGTATGTACATACATATGTATGTATGTATAAATGCATAGTTGCATGAACACAAAAAAAAAAACGGAAGATTTTGTTTAATATTTCATGTTAATAAATTCTTGTTCATATTCAGTAAATTGAACAAAAACACGAAGTTTAATAACACGAGAATTGAGTGCTGGCATTCATTTCTATTTATCTGAATAGAATTTGTAGAAATTTTTTTTTCTACTAAACATATCGTCAATTTCTGTGAAAAATACATACATACATATAAAAAAAATAAGGTAGTAATTATTACGTGTGTTAGTTGTCTTGTTAACTTTGCTAGTACGTGTTTTTAATTATTGTGCCTGACTTTGGTTTTGTGAACAACACATAAGCGCGTAGAAAATCTTGTTCCACATAAAAAGTTTTTTTCCAAATGTATATTTTTTTTAGCTCTGAATTATAAGCCTTTTGGGAAGTACTCATTTGCAAAACAAATGTCCAATTTATCCTAATAAACCAAATTCTTTGGTTTTTTCTATTGAGCAATGTTTTCAATTGATAGGTAAAAAAACAGATTAAAACTAATTTTCCTAGAAAAAATGTTTACATTTGTAATATTTTAATCAAAATTCTTTTGGTTTCTTTGTGGATTTTTCTAATCCTTATCGCAGGCGAAGGCGGGTTTAGCCAATTGACGTTGATCTGTTATACAAAAGCAAACAAACATTTTTATTACAAATATTTTACTGACTTCATTGTATATGTGCATACGTATGTACGTATATGCAAAAGTATATTCTTTTCGCATAATGAAAAATTCAAAATCAAAATATTTCTTTATAAGCAGTTTTACTTTGACATGGTAATGTTCCAAAGAATAGCATGCAACCACGCTATATTTCATGTTTGTTATTTTACATGTGTGTGCGTTAAACAAAACAAGCAACGAATAAACTATAAAATATATTTTGTTGTTTTTCCTTTACCATTTTTTTGTTTGTTATTGGCATAACATCGCGCAAAGATTTTAGTCTTGCAAAAATTCAAAGTTGTTTTTCCAAATTTCGTATTAATTAGTCTGCGTTTACATTGAACAAGTTTTCTTGCAGAAATGTTTCATCTTCTTTCTAATTGTGTGACAGAAAACGATATACAAATCGGTACGTTTTTACTTACATGTACTTGAAATTCGTTTGGTCTTTCGTATATTTAAATCTGACGTTGGTGCGAATATCTCTATATATACATATAAAAATTACGTGTATGTGATCGTGATCGATAAACTCAAAAACTACTGGACCGATTTTGACCAAATATGATATGCATGCTCTATGGGCCGTGCGTTGAAGTTCGTCCGACAGATGGCGCAATATTTAGTTTTTTTTTTGTTTTGCCCGATAGAGATTAGCGCGATAAAATTAAATTTGGGGCCAGCCACTCGGACCGGGCCCAGCTAGTAACAAATAAAAATTGCAAAATTGAAAAAGTTTTTCTGTGAATATATTTTTAATAAAAAAACATGCGCCCGTGACTTTGTCAGCGTTGTTGTCGGGACGAAAACTAGCCTATGTGTAAATCTAGGTTGTTTTATATACATATGTATGTATGTATATGTGTGCCAAATATTATTTAGTTTCGATTAGCCGTTTTTGCGTGGTTGAGTAACAAGCATTAACATTTATTATATAAATAAAAAATATATAGTGTATATAGCAGGATAATGTAATTTAAATTTTTTTATTTCGTTTTCTCAATATTTCGCTATTTCGTTGTGTAGCATCATTTTTTTTCAGATTGTCTTGATTCGTTGATAATTTTTTTCTACCCTAATAATTTAAAATAAGCTGTCGAATTTCGCTCTCTTCTCTCATATATTTTAAATGTCAAAGTTCTAAAAATTTCTCTCCGAACTGCGATTACCCGATAAATAAATATGCTTTGGGGTTTTTGTACACCCATTTGAACATGACATGAATTGGCTATAAGATCTTTGGATTTTACCTTAACAGATATTTTTTGTAGGGGTTTTGAAGCCGTAGGTCTGAACACATAAGCCGCAATGACATAAATAATCGCCTTTTTTGGTGAACCCTTTTATGTTTTAAGTTTATCGATTGTTAAGAAACATTTCACTTTATTTAATATAAATTGTCAAATTAAACTAAAAATCGCAAAAAAAAAAAAATTTTCCATTCGTAGTGTTAAATATTTATATAAAAAACATACATACATACATAGATATATACTGGAACATGCACTGGCTTATAACACTGGTTAAGTTTGTTCGATTTTAAATATGTTTTTCTTAAAACTATTTTGTCGATTCAAATTCAAGTGCAAATATGTATGTGTGTTTGTATGTAAATCAACCTTAAACAAACTGGTTGCCATAGACCAAAGTTCGGTAACCATCGAAAAAGCACAACAACACAACACAATAAACAACTCGTGTTGGGGGAAAAACGTGGAAGCACTTCATGTGAAAAAGTAAATAAATCATAATGAGAAGAAAGCCCTTTTTAAGTAGTAGGGTACGTTCTATGTAGTCCACATGGTATTGACTGTTAAATATAAACGTACAAATTATTTAACCATTATAAGTAACCAAAAGTGTATGTAATTAAACTTGCAATAATTATGAGCTAATGTTACCATTTATTTTATTATGTTCAACTCACCACAGACCATTTACTCTAGCATTGGCCTTTTAATTAATTTTTGTTTTATGTTGAGTTAATTTTACTTTAATTATATTTATTCGACTACCGAACTCTTTATTATACCATCAAATCTTACACAAAGGTACGAGTAGTGTTAATACATTCTTTTGTATGCAGTGTTGAAAGAATTCGTTAACTAATGAGAACTGTATGTATGAACATAAAGCAATAAATTTATTATTTAATCACACTTAACATGAAACAAAATACGTATCAAAACACAAAATAAAAAAATAAAAAAAAAATAAAACATCAACAAATATTAAAGATTTTTTTGCATTCTTAAGCCTCTACACTTTATTTTTTCTGTAGTAATTAAGTAAATGCGTATGTATGTTTGTACATATTTGTTGTTCAATTCGAAAAAAATTTACTACCCATCGCCCACTAGAAGAGGGTTAATCCATACTTGATGTATTAAGAAATTGCACTGCCATTTTTTATATTTAAAGTTTTTTTATTAAATTAATTTTTTATAAAAAGGATTACATAAATTTAAATATATTTTCATTCAAATAACTAAGCAGAGTACCGAAGACTATTTTTCCCTTGAACTGATAAAGACCAGCGAAATAAACACGAAACCCTAGTTAAAGAGGCGCCCGATTCTCAAATTATTTTTAATATTTTTTTAAACCAAAAAATTTTACAGTCGTGTCTGGATATAGTGAACTAATTTTTGCAAGGCTTGTTCATAGTATCCAGGTTGTTCTCTATATCAAGGTTGAAATTTTTATTCAAAAACTCGTTTTATTTACTAAAAATACATACATGTAAATGCAATAGCTAATAAGAAACAATTTGTACAAAAAAGGAAATATATGTACATATGTATTTAAGTTTAATAAAAGAATTGTTGTTGAAGTTGTTTTCCAAATTTTGTTCACTTTTACAGTTTTTCACTATTAAGAGTACTCCATGCAAACATTTTGGTGTTTACTATATCCAGACACGACTGTATTATTAAAATCCGTTTATTAGTAAAATTTTAATCAATAAAATTTCAATCTAAAAGAAATATTTAAAAACAAAATGAAATAAAGGGAGAATTTGCCAAAAACGTAAAAACAAAATAAGAGTCTTACATTTGGACGTCTTACAAATGTTCTTCCTGCATTTACTTTCAGTATGGACAAGTGTATTTGATTTTTTTAATTTGTTAAACAAAACTAACTTTAAAATGTTTTTAAATGGGCAGTCGGAATGTACATATCATATATACATATCTGTTGCATATGTTTTGGAGGAATATCGAAGCAAAGAATATTCTAGCAGAAAGTAAGCGAACAGAAAATTTCTAAAAAGTTCTAAGTTAATCAAAACAGCTGTTCGATTCAAACAATTTGTGTTGTAATATGTATAACGTACTATGTATGTTTAAAAAAAAAAATATATAATAAAAAAAATAAAATAAAACAATAAAAATATAAATATAAATAAATAAAATAAGTTAATAAAAAATAAAAAAAAAAATTTTTGGGCTCAGCTGGGATTCGATGCAACGTTCACTCTAACCAGTATACCACGTTTGTATGTATGTGTTGTATGTTGTTGTTGTGCAAAAAAAAACGAGGTGGACGTGGTTTTCTGCTTATATCTCAGTTATTTATGTACCGATGTTTCTGATTTTCAATACCGATCTACTTCCAAATATCCAAAGCTTAATCGACTCCCCTATTAAAAAGCTTTCAGAAAATATATACTTTATAGAATATATATATATACTTTATGTAGAAATTACACACGGAATGACAAACCCTTTTCCTTACCCTTTTTCACTGTGTGAAGGGAATAGAAATTAACAGGGAAAGACAGCTTTTTGATTTTCATAAACTAGTAAATTTTATATATTTATAAGTATGGCACTTTTGTGAAAAATGAGAGTAAATGTTGATAATCATAGGGCTTTTAAAATAAAATCCATCTAAAACAGTTATTTTTCAACATAAAAATAAAACTTTGGTTGAATCTCTTAAAGAGAGAGTTTTAATAAAAAGTAAAATAAAAATTATTTGAGGAGTCTTATTTTTTCCATCAGAAAATAAAACTAGTTTTGCTTATTTTCTTTTTCTCACACGCCTTTTTTTATTGAGTTTATCAGATATTAATTTATTTGTTAAATTTAATAAAGATTGTCTTTTTTTGCAAATTTTTCACTCTTACCTTCAGTAATCTTGCACTCCTGTGACCAGATTCCTCTCTTTCCTCTTTGGAAAAAATCGTCATAATTGCAAAAAAAAAAAAAAACAAAAATCGGCATTTTTATTTCAAAATAATGCAAAAGATCGGCCAGCTAAAAAAAATTGTTTAATCACAACAAAACAATTTGTTACTACTAGTAACAAAAAAATCAATAAAATTAAAAATTTTACAAATAGATTGTAGTTAATTGGAAAGAAATAAATAAATGTTGTACTATAGGGTAAATTATTTTCAAAGTTTAAAAGAATATTGATTTTTTTTTTTTTAATTTACTATGCAGATATTCCAATCTGATATTTTAAACAGGTTGAATTATTTAATTTAAAATTATCTCTAGAAAAAAATAAAAAATTTGAGCATCGAAGTTGTGTTTTGTTAAAGTTGATTTGACTTAGAATTTTTTATATTTTTTTTTTAAAGAATGTAGAAGGACCATAATTTGTTCTAAAAATTTCTACAGTTTTAACTCTCTAAATTCAGAGTCTGAAATTGTCCTGAATAATCATATTTAAATATTTAAATTTTTATAAAATCCAAACTTTTTGTTAGTTGATCTGCAAATTTGATATAGAATTAATTTCGCTATTGTTGAGTTTTGATTCTAATATTAACTCTTTAACCAACTAGACCAAATACACCTCATCTAATTTCACAAAATTCTTTAAATATTTCACAAAAATTTTAAATAAGCTCTTTAGTATATGCGCTTACTTACTGATAACTGTATGTTTTGAATGTAAAAAGTATTCCACTTGTTGCCCAAAACTAGTAAATTATACTAAAGCAAACAAAGTAAGTGTGTTTTAAGTGATTATCGAAAAATCAACACCAACCGGTACTTCTATAATTCGATAAATCGCTGCTTACCTGGGTTGCAGGAACACTCTGTACAGCTTATGTCAATTTATATAAATATGTATGATTAATATAAATTGTTTGACTCTCAGAACTCAAAAAGAGATCTGCCAATCGTTAGGGCAAAATGCCGAAAAAAACAAGAATTTAAACAAATCGTAAAAGGATTTCTTTTATTTAAAAAATATCTGTAATAGACAAAGACTGCTTACATTTTATTTTGCATTGTATTAAATTTGTTAAAAATGGTATTCACTTCAAGAACTAAATTCATCAATTGTTGCAAATCATAAAATTATTAAATCCCTAAAGTAAATCGTAGTTTCTCTCAGAAATGTTTATGTTTATTTGGCAAAAAATCACTTGAAATGATAAACTAAAATAATGAATACAGAGTTGGCAGAGTTTTTTGTATCAATTTTTTTTTTTTTTTTAGTTATACTCTATTTTCCCAATCTCAGAAATAATACAAACCATTTCGGATTTCGTGTCTTAAATTGCAATATAGACTTGTACTGCAATAAATTATTTAAGTTTTTATGAAATATGTGCATGTATGTATGTAATATGACAAAATTTTTTCTGGTACGCCACTACAAGCTATTATTTATTCATACTTATTTATGTGTGTGTGTGTGTTGTGTGTACATATGCATGCTATAACAAAAATAAATATTTATTATAAATCATATTCAATACTTACATATATATACATATACATAAGTATGTATATTTACAGTACTGTCGCTCAAGCGAGTAATATTTTAAAAATTGCTTGTTTAGTTCAATATATCAATTTTAACGTTTTGCGTTTTCAGTAGAAGAATTTATTTTTGTTTTGTTTAACATACACTTCAACACACGCACATTTAGTTTGATAATTCACAGTAGAGATAAAAGAAAACACACATGGGTTTAATTCCTGTCCAGTGAAAGGGTACAATTAAATTTCATTTGTTTTATTACATCATGTAACGTTAAAACATGAAAACACAAATAACGAAGGTGCAAATTGACACAATGTGCAAGATTTTTTATTTTCAAAAATTTCGTTTTACATATGATATGAATGTTGAAGGTAACATGAAAATAATATTTTCTAAAGAAGAACCATTATCAGTTTGTATGACACAATTTGTTTGTACCATATAAACGAAAAACAAAAATCACATTTATCGAATACATTTGAATGCTTATGTTGACAAAATAATGTATTTAGAAGACATAATTCAATTCTTAAGGCAAAACATTTGGGCAAAACAATTTTTTTTTGTTTAAAATATGCCAACTTTCTTAACTGGCTAGAATTGTGAGCTTTTGGGAGGTTGTCAATCCCTATGCTACGTTTTTTTCCTTCGTACAACTCATATAATTTTTTTTATACCCTTCACACAGTGAAAAAGGGTATATATAGGTTTGTCATTCCATGTGAAATTTCTACAATTTTCATTTCCGACCCCATAAAGTATATATTTTCTGAAAGCTTATGAATAGGGGAGTCGATTAAGCTCCGTCAGTCTGTCCGTCTGACCGTCTGTCCGTGTGTATGTTGAAATCAACTTTTTGAAACCCCCCGACATGACTTGGACCCGGTGAGGTATTAAAATATCAGAAATATTTGGGTGTAGATCGGTATTGAAAATCAGAAACATCGGTACAAAAACAACTGAGATATGAGCAAAAACCCACGACCACCTCAATTTTTTTTTTTCACAAAAACAACATTACAACAACAACATACATACATACAAACGTGTATACTGGTTAGAGTAAACGTGGCATCGAATCCCAGCTGAGCCAAAAAAAAAATTTTTTTATATTTTTAAAAAAAATTTTTTTTTATTTAATATATTATTTTTATTTTTATTATTATTTTTTTTTAATTTTTTTTTTATATTTTTTTTAATTTGTTTTTTTATATTTTTTTTGTTTTACATTTATTATATATATTTTAATTGTTTTTTTTTTAATTCTTTTTTTAAATTTTTTTTTTTAAATTTCTTTTTTATTTTTTTTTAATTTTTTTTTATTTATTTTTTTTTTTTAACATACATACGTAAATTTATAATTTTACAATGGGATGTTTCTATATATGTATGTTTTTTATATGTATCCCATATGAAATGGGATGAATGGTGATACAAACTACTGTTATTGCATGACTACACGTTCTGAAGGGTATATAAGATTCGGCACGGCCGAATATAGCGCTCTACTTGTTCGTTTTTAAGGATATTTTTATAAGGATTTTGCTTTTGATATAAATGTTCTAATATGTACTAGAATGATCTTTAAAGTTTACCTTAATTAATCTTTTAAACAGTTTGTTCTTTTAATTCTGACATCATTAAATTGGCAATCATCTGGAAGCAATGTGTGAAAAAAACGATATCAAAATATAAAATAAAAAAATAGTAACGGGTTCCTTTACAAATCGAAACGTTGTGTTTAAAGAAAAGAACAATAATATCGACATATTTATTTACATGCATACATCATGGTTGAACCGTCGTGTTGGCATTGAGCCAAAAAAAATAAAGAAAAAATACTCACAAGCAAAGACTAGAATTGTATCTTAACATCACATCGCATTTAATGTAAATCTAAAGTTGTTCTTAACGTTGTGTTCTTGTACACGTACTTATTTTTAAATAGCATACACTTGATATAGTATATGAACTTAACACTGTTATTAGTGGTTTTAAAAAAGCTTTCTTTTCTACTTCTACCTGTTTCTTGAATCAAAACTACTTAAACATTTACGTGCATACATTCCATTTTAAAATAATTTCATTTTTTTAATGCAGTAAAATAGGAACCTATTAAATATGCCTATTTAAATTTGTACAAAAAGTTCAGTATTATGTGCGCAATTTAAAAACTTTTATCATTAAAGTATATACTTATGTATGTATGTACATGTTAAAACGTTTCACCAATAGCCCTCTTTTTCTTCTTAGCCATTCTTTTTACATTTTTCGAAATATTTTTTTGTTTTTATTTAAAGTCGGATATTAAAGTGTGATACATCGATGTTTTTGTTTTAGGGAGACAATTGTTTTTCTCCAAAGGTCATTGATTTTTTTTTTTAAATTTAGATTAAATTTATCAGATACAAGAGAATTGCATATAAAGCCTCTTTTTTGGTACGGCCATACACAACTATGTGTTTTGTTTTTAAAATATGTTAAGATTTTGCCATAAATTTAAATTTAAATTAAACCTTTTTAAAAATGTTTTAGTAGTGACACTGTTTCAATTTTTATAAAAAATCCTTTTCTCCTCATATCTAAATAAACTTAATCTAATTTTCCAATTTGATTTGTTTTTCGTTTTTACTTTTTACAGGGCTCTAATCAACTGCCAAGCTGTGGAGACATTATTTTACTGTGTGTAAATTAAAAAATATTAAAATTATACGCGTTAGAAAGCAACAGAATGGATGAGGAACACGACGGCAAAAGAGTATGAAATTAAATGGGGCTTTAAAGCCCCGGCAAGGAGCCTCCGTACAAGGAAGCTCCCCTGGTGTTGTCCTCAGAAAGTATCGCATCAAGCGATATTATAAGGTGAATGAAAATGTAGTTAGTAATTGGCCACTCAATGAATGTGGTGTCAATAAAAATAAAAATTTAACTAAAAATATTAATTATAATAATAATATTTGTATAAAAAATCAACAGCCAACAGCACCACTAAAACAACGGCAGCAGAAACGTGGTGAAAGTTTAAGTAACAGTGACAGCAAAAACAACAGCAACAACAGCAGTAACACAAGCTGTAGTTTAAGTAGTAGTAGTAGTAGTTGTAGTTTTAATACTTCTATAAAAAGTAATAAATTCGAAAATAAATCAACAACTCCCAATACGAAACGAAGAAGGAATTTAACGACTTTAACAGCTGAGTTTGTTCTGACTGCTGTGGCAGAGAGAACAAATAAAACAAATATTGATATTAATTTGAAGGAACAAACTGCAAACGAAAACATCACAACACGTCAAATTAAGAACAAAACGCAAACAAACATAGAGAACAATTTTAATTACAGCAATAATAAGGACGATAAGAAAGCACAACAAAGAAAAGTCTTTAAACGAACATATAATAACACCAACAGCAACAGCGACGGTGACAACGTTGTCAATACTACTAATAACGAGGTCAACAAGTTCTTATTGTTTAGCCCGAACAGTTTTGAAAATCTAAGTTTCTCAATTATTATTTCGCGGTTTATTATCCAATTAAATTTTGTACTTTTCTGTATGTTTTCGCACGCAATTAAATATTTGACCGGAAATTCAGTCGTTCGTTGTGTTCGTCGAGGCGGCAGAGGTGGTTGTGGCAGTGATACTATTACTGTTTGTCATAGTTTCGGTCTAGCTGGTTATAATTTAGAGAAAATCATGCGTGCCTCACAATCGTTAGCGGGTTCATTTGAACGCATTTGTTTTAGAAATGTGCACAAAACACGACTACCACCCTCAATAGCCTTATGTTTGATGGTGTATGCAACAACTGTCATTTTGCTGCCTCAGCTAGTAGTTTGCGACGATGGTGATAGTTTCTTTCCAATCAACGGACTAGAAACTACAACTCCTGAGTTTGGTAAGTGTAGTAAATACATACATACATACACACATACATATAATCATAAATGTTCATATGTATTCATACATGTATGTACGCAGCTTTATTATTTTGTTTTTTTGATATTTTGATATTTAAGCATAATAGTAATTAAAGCATTCTAAAGCATTTAAAAAATATTTGCCTAAATAAGCGAAACCACTATAATATTTGTTACACAAAATACATATACATAGTTTACATATGTATACATATAGATATGTTACGACTGATATTAAAATTTGTTTAAGTTAATAAAATGTTTTATTATACTCATCGTATGGTCCACGGGTAGAGAAAAGCTTATTTTTTACAGCATCTTAAAAACCTATAAGTTTTCTTTTTTTACGGGCAAAAAAAAGGCTTAAATTAGCTGCTTAAGCAAATTAAATTTTAAATATTTATTTACAGAACGATTACAAAACCCTTGAAGTACAATTCATAGATGTTTGAAAAAGTATGACGCATTAAAAAAAAACACGTTCAAAAATATGAAGTACATGTGCATAAACGTTAAATACATATTATACATACATGCTTACATACACTTTATATACATACATATATATGTATATACTTAATTAAAAAAAGAGAACATTATAATTTCATTGGGGTTCTTTTATGCTTTCTTAAACATTAATTTTTGCATTGAAAAGAGGTCCTTTAAGGAAAGTAGATTTTCTTACTTATGTGTTCATTTCCAATTTCACATGCCGGCCTACAATTAACGTCATAAACATTCTTATTATTCTGAGTGGTCGTGTTCTTAATGATTAGAAAAGCAAAAAAAAAAAGAAAACTGTATATAAAATGGATATTTCTATTAATAAACCACAACATGGCTCAGTAATAATGCTGCAAAATTAAAATTAGCATTCGGGGTTAAATATTTTTTGTTTCCACCTCAATAAGCAGTAAAATATAATGAAAACATATTATGGCTTTGTTGCTCTACATACACATATGTTAAATTTTAAACATATCTTAAAAAAAATGAATATAATAAGTAAAATTCTGTTTAAAATATTGTTAAATTTTTATTCCATAAAATACACAAGTGCGTATGATTACTCTTTAATACAAATATTTAACAAAATCCGCATACGTACTTTCAATTATTTCGAATATGCAATTAATATTATTAATACGCCACCATGTACATATGTAAAGCCCAGCAAACGGAATGGAAGCAGTGCAAAGCGAATTACATTTTAAAGACAAATTAATGGTGTAAAAGCAACAGTTCTAAATGACTGCCTAAATGCGAAGCAATTTGTCATAAAAGATGTGCATAAAAATGAATACAACATCATGGAAAATATCTTCTACAATTGATGAAGACAAACAAAACAACCTCAAGTTCTGTGCTCTTGTTAAAATAGAGTGCAGTCTGTTAAAATATTCATGTAGACACATGATCTCCAATGACACGCTAATGTTAAATTCAATAGTGTTTTCACCTAAATTTTATCACTTTGTCATCAGTTGGCGCCCTGCAAATTCACTTTTTTGTCATACATTTGTTTCCTAAGAATATATTGTCCCAATTTATGTAAGCAAACTTGATTAACTAATGAATCATCGCTTTTATTTATCTAATATGGATGCACTTATACCCTGCAGAAAAATTTAAAAGTTGTGCAAAGAAAATTACATTTTCATTTTTCGCATTTCATCCAAAATGCAAAATAATTTGTCATTAATTTTGTGCTTCCAAATGAATGCGAAATCATGCTTAATATCCATAACTCATTAATCAGACAGTTTTCACCAAATATGCACTATTTAAGCGGAGTGCAGTTCTTTAATAAATTCATGAAAACATGTGATCTCGACTAAAAAATCACTTTTTTTTGTCATAGTTTCTTTGCCGGGTTAGAAGGAAGTGCAATCATTTAATTTATTAATACAAACAAATGATATCCAATACCAAGTTTATATTAAAATCGGCGTTTTCACTGAAATTTACTTACTTTATCATACATTTATCATGCCTATACAGTTCAAAACTACAAAACTTTTTTTTTTGACACACTCAGAGTACAGGTGATTTAGTTTTTTGTATATTGCATTAATTGAAATATATCGTAAATCGTTATTAGTGGTTTGGACACGTCCTCAACTTTGTTTTTGGTGGTTTTTTAATTACGACCTCTGTATTTTACAACCTTAGGAGCTTTTAATTTTCAGCTTTTTTTCTAGTTTTGCTCCAATTTGCCTAATTTTTTTGTTTCTTTTTGACTTTTTATATGTTTTATATACTTTTATAGGAATAACAAAAGTTTTTGAAATGTTCTTACGATTTTGAGATAAACAGTTTAAATACTTTAGGCTAAAAGTCGAATGAAGTACTCTTACTTCTCTCTTAAGAGCAGCTTTAATGTTCAAAATATTGCATGTTTGAGTAGAAGGATCCGAGATACCACAAATGATATCTAAATTAAACTTTGTTTTCAAAAATAAGCAGAGTTTCAAATCAAGTCGTAGTCAAGCCATTAACAACAATATGCAATATCTCGTGATTGAAACTAAAATGGCGACGTAATTCATTTTATTTTTTGGATGTTGCAAAAAAATTAAAATTGTATCTGCTATTTAATATACAAACACATTTAAGTTTTATACTTTGACTCGTTTAATTATTGATTATGTTATTTTTCTTTAAGATTATGCCAGTCGCGGTCAAAAAAAGTTCGGAGATAAATGTGAAAATACCTTGGAATGTGGTTTCCCTGGCTCCATTTGTGATCCAAAGAAAAAATCGTGTCAGTGTACAGAGGATTTGCCGGTAACCAATCACATTGATAAGTGTGGCAAAGGTAAGTGTTAAGACACTTTAATACTCAACAACATACGCCACTAAATAACACTTAACCACAAAAACAAAAAAAAAAACAATTTTTTTAAATTAAATGAGCACCTTTGTGTTTGTATTTTTATACTCAACACCAAAAAAATGGTCATATTGTCATTCCGTTTGTAACACATCGAAATATCAATTTTAGACCTCATAAAGTATATATTTTCTGAGTCCTGATATCATTTTAAGATCTAGCTATATCCGTCTGTCTGTCCGTCTGTTCCGAAAACGCTAAGGTGTTCGAATTTTGCCAGAATATATCTTATGCGAAAATTTGTTTGGTATTGAAAATCGGCTAAATCGGTAGAATGAGTGTTATAGCTCGTAATGCAATAGTTGGTCAAAGAAACAATTTTCTGCCTACATTGAATAAAATGCGATTGTGTCTAAAGGAATGATGAAATTTCTAATGTATATTTTCTGAATAACAAAAATATATTTCCCTGAAAATTTTTTAAAATATATATGACGAAAGAATTTATAAATGAAAATGTACGAAATAATTAATTGTAATTATTATTTCTATAACAAAAATAATACTTACAAATATTAATAAAAGTATGCTTTCATAATTATTGATCGTTTTTGTTTTTAAATTTTAATAGACCACCTCATTTTTTTTACTGTACCCTAATGAACTTACACCATACGACAGCTATCACTTGTGGCTTACTTTTTCTAATTTGATTAAATTTGCTTTTTTTATTATTTTCTTGTTTTATTAACAAGCTTAAGGGGCTTGTTGAAAAATTCTTTTGTTGAAATTTAATCTGGGCCAAGATTTTATACATAACCTTGCAAGTATATTTTTTGCTTACAAAAAAAAAAAAAATTAATGAGAAGAACACTATTCCGGTTATAAGAAGTACATCGTACTACGGCATACACCTGTTCACATGTATGTATGTACATTTGTATGCACATATTTAGTAAACTTTTGTATCAAATCAACAAACATATACAAAACAATAGTACTATATTCCGCCGTGTCGAATCTTATGTACCCTTATCTGCATATGTGTGTTTGAGAATTCCTAAAATTACCTCATCGATATAGGGAATTGTTAAGACTAACAAAAATCATGAGGCAAAGAAGCCTATATATTAGTGTTAATGCTCTAACTGAAAGATTCGTTATTTGGTTTCGAATACCACGTTAGATTTAGATTATTTTCATTGTACGCTTTTTTATACTAGTTAAAATCTGTTATTCAATACCAAATTGAGGCGTTATAAAATATATTATTCACAATTTTATGGAGGCGATAATTTTATATCTAAAATTCTAAAATTCATGATGTATTGTATTAAGGTAGTCGAGCACTTATTGAGTCAATGTATCTATACACGCAAAGAAAAACCATGGTTACGACATGTTCACGACGGTCATATTATAGTTTCTATAACAATATTTGGCTGTCGGAAACAAGTAATAGTTATTTTTGTTTCATTGCAATATATATGTTGTCACGATAATCAAGCATTGGTTTGAATTGTATCATTTAATGTTTACTTTTCGTAAAAATGTCAAAAAGGTTATCATTTAAAAATAGTATGATTTAAAAAAAATAATTTGAAAAAAGTAACATTACATTCAAAAACATTAAAAATTACAAATAATCATTAAATAATAGGTGACACAACAGTATGATTACAAAACCATCAATCTGTGATTTTTTTTAATAAAAATTTGATTTTAACTTATATTCTTCTTACTGAATAAATTTTTATTATTTTAAAAGTTTGAAATGTCAAAAAAATTAGATTAAAAAAATTTTGAAAAATTAAAGAAAATTTACAAATAAACGAGAAAATGTAAAAAAATATTGGCATAAAAATTGCAATTTAATTGGTAAGTACAATCAATATGTGTATGTTACAGCAAAAGACAATCATTTGCCGTAAAACAAGCAAATATTGTCGATTTCAGTTGTAGTCGTAAAACAAGCAAATATTGTCGATTTCAGTTGTAGTCGTATGATTATTGAATGATACTTTAATTAAACATAATAATGATAACTGGTTATCATACAATTCAATCATAGTATGTTGCTCTTCGATTATGGTTACCACAACCATATTTTTTCTTTGCGTGCAGTGAAAGCTAAAAAAATATGTACATACACTTTGTTATTTATATATGTATTTATACATAAGTTGAGCTCAATATTTTTAAAAGTATTATCTGTTGTCGATAGAAAACGATAATTTTAGACGATAGAATGCTTTAGAGTTTGACAGCTGAGTTTCAATATTATTGAGGAAAAAATAATCAGCTGTTCAATCAACACTACCTTGTGTTAATACACATTATACACAATGCACAAGTATTGATACAAACATTTCAATGTTTCGTATAAGAAATTATTTGTAATTTATGTATGTATTGAATTATTTTTTCTATTTCTTTTTTTTCAAAACGTTCAGAGGCCGCGGTAAACGAGAGTTGCTTCTTTAATGAGCAATGTGAAGTTAAGTACTTTCAAACGGAATGTAGGGATCAACGATGTGTATGTCGCTTTGACATGTCACCCATTTGGTTGAAAGATGGCTCTGTTGAGTGCAAAGGTAAGTGAAAAAATTACACATAATTTCTTGCTTTATATATGTATGTATGTGTATTAGAGCGTACCTTCTTAGATTAAGTTAGGTGGAACAGGCAGCTGTTGTGCAGCTCACTTGGGTTCATTATATTGATCCCTTTGTGATGCCTGAATAGAAAAGTAAGAATAGAATAGAAAAGAGAGAAGAGTGGCAGACAAGTCCAGAGTCTTTGGCGGAAATAGAACCCGTAACCCCCAAACTAGCAGACCAGCACACTACTGCCTAGTCCACCGGGGCATCCAGCGTACCTTCTTACAAATAAAGCTTTCGAAAACCAAGATTTTGAATTTTTTTATCACTGAAGTGATTTTTTTTTAGGTTAGAATTAAAAAAACGTGTGCAATGAAATTAACCAGTGTGTTATTCAAAGTGATAAAAGTCATTGATGAATGGTTAAATAGTTTTTACTAAAATCAAAAGGAATAATAATCTTACAATAAAATATTAATATATAGAGATGAATATGCAGCTCTGCTTAAATTTTAGTAACGAACAAGATATAAAATATTTATTTTTACACGGAAAACAAAACGGAGAAAAAATAAACTATTGTTCAAAAAATATTTTAATGTTATAAAAATTACGAAACGTCAAAAACTTTCTGTTCCAACAACATTAGACAGAACCATAATTTTTGTCTTAGTTAACGTAAAGAAATCTCTGTATTAGATAACAAATGTCAAAAATTTCGTTTACACTTCTTTTCATCTGCGTACCAGCAAACGAAAGTAGCCTGAAAAAATTTTCAATCCTAAGTTTCCAATTTTTAAACATGAATAGCTGAACTGTAAATCTCGTTCGATACACATTAACCAAATTTTGGGAACAAGCAAAAAACTTTTATCAGCTAATTAAATTAACCAAATTACTTGAATGCTTTTAAAACTTAAATATTGAGCCTTATTTGATTAAAAACTCGTTAGTTGAAAAATCAAAACTTACTAAAATATAGAAAAACTTTTTATTAAAATTTGGAAGGAACTAGATTTGTTAAGTTCCATATGAGTTTGAAATGGTAGCACACAATAGCCCACCAATAAAATTAATCATTCAACTGCGCTATATTTTAAAAATTATATTAGTTAAAGAAATCCCAGTATTCGCTTGGCTTTATTATCGTTTCTCCTTTTTTAAATCGTTCCGCAAAGCTAAATTCCTTTGGATAAAGTTGTTGTTGGTTAAAGCTGTTGTAAATTGCAATATTAATTTTGACAAACGACCTAGTAGAGACATTTTAACAATTAAGGTCTTAACAATCAATAGAAGTAAAGTAAAACTAATAAAAATAATATTTTGAAAACTTTCCATACACTTGAAACAGTAATTCAGCGACCTTTGCTACGAAACATACAATGAGATAGTTTTAAAGATAACTAATCATCTCATTGTTTTTTTTTTTTTTTTCTTAATGTTTATAGAGAACAAGTTTTGCATTTAAGCAGCTCTCATTCTTCTAATAGAAATCTCAAAATTCAGGCAGAACCATGTTCATAAGGTATTCTTGGCACTGAAATAAATTCAAATGTTATAAATTAAAAACTTGAAAAATACGACTGTTGTGAACACCCCTTATAAATAAGTGGCCAATTTAAATCCAAATCAGCTGATATAAATTCAACAGTTCAAACGAAAAGAATTAATAAAATAAGTATTTTCTGTTTAATTGCCAAATAATAATAAAACATACATAAAAATAAACAATATTTTAGGTTTATTAAAGGCTTATTTGACAGATGTGGTAGCGAAATTTGTCAAATAAGCCTTCAACAAACCTAAAATATTGTTTATGAATACGGCAGTAAGTCTTATATTCATAAAAAATATGAACATATGTATGTATGTATGTATTTAAAATCTATTTAAAGATAATTTTGCATGAAAATTTGAAATTAAATATAAATTCAACCAAACACTGCATTAAAATGATTTTGAATTTCTTTAGATTTAATGTGCGAAAAATAAATATAAATTGAAAGCAGATTGGCAAAGACCTGCACCATCAGTTTGTGGCGATGATTTATGAAAAAATATTCTGTGGTCTTTTAAATGTTTGGCCACGGGGATTTTGGACAAATATAAGCTGCGGCGTCTCTTTGAATTTATTTACGGCTCGGTTTAGCTAACTCTTAGCCGGTCGACGTAGGTGATTGGTTACCACCATTAACATACCACACACAGTAGCAGAGACCGCAACGATTATGAGCAATATCATTAAAACTAGGATTTAATTGTACTTTTCAATTTCTATTTTTTGATTGAGAAAAACATAACATTACATGCTGTTTCTAGAAAGCGTTAAAAGCTCGTTTTCAGCATTAAGGTTGATTTCAAGCGACCTTTGATATAATATGTCCTTCAGAATATTTTTACAAAATTTTATTTGCCAAACCTAATTAAAATAAAAGTCATATACACATATGTTCACCATATGTGTAATATTTGGTCACTATTACTAATTCTAAATTTGTTTATTAATAATTTTATACTTTTGACCCTCTACAAATACAAATTGTCTGACTAATTTCATTATTATAGACTTACAAAAAAAAAATTATTTTTCAACTAAAAAATTTTAATCAAAAATAAAAGTTTGTTGCATGTTTGGAAAGTATGTTGAAAAATAATAACTTTGTTGTGCAACACTATGTTTCTATTGTAATAGTCATAGATTATATAATTTTTTTTTTTTTTTTTTTTGAAAATTACTTTCCAGCCTCAAAAAATGTTTGGGTTTTATCAAGGCGAATGATATCAGGTGAACTCTTTAGCCCAGCTGTTCATCAGCTGTGAACGAAATTTAAGACCAAAATGTCAAAATTTGTGTTAATTGTACAATTGTACAAAAGTTAAAAAAAACATAAAATGAAAAAATGCCTTCCTGCGCGATGTGTAAAAAAAATATTTTATTTCTTGTACTTAATGATAAACAAAATAATAAATATATGAATATAAAGTTTTGAAAAATAAAAACATTAAAATACTTTAATTGCACAATTTGATTTGAAATAAAAATGTAGACAAACGTATGTTTGTTTGTGTTTAGTTAGAAAATTTTTGACAACTTAGTTCAAATATACCAAAACATCATACATGAAGTTTAGTGTTTTTGTAGGGAAGAGATCACCTGATTGAATTCGCCTTGGGTTTTATTTAATCTTTCGTTATTCTAATATTTACATATATATTCTAATATAATAATTGTGCCTGTTATATGTCCTGAATAGAATCATATTGTTCGAAGTTGTCATAGCATTGATGTCACAAGAAAGTAACACTGCAAAGACAATATACATAATATACATATTATGTACTACTTGACTTAAATTCGTATTTGCTGGCATATAATTCACAATCACTATATTTGTATAATAATTTCTTATCTATTTTAAGGACGAGGCGATAAAAAAGGACCTGAAACCTATATAGATCCGGCTATGATTGGCGTTTTGATTGGTATGGCATTAATGTTCATCATTATATGTGTGGTATTAAGATTGTTTAGTCAGTATGTATCCGAATTCAAAACTTACATGTATATTTCCTTCTTTTCAATTATCAATTTATTTACATTTGTATATGTACTCTCGTTGCAGGGCACGTTGGCGTGAAAACCGAACAATTTTTAATACACCAAATCCACGCTTAATGAATGTGTCGCTGTTGCGCGAAAGTAAGCTATTGCATGGACAGGAAAGACGAGGTTCCCGAATGTCAGTAAGAGCCCCATCTCGACAACCAAGTATGGCGTCATTGCGTCCACATTCCCCTAATCCGTCGTTAGGTAAGACAGGTTCGTACTTATGCACCCTTATTGCACACGATTTTATTAAAATTTCCATACAATGTCTTAAGCAATCACAGTTTAATTTATCCAATCAATCTAAGAATCAACTTATGATCATTTTTGTAAAATGTAAATAAATACAAATAATACTTAAGGCCGTGTAACACTATCAGATTAAGTCGTTCGATCTGCAAAAAAAATAATTGTGTTTGCAAAAGCAATGTGGAACATTATAAGTAAAATGTTAGTTTTAACTTAAATTTTTGCATGTAATTGTTTTTTATAAAAAAATATTTTAATATAAAATTGATGAATCAGTTTACACTTTTGTAATAATAAATCCAATTTTTAGTAATTATTTATGAAAAATTACAATCGAATTCGGTTATAAAGAAAATTTGAAATTATTGTAGTTTTTTCCCGCTAATACAAATTTTTCAGTAAAACTTTTAATAATTGGAAACCATTTTGGTTAAATAAATTGTTTACTTTTTTGAATATTTTGCAAAACGATCATAGAAAATATGGCATTGAAAATAAAAGTAAGATAATCGTTTAAGAGTTATGCTTACGTAAGTCGTGCTACTTTATTTCAAGTCAGCTCCACAAATTACTGTAAAAACGCACTTTAAAGTTACTCCTTGGAAAAAGTTTACCCAAATTTGTAAACTATAAAGCTATTGAAAGTATAACGAAACATCAGCATTTGTATGTTATATATTACGGCTAGAAAAATTTACTCAATTGACAATCCGACGTAAGAGTTGTAGGTTGTACGAACTTTACTTCTCCATATTGAAGAAAAACAGCAAAACTACTTTTCTAGCTATTAAATATTTATACTACATTCGATAAACATATTTAGGTAAAATTGTTGTAAGTGTTGTACAAAAAATGTATGTAGAAAATATTAACAAAATGTGTACAATTACTTCGACGTACAACTCCTACGGCAACTTGCGAATTTAGCAATTGTTTAAAAATTAAAAATTTGGTTAATAAAAGAAACAAGTTAAAAAATTAAAATTAAATTAAAATTAAAAAATTAAAAAGAAATTTAAAACAAAATATATATAATTTGAATTAAAATATTTGGGCGCTTTTAAGCGGCATGTAAAAAATTTTGTAGGATTTTTAAAGCCAAGAAACTTGTAAGAAAATATTATTAAAACAATTTAAAAGTTAGCAATGAACAAAAATTGTAGCAAAAACTCCCCCTCTCAAAAATGCTGATTTTGATTGGCAGGGTATCTCAAAATGTAACGATTGAGAAGAATTGTTCCTCTGCTATTAGACCCAGCTTGTTTCTTGTAATTTGGACTTATTTAAAATTTTTTTTTTTTCTTAAAAGAAGCCACTGTCCGCTATTGTTTGTTAATCGTTTTTGTGTAGAAACCAGTGAACGAAAAGAAACGAAACGAAACGAAACACAGTACAAATCATCTAAGTCAGAAACTTTTAAATTTTCATGAATCGTTTTGTTTGCGAGCAAAACAAAACCACAAACTTTTCAATGCAAAAGAGCATAAACAAAACAATTCCGGTTTTGTACTTAGGCTTTGCTTTGACGGTATGTTTCGTTTGAGTACGAAACAAGAATGAAACGTTTGCAAACGTTTGCAGAACAAAAAGATTATAACAATCATAATAACAATGCACCATTACTAATTCGCAAACTATAGTCAGTGACTTCATATCGTTATTAGGATCATAAAATTAATGTAGGTATGTAGGTAAAATGTTAAAAAATTCCCAACAACAAGCAGCAATAAATATGTAGATTTTTTCATGTAGAGAGCAAATCAATCAGCAAACGTTTTGAAACGTTTGCAGAAAGTATTGTACTGTATTGTTTTGCATGTTACATATTGAAGCTGAGTACTTTTCGATTCTGGTTTTGTTTGCACTCATAGTACAAAACAATACAAAACAAAATGCATGTACCGTTATCCTGGGTTTTGTTTCGTTTTGTTTTCCCTCTCTGAAATGATCGAAACAAAACTATTGGAAACGTTTCCTTTTGTTTGTTTTCGTAATCTGGTAGAAACTAAAAATAAAAAAATACGGTCAGTAATAATCTAATTTATTGTTACACGCACAAATTAGTGTTTAAAATTAAGATCATAGTTTTAATCTTATAATCGCTAAATATGCATTATGGCAGTTGTTCATGTTTTTCTATTAAAAACATGCAAAAATTAAAACATCGTGAAACTGCAGACCGCTTTCAAATTTTTCTGGCAACATTTTTTTTTAGAAAAAGAAAGAATATGGCCGACTTCCTAAACGCAAGTTGCAATTCATAATTTAAAAAAATGCGTATGCAATGCTAAACATGTCTTAAGTGCAACCTTGCGTTGCAGAGATTTTTTTTGCATTTTATCGGCATTTAGGAACGCTCATGGATCCACTTTTTGTGTTTGCAATATAAAGTGTTTAAATTTTTAAATTATTAGTCTGTGATTTAAATAAACTCTATCAATTATAAAAAATTTATTAAAAATAAACAAAGAAAATACTAACTCAGCCTTGCAGCTCAAATGTTTGCATACAAAATAAAAATGATGCGCGATTTTGGCAGCTGATACGTAGTAA
The DNA here is from genome assembly GCA_941918925.1 of Phyto melanocephala. NCBI lineage: Eukaryota > Metazoa > Arthropoda > Insecta > Diptera > Rhinophoridae > Phyto > Phyto melanocephala. The sequence goes on from OW799233.1 coordinate 183,343,055, forward strand.
AATGAGTTGCCAAACGATTAGGAACATTGGACATTGCTAGAAAGTTTACATATGCGTTTACGAAGTGTATGCATTGCAACTTGCGTTTAGGAAGTCGGCCTATCTTAGTAATTTATTTATATGTATGTATATGTATTTAGAAATAATAATTATTTATAACTATTGCATAAATTATAATGCTATTAGTTCAAATGTTGCTTACGAAGACTGATTATAGTAAGCAGTATTAATAAACCTTGTGAGAATAATTATTAGGCGCGAGAATTTTACAGTGGATACTATGCCGAACTTGGAATATCTGGGGAACTCGAACTGGAGATCCATAACAAGTTACATTAAGGGGGTTGGGTTCTTGGACTAGTCCTTTATTTATGGGAAATTTTATTTATGGTTTTTGTTTGGGAATTCCGTTTTCCATATGGAGCGCACAACATGCCAACTGGGCATAAGTGTATACCTGTCGTGGGTTTGGGCTTTTAATGCCCCTCCTTTTCAACCTAACCTAACCTAAGAATAATTATAAAAGAATTAGTTTTTTTTTTAAATTCAGTGAGGTCAAAATACTCTTAAATGTATTAACCTGCTACAAAAAAAAAAAACGAAAAAATCTTACTATTTTGGCTTTCTTCGTGTATGGGTTTTAAAAAAAGCAATAAAAAAATAATTTAATATTGTTTAAGCAAAATTTAACAGATTTTGGGATCGATTTTATTCTTAACTGTTCTATAAAATTGTGAAATGTTTATAACTCTACGTCTTGACGAGCCATCGATTTGTTAAGACTAGAACAAAACGTTGGCAGAGCAACTGTCAAAAAATTGTTCATGTTCTTTGATATGGAGAAAACGTATAAAGAGTATTTTGTTGGTATTTTTATGTGTCGTCTCTTTCTTTCATATTCAAAATGCCTTTTAATGTCAGACATCGTTGTTCGAACAAATGTTCTGACAACGCTGTTTGAACAAGAACAAAACATCGACAACAGCGGTCCACACCAGGCAAATTCATGTGCGCACAAAAAATTGTTTGTTGTTCAAACAAATCGATGGCTGGTGAAGACCGTACGTAAATAGACAACAATTTCAAATTAAACACTTAAATTGCATGTGCGTAGAACGTATTTATAAAAATGATTCACAAATATGCAATAACAAACAATATGGCAACTGTATAGAATTGCAATAACACTGGTCTGCAGCAAATATCGCTTTTGAATAAAAGTATGTAGACCATAGAGATTTTGACGCGACAAATCCAAATTCATTTTTTTTCTTTTGCGCTCATATTTTTTTTAATAGGCATATGCCTTGTATTTCGGCAAAAACAGGGAGGTTATAGTGATCATTCCATTATAACTTGAGAATTCTTAGTCCGATTTTCTTAAAGCTATCTAAATAACGTTTTTTTTTTTTGTATTTGCAAGTGTGTAGCCAATTATTCAGAAAATTTAAGTAAGTACTACTTTTTTCTTTATAAAACGTCATTGAAACTTATAAGGATAAAAATTATTAATATCTAAATTTTTTAATTGTGAAATCTGAGGCCGATTGAAGAAAACTAAAAACGCGCCTAAATTTAACGCTTCAATATCTTTATAGTCCATATATTTTTGTTTGAACGCGGGCAAATTTTTTTTTTTTGCAGACCAGTGTAATCAAAGATTAATTATTGCGAATCTATCAATTATTTTGATTGAAAAGTTTGACAAGTAAATACCGTTGTTTATAATTCTTTTTGCTATTTTTTTCATTTATTTATGAAAGAAATAAAAAAAATGTTTGACATTCTCCGAATACGATAGAACCTTATCGAGAGAATTATATATTGTGCACATTTAAAAATGTTTTAATTCAGTTTTTTGGAATTATCAGTATTATGCATAAGAAAAAGATGACAAAGTTTATATGGTCATATCGAACGTACAACGAGCTATTACTAAAATGCCAGATAAGCTTGACAATTTATTGTTAGAATTTATGCCTGAACAACTTAATTTCGCCAGCTTATTTTTACTGTTATAAACACATATGTACGTAAGTATGTCTGTAACGATGGCATTTTAATGTGTTTTCCCCCTTCAAAATCAATAAATTTATTTTTATAAATATTTAAAAATGTTTGTTTAAGTAATTGTAACTAATAAGCAAGATTTGTTTTTTTTTTTTTTTTTTGCTATGAATACCGCTGTAGAGTTTTATTTTTGGATACGTAGTAGACAAACAATTAGGGCCTCTAATTGGAACCCTTTTATTGTTGCTTTCCATTTATTTCAGGGCGTATGACGCGTTCTAAAAGCAATACTCGATCCAGTGAATCACGCGTCAGTGATGCTTCAAACTGTTCACGTTTGCTAGATCACCATACAGCCAACACACACAATGCCTCACATACGCATGCAAATACAACCACAACACCGCATTCTAGTACAACTTATCATGACCCACAGGCTAGTGTGTCACCATTATTGATAAATACTCCTACCGCAACTATAACGTACGTGAATCAAACACCAGTGGCTGGAACTACTGTCTGCAGCTCAAATTTGATGACTCCACCGCCAACGAATACTAATAAACCAAATAAATTTTAATTTATTTATTATAAAAGGCAAAAAAGCAGCCTAAACAAAAACATATCACAATAATTAAAAAGAAATTAATAATAATTAAATAAAAATTAAATTATTAACTATCGTAAACCGATAATTGTTCAACGAGGTACGGTGTCAACAGTTTGTAGTCTCGATATTGTAGTCCTAAAAATATGATTTCATATTACACATGTACATGTACGCTAAATATATTGTACTATTCCTTAAACTCTTTCTAACTACTTATCTATCTGTCGTTTGTCTTTCTATTAAACCCTTAGAGTAGTTTTTGCTTATAATAACACCAACAATATAAATATGTAATATGTAGTTAGTATGTATGTATGTATGTATGTATGTATGTATATAAGCCTATATCTACTCAGTAGTACACTCTTGAATAATGTTTTTGCACCGAAACTTTACAAGTTTAACGTATTCGAAAATATGTGGTGATTTCACTGCAAGCAACAGCATACCCTCTGTGTTGTGTTCCATATATAAATTTTCATTCTCGAACCTTTTTATTATCTGGGAAATCGAGAGTAAATATAAAAACAATAATAAAACAAAAATCAATAAATAATATTTCGCTTTAAGTTTTTCTTCATTTTATTACAAAAATTTTGTTAATAATTTATCTCATAAAGCAAAGCAAACATATTCGATTCATTAAAAAAATACGTGTACATGGATATGCATTATCTGCTTAAGTATAACTTGGTTCAAACTGTGCATACAGCGTCAGTTTGTAAGGGTCCTTTTATAATTCTTTAAAAACATATTTTTTATTTCGACATCTTATCATCCTTAATTTTGATTATAAATATCTAGTAATTTTTTTGTTCGTAGAAGGTTGTCCTCTTAAGTTTTTCTATAAGTTTTATTTTTTGTTGTTATGTAAGATTCTATGTATGTATATGTAATTTGATAATTGCTACCAGAACCCGCATTGCTTTGCAGGTCACAACAAAAATTTTTTTTTTGCATTGTTGGAGATGGATTTTAATATTATCTGTCAGCAATTGTCAGGTATGCCATAATTTTCATGAATAGTATTTTATTTGTCTGAGGACATCACTTCTCCTTCTTCAGTCCTAAACATTTTTGGTCCTAATTAAGAAATGTAGATTAAAGTTTTTGAGAAGCGACATCAAAGTTTTTTGTGTGGGGGCACTATGTTCCCTATTGCTAACAATTTTGCGCCCATAAACTTTTATCATACTCAATAACAAGACCTATTACAATTATAGTTCTGCAGATATGTATGTCATTAAATATATTTTTTTGTAACACGCCCCCCTAATTTAGTCCCATCAATTATTTCAATAAATCAATGTTAAACACCACGTTTAAAGTTGTTAAAATATGCATGCTATACAATAAGATTTTTGTATAGGGTGTATAAATTCCCCTGTTCTTATCGTATCGGTCTTCTGCTTGATAAAGACAAACAGAATAAAAGTAAAGTACACAAAATTGTAAGATTACAAATAAACGCCTGCTGTTATTTACCAGACCATTGTAAGCTTAACTATATAAAAAATTGTAAGGGTATTACTTTCAGTACTCTGTTAAACTTGATTTTGTATGGGAGGTGTCACGACCACTTAAAATTAAGCAAATGTTTGTAGGAACCATTCTTAAGTCTAATAGTTAAAAAAGTAGACGAATCGGCCAGCCGTTCTCTAATTATAGATAATTCAAAAAAGTTAGCGTGAAAATGGGCGTTGTTCTTCTTTCCATAAAAACACACATTAACAAAAAAATTAGCAAAGACGGTGTAGCCGTTCTTAAGTGATGCGATTACCAGCAAAGATTTGATTGTTACTTACATATATAGAAGATTTAGCAAATTTGTTATCATTTTAGCAAAAAATTTATGGCAGTCGAAGTGTCAAAAACGTGTCTTTAGTTGTCGTGTTAATTGAATTTTTTAAGCATGGAGACACAAATCTTTAGTGATAGAGAGCTTCTTAAAATTTGCAATTCTTGTCAACAAATCCGAATTGATCTTCTTTGACTGTCACCCATACTCTCACGCACGGCTTTGTTATGAACATTTGGGCGGCTTGTTTTTGGACCACCAGTGTGTTTGGCGTCTCCAACGGATGCAGTCTCCCTGAATTTTTCAATTTATCTCTACAGTTGACGAGGTTAAAATATTATTTTCGAAATATTGTTCAATTTTAACTCCATTTTTACTGACCATACATTTTTAATTAATATATTAGTATGAGGAATAAGAGACCGTTTAAAAATACTTTTATTGCTGAAGTACACAAATTTTCTTTTAAATAAGTTGTATGTACTTTTACCCAACAGTTAACACGGCGTTAAAAATAACCCGACAATTTTTTAATTACATGTAGTGTTTTAATTTATAAGTAACACGCACCCCAAGTTGCACCCATCCCTGAGGTTTATACCCAATACCCACATCTGTATAACTTATTACACCCCCATGACGATAAACTTATTCTTACAAATTAAATACAAAGCTGTGATTTCAATGGACATTTTAAAGCTGTTACCAAATGATTCGAACTTGTTTTTAATTCACAATGAATTAACAAATTTTAAATTCCTTAATTTTGCCCAAAACATAAATGAATTAAACATGAATTAAAAACTTTTGAATGCATTCATTTTACATAAAAATTAATTGAAATAATTTATCGATAACTAATTAGAGATGTTTTAAGATTTTTAATATTTTAAAATTAACATCATTCTCCTAATTATATGATAAACGTTAGCACTGACGAATTTATTCAAATTTTAATTCTTTTATCTTTTGATATGAAATGAAATCATTAAAGACTTTTTAATTCATGCAGAATTCATTCATATTTTATGCCAAATATATGAATTTCAAAAATCATAATGCATTTCCTGAATGATTTCATTCATAAAAGAATAATTATTTTACAGCCCTGGTATACATAGTACAAATAAAACTAAAAATACGTAGGATCCAGTGAAACGGAATATCCCCATGAACGGGATATTACCCACCAAGCTAATTTTTTTTTATAATATTTTTTTGGCAGCCATAAAACAAACAACTCCAATCGATGGTCATACGTAGAAAGGCCCTTTTTACGAAATTAAGTTGTTCAGTGATTCCAATACATTTCACACAAATACACATTGACACAAAAAATAGTGTCTTAAATAACAGCTTTACAATCAATTTTAGTGACATTATGATAATACCAGTTTCTATTACGTTTTTATATTCTCCTGTAAATCTATAATTACTGGCGTTAGGGCCTTTCTACTTGTGACCAACGATATATTTTTAATTTAAGTTGGTCCAAACTAAATTGCGTAAAATTGATAATATTTATTATTTTGAATTTAAATATTACTTTTTTTTCAAATTGATTCTTCAAGCTCGAGGTCTTTATAAATATTTGTTGTTTTATTTATTATTCAATATTTCGCTACTCCTTTGTGTAGCATCTTTAGGAAAGAAGATGGTATCAGAAACCAACTGCATCGGGGAGAATCATTAATTATTATTCTAAACATAGCAGACAGATTATTATGAATACGGCTAAAAATTTTATAAAAAGAGTATTAACAATTAGTGATAAAGATTTCCATATGGAAAATAGGGAAAGAATTAAGGAGATATTGATTGACAACAATTTTCCTATTCAAGTAGTTCAAAGTTTGCTAAATCAATTTAGAAGGAATCATAATAATAATAATAATGATAATAATCATAATGATAGTAATAATAATAATAACAATAATAATAATAGTAATAATAATAGAAATAGTTATTCAGACATAACAGAACGGAAAATTTACAAGTCTATGACTTATGTGCCGCAAATTTCGGAACGTTTGAAGAAATCTAGAATCTTTGATACTGAGGGATATGGAATAGCTTATAGGACATATAATACATTAGGTAGACTATTTAGTAAGACGAAAGATAGAATAAATAAGTGGGACATGTCAAATGTAGTATATAAAATACCTTGTAACGGTAATGATAATGAGAGTTGTGATAAGGTTTACATAGGTACGACAAAGAATAAACTTAAGACGAGAATAGCTGGACATAGATCGGACCAAAAGTATAGAGACAATATTAATTCACAGAAAACGGCTTTGGCAACACATTGTTCTAAATCGAATCACTATCCAAACTTTGAAAATGTATCAGTTCTAAACATTGAACATAATTACAAACGTAGATATATGTTAGAAATGCTACAGATAATAAATATTCCAGGAACACAAAGAATTACTTTAAGGCAGACACAGATAATGTTGCTGAGAACTATAGGCATTTAATACACAAAAAATAACATTCCCACAAGCTTTAAATTTAGTAATACATATTTTGTGTTAATATTTTGTTATGTTACATTTTTAATATAATAATTTTTATGTTAATTTTTGTAATACTACGTTTTTTAAAAAATTTTTTTGAAATGTTTATAAAATATTTTTATGTTAGAAAATTATATAAAATTTTGTAAAAACACACAATTTCTTTCCTGAAGATGCTACACAAAGGAGTAGCGAAATATTGAATAATAAATAAAACAACAAATATTTATAAAGACCTCGAGCTTGAAGAATCAATTTGAAAATTTTATAAAATAAGGTCAAATAAGAGCAATAAAAATATTACTTTTTATTATTATTATTATTATTATTATTATTATTATTATTATTATTATTATTATTATTATTATTATTATTTGCACTGATCAAATTGTAAAATCACGTATATAAACTCTTCACACACTCTTACTCTATTGATTGTATTTATACATAATTTTCTACGTAGTATATTGTATGTATGTGCTAAGTAGATTAGATATATGTATGTATGTATATATAGAATGTATATACATACATATAACATGTTCAATGTTTAAAGAAAAATATAACTTTAAGTGTTTATCTTATTTCAGGATCACGGTCAAATTCACATGGTAGTAATGCATCAGCAACTTCATTAAGATCAACGCGTAGTAATTCTGTTTCTCCAGCAGGTATCGTAGTGAATAACTCCCATCACGAGAGGAAGAGTTCAACATACCAACAACATCATCATCAACATCCATCACAGCAACAACAACAGCAGCAATTACAATCAATTCAGCAACAGGAAGAACAGCCTTTAACGCAAACAAACATTATATCGAATCCAGTCGCTGAAACTGTGACTGTAGAAATTATTGAACCAGAAAAATAAATCATCATACACAGTACAATGAATAGAGAATGTGAAAGAAAATATACATTTAAAATTTAATAAATAACAAATAACAAAAAAAAAAAAACACAGCAAAACAATAATAGTTATAATTTTAAAACAATGATAAATAGATTTGCAAATTATAAAAAATAAATAAATATGAAAAATGGATTATGCTTTTTTAATACAACAAATAACAATATAAAATAATTTAAATTTTTAATAAAACATTTAAAAACGTAAAAAAATATGCACACTTTTCCAATGAATTTAATTACAAACATGAAAAACATGTTCAGCTGCAAATGGTCATATAATAGAAAAACAAATATTTTTTAAATTTTAATTCAAAACTTTTTAAATACAATTTTAAAATAATGCCTTTACTACACCGTAATACAAAACGCTAGTTTATTAAAAAAATATATTAAAAAAAAACCTTGCATAACAAATTCATTAAAAATAAAAAAATCAACAAAAAAATATAAAACAATAAATAAAATAAGGAAACAGAAAATGTTTTCTTTAAAAACAACTAACTTCTATTTTAATAAAAATAAAAACAAAAACAAACTCATTCACATACATACATAATTGTTTTCCTAAGCAAAAACAAGACGGCAAAAAATAAATATTTTATGCAATACTGAAAAATTATTTTAATTTAAATAAATAGAAATAAAAATAAAATAATTTAAAATCAATTCGATAATTATATAAATAAAATATTTTAAACCAGCAAACAACAAGACCAAAAATGGTCTTTGTTTTAGTAAAACAATCTTCTAATAGCATGCACGCATTTTAAAATATAAAGAAACAACAACATTTAATAGAAAGCGAACGCTGCGGGAATCTATAAAATTATAACAAAATTGTAACATTTAAAATTTAAAAAACATACATATAATTGAAAAAAGTTTATAAAAATTAAAAAGTAATAAAAAAAAATAAAAGAAATTTAGAACTACTAGATTATAGAATAATATAATTAACAAAACAATAGAAAAAGCGTCAAAATAGAAAAACGTATGCTTAAGAGAAATTAATGTACATTTTATATCTTAAAAATAAAACAACAACAAACAACATGAACATATTCTTAAACTAAAAAATGACTCCATAATTTATGCATCCATTCAAACTTGTACAATCATTCAAACTACATACTTGTAGGGCATAACTGCATACAAAAACCTTAAATTTTTATACATTTATTAGTACTTTTTTTCTCCTACTTGCTAAAAATGATTCTTTACACTCTCACGTACATACATTAGACATTGGTGATTAATAAAGCAAAAACAAAAAAAAAAAATATTAATAATAATGATAAAACAACTTCGGGACCATATTTTCAAATCAAAATATGCGTTTCAAACGTTTAATTTTCCTTTTTTTTCGCTTTCTTTATTTGTTTTTTTTTTAACTAAATACATACGTGAAAAATATCTACATTTTATATGAAAATATTAAAAACATAAACACATACAAAATGAAATCCTTTTAAAAACTAAAAGTCTCCAATCATTATTTGATAAATTCTTATATTTATAAACAAAATGTCTGCGCTACACTTTCGAAAACATAAATCTTTATATTTACATCCAACTTTACATGCATAATTCTAATATTAATAATATATACATTAAATATATATATAAACTAATTAATAAAATCGTATTTATAATTATGAAAATTAAAACAAAAAAAACAAAAGTATACATATATAATTTAATACAAAAGGACATTTTTTTTTTAATTAGCAATGCGTATAGTTAAACAAAAAAAAATAATATTTATAATAAATAAATAAATAAAATTATATACATGAATACATTTAAGTTAAATATTAAATATAATACTTCAAAATACAAATTAGGGAAATTAAAATTTTTCAAAAATACATTTAGTATATTAATTTAATAATTATTTCCACTTTATTATAAACTGTTTAAAAAACAAAAAGTTAAAAAATATTTATTCGTATATTTTCAGTTTGCATGAAGCTATAAACGTAAAAAATAATTTAATTTTCACTGTTAATCAATAAACTGGACATAACAAATGAAAATTTATTTAAAACAAATATATAATTAAAAACACAATAAAAGTAATTGAATATTATTAATAATTAATTCTGCAAAATATGAGTTAAGTCTATCATCTTTACTATCTTTGCAAAGAAATCACTTCGCGATATAAATACTTGCGTTTGTATGCATGACAACTATGTACTACATACAATGTACAAGGTACATACAATGCAGTTAATATTTATTTCAAAAATTTTATTCACCTTTTTTAAAAATTTAAAATACAAATACATTTTTAGAATTTATTACAATTGAAATGATTGAATGAATATTAAAAACTTTTCCTGCAATAATTGAAAACATTTTAATTTGCTCGATCCATAACTAATACTGCATTAAAATGCTACAATACCTTTAAGCAATCAATTTTTCTTACATCTTAACGAATATTCCATTCAAAAATAAATAAACGATTAAGTCAAGCGCACTGAAGCATTTTAAACAAATCGCAGTACATTTCCTTAATTTTTATCATTCCTTCAAAAGCCATTAAAAAAACAACAACAACACACACAATTTTGTTAAATAAAATAAATCCGAATAGTGTTAATAAATTATTAATAGTTAGTCGAAATACTAAAACACGGGCATGATTTTTTTCGATTGACTATTAGCAATTTGTTAAATATTTAAAAACTCATTTATTTAAATAAAGCTCAACTTGAAAAGCTTAACTGTGACAAAATCGAGATGAAAAACAAAAAATAAATATACAAAATTAATAAATAAATTTTATATTACGTCTATAGCTTCAGATTAGAAAAAAAATCAAAACAAATTGTAATTTTCATTAAATAAGAAATTCTTTGTGATTTAGTTGAAACTCAACGAATTCATTTTTTTTTTCGAATTGCTTGCTAATCAGAATACATATGACACAAACAAAGAAAACGACAATTATAATAATAAACTTAAGTAAACGAGACTAGCTTTGAAGTTTGGGGAAGAACTTCAAAGCTGTTTTGTTTGAAATGATACCAATAAAATTAAAACTTAAACATCTTAAAAGAGAGCAAAAACAAAACAAAACAACTAAAACTAAAACAAAAATATTTATTTAAAATCGTAGCCTAAAATCCAAATAAATCGACATTTTATAATTACAAATAGATGTAGAAACTGTATGTATTTGTACATAATTATGTATGTATATATATGTATTCATGTATGTATGTAACACACATATGTACTATATATGAAATATTTTTGCATGTAGCGTGTTTTCAATTAAAAGCGTTTTTTTTTCGTTTGCATTTTAGTGCTTAATGGCGTTTTTAACTTGAAAGAAAAAAAATTGTTAAACATACAAACATACATACAAAATATACATATATATTGTATGTAATTATAACTACATACCTACATACATACATACATGCATTTGCATGTATAAAGATATAAATATTACAAACGATTAATAAAAAAAAAATTTAATATTTTTTAAATATACACGCAAAATTTAGAAAATAAATCATATTTACATACTTATTTCTATTACAATGTAACAGATACTTTAAAAATAACTCACTATATTACACAAACGATCAGCGCCATTATAACTTTAATATTTTATTTCACTTCTAAACATTGTTTAATTTCGAAACCACAACTACTGAATGTACAGAGTAAGTATCCAGCGTAAAGTAACAATTTTCTCTTTGCGGAATCAGCAACTATCTTATAAAAATTTCTTTAAAAGGCTTACGCATATATTTTATTTTTTTTTGTTTTTAACCTAATGAAACAGATTATATCTTTCTACTGAATATTGGATATTCACTGCAAATTTTTGAGAGTAAAGAAAAGGATTCGTGGTTTTGCTATTTCTCCATTAATAGGCTAATGAACAACCCTTGCACATCATTAAATTTTACTATTAAAATTCATGCTGGGTGTGAAATGTGTTTCGTAAATTACGTCTATTTAATTGTAGTCATAATCGGTCCACCATATCGTTGTCTACAATCTTTAGCGTTTTGACCGATTGCATGTTTTTACGTAAGGACGTCGGTATGAAACCATACAAAACGCATTTGATATACTTACACATCGATGGTCATAAGAAGAAAGACCCTTACTCGTACTTTTTACGAAATTGAGTTATTTAGTGATTTCACTACATTTAACACAAATACACCTCGACACAAAAATTTAATGCAATAGTTTTACAAGCAATTTTACAAAAGAAATTACATCATTATAATACAGTTTCTGTTACTTTTTTACCTTCTTCTGTAAAATTACAATTATTTGAGTTAGGGCCTTTCCACTTATGTCCAACGATATGTACATCCTACTAAAAAATAAAAAATGTGAATGTTTGTATGTTTGGATATTTGTTACTCAATCTCGCAAAAACGGCTGAACGGAACTAAATGAAATTCGGCACATAGATAGATAAATACCTAGATTAACACATAGGCTACTTTTTATCGCGATAGTAACGCGAAGTCGTTGGCAAACTCATCATAACACATCCTAAACGGGTTGTTTATGTTGAATCGCTTTTATTGCTAGATAAAAAATAGGAAATCAAAGTCAAGTGCATACATAAATATGTATCTATAGAATATGAATTCATGGCTATTTATAACATCTCTCTGATTTTTAAAACATACAACTTATGTACTATATCTGATATGTATAAGATATTAAATATTTTTTTTGTTTTAATTATTTGATTGGCCGTATCTCAAATAAATAGTCCTTACTATAGTTGAAGTACTAGTTGGAAAAAAGGACAAAGATGTAAGTATGTGTGTATATACATACATATATGTGAAGGTTATTTATTTATTTATTTTTTTATTATAACAAAAAAAATGAAATTATTCAACGGAAAACAATCAGTCTATAAGGTTTTAAGAAGTAATGCTAAAATCTTAAAACAATTGTCTTATTTATTTGATACAATTATGAAGTTTTTGATTTTTTTTATTATTTCGATTTGTTGTTGCCGACACGCTTACAATAACTCTCCTCTGCTAGGCGTCTTAAATATTGAGCAGTACCAGTGCCAGTTTTATCAACAAATTTGTACAAGTAACCCTTTGGATGTTGTAACAACTCGAACGGATGAGCCAATTCGACCACATCGCCAGCATCAACTACTAAGACCCTGTCATTATCCATGACAGTGTGCAATCTGTGAGCAATTGTTATTACAGTGCATTTGGCAAATTTAGTGTGTATGGCTTCTTGGATGAGTTTGTCAGTTCTGTAGACAATTATATATTATTACTATTGAGCGAACGTAAAGTATATGTAAGTATGAATGAATGAATGTACAAAGAAAAAAAATATATACATATACTTAATTGGCTTAATTAAAAAAAGGGGGGGCCTCGATTTTTTGTCACTTTTCAGGAAAAGAAATTTAAAAGAAGTAAGAGATACAGAGCTTTTTTATGTAGTTTATTTTTCAAGGTTTGATGTGCTTAGAGGTGGACTACAAAAAAATTGAAGAAAAATCTTGGAAAAAAATTCTCGATTTTTGTGATTGGTTGAACTCTAATACATTTTAGTTTCGATAACCCAATGTTTAATAGAAAAAAACTCTTAATAAAAATTAAATATTCATTTATTATTCATATTTGAGTCAATGCATTCGAGCTGCTAACAGACTTTTATAGAGTACATATAAGTGACATAGTTTTAGTTATTAAAGAATAAAATTTATTTTAGATTTTACTATTTGTATTCACCATTTATTGATAAACTTTATTAAAGTCAGTACAAGTTCTGAAAAACGGATCAGAGTTGGCATAATTTGTTCAGGAAACTTCAACAGACAATGGATACAAATAACGTGTAGAATGAGATGGTACATTAAAGGAGATATTGGCAATCATGGAATCAGAGCTAGTGAAACAACTTTTAATCGTAGTGTCACAAACTTCAATAAAAAAAAACTACATTTTCCAAAGACGTGTCTAGCGTGCAACCGATAAAAGTAGGTTTAAGTTAATTAAATTAATCTCGAATTACTCCAAAATAAGCATACATTCATTCATATCGTTGGTCAAAGGTAGAGAAGCCCCCACCTCAAATAATTGTAACTTTATAGTTATTTTTGATACTTTTGCATTAAAATTTTGTATCGAGGTGTATTTGTGTGATGTATTGAAATCACTGAAAACTCAATTTCATAAAAAATTCAAGTAAGGGCCTTTCTACCTGCAACCATCGATATACACAACTGTTTTAGTTTTGTTGACATATTTTATATTTAAGGTTCACAGAACTATCTGAAAAGCAGATAATTCGTTTAACCGAAACATTTCGTAAACGAAAAAAATTACTAGTAAATTCCTGTTTTCTCCTAAATAAAATTCGATTTTAAATAAAATGATTGAATTTATAATATTTTATGATTGAAAGATGATTCAGGTTTTTCCTTTTTATGGGGGAATGTACTTACTCGGGATCGACATTGGCTGTCGCTTCATCCATTATGAGGATCTTGTTGTGTCTTAAAATTGCTCTAGCCATACACACCAACTGACGTTGACCCATACTGAAATTCGATCCACCATCGTACATACGAGAGGACAGGCCACCCTCTAATGCCTTGACATATGACTTTAATTTTACGTCTTCCAAAGCATGCCAAATTTCCTCATCGGTTCTTTCTTCGAATGGATCGAGATTAAATCGTAACGTACCCGAAAACAATATTGGATCTTGCGGTATAATCGAAATACGACTACGTAAGTCATGCAACCCTAAATCTTCAATGTTGTATTCATCAATATCAATTTCACCCTCGTTTATGGCTAAACGAAATATGGCTTGTATAATGGATGATTTTCCCGCACCTGTTCGACCCACAATACCAATCTTTTCCATTGGTTTTATAGAAACATTTAGACCATTTAAAACGTAATCACCCTTTTCGGAATATTTTAGCCGCAAATTTTTAAATACTATGCGTCCTGCAGTGGGCCACGAAGCTGGCAATTTAACCGATGGATCTGTCTCTAATGCAGGCTCTGATGGAATTTCAGCATATTCAATAACTCGTTCAACACTGGTCATATTGTTTTCCATTTCCGCCGATTGCCTCATACCCCATTGACACATTATTACCAATGTCATGGATTGTGTAATGGCCAGACCAACATCTCCACTATAAAAGTTTTGATCGATCAAAAGAAAACTAAATGTTACTGCCAAAATATACAGAACACAAATCAAGTCTGTCCAAAACGCAAAAGCTCTATTCGATGTGACATACAAATAAAGAGCCGAAGTGTTTTTATTTTGCAACTCGTGGAACTCGTGCTCCAAACGACGTGTGGCATTTAAAGCCCTGATGGTTGTTAAACCTTGAAACGTTTGATTGGTATGAGAATATACAGGGCTTCGAGCTGAAATTAGTTATTATCTATTAATTAATAAATACACCAGATGTATGTATACATTTTAATACATTTCCCTTTTCCCAAACCCTACTTAAAGAAATGCTATAACGTTGGGTCGGAAGAATAACGGCACTTTATTGCTAAAGTATGCTTATTTTCAGTGGGTGCAAAACACGATACAAGTAATTGATTTGTAAAATTTAATATTTTTGCTTTCATTTGAAATTAGTTTCATTTTTCTTTGTTTCTACCAAGGTGCATTTATTGATCAGGTAACCACAGTTTGGAAAGAATTTTTCTGTTAATATTTTTTTTATAAATGAAATGAATTTTAAATAAATGATAAAAGAGATAAAATTTTGTTTATAAATGGACTTCAACAGCTGAAATTTAAAATAAGTGGAGAAGAAATAATTAGTTGACGAATCAAGACTACCTGATGAATAAGTTTGCTTGGTTTCTACAAAGAAAAATAAAAAAGTGAATAAAACTATTTTGCCGTAATAATTGCTCAGGCAATCAACAGAGCAATCATTACGCAATTTATTGCTACATATGTATGCCAGCAGCATAAAGAAATGATATTAAAATTAACATTGTAATTACAGTAACAGTCAAAATAATAGCATAAGTTACAATATAACATAAATGTCAAAATACATTTTGCTTAAATTTCTTAAGAATTACCGTTTATTAAAAAAAAAAAAAAACAAAATAAAGTTCTATTATTTTGACCGATTAATATTTTAAGATTTTCAATAAATTACTTGACCTTTTTAAGTTCTTAAAAAACGGTAATCTAATGAACGACATACATCACATTAAGAACGACAAGAAGACGTTTTGAAGACGTCAAAAATAGTATTAAAAGTTCGTATATACTTACACACAACCTCAATTCTCTTTAAGCTTCGACTCGTTCCGATATAAAGACCACGACAGAAATAAAGCAAAAATATTACTACAAAAGCCAGTATTACAAGCCAGTAGTTTGCAATAGCAACAATAACGAGAACGGCAAATGAGTTAACAAAAAACTAAAAGAGAGGTTAACAAGTGTTACTAGCGAAGAAGTATACAATTTTAATTACCTCTAATGAATCTAATATCGCCTGTGGTAATGCCACATCGATATTGGTTATATCACTAGAAAACCGATTTAGTATTCGGCCAGATGGATTCGCATCGAAGAAATGCATGTTCGCTCGTATAACGCCATTGAATAGGATGTCGTGCAAACGTAGTGATATTTTTAAACTGATCATAAAGAAACCAAACGTTCGCACAATGTACAATACCAGAGTGGATAAAGTGAATATTGTATAGACCATTACAAAACGCGTACGCTTGAAAGTGTATTCCGAATAAGTTTCGTTTACCATGGGCAATGTCTCCTCCCAAGTTGCCCTTTTAAATTCATATTGTAAGAAATAAATTTACTATTTATGTCTGTATATGTATTTATGTATGTGTGTATGTGAGTACGCACCACCTCGATATGAAAATTTCCATGGCAGCTTGACATGATCTGGCTAAAATAAAAAGCAAAAAAACAAAGATAATTATCCATGGCATGCCTAAAGCATGAAAGTAATCCAAATATGTATGTAGTTTAACAGATCCTTGCATTTGTAGTTCTTTGCGATCTACTCCTTTATCCTGAATATTTGGTTCGAAAATTCTCTTATGTGTTTTATCAACATAATCTTTTTTCTGGTCAATTGTGCCATCGGCATATGGAAGATTAGTTTTCTCCCCATCATCATTTTCGTGCTCCGAATGCACCTTAAAGGTTATTGTCGCTTTTAGGGTTTCGTACGACCCCTGCTCAGCAATAGTACCGTTTTCGATTAGAATCAGCTGATCGGTGTCCTTAAGATGTTGGACATGATGAGTTACCAATATTCGAATTTTATTAGACAAAAATCGTTTAAAGCATAGCTCTAACAATCGTTTGCCGACATGTGAATCAACAGCTGAGAGGGGATCGTCAAAAATATAAATGTCGGCCTGGCGATAAACGGCTCGTGCCAAGCTTATACGCGCTTTTTGTCCGCCACTTAAACATATACCCCGTTCTCCTACTATAGTCGAATCACCGTGTGGAAAAAGTGAAATATCTCGTTCTAGATCACAGGCTTGCACAACCGCCTCGTAGCGAGCTCCATCATATTCTTCAATAAATAAAATATTGTCCCGTATACTAGATTCAAAAATCCATGATTCCTGCGGAGCATAACTTAATACACCGTTTACTTTCACGTTACCCCGAATAATTTTTAATTCTCCAAGTATGACATTGAGTAACGTTGTTTTGCCCGAGCCAACGTTACCGATAACTCCAACAAATTGCTGTTCACAAAAGCGAGCATTGACATTTTCAATGTGACTTTTTCGCTTGTCCGACTCAACTTTATCCCAACTAGCAGACAAGTTTTGTAGGATTACTCCCTTTTTAATGGCCTGCGGATTGTGGACGCGACCACTGAAGTTTCTTTTTTCATCATCATCAGCTGCGAAATTTTCTAGTCCGCCATCAGTAGGATCTTCACTATGCATGAGAAACGAGGCCACACGTCGGGCACATACCACCGTCTCTGCCCATGTCGTAACAGCCAAAGGCCAAAAATGTAAAAGGGAATTATTAAGGACCTCATAATATGACGATACAATAAACACCTTTTTTGCCGTCACTATCTCGCCAGTGTACACATAAGCCACTAAGCTTAAAAACAGTGCCAACTTTGAAATCATTTCGGTACATTGTAGAGCTGCGTAGATGTTCATGGAACCCTTAATTGACTTTATTTCTTTTTTACGTATCAATGCAATCAGTTTTGCAAACGATTTCTCCCATGCATACATTTTTATTACCTGCATGGCCGTTATGATTTCGTTCATTAATTTAACACGGTCATCACCATACTTCGCTGACACGCATCTAAAGCGGGCAGCAGCCTTGGCAGCCCAGGCTTGCAGTGGTATAAAAAGTATAATGAAAGCTAAGCCAACAATTCCTGGCCAACCAATTTCCAAATACATTATATAGCCCATAATACTGGCCTCAATAGGTCCCTTCCACAAATCGTGGAAGAAATAAAACGTCATGTCGAACTGGGGTAAGTCGGTTGAAAGAATCGCTATAGCAAGTCCACTCATGCCACTATTTTCTGCCGATACCGATGAACGCAAGCATTTTCTGTAAACCAAACCGGAACAGGCCAAACGTATACGGGTTCCCGTTTCAAATAGGTAAAACATAAACGGATGGAAGCACAAAGTCGATAAGAGAGAGCACAACACAATGCCAGTGGCAAAGAGGTATGCCTGTTGCTTGCTTATATCCGTTTGTCCTTCAACAAAAAAAGAAACTAACTCACCAAGAAACAATGGTTGCGAGCAACTGAAAACAGTAAACATACATATGTACATTGAAATTAATACTTTCGCTTTGATTCTGACCTCTACTCACTGTATAGAAATTTCCAAAATTGAATACAATATACATATTGGTACAAACTTCCATCCATACGCTCTAAATATCATGTGCAACAAGTTGGGCTTTTTTCGACGCACTTCTCTTTCCCAGTGCTTCATAAGATCGAATGATACATTTTTACTATCCAGAGCTGGAATGTGTTCATACAAATCGTCCGCGTTCAGTTGTTCTTTATAGCCTTTTCGAAATGTTTCTTGAGTCCACCTGAAATGCAAAATGGTTGATTCAATTACTACTTACCAACGTTTTCGTCAGCATTTACAATTAAAAATTCTATTCGAAAACAAATAAGAGTGCTATATTCGGCCATGCCGAATGTTATATACACTTCACAACGTGTAGTCATGCAATAACAGTAGTTTGTATCACCATTCATCTCATATGAAATACATACAAACATATATAAAAAAATTTAAGTATGTATGTTAAAAAAAAATTAAAAAAAAAAATAATTAAAATATAAATAATAAAAATAAAACAAAAAATTGAAAAAAATAAAAAAAAAATAATAAAAATATAAATAATATATTAAATAAAAAATAAAAAAAATTTTTTAAAAAATATATAAAAAAACAAAAATTTTTTGGCTCAGCTGGTATTCGATGCCACGTTTACTCTAACCAATATACACGTTTGTATGTATTTATGTATGTTGTTGTTGTAATGTTGTTTTTGTGAAAAAAAAACGAAGTGGCCGTGGGTTTTTGCTCATATCTCAGTTGTTTTTGTACCGATATTTCTTATTTTCAATACCGATCTATTTTGATATTTGAATACCTCACCCGGGTCCAAGCGATGTCGGGGGTTTCAAAAAGTTGATTTCAACATGCACACGGACAGACTGACAGAGCTTTATCGACTCCGCTATTCATAAGCTTTTAGAAAACATACTTTGTGGGGTCGGAAATGAAAATTGTAGAAATTTCACACGGAATGACAAACCTATATATACCCTTTTTCACTGTGTGAAGAGTATAAATATGAAAGGCTTTTCTAGACATTATCAGAATTTTTTTTTAAGTTAATACATACACATTTACGATTTAACTGTTTTTATTGTAGTATGGAACGTATCGATAAATAAGATTTTATTAATTATAAAGTCATAAACTACTTCTAAAAATGAACCTAAGTATTAGTAAAGTTTGATTTTGAATTGACTGACAGTGTTTAATCCTCCCTCTTAAAGGTGACTAGAATAACATGATGTCGTTTTTATTTTTCTCTTGATAACGGACAGACATCAATAATGAAAAAATAAAAATGTATATAGTGTTAAGCAGTTACGAGCTTTATTACTGTTTATTTTTTATAATGTATGTACCAGGGATGGCAAACTGAGTACAATTGCACTTTTTTTTGGTACTATTTAATATACAATAAAAGTACAATGGTACACCAGTTTTAGTAATTTCATATGGCAACTCATCATCGTTGCTGATCTTTCAAAGATTCGAATATAAGCGATTTCTGGGCAACAGTTTTAAAATTAAAAAATTAGGCATATTAGTTAGTGTTTCCAGAATTTACAAAAATTGTAAGATGGAAATTGTAAATGTGGAAAGAATCTTTTTTTTTATCAAAGAAAAGCAAATTATAAACTTCCACACGATGCGGCTTAATACAAACAAATGATTTACTGAATTCATAAAATTGCAATTGTTATGATATAAATTTATCAAGTTATTATCAAAATTGTAAATAAATCTAAATAATAATAAATTATAGTAAAGAAAATTTAATTAATTGCACTAAAAATTAGGGTAAAAATAAATAAAATTTTTCAAGCCATTTGGTACAATTTTAAATTTCCTGATCCCATCCCTGGTATGTACGTACTAACTTCATTGTACATATGTATGTTTTATATATATTAGTAAAGTGTGTATGGGTATGATTACATTTGTTAGTCTCATTATGTTCAATTTATTATCAATTAATTTATGATCAACAAATAATTCACAGAACATCGATATCTGTGCTTTTTTTAATTTTTTTTTTTTTTTTTTTTTTGTAAAATTAGGTAAAATTAAGTTTGCTTATTATTATTTCCGACTCCATATTTTATTTTATTCTGATTTTTTACATAGTTACTGTTTTCTACTTTCAGCTGATACCCATATTGAAGGGACTATGAAACACAAGCTGTGCCGAACTTTTGATACTCACCACCAATGTAGTGTACTTTTGTAGCACAAAATTTATTATTTTATTATATTAACAGCAATCGAAATGAAATAATCTTTATACATATATTAAAATATTTATTACATTCTCTGTGTAACTTCGATTTGCTTTTTATTTTCATTTTCTTAAATATATTCTTACAATGCTGACTCCTTTTTACTACATTTTTGTATTTTCACGGAAACTGAGAGGTAGTTAAAAAATAATATTAGTTTCGTGTGGGCATGGCACCTCCAATTATTAAAATAATATAATTAATGTCTGAATTCAACTTACGTAATCCATTACAGATTTATTTTTTTTTATCCATAATAATATAAGTTTTAACAATAAAACATTATATGGGAGGTTATTCTGTTCTGTTATTCTGTCGGTTGTATGAGATTTAAAATTTCAATAAAAGTAAATTTTGTGAGAAATAGGCGAGTAAAATAGTTTCTGCTAATAATATATAATATAATATAATAATATAAGTTTTAACAATAAAACATTATATGGGAGGTTATTCTGTTCTGTTATTCTGTCGGTTGTATGAGATTTAAAATTTCAATAAAAGTAAATTTTGTGAGAAATAGGCGAGTAAAATAGTTTCTGCTAATAAACTCTACTTAGATATTTCAATATAGAGTCCTTTATTCTTTTAAAGTCTTTGTCCATGCAGAAATTATATGAATCTAAAATAAAGCGTTACATGGGAGGTGGGGGTGTCACCTTATATTTTTTTTTAATTATTTTTATATTGACGAGAAACGTATGTATTCAAAATGTTATCATCATACATCCTGTCGATTTGATGAGTTTTAAATTTTATCAACAGTGAATTATGTTAGAAGTGGGCGTTAAAGTAAGCGTGTCAAAGTAGTTTCTGTTAATAAATTCAAGTTAGATATTTCAATATTGAGTCCTTTATTCTTCCAGAATCGTTGTCCATAGAGAAATTAAATTATAAATTTAAGGCAACATGTTATATGGGAGGTGGGCGTTAATGTGTGTCACCTAATTTTTCGTTATTACAAATTTATAGGCCAAAAAGCAATGTTTTCAAAATTTTAGAATGTAATCATCTAAATTTGTCAGTTTTATTACGTATTAAATTTAAAATAGACCAAAAGCCACATTAAAATATTTTTATCGTCGTACACATCCATTTCTGTTGACTTTAAATTTTCAATAGACCAAAGGAAAACCTACGAAGGGTTAATTTTGATCTATGACTCTTCTCGTAATACACGTATTTAAACAGTTTTCAAGATAACTCAAGAAAAATATGTATTATTTTACCTCTTTTCGTTTGGCGGTATAACATTTTGTTCGATGACAACTATTTTTTTTAAATCACCGTTTCTCTGCATTTCTGATAAATTATATACTTATATTTTAAACAAATTTCATTTTACTAGTTTTTTTGCCTAAATGCTCAGCTAAGTGGCTAAGATGGAACTTTTTATTTTAAGGTTTTGCGAATAAAAAAGTTGTTGACATTTTCTCGAAACGCAGGATCTTCGTTGCCATTTACCACCATTCAACCAGGAATAATTTGAGTCACCCACTCGCGATAAAGTTCAAGTAATTTCGAAAAGATTCAAAAGCGATGGGTATTACATCTTAAAGTTATTTTTGGGTATTAGTTCATTTATTTAGAAATTAAAAAAAAAAGTTTAATTAGAAGATGTATAATTGTGGCTTCCTTATTTCAGTGGTTGTTTTTATACCCTGTGGTGCACAAGGGTATATATAGCTTTGTCATTCCGTTTGTAATTTCTACAATTTTCATTTCCGACCCCATAAAGTATATATTTTCTGAAAGCTTAGGAATAGAGGAGTCGATTAAGCTCTGACCGTCTGTCCGTCTGCCCGTCTGTCCGTGTGTTGGTTGAAATCAACTTTTAGAAGCAACTATATGTTCCTCAGATCTGTATATGGTATCAATCTCTTGGAAATATCCAGGAATGAATCGCTATTGAAATTCAGCACAATCGCCCCATAACTTTCTGAGATATGAGCAAAAAACCACGACCACCTCGTTTTTTTACACAATTACAACAACAACATACATACATACATGCAAAAAACATGCCAAAAAAAAAATTTTCAAAAAAAAATATATTAAAAATAAAAAAAAATTACAAAAAAAAATATTAAAAAAAAATTAAAAAAAAAAAATTTTAAAAATTTTTAAAAAATTTTGTAAAAAATTTAAAAAAAAAAATTTAAAAAAAAAATAAAAAAAAAAAATATAAATAATATCTAAAATAAAATAAGATAAAATTTTTTTGGCTCAGCTGGGATTCGATGCCACATTTAGTCTAACCAGTATATACATATGTACGTATTTGATATGAGATGAATGGTGATACAAACAATTGTTATTGCATGACTACACGTTGTGAAGGGTATATAAGATTCGGCACGGCTGAATATAGCACTGTTACTTATTTTTTTGGTATTTGATTTGATTTGATGTTTCGTTAACTTGCTTAATTAAAATTAAATTTTAGGACCCCTCTTATGGTGAATATTATATTCAACATTTTTTACTGCAGTTTAACATTTAATTTTTTTTCTCGTTATTAGATATTTGTCCCTCGTATATTATATTTACTTAAATGTTTTTCATATGAATAATTAATTATTTTTTTATTTTTTAAATATAATACATAAAATTTTAGAAGAACATAAAAAATTTTTGAAAACCTGCATATTTTAATGAAAACTTATTTACATATGTACATATGTGTACAGTTCAATCTTTCTCACGGCGTTATGCATAATAACAAATTGTGTTCTAACTAACGAGCTGATATATTTTCCTTATGGAAGTTTTTTCATAAAAACGTTAGCAGTTAGTGTTTAATTTCTCTTTTTTTTCTATAAAATTTTTACGCTGATCTGTTTATGAGCACATATGTTTGTATGTATGTATGTATGTATGTATTGTATGTACATATGTCGGTATGAAAATATTTTGAAATGAAACGAAATGTAAAATATTAATATTTATTACCAGAAGAACCATTTTGATATAAAATTCGCCTTTAAAATAGGATTCATTTTACGTTTAGTGTTTTCTTGCGATTTATTCATATTTTCAATATTATTTTCAATAAATATTATTTTTTTTTTTAATATAAAATACAAAAATTGTTTAAAGACACTATTAAATTGGTTCTATTATTTTGTTTTCCCGATACGTACACAACGAGATTTTTATATGTTATGACGACTTGTTTAACCTGTGCTAAAATGTATTATACCTATTCATAGTTAAACACAAGCTCATAAACATATAAATACTATACAATAAAGAAAACCAAATAAATTCGAACGCTTTACATTTGATGAATATATCTAAATCCTTATTGACAGGCATCATATTAACAACAACCTATAAAGATGTTAAATTATAATTTTCAAAAGTCTATACACACCCCTCCGATTATTCCATACATATGTATGTATATATACACCCTGCAAATAATGCGACTAGTTCACAAACACCTGTAAAGTATACTCCATTATGGACTTGGACAAATCCATATATCATCCAACTGTATGCAGAAAACATGATCAATTTAACATTGCGATGTCTTTAAGCTATACCACATCACACAGCTTTGCATTACATCAGAGTAGTCTTTAAATTACTCCTTGTCACTAGTCGATGGAGCACCTTAGCGACCATTATACAGTTTTTGACAACACTAATACAATCGCTCAAACACAAGCTCCTGTCGCTTAACTGCAAACTCTTGTGTGATAATGACTGTATTACATAAGATCATGTTGTAATTAGTCAATTTCAGCTGCAATGGGCAACATAACTGTAGGGCATTTTTGGACTAACTTAAAGAGTACAAGTAAAAGTTGAAATAAAATATCTTATCTTTATTAATATTTCAACTTGATACTATTTGATAATCTAAAAATAGATATTGTGCTAAATACATTTCTTTTTCGTATTAAATTTGTAACTAGTAAAAAGTTTTTAATTAAATTGAATTGTCAGATTTACCGCTCTAGAATAAAATCTTTTTATTTTCTAATTTCAATTTAACATGCTAAAGAGTGTCCAAATTTAATTAAAAACAATTTTTTTTAAGTACTAAAAATATTTTTTTTATTTTAGTTTATTACAAATAGTTTCCGGTTGAAAATAAAAAATTATGTCGGTCAAGTGAACCCCCTACCGGCTCTGCAGGCTCCCAAAACTTTTTCCAAAATTCTCAATAACGAGAAATAATGCGATTTTTAAACTATTCTAGTAAAAGATCTCTTGGTTTTCTTGATGTATGGCAAGTGGCCACGTATTCTCTACGTTTAAAATAATCAATTTTGTAGCGATTTCCAATGTCACGTTGATCAACAAAAAAAGTAAAAAATAAAAGTCTGCTACATGGATGTGACGATTATATATTATATACATAGTATGCCTTTAAAGGCTATAATACACGGCATGTTTTTTATATCTGAGTTTAAAATTTGTGAAACATATGTAAATCTACATGTCTGTCAAAATTGTACTTTTACGATGACTGCTTTGCAGCAGCAGAGACTTCTGCCAACGACTGATGTCACATGTTTTGACAGAAGCAAATAGAGCGCACTCTAATTAAAATTTTGTCAGATGTCTCAACACATGTTTTTTACAGAAGTAATATTTTAAAGGTAACACACGACATGTTTGTATTAGCAGTGGAGAATTTGACAAATCAGATGTAAAAAACATGCCGTGTATTAGCTCCTTAATCAATATCAATTTGTCAGTATTCGAGAATTTGAGTGACAAAAAATATTCTAATATTCGTTACATTTCTAGCAGAGTTTTTCTTTTCCGAGAAATCGAGATTTATTCACCGCTATCGTAAATATTTTTTTTCTCGAAATATTTGCCCTTTTCCTAAAATACCAATTGTGAATAAGATCCCCAAATATGCTTATGCTACACAAGTATGCAAGTGTTTTATACGCATTATCAACGAAAATTCAATTTTAATTTATGTTTACACATGCGAGTGAAAGTTCGTATTTAAAATGTCGTTCTACTTTTAAAATAATTTAACTAATATTTGAATTCAACTTAGATAAAATGTACAGATTTTCTTTTTGTCCATATAAATAGAAATTTGAAATAGAGCGTTATGTGGGAGGCGGGCGCTAAAGTGCGTTTCTCACTTTTATTTTCTAGCATTATAATAAAATTTATCAGTAGGCTATAGATGCGAAATTTTATCGTCTAATACATGTAATTCTATCGCTTTTCTGAGCTTTTGAATTTCATTAAAATTAGATTCTGAGAGAAGTGGGCGTTAAAGTAGACGTTAAAAATTAGATTCTGCTAATAAATTCAACTTATATATTTCAATATCGAATACTTTATTCTTACAAAAGCTTTGTATGGGAGGCGGGCGTAAAGCTGAACGTGTCACCTTAATTTTCTGTTAATATAAATCCATTGACCAAAAAGTAATTTCTTTAAGAGATTCCGAACAGCACATCTAAATTTGTTTAGTTTCGTTACGTATTAAATTTAAAATAGACCGAAAAAGACACTGTTTGGTATAACTTTTCGAACATTTTGATCTTGTACTCCTTTCGTAATGTATAGATTTGAAAAATTGTTTTATTACTTAGAAAATATACTCGAAAATTTCATTGCTTTACGTCAATTTGTTTAGTCACAATTGCATTTTTTTTTATCTTCTCTCGCATTACAAGCTATAACTCTCTTTCTAATATTTCGATTTATTCCATTTTCAATATCAAATATTCCTTGTGTATAACAAATATTCTGGCAAAATTTTATCCTCCTGACTTTTTCGGTTCGATCTCTATCAACAGACAGCAAACGGATGGACATACATATGTATATACAATATACTGAGAATATATATATATATATACTTTATGGGGTCTAGAATGTATATTTCGTTGTGTTACAAACGTAATATACCCCACACACAATTTTTTTAGTGGTGGGTATACAAAATTAAAGTTCTACAATCACGTGCCAAAAATACTTGGGCTTCAAAAATATCGAATCCTATATGGATTTATATTTTTCTAATGGACGTAGTGCAAGCATCTAGTGGCCCCACGATATATTCTTTAATCTATTCCCGTACCATCAGGAAAAATGGTTTAGCGTAATTCCAATTAAGTGTCCTCTGGACCCCAGAATCCTACATCCCTCCTCCGTCGGGATTTCTATTAAGCTTTGCCTTGATTATATGACCTATAAAAGACTCACACCACCTCCACCTTTCATCTGATCTTAGCATTTCACTCATCAAGTTATCTGATGTAAATATCACCTGAAGGTTTTCATTAAGTTTGTTCCTTTTGCGTTTTTGTTCAGCATCCTCACCTTCAAAGCCACATTCATAGAAGTATCTATACTCTTTTAATTTAAATTTGTATAGGTAGCTATTTAAGTTTCCATGGCCAGTCATCATCTGTGTCATAAAATAATACATGTTTCCGTTCAACTATGTTAACATAAATCACTTTGTAGTTCTCAATTAAAGTTCAGTAAAAATTCTAAAAATGTTTTCTTCAGATCACTTTAAGGCTTTTTAATTTTATTTTAAGTACAAGAATAGCTTAACCATTTTGCAATAATAAGCAATCTTGGACAATACAATTTTATATATAAATATGTAGTTTACAATAGATTAAGTTCGTCTTCTGCTTATAATTAATTACAAACAAAAAATATAAATTCATAATTGAGATGTAAATATTGCGTTTAATTTATAATACTTTAGAATTTATAATTACATATCCTAGTAGCGTAAATGGAAGTACGAATGTTAAGTAATGAACCGACAATACAGTGAATGTATTGTAATATAAAAGTTTATTCTACTTATATGTATGTATGTATATATATAGTACACTTACTATCTAGAAGAAGTCTAACGTACAAACTTTCACATTGCATTTGCTTTGAGCTAGAATTTGTATCTTCATAAAAAATAAATTGTAATAATAATGTCGACTGAGTTCGCTGTCTCATATTAAATTTAAAAAAAAAAATATTTAAAGGCGTTACATAATTTTTTTATATAGAGTTTGGCATTAATAATAGAAAACCAAACACAATCAGCTGATCAATGACGGTCACGATGTTAAGTGTACTCTTGAATATAGTAAATCACAAGGTGATAGAACGGTTTTATTCGACCGGTTTTCAACTGTTTTTTCAGTTTTGTCTAAGCCATTTGGACATTTTAAAATATCCATTTTTCGAATATCGAATAAACCGATTATTTTGGTACAATAAACCAATTATTTGTTTGAGCTAAACACCACTAAACGCCAAAATGACAGAAGTTAATTATAAAGAGCACATTTTAAAGAATTTGTTTTAGTTATAAAAGTGTCATAAGTGATATGAAAGGATAAAAAGATTACTTGGAGCTTTATATTCTACAAGTCTAACATGTATGCTAAGTAAAAGGTCATTTTCAATGTTAAGTTTTATAAAAACAAAAATAGATAAAAAATACTTTTAAGCATTTAAACTGCATTTTGTTTCTAAAAAAAAATATTTTAAAGAAAGTAACTAAAAAGACAAAATTTTTAATTATTATTGTGGTCTCACATATGTTAAATACATGTACATATGTATATTATTTAATTATTTATTTTATTTAAAAAAAAAAAATCTGTCATGACCGTTCTTTACTTTTGTGAATTGTTTTGATTTATTTAAATAAACTTTTTATTTCAATAAATAATTTTATTTCTGTGCTATTGTTTATTCGAATAAACCGGTTAAGCGGTTATTTTTTAAAATGCTTAACGGAAAACCGGGTTTTTTAAGTAACAACTATTTGGAATATCCGAAAACCGGTTTTTGAAAAAAATTGATTAATCGTTTTCCCTATTAAATCACCAATGTTTTTTTTTTGATTATTCACGATTTTAAGCGAACAAATAGAAATAATAATATATAGATAAATATGTATGTATACATACTATAGACATATATATACTATTGACATACATAGTTACAAAAAAAAATTATAGCGAAAAATTAATTTTTCTTTTTCCTCAACACGCAAACCAATTGTGAAAGTTGTGTGGCATATTTTTGAATGCCTGAGGGGGGCCAATTTTTATTTTGTCACAAATAAATATACATACATTTGTATGTATATTAAAAAAGTTTGTACGAAGACTTATAGTGGCTAGTGTTAATTAATATAATTTTGAATTGACTAAGGTAAAACGAGGTAACATTTTCAATTACGTATCATATTTCTCTTTTTCAAAGTTCGTCTTCTTTGAAAGTTTCCTTAAATTTAATTTTATAGTTTTCCTCAGCTGATTGAAAAAGTGATGCAACAGTGGCATGTCCAGTGTGATCTACTAAGGTACGTAGAAAACCTCCTGGTTTTTGTAATAATTGATGAGGATGACCTATTTCAACTGCTTGACCAGCATCCATAACTAAAACTCTATCGCTATCCATAACAGTATGCAACCGATGAGCTATGGTTAGGACGGTGCAATCCGAAAATTTCGTTCGTATAGTCTTTTGTATAAGTTTATCGGTTCTGCGATAAGAGAGTTAAATTGAAAAAAGAATTACAAGTAAGAAGAGAAAATAAATTTGAATTATAACACTGTCAGACCTTTATATAATTTTTTTTTAATATCACATCTTTCAGAGTCTCGATTAGGAAAAAGTGGTAAAAAAAATCTATAGCAATTAAATATAACTTTTCAATATACATAAGCATTTTATTGTATTTTTCTTTCAATGTTAAAGGTTATATTATTTAGCTTGCTTTTGGAAGCTATTGAAATAGCTTTACATATTTTAGTTTTGATCATAAACATACATACATATGTATACGTGCAGATAATAATGTTTGAAAATTTATTTTATAAAATATGTACAGACATACATAGATAGATAGATGCATATACATATGTATGTGCACATCAAGACAAGTTTATTCATCAGGTAGTCTTGATTCGTCAGTTGATTATTTTTTCTTTATATATTTTAAACTTTATCTCTCAAAGCCAATACATAAAAACAATTCTCTTTCTTATCCCATTTATTTCAACTTCATCCATAATAGGTTATCGGATACTTTAAGGACGTTTGATGTTAATATTGATTTCTTTAGGAAAAAACTTTTTCGTGAGTTGTCTGAAAATAGTACTTAATTGAATGACCATTCTCTATCCATTTACATATTTCAATCTTGGCCTTAAGTTTGGTTAGTTTGGCTTATATTTCCTGTGCAATTTTCTTGTCATTATATTTTTAATTCCTTTGTATTTATATTTAAATTATTACATTATATTTTAATAGTTTAATTAAAAAGCATTGTAAATTTTTTTTAGTAGAAGTTTGTAGCCGATTATGGCCTTGGTTGCCAAAATTTAAATAAATAATAAAAGCTTTAAACAAAAAAAAATATCCGAATTGCGATTACCTGATAAATAAATATGCTTTGGTATATGCTTATGTATGCATGTATAAATTTTTCTCAAAATAACGATATTTGCAGACATTTGAACAAGAACATAAAAAAGTATCTGACAGTTCTGCGACTAAATTTATTTTCCCTATAAGGACGTCTACGTTTAAGTGCTTACTCTGGATCTACGTTAGCTGTAGCTTCATCTAAAATAAGAATTTTATTATTCCTTAAAATAGCTCTGGCTAAACAGACCAGTTGTCTCTGGCCAACACTAAAGTTTGAACCTCTATCGTACACACGACTGTTTAATCCACCAATTAGTGTTGAAACATGTTCTCTAAGTTCAACATCTTCTAAAGCTTTCCACATATCGACGTCATTGCACTCTTCCAATGGATCCAAATTATAACGCAATGTACCGGAAAAGAGTACAGGATCTTGTGGAATAATAGAAATACTGCTTCTCAAATCATAAAGACCGAGTTGTTCTATGTCCAAATCATCAATGCGTATTATGCCCTCATTGTAGGCTAATCGAAACAGTGACTGTATTATCGAAGATTTTCCAGCTCCTGTTCTACCTACAATGCCAATTTTTTCTTTTGATTCTATGGTGAAGTTGAGATCTTTTAAGGCATACGATGCTTTTGGATTATATTTCAAGTTAAAGTTAATAAATTCGATTCTTCCTTTACTTGGCCATTTGCATTTAGGTTTATATTTATCTTCTGTTTCCAAAGGTGACTCTGGTGGCTGTTCGGTATATTCCAGTATACGTTCAACACTCGTCATTTGATTTTCCAATTCTGCCGTTTGGCGCATGCCCCACTGACACATGCCAATCATAGTACTTGAATGCAAGATAGCTAGACCGACATCTCCACTGTTGAACTCCGATCTTAATATTAGAAAACTAAAGGTCACGACAGTTATGTAGATAACACAAATGATGTCTGTCCACAAAGCAAATGCTCTAGTGCAGGACAGAAACAAAAACCATGCCGATGTATTTCCATTTAGGTAGTTATGGAATTCCAACTCTAATGCTGATTCCGCCTCTAACGCTCTTATTGTTGTTAAGCCTTGAAAGGTCTGATTAGTGAGTGAGTAGACAGGACTACGAGCTGAAAATACATAAGCATTTATTATTTTATATAGCTTTTTATGTATGTTTACATATATTTTACATTCACACAAACTTAAATTGTTGTTTACTGCTTCAAAACTACAAAACTATCAATAGTCCATTCGATAGTTCGTTATAAAACTACCCACCAAAAAAAATAAATAAATAAATAAAATAAGATGACAAAAAAGTAACTTCAACTGATGATTAAGTAAGTGAATTAAAGTGAAAACATCAATGATTTTAATGTAAGCGTATCATTGAAAATCATGTGTTTACTAGTGAGGTCACGAAAATAAATTTTTAAATATTTTTGAATGCGAATGCGTAATAATAATCGGTATAAATGGGTAAAAGAAAAACTTTAAGAGAAACGGTGTTATTCGAAATTATTTTCTATTCGCCCTTAAATTATTTCTAACGTGCAATTGCAAACAAAATTGCACGAAACTACAAAAGGATTCTCAAAGCAATGTGTGAGAAAACTACAGAGGAAAGGTTGTAATAGCTTTAAGTCCAACGGAAATTAGACAAATTCGTAGAATTTAGTCAAACTCAATCTTATTGGTTCCAACATTTAAATCGAAAGCTATTATATAGAAAAGTTTTTTATCCGTACCAAGAGCGGTCGTAAACTATGAACACTTTTATGCCATCTGTAAATTGGTACCAAATTTGACAACAAAACATAATCACCAGAATAAATACAATCCATTTTAGAAACGGAAACTTTTTTCGAAGAAAAGAAAAGATTTGCAAAGACTTAAAAACACAAAATGCAAGTAAATAATATAGTCTGCAACTGGCCAAATCGGGGAAAAAATGGGTCATTTCAATAATAGGAAAACGTTATTTTACTTATGAGAAAAAGTTTTACCTGGAAGAACTAGAAGGTAATAATTACTAAAGTAGCTAATACACGTCATGGTTTTAATATCTGAGTTGTGAAATTTCCCACTGCTAAATACGAACAACCTCTGTCGGCAGCGATTGACTGTAAAATAACAATTTTGACAGACATATACAATTACAAATTTGAGTAAGAGTGCTATATTCGGCCGTTCCTAATCTGATAATACCGTTCACCATCATGTACATATGTAGGTATAATCCCACATCGTAGCTTAACCTACATATGTTTCATGTTATATTCCATTTTGCCTTATTATTTTCGACACCATCCTCGATTTTTAATTTCTACGTAGTACTCTACTAGTCAAGCCCTTTCATTTTATACCCATGTTTTTGGGTTTAAAAAATTTGATCCGCCATTTTGTTTTAGACGCCATCTTGGATTTTAATTTTTTTTAATAATTTACTGTATTCTACTGGTCATTTCATTTGACACCAATATTGAGAAAGTTCAAGAAGTTACATTTTAAAACACCAGATTTGACCAATTATATAAATTTATTGTCCTCCATTTTGTAGTGGCGGCCAACATGAATTTGAATTTTTGTATAGTGCTTATATTGCGCTAGTCAAGTCCTTTCAGATGATACCAATATTGACTCTCTCGATTGTCTAGAAACTGCAAAAAATTGATTTTCGTTTGTAAATTTTTGGACATTTAGGGGCATTTGGAAAATTTTATTTATTTGCCATTAGTAAATTTCAGCCGTGTGAAATCGAGTCGGTTCTCTAGTTAATTTTATATAGAAATTATTGTACAATTATATTATTATCGTTTTGTGAAACTATAAAAGTAAAATGTTTGCACAATCAAAGGTATGAGATTTCCTATGATATAATGTGCAAAACTTTTTCTGAGTTTTTGTTCAATTAACTTAATGTATAAAAAAAAAAATTCAAATATGAGGAACTAAATAGAATCGATGAAATATAGTTGTCTGATTTGCGGGTATCTCAAACTGACAAATTGAGACCAAATAATTTCCAATAAATTTAACGAAATAAAGAAATTTTAAAAATTATAAACTGCTTAAAAACTTTGTAAATATAAATCTACTCTCTATAGATACTCAGTTAAATCACTTACAAATTGATTCCAAACGTTTAATACTACGACTTGTGTTCACGTAGAGAAATCGTATGCACACTAGCAATATTACTATTATAACAGCAGGCACTAACAGCCAAAAATTCGCTATTGCCACTATAATCATCACGCCTGAACTATCAATGGCAAACTAAAATTGTACAAATAATAATAATAATAATAAGTGTTTTATTTATATTGTAATTGAGATAATATATATTTGAATGATGGCACAGCTTACAGATAAACAATCCATTAGCGTGTGCGGTAAATCGGTATCAACGGTTTGGATATCTTTTGAAAACCGATTCAAAATGCGACCTGATGAGTTTGTATTGAAGAAGTACATGCCAGTTTGCGTAATACCACAAAAAAGACGATCGTGTAATTTCAGAGAAATCCTCAAGCACATCCTGAAAAATCCAAAAGTTCGCAACAAATAGACAATTAAAGTGGCTCCCAACATTGACGAATAAATAATGATTATTTTCTGTCTTTCCTTTTCTTGCAGATCGCTACTGAATAAAGTATTTGGAAATGTGTTATTTATGTTAAGAGCTTTATCGACAGAATCATCACTTGCACTGACAAAGGTAGAATTTGCATGTTCCTCCCAAACAACCCTAAAAAAGTTTTATAAAATTCTATTTACAGTCGCAAAGAAACCTTAAACTTGTGCAAAACTTACCATCTAGATAAAAAGTAATCGACACCATTTAGCATAATGCGGGCACATATGAAGAGTACAACTATGAGAATTAATATAAAGGCGCTTTCAAGGGCTTTAAAGTATGACAAATAAACATCAAGCTTAACTGAGCCGATAGCTTGTGCTTCTTTATTTATTTCTTCAACAGAAATTTCGTCAGGTTGCAACAAATAATGATAATGCTCTGTGCTATTCTCCGAGTCACTTCTTGACAAACGACTGCACAAACTAATTTCATCGCCAACTTTGTCGCCATCTCCACCAGGACATTCGTAATGAGTTTGGGCTAGAAACCGAAATTGTTTGGATCTCTGCAGTTGCTGATAACTACCTTGAGCTACAATCCGTCCATATCCCATCAAAATTAGATGCTCGACATCGAATAGATATTGCAACTGATGTGTAACCAATATACGAATTTTAGAGGATAAAAAATCGTTAATGCATCTCTCGAAAATGTGCTTTCCGACATGAGTATCAACAGCCGATAAAGGATCGTCTAAAAGGTAAATATCAGCTTTACGATAAACTGCTCTGGCTAAATTTATACGAGATTTTTGCCCTCCACTAAGACTGACTCCTCGTTCACCAACCAATGTCAAATCCCCCCGTGGTAGCAGTTCAAGGTCTCTTTCAAGAGCACACACTGCTAAAATACGCTTATATCGCCTTTCATTAAAATCCTCTACAAAGACCACGTTGTCTCTGATTGTTCCTTCGAATACCCAAGGTTCTTGGGAACAGTATGACACTTTGCCATTTATCAAAACTTCCCCAGAATCTATTTGCACTTCGCCCAGAAGAACGTTTAGAAAAGTCGACTTTCCTGAACCTACAGGACCAACAACTGCGACTAACGTTTTATTATCAATTTCCACATTTAAGTCTGATATAGCTGGACTTACGTAGCAATTGGAACTATCGCTATTCCATGTTGCAGTAACATTACGTAATGAAACTTTCTTTAGATCCGTATTAGTAATCAATATCCTTTTAATGTTTCGAATCGGACTTGACTCACCATTCCCTTCTATTTGGCAACCAATGTAGTTCAGTTTATTTACGGTATTTTTATTCGGGTCTTTATTTGGTGATTTTTTTATTCGTTCCCCTCTTAGTTTATTTTTTAATTTAAGAGGTGCTTCAGTACGGACACAGTCCAATAGAAATTCTTTGCATCTTCTAGCTGAGATGGAAGCTTCTGCAATAAAAGTTATAGATAAGGGCCAGAAATGAACCATTGAATCATTTAACATGTTGAAATATGATGAAACTGTATACACTCGTTTTGCAGTTAAAGTGTCACCCATATAGA
Organism: Phyto melanocephala; assembly: GCA_941918925.1. Taxonomy (NCBI): domain Eukaryota; kingdom Metazoa; phylum Arthropoda; class Insecta; order Diptera; family Rhinophoridae; genus Phyto; species Phyto melanocephala. The sequence continues at coordinate 183,378,612 of OW799233.1, forward strand.
CGTATGAAACTAAGGCCAGAAATACCGAAAGTGGAGATATCATGGATGAACAACTTAGTGCAGCATGTATATATGATGTTCCTCGTATGGCCTTCATTTCTTTTAATCTAATTTTAGCTACAACCTTGGCGAATGATTTCTCCCATGCATACATTTTTATGACTTGAATTCCTTGTATAACTTCATTCATTAATTTCACACGTAAATCTGTGCGTTCGGCAGTCTTTTGCCTATAATATGCGGCTTTTTTAGCTGTCCATGCCTGCAAGGGAATAAAACTCAACATGAAGGCCACTCCAATCACTGCTGCGATACCAATTTCCCGATACATTAAATAGCCAATAATTATCGATTCTATTGGACCTTTCCATACATCATGTAAAAAACATAATGCAATATCGAATTTTCCCAAGTCATTCGACAATATATTGATAGCACGCCCGCTTAAGCCATCATTGCTAGCACTGTTCGAGATTTGCAAACACTTGCGATAGATCAAACCCGACAAGCCTAAACGAATTTTTGTACCCACTTGAAATATGTAAAATATGAACGGATGGAATGTTAACACTGGCACTACTGAACACAGGACTATTCCACCCGCAAATAGATATGCGTCTTTTTTGCTTATTTCGGTTTGCCCATTTGCAAAATAAGCTACAAGTCCACCCAGGAATAGTGGCTGTAAAGCTCTAAAAATAAAATATAATTAAAATCATGTTTCAATTAAACTGTACTATTCCAAAGCAGTATTATGAATTTCCTTGTCGATTTGTTTTGAAACTTACTTTGTTATAGATTCACAAACGGAATATAAAATACCCAACGGTAGAAAAACGGCTCCATATGCTTTAACAATCATACGTACAACACTAGGATTCTTGCGTTTTCGCTCCTCTTCCCATAATCTTCCAAATTTTTTGGCTATCCTTTCACTGTCTAAATCTTTACAATGTTGATATAACTCCTCATCTTCTAGTGGACCTTTTAAACCACGAATAAAAATATTTTTCATCCACCTGCAAATAAATTAAACATTTTTAAAGTATTACATCGAGTTAAATATGAGTTTTATATTAGTTTACTGAAAATATACATAGACATCAAAAGTAAGTCACTTAGTTATCATCAATGAAGGATTGCAGGATGCAGGATTGTCAAAGCCATGAGTCCGTTGTCCCACAAATCTAAACTATAGTGTTTTCTAAAGCCCGATAGAACTGACGAAAGAGTTAACTGTCGTCAGTCGTCGATTCACTTAACTTATGTATGAAAATGCTATAAAAAAAGTGCTTTAAAAAAATTCGTTCAACATGGCCCGATAACGATCGCCATTGACTACGGCCACTTCTTGCTCATTTTCGAAGAAAAATGGCCCAATTATGCCTCTGGACCAAAATCCGCACCAAACAGTGACTCGTTTTGGGTGTATCGGCTTTTCAATGTATGCGTGCGGATTTTCTGTGCCCCAAATGCGACAATTTTGCTTGTTTACATACCCGTCAAGATCAAAATGAGCTTCATCTGAAAAGATGATTTGTTTTTTTGGCAAAATCCGCCAAAGTAATGTCGCAATTTTTCTCAGCATTGTTCAAGCGTATACACAACCATATTCGTTCAGCGGAATGATAAAAATAAAAATCTATAAAATCTATATTCTTTAACCGATTTTTATGTTTTATGGCTTTTTTTATTTCTAAGATAAGTAGCTCTCAGAAAAAAGTTGAAAATGTTGAATATTTGCTTTATATATGTTTTTTTGTTAAGATATAGAGAAAAATTCTATTCGACTAAAATAAATACAATTTTGTTACACTTCTTCTGGTGTTTTATTTTTGAAAATCGGATGACTGGCTCTCGAGTTAGGATGAGATATGTCTCCGTACCTGACTTATTTAGGGGGAAAAATTTGCCACGCCCATAACAGAAAATCCCAATCTGATGGAAAAACCCGACAACGGATTTGAGTTCAGCGCATCAAAATCCATGTAGTCCACATAGTTTTATTTAATGGGAGATTTTGCTGCTGAGCAGTGTAATTTAACGTTTATAAAGGGTTTATAAAACAGATTTTTTATGGAAGTTTGATTTATAAAGCAGTTTGAATTCTTATGATTTTGACTTTAAAAATTCAAAATAGTTATTAACAAGTAAGAGTGCTATATTTGGCTGAATCTTATATACCCTTCACAACGTGTAGTCATGCAATAACAATTATTTGTATCACAATTCATCTCATTCATATGAAATACGTACATACATATAAAAAACATACATACAAATATAAAAACCTTCCATTGTAGAATTATAAATTGAGCTTACGTTTTTATGTTTGAAAAAAATAAAAATATATATTAAAAACAAGTAAGAGCGCTATATTCGGCCGTGCCGAATCTTATATACCCTTCACAACGTGTAGTCATGCAATAACAGTAGTTTGTATCACCATTCATCCCATATGAAATACATACATACATATATAAAAACAACCCATTTTAAAAATATAACTTTACGTATGTATGTTAAAAAAAAAATGTAAAAAAAAATAATTAAAATATATATAATTAATATAAAACAAACAAAAAATAAAATTAAAAATTAAAAAAAAAAAAATCACAAAAATACAAATAATACATTAAATAAAAAATAAAAAAAAAAATTTAAAAAAAAATTTAAAACAAATAAAAAAATTTTTTTTTGGCTTAGCTGGGATTCGATGCCACGTTCACTCTGATCAGTATACCATGTTTGTATGTATGTATGTGTTGTACGTTGCTGTTGTAAAAAAAAGAAGTTATTTCTTGTGAATTTTATTTTTATTATAAAAAAATATTTACGATGGATATAACGAACTTTGCCTATAACGCTTGTTGTTGTCTGGCAATTATAATTTTCAACCAATTCAGTTGTTTTAATGAAGATTAGAGTGAAAACGTTCTTAATCCAACACTCATGGGTATAAAAGATTTAGCTCTAATTGTTCAGATCGTAATATTTTTTTCACTTATTGTCGCACTCTTTTTTATTATTTATTTGTGCTATTTTTGTATAAGATTCCCAGTTTTTAATGTCAATATTTAATTTTCAGGTTTTATCTATTTTTATTGTTCATATATGATTTCTTAATACGATAATAGTGCATTTATTGTGTTTGTTACAATGTGTGTTTAGTAACAGTGCATTATTTATCATAAACTTTAGTCTTAAAAAATATTAATTCATTTCCTTAAAAGGTAGTGCAAAAAATATTGTTATTGACTAAAAGTAATAAAGTGAGTGATAAACTTGAATTTTTGTTTTAATATGGGAAAGTAATCAAATGTTTTATCTCATTGTATGCATTTTTCCTAGGCAACAATTATATATAATGCAGTTACAAAGAGAAATAAATTCCTCTCATTATACAGAACAGGCAAGATTTTTTTCTTTAATTCTGCTGTTTTCAGGTCATCTAGCGATTTTATCTACATTATTGATTTTATTTTGTGTATTTCAATAAACTAAATAAGCAAACATTACACGGCCTCGTAAATTTTTGTTCTGTGAAACTGTATGTAAAAAGTTTATGTGCATCATATCATATGGTGTCCCCATAAATTTTACTTTTTAAGTTTTACAGCTTATTAAGGTGAACCTATCACATCTCAGCTCGATTTACTGAACTAGATCGTTCATTGATTTCAATCGCTCAGTAGATCAGTATCAGTATGTTTTTTTAAACAATGTTTATCATATCAAAAAAAATCAGGGAAAAGTGTTGTCGACTGTTAACTATAATTATAGTTAAAAATAGTTTAAAATTTAAAAAATCTTGTTTTCGGAATATAATTTTTCTGCTTATTAAAAAAAAATAAATAAACTATATTGTGAAAAAAATTAATAAATGACATTATAATGCTAAATTATTAATTAAACAAACTCTGTTTTTATTTTACTAGGCTTTTTTTTATAAACATACAAATTTTAAATAAGAGTGCTATATTCGGCCGTGCCGAATCTCATATACCCTTTACAACGTGTAGTCATGCAATAACAGTATTTTGTATCACCATTCATCTCATATGAAATACGTACATACATACATATATAAAAACATACCATTGTAAAATTAAAAATTAACGTATGTATGTTAAAAAAAATATAAAAAGTATTTAAAAAAAATAATAAATATAAAACAAAAAAAAAATTTAAAAAAAAACATTAAAAAAATTAAAAAAAAATTAAAAAAATAATAAAAATATAAATAATATATTAAATAAAAAATAAATAAAAAAATTATAATAAAATAAATAAATAATAAAATAATAAATAATTGAAAAATAGTTTTTCAGTTTGAAATTGTTTTGAATTTGTTTTTTGTTTTTATAAAATTTGTATACCTATTACCCTGAAGAAGCTACCCATTGTTTGGTAGCGAAATATTGGTTAATAATAAATAATTTTTTATAAAAAAACCCAAAAAAGTTGATCTCAAGCTTGGAAAAAATCATATATAATCAATAACAAGTAAGAGTGCTATATTCGGCCGTGTCGAATCTTATATACCCTTCACAACGTGTAGTCTTGCAATAACAGTAGTTTGTATCACCATTCATCTCATATGAAATACGTACATCATATAAAAAACATACATATATAAAAACATCCCATTGCAAAATTAAAAATTAACGTATGTATGTTAAAAAAAAAATAAAAAATAAATTAAAGAATTAAAAAAAATAATTAAAATATAAATAATAAATATAAAACAAAAAAAATTTAAAAAAATTTAAAAAAAAATTAAAAATAAATAAAAATAATAAAATAAATAATAAAATAATAATAATAAATAATTGAAAAATAGCTTTTCAGTTTGAAATTGTTTTGAATTTGTTTTTTGTTTTTATAAAATTTGTATACCTATTACCCTGAAGAAGCTACCCATTGTTTGGTAGCGAAATATTGGTTAATAATAACTAATTTTTTATAAAAAACCCAAAAAAGTTGATCTCAAGCTTGGAAAAATTATATATAATCAATAAAAAAGATCAAGAAATTTAGACGATATATAAGAAATAAATGTATGTGTTTTATAGTTTTTTGTGATATACATTTTTTTATCAATAACTTTAATTTTACTCATTATAAAATATATATGCGGCATCTCTAAAATTGGTATTGCTAAACATCAGCTGATTATTATGTTATTGCTGTCTACAAAATAATTATGAAGCTGACTTCAGAGCAGCATTTGAAGTTGGCAGCATTTGTAGCCATGAAGTTGTGAAGTCTCCTGTCGTATATGTATTTAGAGCTTTACATATTTTGTTAAATAAAACCTACTAAATAGAATTAAAATTGCTAAAAAAAAAATAGCTAAAATGGCATTACTTTTCAATAATTACAAAATAAAAAAACGACAACAGTTATAATGCGCCAACTTCAATACATAACGCTCTGTTAAATTCAGATTTTTTGAGATTTTAGTTTGCTTCATATAGAGATTTTATACGATTAGATTTTTCTTTTGAAGAATCTTCAAAAAGTCATTAACGTTCAAACGGCAGTTTTTTGCATGTAACAGCTCATTTTTGTTTTACATTGTACGTTTAAATAGTGTAAAAGGATATTGGGAGAAAATCACGAAAAGCACAACCTTTTAACTCTTACCCGATCAACATCAAACTAAAGAAAATTGTGGTGGGCAAACATGATGAATACTTATCATGTAAAGGCCTTAAAACATATTGTGTGGGCTCTTGTGTAGGTAACTAAACAAAAAAAGTTATGTTTGTCCGACATGGAAAATCGAGATTTTTTTCCGTCTCCTTGAAAAATGGCCCCAAAATGTAAAATTGCCCCAATTACAAAAATTTAATATCACCCCAATATACATATAAAATTAACCACCAAAAAGTAAGAAATATTGCCCCAAAGAATTATTTAAAAAAAGACAAATATCCTCAAAATTAGTAAATGAAAATAATCTTTAAATATTATCTAAATGAAAAATAGTCCCAAAGTGAATATGAACAAGAAAGAGTACTATATTTGAATGTGCCAAATTTTAGATACCCACCACCAATGTGTAGTACTTTCGTACTATAAAATTTATTATTTTATTTAAAACTCTAATCATTACAGAATAATCTTTGTACTAAAATATGTATTAATTTCTTGGTTTAAGTTAGATTTGCTATTATTTTCTTTTATACTTCGCTATTCTTTAATTTCATCACACAATAGAACCTAAAGTATTTATTAGGGTGATCGATTATTCGACATTTTTAAGAAACCGGGTTTCAAATAGTTCGAAATTTAGAATTAAAAACAAACGGTTGCTTGTTTAAAAATTTAGAAAAAACCGGTTAACCGGTAGAAAACATAAAATATAATTCTTTCTTATACCCATGACAGAGATACATATATAGGTATAAACTAGTTTGTTTTATGGTTTAATTTCATTTTAAGTTGACACAAATTCAATGGCGTTATTATAAAATGCCGTTATTTAAAATAAAAATGTTAAAAGACAGAAACTTTTTACCTAAAAGTGACCGAAAAGTTAAGTTTATGCTTCAATTATTTTTAACTTTTAAGGTAACGTTTATAAATTTAAAAATGCCATTGTTTCTCCACTTGAAACAAAATATTGCTCTAATTCGAGCTTTTTAATTTTTTTTTTAAGTTTTTAATTTCTAATATTTGTGACACAAACAGTAAATAAATCATCAAAAATGTTATTTCGTTTTTTAAAATTTTTTAAGAAATAAATTAATTTGGTAAAAGTAATTGGTTTTGCTCTGGTACTGTTACAAGGAGGTTGTCATAATGAAAAATATTAAAAAAGTCACCACCTCACTGCTCACGGTAGTCAAAGTTACCTTTAATTAACGTTAACTTTATAGGCAAGTTGTAATAATGACCCTTTGTGTGCCAAACTATTTTAGTATACAAGTCATATGTTATCAAAGATATTAGTTCAGCTATGGGTAGTCTTAAGTACAAGTCGATTTCGTAGAAGCAAAATATTATGAAATTCGAAAATGAGATCAAAAAGTATTGCAAAGTACAATAATTTGGTCAAAAAAATTAACTGAGCGGCTGATTATCACAGCAAATTATAAGCGCAACAACATATAAAATACCTGCTCTTCATTTAAAACAAATAATTTTTAACATAATTATTATTCTTATTTTACATTTGTTTTTGAAACAACAAAAAAATTTCTTACAATATTATAGAAGAGTATTTAATAAATTTTCTAATTTTTTATAAATTTTTTGAGTAATAAATATAGTATGATACGTTTGGTTACAGAGATAAATGAACATAAAACTAGAAATGAAAAAACCGGCTTCTGTGACTAAAAAAACCGGTGTATTCGACATTCGAAAAATTAACATTTGGAAAAAACCGACAGCTGAAAGAGTGAATAACCGGGTTTTGCACCGGTTGTAAAACCGAGTCGATCACCCTAGTATTTATACAGCGTGATCCATTTTGAGGTTCAATACTTAAAAAAAAACACAGAAAATTAAAATTTAATAGGAAATGTTTGTTATTCTTTGGCATTTATTATACCCTTCACACAGTGAAAAAGGGTATATATAGGTTTGTCATTCCGTGTAAAATTTCTACAATTTTCATTTCCGACCCCATAAAGTATATATTTTCTGAAAGCTTATGAATAGAGGAGTCGATTAAGCTCTGTCAGTCTGTCCGTCTGTCCGTGTGTATGTTGAAATCAACTTTTTAAAGCCCCCCGATATCGCATGGACCTGGGTGAGTTATTTAAATATCAGAAATATTCGGGAGTAGATAGGTATTGAAAATCAGAAACATCGTTAATAAACAACTGAGATATGAGCAAAAACTCACGACCACCTCGATTTTTTTTCACAAAAACAACATTACAACAACAACATACATACATACAAACGTGTATACTGGTTAGAGAAAACGTGGCATCGAATCCCAGCTGAGCAAAAAAAAAAAATTTTTTTATTTTTTTTTTATATTATTATTTTTTTTATTTTTTTTTTTTTAATTTTTTTTTATTTTTTTTTTTGTTATATATTTATTATAAATATTTTAATTATTAATATTTATTTGGTTGTTGGGTTTAAGCTGGTTTATATGCATTTCACTGGTGCTTATGCCAGATCATCAGTAAACCTTTACCCAAAAATTCTTGAAAAAGTTTAATATTTTTATAAGTTATTGATGATCTGGCATAAGCACCAGTGAAATGCATATAAACCAGCTTAAACCCAACAACCAAATAAATATTATTGAAAAATTATGGGAGCATATCCCGAATAATCTAGTAAATTATTTTAATTATTTTTTTTTTTTAATTTTTTTTAAATTTTTTTAAAAAAATTTTTTTTTTAATTTTTTTAAAAAAATTTTTTTTTAAATTTTTTTTTAAATTTTTTTTTTAAATTTTTTTTTTTTTTAATTTTTTATTTTATTTTTTTTTTAACATACATACGTAAATTTATAATTTTACAATGAGATGTTTTTATATATGTATGTATGTTTTTTATATGTATGTACGTAGTTCATATGGGGAATGGTGATACAAACTACTGTTGACTACATAATTACACATGACTACACGTTGTGAAGGGTATATAAGATTCGGCATGGCCGAATATAGCGCTCTTACTTGTTTTTTGAAGATTATGTATATTAAATATTGGCCGTTGCTACGTCGCAGATGGTTCATCCGTTGAGTCCAATTTTTAATGACTCGTTCGAGCATTTCGACTGGTAACTGGCGAATGACACAAGTGATGTTTTCCTCCAAGGCCTGAATCGAAGCGGGTTTGTCCGCATAAACTTTAGACTTTACATATCCCCACAGGAAAAAGCCTAATGGTGTGATATCACACGATCTTGGTGGCCAATCGACCGGCCCAAAACGTGAAATTATGCGCTTACCGAAGTGTTCTCTCAATAAATCCATTGATTGATGCGATGTGTGGGCAGTGGCGCCGTCTTGCTGAAACCAAATGTCACCGAGATCACGAGATTCAATTTCTGGCATCAAATAGTCGGTTATCATGGAACGATAACGGTAGCCATTGACGGTTACGTTCGCACCGGCATCATTTTTACTCTCAGCTACGGCCGCTATATTTTCTTCACAATGAAATAATACTATTTACTTTTTTTTACCACAATATTGTATTTTTACGGAAACTGAAGACTACGACTCGATACCATAGAGGTAGTTAAAATTAATATTAATTTTATATTTATGGCACTTGGATATGTGTAAGCCTTAAACAAAACAAGTAAGAGCACTATATTCGGCTGTGCCGAATCTTTAATACCCACCACCAATTTTGTGTACATTTAAAGCACAATATTTATTATTTTGTTAATCATTATGGAATAATCTCTTTATAATGAAATATGTATCACTTTCTTTGTAGAGGGTGGTTAAATTTTAAGGGCCCATGTTGAAGGTGAACTACACCTAGTCTTTAAATTTGTTTTCTGCATTTCACTTGACATTTCCCAATCTCAAACTTACTCAATTTGATCTGTGGAAAGATACGCAAATGAGCAACGCTTTAAAGTTATTCAGGTTTTTTATAAAAATGGGCATTCAAATCAAAATGTATTTTGTGCACTTCGTAATTCTTTTGATCGACATAATCGTTCAAATTCATCCACAATCCGGAGAATAGTAAAAAACTATTTAAATTTCTGCAAAACCGGTCTTTATAAAATGTTAGAAAATCTGTGAATGCCTTCTTAGTTCGTTGAATGGGAACCACTGCTGGTTTTTGCGATAGTGTGGCAAAAGAGCACTCAACCTCGCCTCATCATCATGCCCAACAATTGAGCATCAACATTGTCATTGAAAATTTGGAACACCAGATAGAGGAGTGGCGCCAAGAATGGGGGGGGGGGGCATTTGGCCGATATTTTGTTAAATATATAATTGAACCATACAAATATTATAATTACAAAAAGAAATAATAATAATATCCTAAATAATTTGCGTTTTATTTAAATTAAACACCGGTCCTTAAAATGTAACCACCCTTTATAACTTCGATATGCTACTAAAATGCTTTTGTAAATGTAGTCTTTGAATGAAAGTGGGCGTTAAAGTAGGCGTGTCAATAAAGTTTCTGCTAATAAATACAACTTAGATATTTCAATAGATTTGTCAATAGAGAAATTACATGAATTTAAGATAAACCGTTATATGAGAGGTAGGCGTTAAAGTGGGCGTGTCACCTAAGCTTTTTGATACAACAATTACATTCATTAGAAGGATATACGTAGCAAATTTGATCATCATACCTCTAATTTTGGCGGTTTTATGAGCTTTTAAATTTCATTAACGGTAGATAACGTGAAAAGTGGGCGTTATCGTAGGCATGTCAAAGTTGTTTTTGCGAATGAGTACAACTTAGGTGTTTCAATATAGCCCTTTATTATTCCAAAATCTTTACTAATAGAGAAATTATATGAATTTTAGGTAAAACGTTATATGGGAGGTGGGCGTAAAAGTGAGCGTGGCACCTTAATTTTCTGGCACAGTAATCACATTGCCTAGGGAGATATATGTAGCAAATTTTATCATCATACCTCTAATTTTGTCGGTTTTATGAGCTTTTAAATTTCATTAACGGTAGATAACGTGAAAAGTGGGCGTTATAGTAGGCGTGTCAAAGTTATTTTTGCGAATGAGTATAACTTAGGTGTTTCAATATAGCCCTTTATTATTCCAAAATCTTTATTAATAGAGAAATTATATGAATTTTAGGTAAAACGTTATATGGGAGGTGGGCGTAGAAGTGGGCGTGGTACATTGATTTTCCGTTACAAAAAAACGCCTTAGCAAAAAGCAAAGTGTGCAAAATTTCAGAGTCGTACATCCAATTTTGTTCCTTTCATGACGTTTTTGTTTTTAAATATACCGAAAAATACACTGTGCGGTATAAATTTTCGTACATTTTGATCGATAACTCCTCACCTAATACATAGATTTAGATAATTTTCGGGAAAAGATATTGTTTTTACTCAGGAAATATATATTCGAAGTTTCATGAGTCTACGTTAATGCGTTTGGACACAATTCCATTTTATTCGATGTTCGAATACACGGTTTTTTCGACCTACTCTTACTTCTCGAGCTATAACTCTCTTCCTAATAATCCGATTTAGCCCATTTTCAATACCAAACAAACCTTGTCTATAACAAAGATTCTGGCAAAATTTTAGCCCCCTAGCTTTTTCGGTGCGACCTCTATATTGCTTTCAACAGACGGACAGATGGACGGACATAGCTAGATCGTCATCAAATCGAACCCTGATTCAGAATATATCTACTTTATGGGGTCTAAAATGGATATTTCGATGTGTTACAAACGGAATGACAAAATGAATATACCCCCACCATTTTTTTGGTGGCGGATATAAAAAGGATGATGAAGTGGCGTGTCATATTACTTTTTTGGTTTTAAGTTTAGATTAGTCAGAAACCCAAACAGACAACATATAAGCTTGTCTTTGTTGTTTTAGTAGACGTGTCATCTTTATTTTTTGACATAATAATAAAATTAACCAGAAACCTACTTTTACAAAATTTCAGCATGGCACATCTAATTGTGTTACTTTTATAGCTTTTAAATTTCATTGGTTGTAGATTTTGTAAGAAGTTGGCATTAAAGTAGGCGTTTGAAATTGTTTGTGAAATCCACTAAGATGTTGCAATCTTATTATATAAATTGTTATATGAGGCGTTAAAGTAGGCGTGTCACCTTCATTTTCTGGTATTAAAAAAACATCGACCAGAAAGCCATACTTTAAAAATTTTCTCACCGTACACCTAATTCTCTTGCTGCTATGAGCTTTTAAATTTTATTAATAGGAGATTATGTGAGAAGTGGGCATTGAAGTAAGTGAGTGTGTCAAAATAATTTCTGATAATTCATTTAGCTTAGATATTACATTATATGAATTCAATTTTAGCGTCCATTGTTCTTGCAAGATCTTTGTCCATATAGAAATTATATTAGTTTAAAATAAATCCTTATAAAGGGAGAAGACGTTTAAGTTGTTAATTTAAGGAAAAATCGTTGTATGGGAGGTAAGCGTTAAAGCAGACATGTCACCTTTAATTTTCGTTATTTAAATTATATTTACAAAAAAGTTATATTTGCGAAACTTCAGCATCGTACTTCTACGTCGGTTTCATGAAATTTTACTTAGATTAAAAATTACACTGTGGAGTTAAATTTTCGTACATTTTGATCTATGTATATATACGGATATGAGCAATTTTCAGCAACTCAACTCAGTAAATATATGTATGCTTGTGAAATTTTAACACTCTACGTCATTGCCATCGCATTTCATTCGTTGTCGAAAAGACATTTTTATGACCCACCCAAGCTTTAACTCTCTTCCAATTCCACCAATTTTGCTTATTTTCAATACCAAACATTTTTGATGTATTAAAAATATTTTGGTAAAATTTCATCCGCTAGCTTTTTTTGTTGGAGCTCTATCGTGCATATAGCTAAATCGTCATAAAATAAAACCTCGATTCAGAAAATATATACTTTATGGGGTCTTAAATTTGTATATCGATGTGTTACTAACGGCATGGCAAAATAAATATACCCCACACCATTTTTTGGTGGTGAGTATCAAAATATGAATCAATATTGACATATTATTCTTTTTTAGATATTAAAAAAAAATTTTTTTTTAAAGAAAGAGGGGATTATAACGGACCATTACAAATGATACTTAAATACGCATAGTAATACGTAATAGGTATGAGTTTCTTTAAAAAAAACCAACCAACTACTTCGTATTTTATTCTTAAAGGAAGCAAACCTTCGAACAACCAGTGGTTGTACCAAAAAACTAGGATTTAGAAAAAAATCACCCAAATTCAAAAAATGAGATATTTACCCAAATTTTTGTGTTGTTGACTTTAATGTAAATATTTTGATCCATTTTTAATTCTTTACTTGAGGGTGCCATTTTTCATTTAGCAGATGTTTTCAAATTATTCGGGTAATTTTTCATTTTATTGATATTTTTAAAATTGTTTTAAAAATTTACTAAAGATAAATTCACTTTGGCGTTCTTTTAGAAAATTTACAATTGCCCAATAGCCATTAAATTTAAATATTATATTTGTAATTTTATTATTTATTTATTAACTAGCTTGTGCCAGCGACTTCGTCTGCGTAGTTATCGGGATAAAAGGTTTACTTAGTGTTAACAACAAAAATAAAAATATTTACAACAACAAACAAACAACCCGTTTAGGATGTGTTATGATGAGTTTTCCAACGACTTCGCGTTACTATCGCGATAAAAAGTAGCCTATGTGTTAATCTAGGTTTTTATCTATCTATGTGCCGAATTTCATTTAGTTCCGTTCAGCCGTTTTTGCGAGATTGAGTAACAAATATCCAAACATACAAACATTCACATTTTTTATATTAATAGTAGGATAATGTAGTTACATTTTATTGTATACTAGCCAATCCCGGCGCGCGTTGCTACGCCCCTTCATGAATTTTAATCGAATATCAAGTGCAAGGCTAAAAACTATAACTTTTTCTTTATGAGCGCGGCACTGCCCACTTTTCTAATTACGAAACTGTATAGTCATGACAGCTCAATAAGTGTGCAAAGTTTCAGAAAAATCGGTCCAGTGTAAGTACCTCAAAATGATACCTTTTTTTTATGGGCGTGGCACTGCCCACTTTTCTAAATACGAAACTGTATATTCATGACAACTCAATATGTGTGCAAAGTTTCAAAAAAATTGGTCTAGTGAAAGTACCTCAAAATGTTACCTTTTTTTTAATGGGCGTGGCACTGCCCACTTTTCTAATGACGAAAGTGTAAAGTCATGACAGCTCAGTATGTTTGCAAAGTTTCAGAAAATTTGGTCCAGTGCAAGTAGCTAAATCTGATAACTAATTTTTTATGGGCGTGGCCCCGCCCACTTTTCTTATCACGAAATTATTTACTCATGGCAGCTTGATATGTGTGCAAAGTTTCAGAAAAATCGGTCAAGTGCAAGTAGCTAAAACTGATAACTAATTTTTTATGGGCGTGGCTCCGCCCACTTTTTTTCACCCATAAACACTCCATGGTATGTGTACAACAACTTACCAAAGTTTGAGCCCGATCGGTTTTACAGTTTCGGAGTCTATAGCTAACACACACACACACACAGAGTTTCACTTTTATATATATAGATGTACGTACTATATACATACATATGTATACATATTTGTGTGTATGAGCATTCCATTTTTTCATTGTTTTTTACACAAAACAAATTACTTTAATCAAAGTATGTAGCTTATATAGTTGTTCCCAAAAAGTTTAAAATATATGACTTAAATGCAATATGTCCTTCAAGCAGTGTATTTAAAGCAATTGTTAAAAAAGTTTAGAAAGCGGAAAGGTAGTTTCGGAGATAAATCGGAGCATGCACAAAGTTTTTAATGCATATCTATATAATCTTGGTTTTTATTTAGTTTTAAATAATAATTTTAATTTTTGTAATTAAATGAAAAGGAGACAAAATACTTTTAGAAAGATTTGTTTATCTTAACAATTACAAATGTTATCAATAGATTGCCAGCATGACAGCGAAATTAACTTGACTGTCATAAATCATCGTTATCTTTTAGATATATAGATAACACTACGTTCACCACGTTCAGGGTAATACTGCAATCTAAAGAAAATATGTTTAAAAATCTCCTTTTAATTTTGAGCTTATGATAATTTCTCTGTAATAGCTCGATATTAATTCTTATTGATAGAAAATGGAATTTCAGTATAAATGGGAAAAAGTGCTCGAAAATTGGGTTCATCTAATTCGTTCCTGCAGAAGAAGGCATGAAGGCCATTTGGATGACGTTTTATTTAAAACTTAATTGCATCGATTGTACTTCACATTTAATAAAAAACTTTTGAATTTCCTTAGCAATAAGTGTTTTTAAAAGAAATCATATCACTCTTATTTGGCAAAAGAATAGTCTTAATCTAGTGACTTTGGGTATATTCATTTTGTCATTTCGTTTGTAACACATCGAAATATCCATTTTAGATCCCATAAAGTATATATATTCTGAATTGATTTGATGACGATCTAGCTATGTCCATCCGTCTGTTGAAAGCACGATAGAGGTCGGACCGAAAAAGCTAGGGGGCTCAAATTGTACCATAATATGTCTTATACACAAGGTTTGTTTGGTATTGAAAATGGGCTAAGTCGAAATACAAGAGAAGGTCAAAAAACCGTGTCCTTCCAACATCTATACTATAGAGTCATGAAACTGAAATATATATTTCCTGAGTAAAAACAATATTTTTCAATGAAAATTGCTAAGTCTATGCATTACGAAAGGAGTTATAGATCAAAATGTACGGAAATTTTTACCGCACAGTGTATTTTTCGGTATATTTAAATATTAAAACCTAATAAAACTAACAAAATTAGATGTACGATTATGAAATTTTGCAAACATTGCTTTTTGGTCAAAGGCTTTGTTTTAATTGAAAATAAATGTGACACGCCTGCATATAACGCTTTATCTTAAATTCATATAATTTTTCTATTGACAAAGTTTTTGGAAGAATAAAGGACTATATTGAAATATCTCAGTTTTATTTTTTAGCAGAAACTATATTGACACGCCTACTTTAACATCCACTTTCATTAAAAAACTAAGTTTTCGGAAACATTTTACTAGCATATCGAAGTTATACAAAGAAAGTGATACATATTTTTGTATAAAGAGATTATTCCATAGAGATTACTGTTAATAACAAAATAATAAATTTTGTGCTATAAAAGTACACAAAATTGGTGGTGGTAATAAAAGATTCGGCACAGCCGAATATAGTGCTCTTACTTTGTTTTTTTTTAAATTAGTATAAATTTTAATATTATAGCTCGGACATCGTTAACGTTCAGCGTTTGCAGCGTATTAAATTTAATTCCAATTTCTACAAAGTTGAAAAAACTAGCTTACTATTTACTCTAGCATTTTTTTAAATTATGTGCAAAAAGCTTTTCAAAGTAACAATTACTAAATTTGAAAAATATTTTAAAAAAAGTCTATGTAAAGAAGCTCTCTAACTTTGTCATCTTAATTTGGAACCTCAATCTCATCAATTATATTCGAAGATAGTTTTAGTAACCCAGCTACTTATTATAAAATTCTGGTTAACAATGTTTATCAGGTCAAGATAAGAAAGTTGTAAGGTATAATAAAGTTTGCAGTGACGTCATTATTTTTTAAATAAATGCCATTATTTTCAAAACCTTAAAATTGTTTGTGTTTAAGACCGCTACGTTGCATTTTTATGTAAATTTTTAAATGGATTCACCCATGTTTTTTGAACAAATATTGGACGCAAGGTTCAAGCGTATTCTATTTACTTCTATAACAGCTGCCTTAAATGCTATATTAACAAGTAACAGTGCTATATTCGGCCGTTCCGAATCTTATATACCCTTCACAACGTCATGCAATAACAATTGTTTGTGTCACCATTCATCTCATATAAAATACGTACATATGTATATACTGGTTAGAATAAATGTGGCATCGAATCCCAGCTGAGCCAAAAAAATTTTATTTTATTTAATATATTATTTATATTTTATTAAATTTTTTTAAAAAATTTTTAAAAATTTTTTTAAAATTTTTTTTTAATTTTTTTAATTTTTTTTTTTTTTTGTAATTTTTTTTATTATTTTTTTTTTATTATTAATATATTTTTTTTTGCAATTTTTCTTTTTGGTATGTTTTTTACATGTATGTATTAAAGGCCTGCAACTGTTGCACTATACAACATAGCAACATGTGTCACATAATGCAACTGCTAATTCATGCAATGCCGAAAATGCATGTTTGACAAAGGCATATAAAGACAGTGTATAATTAGTTTAATTAAATATGTACATAGTTCTAACAGCGACATTGCATGCATGAGCATAGAAAATGAGAAAGTCAACACATGCGACACGTGTGACATATGCAGCACATGTTTTTTATAGTGCATTTTAATCATTGCAATAGAACATTATATGCAATAAAATCAGAAATTTATTTAATATAATTGTAGTTACATACTTTAAGGGAATTTCTTTTAAGGATTTATTTAGAAAATATTTAAATAAAGTCAATTTGTTTTGTGTCGGGTCTGGCTGTTTTTATACCCTTCACCTGTGGTGCACAAGGGTATATATAGCTTTGTCATTCCGTTTGTAATTTCTACAATTTTCATTTCCGACCCCATAAAGTCTATATTTTCTGAAAGCTTATGAATAGAGGAGTCGATTAAAAAAATTAAAAAAAAAATATATAAATAATATATTAACTGCCTTATTCATAAGAGTTATTAAAGGTTTATAACGGGTTTATTAAACTGATTTTCTATAGAAATTTGACTTATAAACCTCTTATAAAGCTCTTTAAATTTTTATGAATTAGACCGTAAATAAATAAAATTAAATTTTTTTGTCTCAGCTGGGATTCGATGCCACATTTATTCTAACCATTATGTCCATATGTACGTATTTTATATGGGATGAATGGTGATACAAACAATTGTTATTGCATAACTACACGTTGTGAAGGGTATATAAGATTCGGCACGGCCGAATATAGCACTGTTGCTTGTTTTTTTTTTGTTTTGGGTTTGCCTTTATTTTCCGCAAAATATAACGCTCGTCCTGCTCATTAAATATTTTATTCGGTGCCTTCCTGCCTTTGTTATGAACCCGATTTTCATGTATGAAACGCTCAATGATTTTTTGGACCGTAGAAGAATTCATGTTAACCATTTCAGCTATTTTTCGCTGTGAGTGGCCATTTTTGAAATGGTTTAAAACCAATTCTCTTTGCTCTAAAGAAGTACGCGGACTCATTTTTGTAAATTGACACTCCAAGGAACGAATCTAAACTAACAATTCAACAAAAAACATTGTTAGAATTAAAAATACGAACAACGAAACCAAAAACAAAGCTGCATTGAAGTACCGTTACAGTACAAATTTACTGCATAAAATAAGCTGTGAAATGGAAAAAGAGTGTTTTTTTTGTTTTCAGACTTTTGAGAGCTAAAAATAAATGTTTTTGCAAAAAAATGTTTTGTTTTTCAAAAAAACAGCGTTTTCTTTTTGAAATAAAACCAAATTATTTTTCAAGTTACCGTTAGTTGTGCTTCTATAGAGCTCTATAAACGAAATTCTGAATTGCTTAAGTTGCAATGACATGCTAAGACAGTATGTTTGAGTTGGCATAACATGTTATAACACCTTGTTAAAATTCGCATGGCATAGGAAAGAATGAAATCTTTGAAAATGACATTTTTATATAAAATGTTGAATTGTGCAGGAGTCTAGTATGTATGTATGTAGGTTGTTGTTGTAATTGTGTAAAAAAACGAGGTGGTCGTGGTTTTTTGCTCATATCTCAGAAAGTTATGGGGCGATTGTGCTGAATTTCAATAGCGATTCATTCCTGGATATTTCTAAGAGATTGATACCATATACAGATCTGAGGAACATATAGTTGCTTCTAAAAGTTGATTTCAACCAACACACGGACAGACGGGCATACGGACAGATGGTCAGGGCTTAATCGACTCCTCTATTCATAAGCTTTTAGAAAATATATACTTTATGGGGTCGGAAATGAAAATTGTAGAAATTACAAACGGAATGACAAAGCTATATATACCCTTGTGCACCACAGGTATAAGGGTATAAAAATAAGCATTATTATTTGCTCAGAACATAGTAAGAGGGAACAAGCTTCTCACGCTTTCAGTGGTGTGATTCAGTAACTTTTAACGATCCGATAATCGTTAAATATGTCGACACTTGTTATTGTTTGCACTATCGACTTTGCGATTTAGTAAATACTGTTTAACGATACTTGACAACTGTAACATTCAAGTGGCATCTTTGTCATAAAAAGTGTCTAAATAAATTCACCACTAACCCTACGTTGCCACAAGCAAGTATTTACTTGCAAGTAGTGTATACGTATTACTAACGAAAATCAGGAGAAATTACAAAAAAAACACAAAAATTTTTTGAGTGGCTACACAGCACAGTGCAAGTTCATTTTTAAAATGTCGTCAACAAATAAACTTCAAACAAATTTAAAACAAATGGCGCTGCTTCAATTGGTAATTAAGTGTTGTCAATAGCCACTATTAAACGTTACCTTTAGACATATAACTTTTTAATATAATTTTTTTTATTAAAAATTGATATTTATATTAAAACTTACATTTTAAATGAATATTTATATTTTTTCTTAATATTCTTCATATAAATATATACATATTTATTAAAAAAACTAGCTGAATTATTTATCACAACTGTATGATATATTAGTGAGTTAACAAAAAACTCAGTATTAGACAACACTGTTTTTCGGCTTGTCACTTTACTTGCCGTAACTGTAAAAATTTTACTTGCTTAAAAATTTCTTCGCAAGCTGAGTCGCAGGTTGCCAAAGTGTAGTTGTGTTAGTAAAAAAGTGTTAGTGTATTGGTTTTTTTTCACTTGCACTTGCATGTGGCAACGGTAGGTTACATCCTTTATACAGGCATAGCTGCCAGATTTGACGACTTATCGTCATTTTGACGATTTTACGTGCTAAAATTAAGTGTTGACGATTTATGCTATGTTTTTGACGATTTTCAAGAATTCAAGTTTGCAACATTTTTCATTACTTTTATATCAACCTTAAACTAAATAAAAATAATTTGTAACGGTTTTTTATGTTATTAATAATAGAACAGAGTGAAAGAGATACATCGATCATTATTTAATGTGTTTGTGTGGGTAATTTTTCCACTTTGTACATTTTTAACATAGTATATGCCACATATTATCAACTGATACCTACAACACGAACATATATAAATTTGGAAATGCGTTTAAAACAATTTTAGTTTTTTAAGTAAATTTATTTAAATTATTTAAGTGACAAATTAATATGCTTTAATACATAAAAAAAAAATGGTAAGTTCTTTTTAATTATACATTAAAACCTTAAAAATCAAACATTATATTTTCAATAGAAAACCAAGATGATGAAAATTCTAGCAGCTCTTCCTCTGTAAGTAGAAATTTCATCCATTTTTTATACAAAACTTTGTAATAGCTAAAATGAAATTTTAATGGTGTTTTTACAGGTAACGAACAAGAAGAGAAAAATTAAGGAAGACTGGTTTGCAGATTCAGAAATAAGTTTATGGGCTAAAAAGCGAAACGATGTAGTTTATTTTGGCGTTGTGCTCGTCTTACGCTTGCCTAAAGCTACCTTAATCGGTAGAAACTTTAGAAAGAAATGATTATAATTAATTGTCAATTAGTCTGAATTAGATGCAGCCAATTCATTATTTATTATTTTTTGTATTTATATACATATTAATATTTATTTTTCGAAATTAATTCTATATTGTATTATATTTATTGGCATGTTCTTAACTTAAAAGGTTCTAATAAAACCATTGATCTCGCTGGATTTAAAAAGTTTGTTATGTTATGCATTAAATAAAAAATGTTTTGTTTTGAAAAATGCGTTTTTTTATTTTGACGTTTTTATGACGATTTGAGTTAACTATTTGACGTTTTTGACGATTTTTGTCGCGCCAAAGCCGAGACTTAAACAAGTGGTTTTTGAGTCGGGTATAAAGTTCAATTTTTGTCGATAAAAAAACCAACAAATTATTGTCGTTTAGATAACAATAACAACTGAGTCGGGTATAAAGTTCAATTTTTTGTCGAAAAAATAAACCAAAAAATTATTGTCGTTTAGATAACAATAACAACTGTCGTTAAAATGTGTTACTGAATACCGAAATCGATAAAATTGTTGTTAACTGTTTTTAACGATACGATTATCGTTAAAATAAGTTAGTGAATCGCACTACTGATGTCCATATCCGATGAGTACTGGTTTGAATAATATGTAAGCGTAAGGTGATGGTTTCGTAACTTATTTGTTGCCATTTAAAATTTTGCATTTTATTTTTTTATAGCTTTAATGTAGGGAACTGACAATATTTTATTTATATATTTATTTATTTATTTATTTATTTATTCAAAGTAATAAATATTTTATTTTGATTTTTTTTCTATTATTTTATTGTTTTTACTGAATTGTTTGCAAATATAATAATTTAAAATCATATAATAAGTTTGTACATACATACTTTGTACATGTGTATTTAATTTTTAAGCTTGAAATATTTTAACAACATTGTTAGGAAATACCAAGGCATATTTATTCATCAGATAATAGCAGTTCGAAGAGAACTTTTTTATTTATATTTTTTATATATAAAGTTTGACATTTGAAATAAATTAGAGAAGAGAGAAAATTATTTTTTATCTATGAACTTTGACAGCTAAAATTTAAAATAAGTGAAGAAAAAAATAATCAGCTGACGAATCGAGACTACTTGATGTATAAATATGCCTTGGTAAATACGTGTCGATATATCTAAATATCGTTTTTTTTTAAATATACATTGATACTGTTGAAAAATATCGATACGATATATATCGACAAATATTTTGTATTTGCACATCACTCCCTATTTGTACTAAACTTATATAAAAATATTTTTAATATCTCAAAACGTAATTCAGCACTTGTCGGGTAAAGGGCTCGCGCGTCATTGTCAATATCGTGTCGAATAAGGACAATCCGGCTTCGAGAGTTTTGCGTCTTACACTCGCATTGGTTAAGTGCGTGGCGTCGGTTAACTGTACCGAGTTGCAGTTACCCGGAGTCACATTTGACCACGTGCAAAACTTTAAATAAATAATTAAAATACATATAAGTGTTCAGCTATGACTTCCTATATGAAGGTATAGGTCGGCTTACGGAAACTGAACCTTTGACGGATAACCTCGCAATTTAAATGAAAAGAGAAAGATTTCAAGAATCGTTTATTTTATAATTTTGAGTCATCGTACTAAAAACTTCGTTTTTAAAAGAAAAAAGAAAGAATTTTATATATGCCCGAGTTTTTATATACACTTACACACTAACGGCTGTATTCATAAAAAATAATTTAAGTTTATCAAAGGCTTATTTGAGAGAAATTTGTCAAATTCAATAAACTTAAAATATTTTTTATGAATACTGCCCTAAGGATACATCATACACGATTTCACGAAAGGAAGATTTAAGCAATCATAAATTATATTTACAGACATGACTTACTAATTCACAAGTAATAGACCTTGTGAGCACTACAAACACTTTTGGAGGGATGTTTAAGAATATTAGTGCTGCGAAATAAAATTTTAGCGCATTCTAGCGCGTTTTTTTTGGTTCCCCGATGGACTAGTCAACAGTGTGCTGTTCTGCTAGTTTGGGGGTTGCAGGTTCGATTCCCGCCGGAGACTCTGGACTTGTCTGCTTCCTTTCTATTCTATTCTTACTTTTCTATTCAGGTAATGGACCCAAGTGAGCTGCACAACAGCTGTCTGTTCTACCTAACCTAACTTAGCGCGTTTTTAGTTAATGCCTAGCACTTTTAGTTATAAATAGTTGACATCGCTGGATTTACGGGAACTATGAATGACAGTTGAAAATGATTCAAATATTGAGATATTGAGAAACCAAACAGTACTTTTCCTCATTTTTGTAATAGTTTTTGTAATTATATATATAAAACTTATTTATATTTAATTTATAAATCATTAATAGACATTAATCAATTTTATGCATACAACATTTTTAATCCAAGTTGAGTTTAAAAAAAAAAGACTAAGACAGAGCGATACTTTTCTTAGTTTTAGTTCTTGCATTTTCTTATTTTTTTATAAAATATTTTTTAACTAAGAAATACTTTTTTTATTAAGTTGATTTATAAAATTGTGGTAAATAATTAACCACAAAGGACTAAAGATATGTTCTTACAGTTATTTCATATTTGAAAAACTTACTTGAATATTAACTGCCTTATTCATAAAGTTATTAAAGTTTTATTAAACTGATTTTCTATGAAAATTTGAGTAATAAACCTCTTATAAAGCTCTTTTAGTTTTTATGAATTATAATGTTCTACTAAAGTGGCAATATATTGCTAATGTATTACATATAAAATTTATTGCTGAATATGTTCTAACAAATATCCATGAGGTCCACACGTTAATGTCTTGTGTTGGTAACAGAATTTGACAACTTCTACGGCAATTATTGCCAGACTTATTGCTTGTGTGGTCGGGTGTTTGATTATATAAAAATTCAATATGAATATAGGGATGACAGTTTATAAAGGCAAAAAAAGTTTTGTTTTTATTAACTTACCAAAAGCTCCAGCGTGAAAAGAAATTTGCAGTAGAGTATGGATTTTTTGGACGAATTATTTTTCTCTTAGTTCGATTCATAACTACCAGCAATAAACTATATATGTTTCAATTTTAAAACAACAAATTTCACTATAAAATTGCTTTTAATTTACACAAAACAAAAATAATTAAGACATCAATAATAATTATTGCTCAGAAAACAATTACGCACAGTTCAACAATATAAAGCAAAACGCGATGTTTATTATCTTGAGAAGTCTATGTAGCTTTAAAAATCATGTTTTATAGCAACCGAGGGAAACTATTAAATGTTTATTTTGTATACAATTTCACAAGATGTACATACATACATACATATACAATAAATACTTTTAAGTTAATAAAACTTGCTATTTCACAATGCATCATATCATAGCTGCCAGATGAATTTTCCTGATAAAAAACAGGGACATATATATGTAACTGTTATACCCAATTATTTTAAATAAACCTGATATAATAAAGATTTTTTGCAAATTCTTGTTAAAA
The DNA here is from genome assembly GCA_941918925.1 of Phyto melanocephala. Lineage (NCBI taxonomy): Eukaryota > Metazoa > Arthropoda > Insecta > Diptera > Rhinophoridae > Phyto > Phyto melanocephala. The sequence continues at coordinate 183,402,497 of OW799233.1, forward strand.
CCAATTTTTAGAATTTTTTTTCCCTTTAACTAATTTAAAAAAAAACTATTTAAGTCCTTGAAAAAATCGTCTTTTCAGTTGAAAACAAATTATTTTTTTCCATTCTTATTAATTAAAAAGATATAGAAAAAACATAAAAAAAAATTAAATTGAAGTTCATTCCAAACCGATAAAAATCTTATCAGTCTTTTTTAAAAGACTTAATCAAATAGTTAAACACTTTCAGTAGAGTACAAAAGCAACTACGATTTAAAAATAATAATTATTATAGTTAACACTTTGCAATATGTAATATCTCTTTAGGAATTTTACATAAAAACACGCCGATTTGTGTAAACAAAGCGCCTTAAAGATCTTACTTTTTTAATTAAGAAAGCTGTAAAATTTCTTATCTCGACATAAGTTGTTTTGTCAAAAGTCCTCAGATATACATATATGTATATATACTTAAAATTACGATTGTAAAAAAATCGTGTCTGTACATACATAAAATATTTTTGAAAATTTTTATGGTAATGTATATAATAACGATTTAGACTACAAAACATCACTCTTAAATATTTTTGTTTATCTATCCGCTTCCTCAACTCGATTGATCACTAAATACACTTCTATAAAATTTAGAATGGAGGACCTTAATATCTGGGTTAACATATATGTATGTAGGGTACTTTTTATCGAGAAATAATATCTTCTTTTTTTTAATATAATTCATTCATATAATTTTTATCAATTCAAAGGTATGTTCTCATATTTTTTAAGCTTGAGATCAGTTTTTCAAAACAATTATATTTTGTATACCCTTTATGGGTTTGTATATAGGCTTGTCATTCCGTGTACAATACTCATTTCCGACCCCTTAAAGTATACATTTTCTGAAAGCTTATGAATAGGGGAGTCGATTAAGCATTGTCCGTGTGTATGATGAAATAAGGTGAAGCCCCTCGACATTGTCAAGACCCGTAATAAAAAATATTCAGGAGCAAATCGGTTTTGGAAATCAGCATAATCTCCCCATAATCTTTTGAGATATAAGCAAATAAACACAACTCCTTCTGTTATTTCGCTTATGTTTACCATAATAAAAATTTCCAGCCTTAGGATAATTTACAGCACAGTTGTAACTTAATTGGCTTAACTTCAGAATAAGCCAAAATAAAAATGGTTCACATTGAAATTTTATATTAAATTTTGTCATACTCCTAAATACCAAATTATAAAGTGTAATCTCAAAACTTATTTCTAAAATAACTAACAAATCGGTTTGAAACCAACTGAGATATAAACACCAAAGTACAACTACTTCGGTGTTTTTCCTAAAATTTACAAACGAAAATAGATCTTTTCAGTTTCTATAAAACCGACAGATTTTTTTTAAATTTAGTTAGCTATGGAAACAAAACAAGTAAGAGTCGTATACTCGGCCATGCAGAATCTTATATATCCTTCACAACGTGTAGTAACAATAACAACAATAACAATTGTTTGTATCACCATTCATCCTTTATGAAATACGTACATACATATAAAAACATACATATATAAAAACATCTTATTGTAAAATTATAAACTGAGTTTACATACATTTGTGTTTAAAAAAAAATTAAAAAAAAAATAAAAAAAAAATAAAAAAAAAATTTAAAAAAAAATATTAATATAAATAATATATAAAAAAAAAATTTAGGCTCAGCTGGTGTTCGATGCCAAGTTTACTTTGACCTGTATACCACGTTTGTAAGTATGTATGTGTGTATGTATGTATGTTGTTGTTATTGTGAAAAAAACAAGGTGGTCGTAGTTTTTTCCTCATATCTCGGTTGTTTATATACCGATTTTTCTGGTTTTCAATACCGATCTGCTCCCGAATATTTCCAATATTTTAATACTTTACGCGGGTCCAGACGATGTCGGGGGGCTTCAAAAAGTTGATTTCTACATACACACGGACAGACGGTCAGACTGACAAGGCTTAATCAACTCTCTATTCATAAGCTTTTAGAAAATATATACTTTATGGGCTCGGAAATGAAAATTGTAGAAATTTCACACGCAATGGCAAACATATACTTATATACCCTTTTTCAATGTGTGAATGGTATAAAAATCAAAAATAGAGTCCTAGATTAAATGGCGAATATGAGTCAAATATAGTAGTTATGGCTTTGTCCCCTTTAACACTCACAATATTGATATCAAGAAAAATTGAGCACTTTTGCAATCAAATATAATCGAGCGCCAAAACAATGTAGTAAAGTATAAAAAAAGTGTTAATTCTATAATCGCGTTCTTTAATATCAATAATTTTTAAGAAACATCAATGTAAAAACTTTATACCTATTTTCTGTTTTATATTTTTTAAGACGTAGTTAATACTTTAATTGTTAACGCCTAAGATTTTCGGAATTTAGACAAGAAAAGAAATTTACATTTCTTTATCTATATCTACATCTATCTTCTATCTATCTATCTTCTTCTATATATATAAAAGTGAAACTCTGTGTGTGTGTGTTAGCTATAGACTCCGAAACTGTAAAACCGATCGGACTATGGGGCCACGCCCATACAAAATTAGTTATCAGTTTTAGCTACTTGCACTTGACCGATTTTTCTGAAACTTTGCACACATATCGAGCTGTCATGACTAAATAATTTCGTGATAAGAAAAGTGGGCGGGCCACGCCCCTAAAAAAGTTTTTATTTTGAGGTACTTGCACTAGACCGATTTTTCTGAAACCTTGCACACATATTGAGCTGTTATGACTATATAATTTCGTGGTTGGAAAAGTGGGCAGGGCCACGCCCATAAAAAAAATTTATAATTTTGAGGTACTTGCACTAGACCGATTTTTCTGAAACTTTGCACACACATATTGAGGTCTCATGATTATACAATTTCGTGATTAGAAAAGTGGGCAGTGCCACGCCCATAAAAAAAAGTTATCATTTTGAGGTACTTGCACTGGACCCATTTTTCTGAAACTTTGCACACATATTGAGCTGTTATGACTTTACAATTTCGTTTTTAGAAAAGTGGACAGGGCCACGCCCATAACAAAAATTATAATTTTTGGGTTTCTGTACTTGATATTCAATAAAAATTCAGAATGCATTTTGATTCATTAAGGGGCGTAGCAACGCGCGCCGGGTTTGGCTAGTCTATATATATAAAAGTGAAACTCTGTGTGTGTGTGTGTGTGTGTGTGTGTGTGTGTGTGTGTGTGTGTGTTAGCTATAGACTCCGAAACTGTAAAACCGATCGGGCTCAAACTTTGGTAAGTTGTTGTACACATACCAGGGAGTGCTTATGGGTGAAAAAAGTGGGCGGAGCCACGCCCATAAAAAATTAGTTATCAGTTTTAGCTACTTGCACTTGACCGATTTTTCTGAAACTTTGCACACATATCGAGCTGTCATGACTAAATAATTTCGTGATAGGAAAAGTGGGCGGGGCCACGCCCCTAAAAAAGTTTTAATTTTGAGGTACTTGCACTGGACCGATTTTTCTAAAACTTTGCACACATATTGAGCTGTCATGGCTTTATAATTACGTGATTGAAAAAGTGGGCGGGGCCATGCCCATAAAAAATTAGTTATCAGTTTTAGCTACTTGCACTGGACCGAATTTTCTGAAACTTTGCAAACATACTGAGCTGTCATGACTTTACACTTTCGTCATTAGAAAAGTGGGCAGTGCCACGCCCATTAAAAAAAGGTATCATTTTGAGGTACTTGCACTGGATTGATTATTCTGAAACTTTGCACACATATTGAGTTGTCAGGACTATACAGTTTCGTATTTAAAAAGTGGGCAGTGCCACGCCCATAAAAAAAGGTATCATTTTGAGGTACTTACACTGGACCGATTTTTCTGAAACTTTGCACACTTATTGAGCTGTCATGACTATACAGTTTCGTAATTAGAAAAGTGGGCAGTGCCACGCTCATAAAGAAAAAGTTATAGTTTTTAGCCTTGCACTTGATATTCGATTAAAATTTAGAATGCGATTAAAATTGATGAAGGGGTGTAGCAACGATCCGGGTTTGGCTAGTATATATATAAAAGTGAAACTCTGTGTGTGTGTGTTAGCTATAGACTCCGAAACTGTAAAACCGATCGGACTCAAACCTTGGCATGTTGTTATACACATACCAGGGAGTGTTTATGGGTGGAAAAAAGTGGGCGGGGCAACGCCCATAAAAAATTAGCTATAATTTTTAGCTACTTGCACTTGACCTATTTTTCTGAAACTTTGCACACATATTGAGCTGTCATGACTTTATAATTTTGTGATAAGAAAAATGGACGGGGCCACGTCCATAAAAAAGTTTTAATTTTGAGTTATTTGCACTGGACTGATTATTCTGAAACTTTGCACATATATTGAGCTGTCATGACTTTATAATTTCGTGATTATAAAAGTGGGTAGTGTCACGCCCATAAGAAATAAATTATTATTTTTAGCTACTTGCACTAGATCGATTTTTCCATAAAAAAAGTTATCTTTTTCAACTACTTAAGCTTTACGATTTTTCTACAACTTTTTACATACATATTGAGGTCTAATGATTTTACAATTTCGTGATTAGAAAAGTGGGCAGGGCCACGCCCATAAAAAAGTTATAATTTTGAGGTACTTGCTCTGGACCGATTTTTGTGAAACTTTGCACACATATTGAGTTGTCATGAGTATACAATTTCTTGATTAGAAAAGTGGGAAGTGCCACGCTCATAAAAAAAATTATCATTTTCAGCTACTTGAACTTTACTGATTTTTTTTGAAACTTTGCACACATATTGAGTTGTCAAGACTATACAGTTTCGAGATTAGAAAAGTGGGCAGTGCCACGCCCATTAAAAAAGTTATAATTTTTAACTTTTTGTACTTAGTATTCAATTAAAATTCAGAATGAATTTTTATTCATTAAGGGGCGTAGCAAGGCGCGTGTGTTAGCTATAGACTCCGAAACCGTACAGCCGATCGGAATCAAACTTTGGCAAGTTGTTATACATATTCCAGGGATTGTTTATGGGTGGCAAAAAGTGGGCGGAGTTACGCCCATAAAAAATAAGTTGTCAACGGACATGGCTCAATCGACTCCTCTATTCATAAGCTTTTAGAAAATATATACTTTATGGGGTCGGAAATAAAAATTGTAGAAATTACAAAGGGAATGACAAAGCTATATATACCCTTATGCACTACAGGGGCTCAATTCTCGTTCTGTGAAACTGTGACATGAAAAAATTTTTGTGTAGCAAAGGGTATGGTGACACCATATGATATGACACACAAAAACTTTTTCATTTCACAGTTTTACAGAACGAGAATTGAGCCCCTGGTGAAGGGTATAATAAAAAAATTTGTTTGACAAGTGTAGATATATTTTCAAAAAACTTGGTATGTCTGATAAATTTTTATACAAAACAAGTAAGTGCACTATATTCGGTTGTGCCGAATTTTTGATACCCACCACCAATTTTATGTACGTTTATAGCACAAAATTTATTATTTTGTTATTAATAGTAATCACTATGGAAAAATCTCTTTATACTAAAATATGTTTTACTTTCTTTGTGTAACTTCGATTTGCATTAGTTTATTTTCTTAAATTTTTTGACTCTTTTTTTTAAAACAATCTGAAGAGTATAATTTGATAGCCAGAGGTAGTTAAAAAATATTATAAGCTTTGTGCATGTCACCTCCTACTTTTAATATTACATGTATAATTAATGTTTGAATTTAACTCAGATAATCCATTATAGACTTCTTTTATTTGAAAAATTTTTGTCCATATAAAAATTATATGAATTTGAGATAAAGCGTTGTATGGGAGGTGGGCGTTAAAGTAAGTATGTCACCTTTATATTTTGAAATTATACTTGTATTGGCGATAAATGCAAATAAATAATAAAAAAATAAATTCATTAACAGTTTATTATGTGAGAAATGGGCGATGAAGCGGCGTGTTAAAGTAGTTTATAATGATAAAATCATCTTAAATATTTCAATATACAGTCCTTTATTCTTCAAAAATCTTTGTCCATAGAGAAATTATATGAGTTTGAGATAAAGCGTTACATGGGAACTGGGCGTGTCAGTTTGATTTTCTGTTGTTACAAGTCCTTTGATCAAAAAACAACGTTTGCAAATTTTCAGAATTGTACATATAATTTTGTAGGATTTATGTCGTTTTAAATTTTAATTATACCGAAAAAGACACTGTGCGGCAGTGATTTTATATAAGAATTGCAGTCTTGTGCCAAAATTTTAGCTAAAAAGTGCCAAAATATCTTCAAAAGTGCCATAACAAATATATGCACATGTTTACATATTTTAAAAATGAAATTTATTCAGTTGTATTATTATATACAAAAAAAGTTCAGACTTCAATATTTAAAAAATTTATACAGATAAATTATTTATAAATATTATTATATATTAAATATACATATGTATATGTACATTATACATTACATTACATTATATGTAATGTTAAATAATTATTCCGAAATAGGGATATAATAAATAAAATATAAGTAGTTATAAAATTCTAGTAAAGCCTCGTTTACAAAAATTGTATTTGTATCATTTGTTTGGGTAATCATTTTTAAGACATTATTGTCATTACATTTTGAGATAGATTTTAATAAATCCTTAGATTGAATTAATGATGATAAAGTGTTTACCTGAAGCCGGACGCTAAATTTAAATTGTGGCAGATACAACCATTAAGGTACAAATTTGTTTGAACTTTGTTTGGAGCAGAGCCTGCATATTATTATTCTTTCCCATCATAACCGAACAATTATCTGAACCAAATCCGATTAAATTTTTTATAGGAATTTCATTTTCCTATAAAACGTTCATAATATCATTAAAAATCGATTGAGCGGAACCATCAGGTACTTGAACTAAGGTCAAAAATTGATCAACACATTTTTCAACATATAAACGTACTAAAATGGGCAACTTTTTTGATACTGAATTTTAGTATTTACAGGGAGATAAAGCATTTATTTCTTTTTAATAAAAAATATATTTCTTAAAAAGTAAGAAAAATTATATATTTTTACTTGTTTGAAAAAGTGCCAAAATTTTATTCAGCGTGCCATCGTGCCATTAAACAATAAATAGTGCCAAAAATGGCACGATTGTGGCACTTTTACCAACAGTGTTACACAGTGAGTTTTGGTATGCCATCATACATGTCTTAAGACAAGTATGAGTGTCTAATAGCCCTTTTAAGGTAGAGAATAAAAAATCAGCTGTATCATGGTGCAAGTTATCTTGCATTAATTGTTCTTTTTAATTGTGTGCGAGAAAAAAACTTATAAAAATCAATTGGTTGTTGCATATACTTGAAATTCGTTTTTTGCCTTTCGTAATTTCAAATCTGACAAAATTTCTGCAAAGAAAACTCTTTCAATGTAAACTCAGATTATTTAGTGACTTTTTTTTTTCTTTTTGTTTAATGGACCCGGGTGAGGCATTAAAATATCAGAAATATTCAGGAGTAGATCGGTATAGAAAATCAGAAACATCGGTACATAAACAACTGAGATATGAGCAATAACCCACGACCACCTCGATTTTTTTTCACAAAAACAACATTACAACAACAACATACATACATTACAAACGTGTATACTGGTTAGAGAAAACGTGGCATCGAATCCCAGCTGAGCCAAAAAAAAATTTTTATATATATTTTTTAATTTTTTTTTATTTTTTTTTAATATATTATTTATATTTTTATTATAATTTATTTTTATTTTTTTTTAAATTTTTTGTTTGTTTTATATTTATTATATATATTTTAATTATTTGTTTTTAAATTTTTTTTTAAATGTTTTTTTTTTTTATTTTTTTATATATTTTTTTTTAACATACATACGTAAATTCATAATTTTACAATGGGATGTTTTTATATATGTATGTCTTTTATATGTATGTACGTATTTCATATGGGATGAATGGTGATACAAACTACTGTTGTTACGAACCGTTTTGGCCCAGTGAGGTTTCCGACTAGCTTGTTCGTGGCGATAGCTCAGGCAGGTTCCAACCCTCTCACTGGCCACGCATCCGCTTATAAAAAAACTGAAAACAAAACAAAAAAACTACTACATCGAAAACTACACAAACTCCACCACACGAAGATTTCACGAGAGTCAGGTGTTTACTCCCGTTTTGCCCACCCAACCATGTCGCAGCAGCATCCGCTGTTAAATTTCTCTGCGACCCAATAATCCACATGACCTTACTCTTACCACCCTATTCTTCCATAGTTCAACAAAAAAAAGTGATATGTCAAATATGCCAAATACAAAATTTATTATAAATTAAAGAAAACATTGAATAATAAATAACGAAAATAATAATTAAAAATAAAAACAATAATATTAATACAAAAAATGAATTTAAAATAATAACAATAATAATAATGATTTAATTAATGATGCTTACAATAATAATAATAATACAATATACTAATTTACATATACACAAATATATACATACAATATACTAATTTACATATACACAAATTTTACAAACATTCCCTTATTTTAAATTCAATTAGAACCGCTTTCATTTATTCTATTCTATTGTCTTTATTCTGATCCATTCTAGCTCTCAAGTTACATTTTCATTCATTTTATTTAATAATTTTACTATTTTAACTATTTTTCCTACAATTTAAAGAGCTCTCTAAATTTAGTATTTTCTTCACGGCTGCCACAGTACAGACCTATTATTTATTCCACATATCAACTTGGGCCCTAGATAAGATAAGTATATATTTAATGAAACTTTTTATTTTCTATTGTAACCATTTTTCTTTTTATTTTCAGACATGGACGGCTAACGAGGGTTAGATGTAACTAAATAAAACAAAACTAAGAAACAAACACACAACAAACTATAACACTGAACATTGCACTTATAATGTCTTTTTCCCACAGAGCACAATTACACTTAACACTACTTTATCATTTTTTTGCACATTTTATAAAATATAATTATAATAAAAAAATATTAAAATAAATTCCCGCACGGAACAAATATTTTAACTATACTGTTTTACAGGTGTTCCATCAATATTTTCTGTATCTAAATTTCTCTTCCTTTTCTCGCTAAGGTAATATTCAGCACATAATGGAATAATCCCGTTGTATTTTTTTACCCTACATATCATTTCACCTAAGTATGTAATAAAAATATGATATCTACCCTATATTTTTCTCTTTCCTTTATTTGGTCCTATTACATATTTGTATTTTCATTCATAAATAGGCTTTACTACCCACTGTAGTAATTTATAATGGAAATACAACACTAGCTAAACTAACTAGACACATCCAACTTTCGTACATTTAGTACAAAACATACACACATTCATACACATACGTATAATTTGACATTGTAAACAAACAAGTATATTTACAAACATTTGGGGGATTCACAGTAGTGTCATAAAGTCATATGTCCTATAAAAATAACATGAAAAATTAAGACTATTGTGAACAACCCCTCATAATTAAGTGTGCTATTTTGAATTTAAATCAGCTGATGTAAAACAATTATAAAAATATATATTTTCCTTCATAATGCCAAAAACAAGTAAAAAAAAACAAAATAATAGCCAGTTTGTGCGAAAACTACATTTTAGATGTTGTAATGGCAGACTCAAGTAAATAAATTACAAATAAATTAAATTTTGTTTGATAAACAAAAACAGCAGAGTCCTTAGCCGATCTTATTTGACGCCACCAGTGATTTGTTATCAAAAATTAGCAACTGCGCTCAAGTTTGGATGTCGGCCCGATAAAATTATACAATGAACGGCGACGGCTTACAAAAACTGTTGCGGCTTGGCTTAGACGGCTTAGCCGTTTAGCACAGGTCTCTGCTTATTAAATACGACAGCACAATAAACATAGCGTACAAAGTTCTATTATTATAAGACACTTTTTGTTTGAAAAGCAACAACAACATTTTTAAACCATTGTAAAATTTTAGGACAATAGGACAATATGACATGATAAGACACCTTGTTAATCACCCAATTATTTTTATATTTTATTTTTATTACTGGAAAACAGTTCGGACAACAAATAAAAATAAAATGAACAATGTTTTGATGCTGTATATAAAAAAACATAAATAACCAAAAGAACAAAACAACATTAAAACATTTAACCGGCCAGATGTTTGGTATGTGGCAAAATTCACTCGCAACATATTATTCCATGACTACACGTTGTGAAGGGTATATAAGATTCGGCATGGCCGAATATAGAGCTCTTACTTGATTTTTTATACCCGTCACCTGTGGTGCACAAGGGTATATACATATAGCTTTGTCATTCCGTTTGTAATTTCTACAATTTTCATTTCCGACCCCATACATATTTTCTGAAAGCTTATGAATAGAGGAGTCGATTAAGCCCAGACCGTGTATGGTATCATACACATAGGGATGAATCGCTATTGAAATTCAGCATAATCGCCCCATAAATTTCCGAGATATGAGCAAATAAACACGACTGCCTCTGTTTTTTCCTATATTTTTACCACCAATATTAAAATTTTTCAGCCATACAATAATTTATAGATAACTTTCCTAGTATTTATAGATATAATATGCCTCTAGAGATATTCGTGAAAAATTTTGGATAAAGCGGCCTCTAATCGGTAAAGTTATAGGCAAAATTTTTTTTTTTTGAAAAATATATATTCCAAAAATTTACAAACGAAAATCAATTTTTCTCAGCTTCTAGACAACCGAGAGAGTCAATATTGGTATCATCTGATAAAAAAATATTAAAACTAACTTTTGCATTAATACAAATTTTAACATTAGTTTACCAAAGTTTATTTTTAAAGATTTGAATTAAAGACAAATAATTATTTGGCATTTGCAATATAAAAATGCCTGTTACATATACTTTCGTACTTTAATACAGCTTAGTACATCTCTGATTTTAATTGTAAAAAAAACAACGCTGTTTTAAGTGTAAACTGTCATACAAATTTTCCAAATAGAAAGTGATTTTGCATTTTCTTCAATTGAAAAATATATTTTTGTAATCGTCGTTAACAAAGACATTTTAAATAGTCAAATAAACATTAAAATTTTGAATTTTACTATATTGGTAATAAACTGAATATAAAGGAGCTACAACTTCTGAAATAATAAATACTTAAAAGTTGAGGTTAGTATAAATTTTTTTATTATTAAATCCAAATAAATTTTTGTAGTAAATATACCCAGCAAAAAAAATTAGAAGTAGTGCAAAACGAATTACATTTTCAAGACTTCTAAATCAATTGTGTAAAAGCATTCATTCTTAATGACTTCCTAAATGTGAAATAATTTGTCATAATTGATGTGCTTAAAAATGAATGTAAATTCATGCAGAATTTCCTAAACAATTCATGTAAACAAACAAATTCAACTCATGAAACATCCGATGCTTCTCATCAAATATGCATGAGTTCTAAATATGTACTTAAAATGGAGTGCAGTTCATTATTGTATTCATTTAAACACATGATCTCCAATGACACGCTAATGTTAAAATCATTAGTGTTTTCACCTAAATTTAATCACTTCGTCACCAGTTGAACCCCTGCAAATCCACTTTTTTGTCATAGATTTTTTTGCTGGGTAATAAATGAATGTTTTCGATCTTTTTAATTTATATAAACAGTTGTTTTTGTAACAAAAAAAGCTTTCCCTGAAGAAGCTACCCAATGTGGTAGCGAAATATCGTAAAATAAAATTAAATTAAAACAATTTTTTATAAAAAAAAGTGATCTCAATCTCAATACTAAAAAACAACTGTTTTTGTAGTAAATTTTTTATTTCTTTTTTATTTCGCACTGATTTTTATCTCCCAAAAACCATACCAAAGTGGCAATCCTCCTACTGTGAATTGGAAAAGTTTTTGTTGTCAAAGGAAAACAATACTATATGATATAACATGCAAAAACTTTACATTACGAAAGTTGATGTATTTGCCGCAGTTTTTTTTTTATTTACCCATTGACAAATCGTGGTAGAAATCGATTATATATTTTAAAGTAGCCTTTTTTCCGAATACTCTTAAAGATTTAACCTAAAAAAGCTAAAATTAAAAATATGCACAAGCAAGATTTAATTAGGGCTTAAATTGGGGTATGACTTCTGACGTTTTCATATACATGAATTTATAGTAATATTTTAAATATCATAAAGACGTAGGTACTGTGAATTTATCTTTGTTTTGTGCTTCCTTCATCGCATTAAAATGATGTACATAGTTAAAAAAACAGAAACTTAAGTTGTGAAAACGCAGTTTGTTATACCACAGAGGAGAAAATCTTTTAAGTCCGGTTATGCACAAAAACTTTAGTTGGCGAAGCGGCTGTTTTTATATCCTAGGGGACAAAATTCTTAAGCCCGGCCATCTTTTCAAAAGAACTTTAGTTAGCCAAGCCGTTTTTTGTTTATTGATTAACATCATTTGTATAAACTACTGTGTTAAACCTAAAGAGTTAAAATTATATATTTGTATTTTATTCGAACTTTCTTCTATATATTAAATTTTAATGTGAACCATTTTTTATTTTGGCTTAAGTTCATTTGTTGAATTATAAAAATTAAATAAAGAAACAAATGAACTTAAGCCAAAATAAAAAATGGTTCACATTAAAATTTAATCTAAAGAGTTAAAATTAAAACAAGTAAGAGTGCTTTATATTCCGGCCTATCTAAATCTAAATAGATAAAATTAAAACAAGTAAGAGTGTTATATTCGGCCGTGGCGAATCTTATATAGCATCCACAACGTGTAGTCATGTAGGGTTGGGCAAAATATATCTATATACAAAATATCGATATTTAGTTTAAAAAATTTCGATATTAATCGCCGATATTTTAAATACCTCAATATCGATATTTATTTACTAATATCGGAGCCGATATTTTTGAAAGTTTTCCAAAAGAAGGTACAGCAGCAAAAGCGAATTTAGTTTTAATTATACTAGTATACTTATTATATACTTATACAATAACAATACCTCAATTGGTTACTTTAAACTTAAGATTTTCTGTTTAAGGTTTGGTTTATTTTCTGTTTTTATGCCCGTCAACAAAAAAATGGTGGGGGTATATTAATTTGTCATTCCGTTTGTAACACATCGAAATATCTATTTTAGACACCATAAAGTATATATATTCTGAATCGAGGTTTGATTTTATGACGATCTAGCTATGTCCGTCCGTCTTTTCGTCCAGATAGATAGAGGTCGCACCGAAAAAGCTAGGGGGCTCAAATTTTGCCAGAATCTTTCTTATAGACAAGGCTTGTTTGGTATTGAAAATGGGCTAAATCGGAATATTAGGAAGAGAGTAATAGCTGGTAAAGCATGTCCTTCGAACATCGAATAAAATGGAATTGTGTCCAAACGCATTAACGTAGTCATGAAACTTCGAATATATATTTCCTGAGTAAAAACAATATTTTTCCCCGAAAATTATATAAATCTATGCATTAGGAAAGGAGTTATAGATCAAAATGTACGAAAATTTATACCGCACAGTGTATTTTTCGGTATATTTAAAAACAAAAACATCATAAAAGCAACAAAATTGGATGTACGACTCTGAAATTTTGCACACTTTGCTTTTTGGTGAGGCGCTTTTTTTTGTAACGGAAAATCAATGTGCCACGCCCACTTTTACGCCCACCTCGCATATAACGTTTTACCCAAAATTCATATAATTTCTCTATGAATATAGATTTTGGAATAATAAAGGACTATATTGAAACATCTAGGTTGTACTCATTAGCAAAAATAACTTTGACACGCCTACTATAACGCCCACTTTTCACGTTATCTACCGTAAATGAAATTTAAATGCTCATAAAACCGCCAAAATTAGAGGTATGATTATCAAATTTGCTACGTATATCTTTCTAATCAATGTAATTGTTGTGCCAAAAAGTTTAGGTGCCACGCCCACTTTTACGCCCACCTCCCATATAACGTTTTACCTCAAATTCATATAATTTCTCTACGAATAAAGATTTTACAATAATAAAGGACTATATTGAAACATCTAAGTTGCATTCATTACTAAAAATAATTTCGACACGCCTACTATTACGCCCATTTTTCACCTTATCCACTTTTAATGAAATTTAAAAGCTCATCAAAACGACAAAATAAGAGCTACGATGATGAAATTTGCTATAAATATCCCTCTAATCAATGTCATTGTTATGCCGGAAAATTTAGGTGACACGCCCACTTTAACGCTTACCTCCCATATAACGGATTTTGGAATAATAAAGGACTATATTGAAACATCCAAGCTGCATTCATTAGTAGAAAAAACTTCAACACGCCTACTTTTACGCCCACTTTCATTGAAAGACTAAATTTACGAAAACATTTTACTAGCATATCGAAGTTATACAAAGAAAGTGATACATATTTGAGTATAAAGAGATTATTGCATAGCGATTACTGCTAATAACAAACAAATACATTTTGTGCTATAAATTGGGTTATTTCCTGGGAATTTGAGTTATTTAATCTTCCCGATTTCCCAGGATTATTTTTCGGAATCCCGGGAAATAAAAAAGGTGGATACGATTCGAAAACAGATGTTTATATTGTGTATATTGAAATTGAATTCTTATGATTTTATTTTTGATCTCATAGCTGAAGTACCTGTATTTTTGTTTTTTTGTGCTCATATGTATTTGATCTCGTATTTAGAGAATAATATTTAAAAAAAAATATATTTTTACTCAATTTATATTTTAAATTCAAGTTTCTTTATTAATTTTTATAGTTTTGAAGTGTTTCTTTTACATTATAAACTATTTTATGCTTTTTAATAAAAAGTTTTTTTTTTATTTAAAACAAATTTACTTTTATTTGTTTTGCTGCGGGATCCCGGGATATTAAAAAATAAATCTCGCATTTCCGGGAAATAAAAATTTTCAGGAAAAAAACCCTAGCTACAAAAGAACGGAAAAATGGTGGTGGGTATAAAAGATTCTGCACAGCCCAATATAGTGCTCTTACTTGTTTTGTTTGATCTAGTCATATAACTGATCTCATCCTTAATCGTAAATATTTTTTTAGAATTTATTTTATAGATTTGGTGTAAACAATACATCAATTGTTGACTTTAAAACTTAAGATTGTCTAATGAATTTTTGGTTTATTTTCTGTTTTTATGTTTAATCTTGTCATATAACTGATCTTATCCTTAATCGTAAATATTTTTCTAATTTTCGTTTTTATAAGCCCACGCATAAAGCAAGAATTTATACTTTTAATATATGTTATTATATCTAGTTTATTTATTATAAAAATTGGAATAAAAAGCTACTACGAAGCCTAATATACATCTATTTTTGTTTGTATGTACATAAGTGGGTGTATTTAGTTTTCAAATGTAAATCATTTCAACAATAACTAGGTAAATATGTTTCAGTCGATATATCGAAATATCGATATTTTAAATATAATAAATATCGATGGTAAAATAAAATATCGATATAATAAATATCGATAGATTTATCCAATTTGCCCATCCCTATAGTCATGTAATAAGAATTGTTTGTATCACTATTCATATATAGGGGAGTCGATTAAGCTCTGTCCGTGTGTATGTTGAAACCAACTTTTTGAAGCCCCCCGACATCGCCTGGATCTGCATGAAGTATTAAAATATTGGAAATATTCGGGAGCTGATCGATATTGAAAATCAGAAAAGTCGGTACATAAACAACTAGATATGAGGAAAAAACCATGACCACCTTGTTTTTTCACAATAACAACAACAATATACATACAAACGTAGCATCGAATCCCAGCTGAGTCAAAAATATTTTTTGTTTTTTTTTATTTTTTAATTTTTTTTTAACACATACTTAAACTCAATTTATAATTTTGCAATGGGATGTTTTTATATATGTATATTTTTTATATGTATGTACTTATTTTATATGAATGTGATACAAGCAATTGTTATTGCATGATTATAAATATACGTTATGAAGGTTATTTTAGATTCTGAACGGCTGAATATAGCGCTCTTACTTGTTTTTTTTAATATAATTGCTGTTGCCTTTTGTAAGAGCAAAGATTATATCTATATTTTATCGACTATTTTTTTATTTTTTAGTAAAATTACAAAATGAGTCTCACTTCTGCTGCCGGTATAATATCGCTGCTTGATGAGCCAATGCCTGATTTAAAGGTGTTCGCTTTGAAAAAACTCGATCATATCGTTAATGAGTTCTGGCCAGAAATATCAGAGTCCATAGAGAAAATCGAGATGCTTCATGAAGATCGTGGTTTTCCAGAAAACAAATTGGCAGGAATGGTTGCTTCAAAGGTTTTCTATCATTTGGGATCATTTGAGGATGCACTAACTTACGCATTAGGAGCAGGTGATTTGTTTGACGTAAATGCTCGAAATGAGTATACTGAAACCATCATTGCAAAATGTATTGACTTTTACATTGCCCAGAGAGTTGCGTTTATTGAAACGCCTAAGGAAGCAAAGCCTGTAGATGCGCGTTTAGAGGCAATCGTAAACAGAATGATTCAACGCTGCTTAGATGATGGACAGTATCGTCAAGCATTAGGAATTGCATTAGAAACAAGACGTATGGACATTTTTGAAGTTTCAATCATGAAGTCTGATGATGTTAGCGGAATGCTGGCGTACGCTTACAATGTCACAATGTCTTTAATACAAAATCGCGGTTTCCGCAATGAAGTATTACGTTGTTTAGTTGGACTGTACCGTGATTTGGGTGTTCCAGACTACGTAAATATGTGTCAGTGTTTAATTTTCTTAGAAGATCCACTTGCAGTAGCTGAAGTATTAGATAAATTGACTAGATCATCTAAAGAAGCCAATAACTTAATGGCCTATCAAATTGCATTTGATTTGTATGAATCTGCTACACAAGAGTTTTTGGGTAATGTTTTGCAGGCTCTTAAAGAAACTGCTCCAATTCCTACTGCACTTCCAAATACGTTCAAACCACAAGGTACCAACAATTCATCCAAAACTGAGGAAGAAACAGCCAAGGAAGAAACCGAGAAAACAGAAGAGACTGAAGGTATATATAACTAACTAAACCAGGGACCGTAACAATTATTCCTTTTTTTTATAAAAGTCAGATGATAACAGTTACTTTTTGTTTTTTATTTTTTCGAGCAACAATAAAAGTTATTGTTTAATTTTTATTTTTTCGTTTAAAAATAAAAGTTATTTTTGGATTTTTATTTTTTTTTTTAGCAAAAATAAAAGTTATTTTTGCTTTTTATTTTTTTAATCAAAAATAAAAGTTATTTTTGCTTTTTATTTGTTTGATCAAAAATAACAGTTATTTTTTAATTTTTATTTTTTCGAGCAACAATTAATGGTATTTTTTAATTTTTATTTTTTTGAGCAAAAATAAAATACGTGTTACAATAATTTAGTTAATATTAAATATTTATTTTAATGTGCATAAAAAATTCCCATGATAATCACATTTTTTGTGATTTCTCATATTTTTGTATACTATTCTAAATCAATGGTGTGCGCTGATTTGCTTGAGATACGAAGTTTTTCGGGCATTTACTAAATCATCCTACATGATTGCTGAAAAGTTTTTAAACCAACAGTAAGAAATATGTACTTCTCTGGCTACGTAGACTGGCTTTTGTTGTGCATTCTGTACCTGCGACAGTGTAGAGAGATCCTTTTCAGCACTCAAACTGATTCTAGGATAGTTGCGGTACAATTTGTCAGTGGACAATTTTGAAGCTCTAATGATAGTAAAACTAAATTCTGATGTTTATATACTTGATATTGGCTCGAAAAAATAAAAAATAATTTTTATTTTTGCTCAAAAAAATAAAAGTCAAAAAATAACTTTTTTTTGTAAAAAAAAAAAAATCAAAATCAAAAAATAACTTTTATTTTTGTTTAAAAAAATAAAAATAAAATAACTTTTATTTTTGCTCAAAAAAATTAAAAACAAAAAATAACTTATTCTTGCTCGAAAAAATAAAAATCTAAATTTTAAAAGACAACATATTTTATCATAGACTAATGCATAAGGATCAATATGGTATACTTGAATCCGTTTTCCGACATTTACTTCTATACGCTTTTTTTGTTTTAAAATTTCAAAATAACTGTTATTTTCGGTCCATGAACTTAACCATTTGTTTGTTTTTTTATGCATAAGGTCTTTTTAAATAATAAAACTACCCAACAAAATTTTTAGAAGTAGTAAATAATGAATTTATTATGAGTTTATTATACCCGCCACCAAAAAAATGGTAGGGGTATATTAATTTGTCATTCCGTTTGTAGCACATAAAAATATCCATTTTAGACCTCATAAAGAATATATTTTCTGAATCGAGGTTTCATTTTATGACGATCTAGCTATGTCCGTCCGTAGGGGGATCAAATCTTGCCAGAATATTTTTTACACACAAGGTTTGTTTGGTATTGAAAATTGTCTAAATCGGAATATTAGAAAGAGAGTTATAGCTCGTAATGAGAGAGAAGGTAAAAAAACCATGTCCTTCCAACATCGAATAAAATGCAAATGTGTCAAAATGCAATAACGTAGAGCCATGAAATTTCGAATGGACGTTTTCTTTTTAAAGAATATTTTCCCTAAAAATTGCTTAAATTTATGCATTAGGAAATGAGGTAGTTATAGATTAAAATGTACGAAAATGTATACCGCACAGTGTATTTTTCGGTATATATTTAAAATTTAAAACTGAAACTTTGCAAACATTGCTTCTAAGTCAAGGGCTATGTACTAAAGAAAAATACATGTGAAACGCCCACCTCCTAAAGAACGCTTTATCTCAAATTTATAATTTCTCTATGAATAAAGTTTTTAGAAGAATAAAGGACTCTATATTGAAACATATAAGTTGAATTTATTAGCAGAAACTACTTCGATACGCCTACTATAACGCCAACTTATCACGTACATATAGCTTTCTAGCCAAAATCATTGTTATGACAGAAAATGAAGATTACACGCCCACTTTTACGCCTACCTCCCATATAACGCTTTATCTTAAATTCATATAATTTCTATATGCACAAAGTTTTTGGAAGAATAAGGACTTTGTTGAAATATTTAAGTTTTATTTAATAGCAGAAACTTTAATGACACGCCTACTATAACGCCCACTTTCATTAAAAGACTTACTGCCGTATTCATAAAAATTATTTTTGGTTTATTGAAGGCTTATTTGACAAATTTCTGTACAACATCTGTCAAATAAGGCCTTAATAAATCTAAAATATTTTTTATGAATACGGCAGTTAATTTACATATTTTAGTATAAAAAGATTATTCCAAAGCTATTACTGTAATCAATTTTGTGCTATAAAAGTGCACCAATTGGTGGCGGATATAAAAAATTCGACACAGGCGAAGATAGTGCTCTGACTTGTAAAATATTCACGTGAGACTAAAAATGTAATGGGCGAACAAAAAGGACTATTGATTCCAGGTGAGACTAAAAATGTTATGGGCGACCAAAAAGGTTCCTTTTTGAACTTTAATGGTGTTTTTTTGTATTTTCAACGTTTGCGAAGCTAGAATTTTAAAATTAGTGACTATTGATACGAGGTGAGACTTAAAATGTTATGGGCGACCACAAAAGTACTTTTTATCGTTTTTATGGTAATTTTTGTATTTTCAACGTTTGCGAAGCTAGAATTTCGAAATTAGTGACTATTGATACAAGGTGAGACTGAAATTATGGACGACCAAAAAATTAATTTTTCTCATTTTTTTATATTTTGTATAGATAGAATTCTGAATGTAGGTAATAATAAACCAAGTTGAATTTTTTAGTGAAGCAAAAAATGTTACTTTTATTATTTTTAGGGTCATTTTTGCAAATTCTAAATATATGATTCATAATTTTTGAAACTCAATAGCATTGATCTTGGTTTTAGGTAGAAAATATATGTAGAGTAAGGATTTATTACTCTACTCTTTTTTTTTCTAAGTGAATTGAATCTGAGATACAGTTTTCATAAATAGAACCAAAAATATTTAATAATTAAAAATAGAACTTGACTATTCAACAAACAGTAAAAACTGCGATATATATGTGCTTTAAAAATTTGCAAAACAAATGCTCAATTCACAAGCTGTCGTAAGTGTTGTACGTCGTAGAATTTGTACATATTTTGTTTGTAATTTCAACATTAATTTTTTGTACAACAATTTAACCTATGTTTATAGAATGTATAAATCTATATATATAAAAGAGTAACGTAACTGTCTGACTAACTGATTTATCATCGCACAGCCCAAACGCAAAAGTTAGAGTCATGAAATTTCGACAATCGGTTCCTCTCTCGATGTAAAGCTCCATTAAGAAGGGGTTTTTGATTCGTACTTTGAGGGGGTCAAATAGGTACCCTTACATCTACTAAACTAAAAATTATATAAATTAACGGTATTATAATTTACACAAAAAAGAGGCTGACAGATGTCGGTTTTTTTTTTTAATTTTCAACCTTTAATGGGTATATTTAAGTACTTTTTTGGTAACTTTCAAAAACTTAAAGCTAAAAAAAAAATTTGAACTAAATTAGTTTATCCACGAACAAATATTAATAGGATATCGGCACCTTTTTTCAAATTTGCATGCATAAAGGGTAAAAATTTTCCTTCTTTATGGTACATTTTTATACCCTTCACACAGTGAAAAAGGGTATATATAGGTTTTGTCATTCCGTGTGAAATTTCTACAATTTTCATTTCCGGCCCTAAAAAGTATAAATTTTCTGAAAGCTTATGAATAGGGGATTCGATTAAGATCTGTCCGTCTTACCGTCTGTCCGTTTGTATGTTGAAATCAACTTTTTTAAGCCCCCCGACATCGACTGGACCCGGGTGAGGTATTAAAATATCAAAAATATTCGGGAGTAGATCGGTATTGAAAATCAGAATTATCGGTAAATAAACAACTGAGATATGAGCAAAAACCCACGGCCTCGTCGTTTTTTTTAAACACAACAACAACATACATAACATTCACATTTATTATATTAGTGGGATAAAGATTTTTCAATTAAATTTCAATTAACTTCAGCTGGTAAACTCAAAAAACAATAAAAAAAAACACTTTTCTGTCTTCTCTCATTTATTTCAATTCTCAAACTTCATACCATGGTGTAATTACATAAGGTGATAGCGTAAAGGAGAGCAATTTTTGTCTCTCTTTTTTTTATATGGCGTTTGACAATTCTTGGCACTGAAATATTTTATTTAAGATTAAAAAATATATATAATAGATTGGACAAAATTAAAAAAATTTTTTCAACTTGTAATTTTCGTAGTCATCATCTATTCATGATTAGTAACTCCAATAATTGTTTATATTATTTCAGTTGATGCCAAAATTGAACGCACTGTTGATTCATTAAACGACTCTGAAAAAGCTCATCAGAAAAATATTGAAAAACTAATCTCCATTTTATCTGGTGAAGTAACGATTGATTTGCAACTACAATTTCTAATCCGCAGCAATCATGCAGATTTACAAATTTTGAGAGCTACAAAAGAGGCAGTGCGAGTATCAATTTGTCATACAGGAACTGTTATTGCTAATGGCTTTATGCATAGTGGTACAACTTCTGATCAATTTCTACGTGATAATCTAGATTGGCTGGCGCGCGCAACAAACTGGGCGAAACTGACAGCGACAGCATCACTAGGTGTGATTCATCGTGGTCATGAAAAAGATTCTTTAGCTTTAATGCAAAGCTATTTACCCAAGGAAGCCGGTCCCAGTTCTGGATATTCTGAGGGAGGTGGCCTCTATGCACTTGGTCTAATTCACGCTAATCATGGTGCAAATATTATAGATTATTTATTGCAACAACTAAAAGATGCCCAAAATGAAAACGTTCGCCATGGTGGCTGTTTAGGTTTAGGCTTAGCAGCCATGGGTACTCATCGTCAGGACCTATATGAACAACTTAAATTTAATTTATATCAGGACGATGCTGTTACTGGCGAAGCTGCCGGCATTGCAATGGGTATGATAATGCTTGGATCTAAAAATGCACAAGCTATAGAAGACATGGTTTCCTATGCTCAAGAAACTCAACATGAAAAAATTCTACGTGGTCTCGCTGTCGGTATTTCGCTTACAATGTTTGCACGCTTAGAAGAAGCTGACCCACTAATTACAAGCTTGTCTACGGATAAAGATCCCGTTCTTAGACGTTCTGGAATGTATACGATTGCAATGGCTTATAATGGAACTGGCAGTAACAAGGCTATCCGAAAACTTTTACATGTTGCAGTGTCTGATGTCAACGATGATGTTCGTCGTGCGGCCGTAACAGCCATCGGTTTTATTTTATTCCGAACCCCGGAACAATGTCCTTCCGTTGTAAGTCTCCTCGCGGAATCATATAATCCCCATGTTCGGTACGGTGCAGCCATGGCTTTGGGAATTGCATGCGCTGGAACGGGCTTAAGGGATGCTATTGCATTGTTGGAGCCTATGGCTAGATTGGACCCCGTAAATTTTGTTCGTCAGGGAGCCCTTATTGCCTCAGCTATGATTTTAATACAACATACCGATCAAACTTGTTCGAAGACTTCATTCTTCCGTTCCCTTTATGATGAAGTTATTTGCAACAAACATGAAGATGTTATGGCTAAATTTGGAGCCATTTTGGCCCAAGGAATAATTGATGCTGGTGGACGAAATTGTACTCTATCACTGCAATCGCGCACTGGTCACACCAATTTGCAAGCCGTTGTTGGATCACTTGTATTTACCCAATACTGGTATTGGTTCCCTTTGGCTCATTCTCTTTCTTTAGCGTTTATTCCAACTTGCGTAATTGGTCTTAATTCCGACCTAAAAATGCCACAAATGAAATTCAAATCATCCGCTAGACCCTCAATGTATGCTTATCCGGCACCACTTGAAGAGAAGAAATCGGAAGAGCGCGAAAAAGTTGCTACAGCTGTTCTTTCTATTGCTGCACGTCAGAAACGTCGTGAGACTGCTGATAAAAAAGAGGAAGAAAAAATGGATGTCGATGAAGAAAATAAAGATTCCGCTCCTTCAACTTCCAAAAAAGAAGATGAAAAGGATAAGTCAAACGAAAAACCGGATGAGAAACAAAAAAAGAAGGTGGAATTCAAAAAAGACGACGAAAAAGAAAAACGTGAAACTTCATCCGACAAGGAAAAAGACAAGAAGGATGAAAAAGAAAAACAAGAAAAAGAACCTAAGTTTGAAATTTTGGAAAATCCAGCTCGCGTCGTGCGACAACAACTCAAGGTCTTAAGCGTAGCTGAGAATCAATCATATGTTCCTCTTAAAGATGTAACAATCGGTGGAATTATCGTCATGCAACATACCGGTAAAGCTAAGGAACAAAAACTAGTAGAACCAGTGGCTGCTTACGGTCCCAAAAATGATGACGTCAAAGAGCCTGAACCACCAGAGCCATTCGAATATATTGAAGATTAATGAAAGCAATTTATAATTTAATTATTTTCCACTTCCCATTCAAAACTTAAGATCAACAATAACACTTAAATACTAAAAACAATTTTGTTCTTATTCACGATGTATTAAATACTAATGGCGAAAATTCTGCTGTACATTATTACCCTTTTTTCTAATTTTAATAAAATATATGTACGTGTAATATGCGCATACAGTAGCGAGAAAAACTAGACAAAATAGCTTTTCTAAATTTTATTTGGTATTTTCTTACTTTTTAGAATAAGCGAATAAAAACAGTTGTGTATAAAATAAAAATATTGTGGGACTTGAAGGATACAAAGCCGTAATTACTATATTTGACCTACTTATGCATCCGCTATTTTATTTAGGACGCCATCTTGGATTTTAACTTTTTAATATTTATCCTGTTCAAGTCCGTAACACTCATATGTCCAAAAATTTTACGAATAGCCCGAGATCACGTAGTATATCAAGCCGTTTTATTTGATATCCATATCGACCCCTCAGTTGTCAAGAAGCTAAAAAAGTAGATTTTCGTTTATAAATTCAAGGGCAACACATCATGTTTTGTGCGACTGACATTGTGTTTCCCCATCATCATGTGCTGCTAATTTCACCTGTATGAATTCGCCTTGAGCGTTACCAACTTTTTCAAAATGTCTGCCTGCATTTATAAAAATAAATTGTTTTTATTATACAATAAATAATTAAAGAGTTTCAGTCAATTTAAAACTTTTTAAAAAATTCAAAAATATGATTAAACCGTTTTTACTCTAAAGTTTTTTTTAAAAATTATTCAAATTTAAAAAGAAAATAAAAAAAATTGTGTGACATATGCCGGCATATATACAAAAACAAAATACATGTGTTTTTTAATTGTTGTGTGGAGGCGACTCAACTGCGGTCTTGGTCAGGCTGTTGTAAAATTCAAAGGAGAAGAATTGTGAGCAGGACGTCCTACCTGGTGCGGGGGTAGACACCTTTAGGAGTCTATCAGGGAAGGTGGTGGGCCCATACCGGGAAACTCTAAGTGTATATCAACTGAATCTGCATCATTGCAGAGCGGCTCCGGCGGTGATGATGCGATGTTTTGTGGAGGATGGGTTGGATATAGCCTTGCTACAGAAACCATGGATTGTTAGGGATAACATCATGGGCCTGTCTCGTCAGACCGCCAGTCTGTTTCACTCACAGACGGGAGGGAGGTTGAGGACATGTATCCTGGTGCGTCACGGTGTGTATGCTGTGCCGATGACGAATCCCTGTTCGCCGGATCTTAATGATAGGCACGGGTTCGGGATCGTTTCTGGTGGCGTCGGCTTAACTACCCTATGACACACCTGACTTTCATCCTTCGGGGGAGGTGAGGAATCTGGTGGAGTTCTGTAGGTTGAGGGGTATGCCTCTTGTCATGGGCTGTGATGCTAACTCACACAGTACTGTATGGGGCAATACGGATGATAACCACAGGGGACGGCAATTGCTGGAGTTTGTGGAGTGTCATGACCAGCTGGTCCTGAACAGGGGTGTCGAGCCCACCTTCGTGGATGCACGTAGGGCGGAGGTAATCGACATCACCTTATGCTCTGTCGGCATTCTGGATAGAGTTAGGAATTGGAGAGTGGTTGACAGATTGACCATGTCTGATCACAGAGCTACTCAGTTCGAGATTCTATATGGTAGGAGGCGGAGGAAGGTGCGATGGGGTATCAGGATTCCGAGGGATACGGATCGCACTAAGTACGAGGAGTGCCCTTTCGGTAGTGGATGAAAAGGATTCTACTCCATGGTGGAGAAGGGAACTGGAATCCAATCCGGCCTTTAACCGTTACATGAGGGAGGGGAATCCTAGCTTATGGGACGAGTATAAGGCGAGGAAGAAGGAGCTGGAGACAACTATACGTCTTCGGAAACGAAGAACGTGGAGGGAATTCTGCTCCGGCGTGATGGATACATCTGAAGTGGGGAGACTGCAGAGGATGGTGTCTAGAGACCCTGTCTTCAGAATGGGGCTTATTCGCAGGAGCGGTGGTGGCATGACGGAGACTACGGAGGGGACATTACAGTCGCTGATGGAGGTACATTTTCCTGGAAGTTTCATTTCGAATGACTCATGGGTTTCCGTTAATAGGGGAGCCAGTCAGGTAAGGCGGAGGGATGCTGAAAGGATAGTAACTCTTAATGGGGTTAGAAGTGCAATTTTGTCTTTTGTCCCATTTAAGGCGGCTAAGATGGATGGGATATTTCCCGCATTATTACAGTGGGGTATGAACACTCTACTTGTGGTGATTAGGGAAATATTTGTTGCCTGTCTTTCGACAGGGTATATTCCGGTGACATGGAGGGAGACCAGGGTGGTTTTTCTTCCCAAACCGGGGAAGAGGGACTATACGGAGGCTAAGTCGTTCAGGCCAATCAGTCTTACATCCTTTCTGTTGAAGGCAATGGAAAGGGTGTTGGTTGACTTCCTGGAGGAGAACACGCTGATGGATAGGCCATTGAGTGGGAGTCAGCACGCTTACAGGGCTGGGAGGTCTACTTAGACTGCCCTGCACGAACTGTTAAGGGCTTTCAATGGTGATCTGGCTTTGTCCGTATTTATGGACATAGAGGGCGCTTTTTATAGGATCTCTTTTGATAGACTGGGAAATGCTCTCGATAAGCGAGGGGTCGATTCTGTTGTGGTGAAGTGGATCAGCGCCATGCTCAGATGTAGGGCAGTGAATCTTATGAGCGGAAGCACCAGGATCACCTCTGTTGTGGAACATAACTGTGGACAGCCTTCTCAGGAGACTGGAGGTAATGGGCATACATACGGTAGGGTATGCGGATGATTTGGCAATTATGGTTGGTGGTAAGTTCATAGAGATTATTTTAGGTTGCATGAGACAGGCGCTCAGAGTAACCGAAGAATAGTGTTGTGAACAGGGACTAACCATAAATGCTGGCAAATCGGATGCTATGCTCTTCACGCGGAGAAGGAAGGGCGTAGAGTTTGGATCCTCAATGATTTTTGGAACCGAGATCAACGTGTCCAGGAAGGTGAAATATCTGGGGGTAACGCTGGATATGAAAATAACCTGGAATGATCATGTTGAGACAAGGGTACAGAAGGCAAAGAGGATTCTGCATCAATGTAAACGAGTTTGCGGTCAGAAGTGGGGAATCTCACCTAAGGCTGCACACTGGATTTACACAGTGGTGGTGAGACCGACGATCACTTACGCATATGTTGTCTGGTGGCCGAAGGTCTCTCAGGCAACGATTAGGCGGAAGTTCAAATATCATCTGAATAGGATGCAGATTGTGGATGATGATATTTGTAGAATGTGCCTGGAGGATGCCGAGACGGCAGCGCATGTAGTATGCGAGTGTCCGACGTTGGCGAGCGGAAGATTAAGGATCACACATTAATTGTAAGTGCGATGGGGGACCTTAGTCTGAGGGGAATGCTGGCGATTACAAAGGACTGTGCGATGAGGATTGTCGACAATCACCAGTCGGCAGTGGGAAATCGTTTTTCTAGTCCAGAGCAAACGCCGGTTGTGGCGCGTGACTCAGTGATTGATGGTATACCGATCGGTGGACACGAAATTACTGAGGAGCGAAGGGGGTCGAAAAGAGACCCGTGATAGTAGTGGTCTGCTTCGATATTCCCTCTACATGTGTATATAATTGTTGTGTTTGTTGCCTCGATGCATATATGCCTTGACATGAATTTTATTACTTACGAATACTCTAAGAACAAATTTTAAAAATCTGATCATATTTATACAAAATAGGTTACAAGGTCTATTCATGAATGGGCCCTGATAGGTTATATCTACAATTACTGTTTAACCACAATCCTGTAATTTTTTCATTGGTAGGCAACAGTGTTTACCTATTTGTCATTTTACTTTGTAAAAACTTCAAAAAATTACTTCTTAAAAATATCTCTGAAATCTGAGGGGAAAGTAAAAAAAAGTTGTAGTTAATGCGAGTTTCAGTCATTTACTTTCATGTGTAATCGTTAGGGTACATTAGGTTCGTTCGAGAACTCACAAATTTGTATGAATTTGTACAAATTTTTACTGCATTTTACGAAATTGCGTTCGTTTACACAAATTTGTAGTAAATGAGAGCACAAATAGAGAGCGAAATGTGACAGTTCTTGACTGAGTATTTGCAAATTTTTACAACAGAAATTTCTTGCTGTAAGATTTAGCAGAACCAAAAAACATATGATTCAAAAGGTAAACAAACAAAAGTAAGCAAACAAAACGTATACAATTTGTGAAAAAATATTAAAAAAAGGAAAATCCAAACAAAAGTGCAAAATATTATTAAATTTAAATTGTTTGTGAAATAAAGTTAGTTAACAATGTCTACAGATGAAAGAATGGAACTGCCTGAATCTGGCGCAGGTATACATACTTAAATACATATTTGCATATATGTATGTATGTACATAGTTCCCATTAAACTTTATTTATTTGCCATCAGCTGTTGCTTCAATCTTACGAATTTTTACAAATGTCTGTTCGAGTACTTTTTTGAACAAATTCTCTTTTTGGGAGTAAAATTTTCAATTTACTAAATAATTACTCATTTACTACAAAGTGCAGTAAAAATACTCGAACGAACCTATTATATTATTCCTTTCTATATATTAAATATTTGATTCGAATTTTAAATATTAAATTTATTGTAAATCAATTTTATTTTTGTATAAAGATTATTTATTTTATTATTTAATTTCGTAAAATACTTTCTAAAATAAATTAAATTGTAATCATGTTAAGAATCTAAAAAAAATATGCCGATATTAGCCGAGTGGAATGCATTTTCGAAACCAGCTACGATTTCATCATCAGCATTCTTTATCGGTACACTCAGATGTAATTAAGAAAAGTATTTATAATAATTATTTAGTTTTTTTACCGTTTTTATTTTAAATATTAACTAAAATTATTCAAGCTCAAGGTCTTTTTATAATTCAAATAATATCTTTAATATTTATTATTCTTCCAATATTTTGCTACCCCATTATGTAGCATCTTCAGGAAATATTTGTTTTGATTTTTGTAAAAAAAATTTTTGTATGAAAAAAAAATAATAAATTTGAAATAACAACCTTTTGAAAACATTTAACATATAAATTTCAACATTTTGTCATATGAAAAAATTGTGTAAAAAAGTAATAACTTAAAAATTAACAAACAAAAATCAAAACAAATATTTCCTGAAGATGCTACACAATGGAGTAGCAAAATATTGGAAGAATAATAAATATTAAAGATATTATTTGAATTATAAAAAGACCTTGAGCTTGAATAATTTTAGTTAATATATAAAAAGTATTTATGTTACAATTCAATGTAATTAGAATTAGGTTATAATCAAATGACTTTTCTTATGTTAATATTCTTTTATATTCGTAATACATTTTTGTAATGCCTTCAATATCCATCCTATGGCGGGAATTATTAAAGGCAAGATTCTTGAAATGATTACAATTTAATTTAATTAAGGAAATTTATTTATTTATTTAATTTCTTAGTAATATAAAAAGCCTACAAAGCCAAATAATTTATATTACAGATATAACAAATGCCTTTAAGTTTTATTAAAAACTAAAAAGAAATACAATAATACATAATCCAATAAAAAAATATCTTAATACTACAAAAAAAATGAATTATAAGTAACTATTTTTTTCGGCTCTCCAACCAAAGATAATAAAGTATATCTATATATGAATAAAATCCAAAAGAAAAATTAATTAATAGAATAATTTAACTTAAGCCAAAAATAAAAATTTACAGTTAATTTAATATTATTTTTATGTAGGATTTTTTTGTTCATTATTCATTAATTTTTTTAAACAAAAGTCTGGCAGCTATAAGCAGAAGAACACAAGCGAATATAACAAAACAAAAAAATTATGAAAAACGCGCGAATATAGAAGAAGAACGTAATGCAATGTATTTTTTCTTTTATTTAGAAAGTCAAAAAGTCAATAGAGAAGGCACGGTTTATTCAGAATAAAAATAAAGTACAATTATTCGTGTAAAAATTTAAAGATATTTGTGGTATAGTAGTTAGATACTATATGAAATACGAATTGTAAATAACATTAGAATGTTGATTTATAAAAAAATAATGTCCACGGAAGGTAACAATGTTGTCGCAGGCGGTCGTACTTGGGCAGAAGAAGTAGATGCGGATGTAAGTATTGCTTTGTTAAGAATTAATATGGCATAAATATTGATAAAACGTTTTTAGTCGAAGGGCTCAATTAATAGTAGTCTATCGGATGCAAATGATTCACGTCGCGATATTTCCCTGGAGTTTTTAGATGGTGTAAATGAACAAAAGTTCGAAAAGCTTGTCAAAGAGGAGAAATTAAAAACACCTTTCAAAAGGCGTCATTCACAAACCCCGAGCATTGAAAGTCGCTCAAATAGTCCAAATAACAGCTGCGGGAGTAGCAGCAATGAAGGTGATAATACTGACCGCGACTTTAAAAATCACAAAAACGAAAAGCGGCCTAGACAAAACAGCTTCACTTCATCATCGTCCTCTTCGTCTTCATACACCGAATCGGACCCATCCATTCTTTCAAGGCGTCAGAAACAAATTGATTACGGAAAGAATACAGTTGCCTATGAACGTTACATAGAAACAGTACCAAGATCAAAAAGAACCCGTGACCATCCCCGAACCCCAAACAAATATGGAAAATACAGTCGTCGTGCGTTTGATGGACTTGTAAAAATATGGCGTAAGCAGTTACATTGCTATGATCCGCCAAATCCAAATCATTCGAATGTAAATGCAGATCAGAATGATTTCAGCTCTGATTCGGACTCCAATTAGCTTCTGCCATTACTTTTTTATTGTTCGAGTGTATTAAATCGCTTAAACATTACTCATATTTTATTTTTTTGTTAATTAATTCAATATGAACTAACTTATGCATACAAAACTGAATTGATTTCTAATAAAGTTATATCTATTTAATATATTTTTTTTATTAAGTAAAATATATTTAGTTACGCAGTCTTAAGTAACTCTTCTGAATTCTCGTAGTTAATTAATATACATTCATAGAGAAAATTAAATGTCAAACCATAGGAATTAAAATTTAATAAAACATCCATGAACTTCTTATGAACTTGTTTTTTTTATTCCCATACGAATAAGAAAATACACTCCATCTTACATATTATGATATTTTATTCTCACTTGAAAAGTTACCAAACCATGTATCGTAATATCTGATGTGTACAATGACATTCAGTCTTTCTATTTTTAATTGGAGAAGGGTGAGTTATACCCTTTTTATCATTTTTTATGATCTCGGGCATATTTTTCTGTAATATTTTGTTTTGCCATTAGGCTTTATATTACGAAAATAAGTAAAAACAGGTAGGAGCACTATATTCGGTTGAGCCGAATTTTTGATTCTCAAAACCAATTTTATTTACATTAATAGCACAAAATTTATTATTTTGTCATTAACAGTAATTGCTATGGAATAATCTCTTTACTAAAATATGTATCACTTTCTTTGTATAACTTCGAGAATTGCACGTTGCTGGAATTTTTTGCCCTTGAATTACGTATTTTTTTCCCAATCAAACAATGTATTTCGCCTTAAAGATATGAAATATTTTGCTAATTTTACTTGATTATTTTCTCCTTTTTTTTTTGTTGTTAACTCAACTTATTACCAAATTGATTGGTGTTTTCCTATTTATTATATGTCTGCTACATAGTTGAACATTTGTAATTATGTCTAGGTTCTTTATTTATAATTTGGCCTGGAAGGCTTTGTATTGCTGTGTTGAATAAATAAATACGCTAGTAAAATATTTTTGTAATTTTAGTTTTTCAATGAAAGTGGGCGTTAAAGTAGGCGTGTCAATATAGTTTCTGCTAATAAATACAACTTACATATTTCAACATAGTCCTTTATTCTTGCAAAATCTTTATTCATAGATAAATTATATGAATTTAAAGCGTTATATCGGAGGTGGGCGTTAAAGTGGGCGTGTCACATTTATTTTCCGTTAATACAAAGCCTTTGACCAAACAGCAATGTTTACATAATTTTAGAATTATAAATCTAATTTTGTTAGTTTTATTACGTTTTAAATTCTGAATATACCGAAAAATACACTGTGCGGTATCAATTTTCGTACATTGAGATCAGTTATAGATATAACTCCTTTCCTAACTAATCGCTTTCAGTAATTATCGGAAAAAATATTTTTTTTAATCAGGAAATGTACATTTGAAATTTCATGTCTCTACGTAAATGCGTTTGGACAAACAAAAATTGCATTTTATTCGATGTTGGAAGGACATGGTTTTTTAACTACTCATTACGAGCTATAACTCCCTTCGTAATATTCCGATTTAGCCCATTTTTAATGCCAAACAAACCTTGTGTATAAGAAATATTTTGGCAATATTTGAGTCCCCTAGCTATTTCGGAGGAAAATAGCAAGATCGTCATAAAATTAAACCCCGAATCAGAAAAAATGTACTTTATGGGATATAAAATGGATATGTCGATGTGTTACAAATGGAATGACCAAATGAATATACCCCCACCATTTTTTTGGTGGTGGGTGTAAAAATATGTAATGAACACAACGCAAACAATTTTTTATGGCCAACAGAGCGGTCCAGGTTCTGCTTATAATTTTATTAAAATGAATGAATATACTTTAATTTGTTTGTTCTAAAATTTTGGAGATTATTATTAGACAGCAGATTATGACTCATATTGGTAGTGGTGGTATGATTCATGATTATCAATCTGGGTTTAGAGTGGGTTATAGTACTACAGGAGTTTTGTTAGATATTACTGAATCAATTAGGTGCAATTATGATAGTGGAAGAATAAGTGCACTTATATTCCTTGATTTTTGCAAAGCTTTTGATTCGATTTGTCATGGTCTTTTAATTAAAAAGTTACATAATCTATTTGGATTCAGCTATAGTGGATGTAAACTTCTTTATTCTTATTTGACGGACCGCTATCAGTTTGTTCAAGCTGGACCTAATGTGTCTGATGTTATTTGTGTTCATAGGGGTGTACCTCAGGGATCTATCTTGGGACCCTTGTTGTTTATGATGTACTTGAATGATATATATTCTAAGTTATCCTTTTTAACTGGTTATACATATGCTGATGATGTGCAACTATTGGCTTCATTTGGATCATTATCGCTTGCCAGCTCTTGTGACAGGATTAATTCAGGGGGGTTATTATGTAATTCGATTCGAAAGAAAAAATTTACGAATTCGTATAAATTGTATTATGTAGTACTATTTTCGGAAATTTATTTCCGAACGTTCGTAAATTGAGGGATTTTTTCTACCCCCTTTCGGAAAACAAAAAATCCCTTTCGAAAATGCAACTATGTAGTACGAAAGCAAACATCAAAAGTGTTAGTAACGTACGTATTTCTTTCGAATGCCATTTTGTTTGCGGAAATTCATGTGCATATTATTTTATATACAAAAGTTTAATAAGTTAGCTCAAAAAAATTAAAATATATCAATATAGGTTCTTTATTACTAAGTTATACATATTTATAATTTGGCCTGGAAGGCTTTGTATTGCTGTGTTGAATAAATAAATAAATATAAAAAGATCGAAGAAATTTACATAATAGTTAAATAAAAACTTTGAAATGTAAGTGTATGAATTTTATATTTGAAGAATAAAAAAATAGATTTAATTGCTTTGTTTAAAGGGAATCTTCTAAAAAAGGTGTATATACGAAACCAAGACAATATGAAATAATGGTGGAGTTTATGAAATTGCATCCGGATTTGGCAAAATGACACCTAAATGTTTCAAATGCTAAAAGTAAGAGCAGAGAATTGTGGCAAAGGTTATCGCAAGATTTGAATGCTGCAGGTCCACCTTCACATGAGGTTGAAAAATGGAAAAAGGTTTGTATATATGTATGTATGTATATTTTGACTCATAACTATAACGTTTTTGCAAATTTATGTGGTTAAAGGTATGGGCAGATTTCAAGCAGCACATTAAGGTTAAGTCCCGCCGGAACAAAAATAGCCTTTCTGGAACTGGAGGAGGTCCAAGTAAATACTGTTCTTTAACACCACTAGAAGAACAAATTTCTGAATTACTTGCCATTAATTATTCTATTGAAGGGATGAGTGGCACGTCAAGATATGGGGCACAAGCAAATAATCTTGCTACTACAAGCATTAGAGAAGAAGATGTAATACAAGAAGCCATTACAATATCTTGCAATGACATATCGGTAAACACTTCTGAGGAAAATTCATTTGATATTTTAAATATCAATACTCCACGTAGACGTAACCGTGAAAATTGTTCAAATAAGCAGACTTTATTAGAAAAACAAGTAGAAAATCAAATAAAATATCAAGAAAAGTCAATAGAACTGTTAAGCAAATGTGACGAAAATCAGAAAACTATTATAAGAGAAATGAAAGAAACAAATATGAACCTAATAACAGCAAATAAATACTTAAACGGAACAGTGATTTCAAGGAGCGTATATATAAGTTAGAAAAAGAAAAGTTAGAGTTTAAAAAAAAAAAATTAATTGGAAAAAAAAGAACGAAAGGAACGTATTTATAAGCTTAAAAGAGAAAAGTATGAATTTATGAAGAAAAATGAATTGGAAAGAACGAAATGCAAAATTGCAAAGCTTGAACTAAAAAGAAAAATGTTTGAATTAGAGAGCAAAAGAAATTGTTGAGGTTTTGCTATGTACCTTTTTTTTATTAATTTTTGTTTTACTCTTTTATGAATTTTTATTTTTATGTTATTATTTTTTATGTGCCTCTTTATTAACTTATTTTGTTTTTTATTATGCTCACATATGTAGCTATTAGTTTCACTGAATTATTATTATTTTACTCTTTCAATAAATGTTGTTATTTATTTTTAAATTTTGTAATATATTTATTTTAGGAATTCATATATTTTTTAGTTTCAAATATATCGTCTAAATTTCTTGATCTTTTTTATTGATTATATATGATTTTTTCCAAGCTTGAGATCAACTTTTTTGGTTTTTTTATAAAAAAAATTAAAAAAACCAAAAAAGTTGATCTCAAGCTTGGAAAAAATCATATATAATTTTTTAGTTTCTATACATATTATTTTTAATTTCATTTCTTATACTTTTTGCAACATTTCTTTCTAAACTATTTTCTGTATTGTTGCTAAAAGAAGATGAAGTAGTTATTTCTTCCTCAGTTTGAAAACTATCACTCTCTACATTAAACATTAAACAAATATTGTGTAATGAACAACACACGTTAAGGATTTGAACTGCCTTTTCTGGAGAGCAATGCAGTTCTCTCGCAGCCAAAAGGCAACGAAATCTTGCTTTGAGTAGACCAAACGTTCTTTCTACGATCGATCGTCCTTTAGAGTGCTGATCATTAAAAAATGATTCAGAAGAATTCTCAATAGCATTCCTATATGGTGTCAAAATCCATGGTTCCAAAGGATAACCGGAATCACCTGGAAAATAATGAGTTTATTTTGAAGTTTATAGATATAAAGTGTACATTTTTACCAAGAATTCTAGTTCCAGTATCTCCAGCTTGAAACTTTTCTTTTAAGTATTGCCTCTCTACAGACAAATTCCAAATATGAGAGTCGTGGCAAGCGCCTCCAAAACGTCCATCGATAGCTCTAATGTACATTTCGTGGTCACAAATCTAAAGAAATTAATAACGTATTTTAATTACTTGTTATATGTATTTATATGCATGTTAAATCCTACCGCCATAGCATTTATACTGTGTTTAAGTTTTCTGTTAAAATATAAATGCTCATTGTTATAAGGTCTTATTATTTGTATGTGAGTTCCATCTACAGCCCCAATAACTCCTGGTATTGAACATTTACTATAAAAAAATCTTTTTGCCTCCATTTTTTTCTCTTCGCTCATTGTAAAAACTATATGTTTAGGACAAAGATTTTTTTGTATTGATGCACATACCTCCGATAAACATACAAAAAAATATATGATTGAGACATTCCCAATAAACGGTCTTGGCCAATCTGATGTTGATAACCACCTTGCGCAAGAAATTTCAAGGTGGCTGCCAATTTTAAAATAGGAGGGACGGCAGTGGATCTTTGTGGTGCTTTTAAGTCACTGTTGATGGAGTTCAGTACGTACATAAATGCGTTTTTACTAAGCCGAAAGTTTTTCACGAACCTGAAATTATTTTTTCTTTATTTAATAAAATTTTTATACGCGCTTTTCGTTTTTGTTTAAATTAAATTACTTACGAATTTTCAGTGAGTTCCATAATATTCGATGTATCTCTTATATACTTTCTTTGGACTCTTTCTGGAACAACATCTTCTTCATCACTTTCCCACAACAA
This sequence comes from Phyto melanocephala, assembly GCA_941918925.1. Taxonomy (NCBI): domain Eukaryota; kingdom Metazoa; phylum Arthropoda; class Insecta; order Diptera; family Rhinophoridae; genus Phyto; species Phyto melanocephala. The sequence goes on from OW799233.1 coordinate 183,438,475, forward strand.
AACACAATCCATTTTTACGTTTTTATTTATATATATTTTTTTTTGTTTGAATATTTTTAAATTTTTTGTAACAATTTTGACACTTGAACAAAACTACGCAAAATGCTGCCAAGTCTTTACGTATTAAAACTTGGCATCATTTCGTTTTTCCCTTAAAATTTTATTTACAACTGTGCAGACGTTTCGAAAGTACTATATAATAAGAATTTCTTTTCGAATCGGAAATTCTTTTCGAATGTATTTACGATTCGAATCGAATTACATAATAACCCCCCAGAACTAGCTAGTATTGTTAATTGGAGTATGGTCAGTTATTTGAATTTAAGCCCTTCTAAATGCAAGGTGATGATTTTTTCTAAGTGTGATGTGATGTTGGATCTTGTGCTGGGTAATAATGTATTGGAAGTCGTTACACAATATAAGACGCTTGGTATAATATGGATAATAATTGACATATAATGGTCATGTTAATTTTGTGATTGCGAGGATATCTTGGACATTGCGAAGATTATATAATTTGGCCTATTACTGTTATTGCATGACTACACGTTGTGAATGGTATATAAGATTCGGCACGGCCGAATATAGCACTCTTACTTGTTTGTAAATAAAATCAAAAGTTATGCATGGATTTTAATGCAATATGCCTCGTTTGTCTGAAATTTATTTTCTTCTCATTATTTTGGTTGATTTCATTATGTAAATCAATTTTGTAGAAAATTCAATTAGACTGATAAAGCTATATACAGTATAACCTTGGAACCACAGGTAAAATGTATAACAAAAATTTTTATTTTCAAATCAATGTAAAAATTCAAAATAATACTTACAAATTAAAATAATTTTTTTTATGAAACTTATAACAGCTAAATTAGACATAACCATGAAAATTAACATATTAATTTCTGCCCTAATAAATAAATATTTATTTTATTAAACGTTTTCTTATCTTAGACGCAATCGCAATATCAATCTATTGTTATATATTTGTACAATATTTTATGTAACTAATATTACATAACATTTAATAAAAATTTACAGAAATAGTGGACATGCTTACTTAGGCAAATAATTTATAAATGTGAAAGTGGATTTACGATCTTTGATTAAAGTCAATTTTTGATGAATGTGATCTCATTTGTTGTGCCACAGAAATCAATTTTTAAATCATAATAATTGTTTTCTGCCTTATTTATAAACACTAACAACGGTTTATAACGGGTTTATTATACGACTAGTTTTCTATGGAAATTTAATATTAAACCTTTACAGATTTTTTATAAATAAGGCCGCTAAGCGCTAAATTAAAAACAATAAAATTAAAAACAAAACTTAATTTTTTTGTAATAAAAACATTTAACAAAAAAAGCTTTTATTATTTCTTAAGTTGTTCTAAGTTCGTTAATATGTTGTCTAATTTTTCCATTTGTCGTTTTTCCATGCATTCCAAATGTTTGTTTATACGCATTTCCATTTCTTGAAATCGGTCGTCAATATGTAGTTTTAATTGATTTAAAAAAGCTTCATTTGCTGTATCGTTATGAAAAGTGCTCTCTCCTTTTTCGCTTAAATTAATGTTTGATTTGACGATCCTATCCAAAGAATTAGATTGATTAGGTTTTGGTATAAGTTTGGACCATTCGAATGTTGGGCCCAGTTGTGTAGATGTATTTTGCAAGAGACTTTGAACTTTTGGAATACTTATGCAACTCGAGTTAGGTAATAAAGTTGTTATTCCATTCGGATTTGGAGCAGTATGCAATATTACGCCAAAAATACAAACATCCTCGAAATTTGTTAAGAACTGCAGGCAAAGAAAAATTAAAAACCTTAACAGCTGTAACAAATAACTTTTTTACCTTTAATGTTAAATCCGTTACTCCCGATTTTTCAATTTCGACATCATATCGATATGTTTTAAATTGATCATCCGATTCGTCTATAATTATTCCATAAATAGTTTTAAAATATTCTCTTATAGGTCCTTGGAATATTTCTACCTTAGATACATTACATGCAAAAGACACAGCTTGAATTTTATGGCGTGGAAAAATTTGAACATATATTTCGCAATGTTCTGAAGAACGTCCCTTGCTCAAGAGTATAGATTTTTCTTCATTTATTAGTTCATTTAAATTTGGTCTAAAAATGTTAAATATTACTTTTTTGAATTATTCTGGCCTACGGTAATTTTCATAAATTATTTTTTTTAAGATATTTTGAATTAAATTGTAAGCATTTTAAGAATATTGAAAAATTATTTTGATATTAGCCAAGTGGAATAAATTTTCGAAACCATCTACGATTTCATCATCGGCACTTTTTAATCAGTATACTCATATGTAATTTTTAAACTACTATTCATGTTACAATTTAATGAAATTAGAAAATAACATTACATTACATATCAAATTGCATTATTTTCATGTTCATATTCTTAATAAATTTTTGCCATGATTTCTACATCCATTCTTTGGCTGCGTATGTCTTCAGGAGAGACAAATATCCTTCTATAATTAGATCCTAGTAACGACAAAGGATGGCGGTGTATATAATTAACGATCTAGAATACAGAGCAACAATTTGAGAAATTATGTCTATTGTCCTAAACTTGATTGACTACTTAATGGATTTTGATAAAACTTGGTATGGATAATAATATAATTTTTATATATATCGTCTAAATTTCTTGATCTTTTTATTGATAAAAATCATATATAAAATTAATTAAATTAAAATGTAAGGTATATTTTAATATCAATGTTTCCTCCAGATGTAAATTGAGGACAAATTATAATATTTTAAGGGCTATTATTCGTGTTAAAAATTCTTGAAAAAAATGCTCGCAATCAATTATATATCCAATAGTGTGATTTTATAAAAAAAATAAAATTGTATTTTTTGACCGTTGGAAATTTTTATTATTTATTTTATTTTTTTTTTATTTATTAATTTTTAGTAGAAGTTTGTAGCCGATTATGGCCTAGAGGCTTGGTTGCCAAAATTTAAATAAATAAATAAATAAAAAAAAGTAATATAAAAATCCCCAAAGCCCAATAAAACTACAGATGTATGTAAAGGGTGTTTTTTTAAGCCCGATAGAACTTGAAATTGTAAAAAATAACACAAAAATTTAAATTGTAATCAAAATTTTTTTTTTATTCGAAAGATCAATACGTGACATTAACATTTGAAAATGATTTCGGGCATATGGGCACCGCGGCTGTTCTTGACGAAGCGCATTCTGGACGTCCAATTTTGGACGATTGGGCTCTAGAGCAGTTGGCAACTGACCCGTTGTTTTATCGCAAAATTGTGTTCAGCGATGAGGCGCATTTTTGGCTTAACGGGTTTGTTAATAAGCAAAATTGCCGCATATGGAGATAGACCAATCCACAAGAGACCTTACAGACTCCATTACATCCAGAAAAATGCACCGTTTGGTGCGGTTTTCACGCTGGTGGCATCATCGGACCTTATTTCTTCAAAAATGAGGCCGAAACTCGCGTTACGGTCAATGGAGATCGTTACCGCACCATGATCAATGATTTTTTGTTTGAAAATATGGATGACATTGATCCGGAGGAGATGTGGTTTCAACAGGATGGCGCTACGTGCCATACGCGAACGCAACCATCGACTTATTGAAATCAAAATTTGGCGATAAGTTGATTTCGAGAAATGGACCTGTCAATTGGCCTCCAAGGTCGTGCGATTTGACACCTCTCGATTATTTCCTGTGGGGCTACGTGAAGTCACTGGTTTATGCTGATAAACCAGCAACAATTGACGCCTTGGAGGCCAGCATTGTTCGTGTTATTCGTGACATACGCCCAGCAGTGCTCGAAAAAGTGGCCCAAAATTGGACGTCCAGAATGCGCTTCGTCAAGAACAGCCGCGGTGCCCATATGCCCGAAATCATTTTCAAATGTTAATGTCACGTATTGATCTTTCGAATAAAAAAAAAATTTTGGTTACAATTTAATTTTTTGTGTTATTTTTTACAATTTCAAGTTCTATCGGGCTTAAAAAAACACCCTTTATATTACAAAGAAATATTCTTAAATTAATGATTAATATATTGGGTTATTGATGGTTATAATGATATTATAATATTTCTTTAGTTTTTATTGTAGATATTTATTCATACATAATAAATTCGGGTTTTTCTGCTTTGTAATATATAATATATACATATAGGTATGTATATTAATTGGCCTAGAGTGGCTTTTTATATTACATGAATAAATAAATATAAAACAATTTTTAATATTTTAGCAATTATTTGAACAATTGGCTCCCCAGCCAAACGAAAGAAACAAGTATCCCATTAGTAGTACTCAACCAACAAAAGTATCCAGTAAGAGAATAAGAAAAAATATATATAAATAATAAGTAATTTGTTGGTACAACAGACATTATGTCAAACGAGTTAAACAACAGTATAAACGAGTATTAAAGAGAATATAAAAGGTAGGTATATAAAAAATTAGACAGAATTAAATAAAAGTATATAAATGCATTGACATTTTCAAATCTAGTTATCGCAATGATGTTTCTAATGTTGTTTATGTTTCCATAATAATAAATCTTCAATTTCTAATCTCACTGATTTCACCAATATCTTTTTGTTACAATTTGAATTAGGATACCAAGTTGATACCATATACATATGTATACTGATTTTTTCAAAAGTATTACATCCTTATTCTTCTTCTTTTAAATATAATTAATCAGAAAAACAAGTTATCATAAATTAAACAAGAAATTATTAAGTAATTAAAGAAAGAATTTGAGTATTCAATAAATAGCAAGAACTGCGCTATCAACGTAGCGAATATTTACCTATTAAATAAATAAAATAAAGAAATATTTTGGGATGTTCGTATTTTAGGGTATTTATAATTTTGCGAGAGCACTGTATATTAAAAAAATATTTTTGACTGTAACTTTGCCGATTAACGACAGATTTCTATAACCCAACCAACAATTTTTCAATTTTAATTTATTTTATTTTTCTAATCCCTTTTAAAATAAATTAAAATTGAAAAATTGTTGGTTGGGTTTTTGAAAAAATTTTTTATAGTTTTTTGTTTTATTTTTGAATTCTCATTTTGTTAATGAGAATTTAAAAATATAACTTATAAAAATTTTAAACTTTTTCAAGAATTTGGGTAAAGTAAACCTTGGCATAAGCACCAGTGAAATGCATATAAACCAGCTTAAACCCAAGAACCAAATAAATATAATTGAAAAATTATGGGAGCATATCCTAAATAATTTAGTAAATTATATTTTTTTTAATTATACATACATACATATATTTAATTTAGGATGCGAGAAGTATTTCTATATTTTCTAACAAATATTTTTTTAATTTAATTTTAAACGTTGATAACACCGAAATATTTTTCAAACTTTCTGTTAATCCATTATATTCACTCGGACCACTGAAGCTAATACGTTGCTTAGTACAACACCATACAACATTTAAGTCCTGAAAATGTCTGGTAGTTATTTGTGAAATTGACATGTTTTGGGGAAAAGTTAAACCGTGTGAACCAATTCCATTTATACACTTAAAAACATACAACAGTATGTTAATTTTACTTGATTATTTATTATTTTCTTTGTTTTTTGTTGTTAACTCAACTTACTACCCTACTGATCGGTGTTTTCCTAATTTTTATATGTATGCTACATAGTTGGTATTATGTTAGTATGTCTAAGTTAATACTTTAATTGAAATGCTACTAATTTGGACTATTTACCTATTTTTTGTGCTTAATTGTTATTAATTTTTATTGTTGGTGGGGAGCTAATTTCGTGCTTTGGTGATTAGTAATTTGACATTTTTTTTCTAATATAATTACATATATTTTTATAATTATTTTTGGTATTTTATTTTTATATGAATTTATGTACAAATTAAATCTATTAACTTAGATTCTTTATTACTAAGTAATACATATTTATGATTTGGCCTGGAAGGCTTTGTATTGTTGAATAAATAAATAAATATCGTGTGGTATAGAAAGATACACCTCGTCGTTCACCTTCAATCTTCACCTTCTGCATTCCCCTTTCCTACCTACCTTCAATTTAAGTCTTAATGTGTGTAAAAAGGTTTGATAATAAAAACTGCTAAATCCTCTCAAAGAAAAATTTTTGTAAGAAAAACTGCTAAATCCAGTACATTATTAGTTCAGTGTTTATTACTAATTCCAATTCTTTTTTTTTTGTAGATTACAGTCATACATAACTAGATTTTCCTCTCAAGCTACAAATATAAAAATATAAGAAGTTTTCTTTCTCTCCTGTAAAAATTGCTAAAAAGGATTTAGCAGTTTTGCATATTAAGCCGACAATATGTAAATTCTAAAAACAATTATTTTAAACATCTTGCAAGTATTCGTAAAAACGTCAATTATTCAAAAATTCAATATTGCTAACATTTAAAAAAAAAATTAACAATACTAGAATATAAATATAATAAATGTGAATGTTTGTATGTTTGGATATTTGTTACTCAATCACGCAAAAACGGCTGAACGGAACCAAATGAAATTCGGCACATAGATAGATAACAACCTAGATTACCACATAGGCCACTTTTTATCACGATAATAACGCGAAGTCGTTGGCAAACTCATCATCACACATCCTAAACGGGTTGTTTATGTTGTAAATATTTTTGTTTTTGTTGTTAATACTAAGTCTAGCTTTTCCGATAACTGCGCAGACGAAGTCGCGGCCACAAGCTAGTACTAGAGTAAATTAAATTAATGTAAACATACTGGGATACTTTTGATTGCAAAGTAATAACAACAATAATAAGCACTATTAAATTTTACGTAGTAATTAAAGTATATTTATTTATACACAATTAAATTTTACAATAGTTTATTTAATTTTTTATATATATACATATGTATAAACAAGCTTAACCCAACAACAAAATATTAAAAAAATAAGAGAGCACATCCCGAAAAATTAAGCAAGTCATCTGTATTTACCTTTGAAAAAAATCTGCATTGGCAGCTTTAACTTGAAGCGATTGTAAAAATTCACATCCACTAATCTGTGACCAATTGCTAGATGCTTTCAATTCATTATTATCCATTTCTTGGCATTCGTTTTTCAAAGCAAATGTTTCCAAAAAATCTTTGTTTACAAAAATGCAAATATTTTAAGTTTTTTATTACCATTAATTAATAAATAGATAGATAAATAAATATAAAACAATATTGCCACAAAATGGAAAGTGCGATTTACTCTTAGGAAAATATTTTAAAAAATGTGTAATTAGTAATAATATTAAACTACATAAATTAAGTATTAAAGTGATTAAGTAGGAACTTTTTTCGAAACATAATGTCCACAAATGTACAAAAATAAATTTAATAAAATACAACTTGCTAGCTCTTTTATGTTCGTAAAAATTGTATTTATTTATTTATTTCTGACTCCAACTTTGATTTTCATTTTTTACATAGTTGATTGTCTTCTACTAGTCAAGCCCAATCATTTGATACCCATATTGGCTCTCTGGGTGGTATAGAAACTTAATAATTTGTCTACATCTGTCAAATTCAATATTTCTATTTTATTGTCTACAATAAATATTTCGCAGATGCAGTTGGTTCAAAACATACTGAAAAATACCAAACCAATAATATTGTTTTTTTAAGAATCAAAAAATGTTTATACAGTCAAATACCGATAATTCGTAATCACAAGGGACCGGCCATTTCATACGAATTATAGGGGTTTTCGATTTAGCGGGGTTTCGATTTAACGGGGTTAAAATAAAATAATTACGAATTAACGGGGTTTTCAGTTAATTTACTAAAACGATAAAAAGAAACATAAAAAACAATTGTTAAAAATAAAATACAAAATAAATAATATACATTTTTTTTTCTTACTTTTATATTTAGTTATTGTAACGGCTGGGGAGCCAAAGGATATTAAATTGAATTAAAGAATTAGAAAAGTAAATTATTCTATGATTTATATATGTATAGGTATATATTTTTTTTCTCTCTTCCATTTTTATTTTGGTTATTGATGTAGTTTAAGTAAAGTTGTAATTACTATTTAATAATTTGTTTTGGTCTTTTGGGGCTTTTTTATTACGAAATTGAATAAATAAATAAAATAGCAAATTCATTTGCTTATGTGTAATTTTAAAAGGAAACAAAAAACAATAAAATAAAGATAAAACTGACAAATTCATTTTCTTAACTAAAATACATAATGTACATATTTACATTATCTAAAATTAATTTTAAAAACATGAATGATTTGCATTTGTTTCAGACTTTTCTCACAGAGGTTGTCGAAGGTATTTTCTATTTTTCTGAAGGAATTAAAAATTTCTTTGTCCACAGTATGATTAGAGACATAAAATCTTAATTTATGAATTGCCATCAGCGTCATTACTTTCTATGTTGTTAGCAGGGTACACTTATACAAGGCGGCGGTGCCAGCCCAGCTGACAATTTTTTTGTGTTCTGGAGTATGTCAAACTACATATTAACAAAATGATTTCAACTCCGAAAATTGTCAAATTTCATACATAAAAAAAGAGAGCCGAAAATCGCTCTACTTTACGCTATCACCTTATGTAATTACACCATGGTTGTTAGCTTTTAGCATTCTTTCAATTTTTCTGTTGTTATACCCTTCACACAGTGAAAAAGGGTATATATAGGTTTGTCATTCCGTGTGAAATTTCTACAATTTTCATTTCCGACCCCATAAAGTATATATTTTCTGAAAGCTTATGAATAGGGGAGTCGATTAAGCTCTCTCAGTCTGTCCGTGTGTATGTTGAAATCAACTTTTTGAAGGCCCCCGACATCTCTTGGACCCGGGTGAGGTATCAAAATATCAGAAATATTCGGGAGTAGATCGGTATTGAAAATCAGAAACATCGGTACATAAACAACTGAGATATGAGCAAAAACCCACGACCACCTCGATTTTTTTCACAAAAACAACATTACAACAACATACATACATACAAACGTGTATACTGGTTAGAGTAAACATGGCATCGAATCCCAGCTGAGGCAAAAAAATTTTTTTTTATTTTTCTTTTTAATTTTTATTTAATATATTATTTATATTTTTATTATTATTATTTTTTTTAATATTTTTTTTTTTTTTATTTTTTTTTTGTTTTATATTTATCATATATATATTTTAATTATTTTTTAAAAAATTTTTTTTTTAATTTTTTTTTATTTTTTTTATTGCATGACTACACGTTGTGAAGGGTATATAAGATTCGGCACGGCCGAATATAGCGCTCTTACTTGTTAATTGTTGTGTTTGTTGCCGCTATGTATATACCTTACGATTATGCGTTAATAACCCAAGGCATATTTATTCATCAGGTACTCTTGATTCATTAGCTGATTATTTTTTTTCAACACTTATTTTAAGTTTCCGCTGTCAAAATGCATAAATAAAAAACAATTTTCTCTCTTTTCTAATTTATTTCAAATGTCAAACTTCATATATAAAAAATATAAACAAAAAATTCTCTCCGAACTGCAATTACCTGATGAACAAATATGCCTTGGTTTTAACCAAGGAACACAAGGCGAATTCGCCTTGAACGAACATTTATTCATCAGGTACTCCTGATTCGTCAGCTGATTATTTTTTTCATCACTAATTTAAATTTCAGCTGTCAAAATGCATAAATAAAATACAATTTTCTCTCTTTTCTAATTTATTTCAAATGTCAAACTTCATACCTACATACATGGTGTAATTACATAAGGTGATAGCGTAAAGGAGAGCGATTTTCGGCTCTCTTTTTTTATGTATGAAGTTTGACAATTTCCGGAGTTGAAATATTTTTTTAGTATGTAGTTTGACATACTCCAGAACACAAAAAAATAGGCAGCTGGGCTGGCACCGCCACCTGTATAAGTGTACCCTGCCTACATATATAAAAAATATAAACAAAACAATTTTCTCCGAACTGCACAAGGTGGAATTATCAGCCCAGCTGATAGGGAACGCTACTGTCAAACTCCATGTATAAAAAATTATTGCTTATTTTTTATAAGTGGTATTTGACAGAGAACATCACAGCGAATTCGCCGTTGCATATACCTGTATGAATATGCCTTGGAACTGCAATTACCTGATGAACACAGAATATGCATGTGTTTTTACTTTTAGTTTAACAACTGTCAACTTTCATATATAAAAAAGAGAATATATCAGTTTTTATAAATAATATGTAGATTTTGACAGTAAAGAAAATGGTTAGTTGCCAGTGCTGCTGAGTCAACATTGATTTGATTTTTTAAATGACCTTGTCAAGCATGATTAAGGTCAAATCTGGCATTATTATTGGCCGTTTGTCGTTATTTGACTCAAGAGGTAATACTGCTTTTTTGGGAACTTTTCGTTGTAACCGAATTTTTCGTAATTTAAAAAACTATCCCATAACTATGGCTGGTAAATACAAAATTGTCATGGTTCGCCATGGAGAATCAGAGTGGAACTTAAAAAATCAATTTTGTGGCTGGTTCGATGCTGATCTAAGTGAAAATGGTGAGTGTTAAAAGAGATGATTATGAAATACATTTAACAGTTTCAATTTTTTGCATGCAGGCAAGAAAGAAGCTACAGCTGCTGGTGAAGCTGTTAAAGCTGCTGGGTTACAGTTTGATGTTGCTCACACTTCCGTTTTGACTCGTGCCCAATGTACATTAAATGCCATCCTCACGAAAATTGGACAAACGGACATTCCTATATGTAAAACCTGGCGTTTGAATGAACGTCACTACGGTGGCTTGACTGGCTTAAACAAAGCTGAAACTGCTGCCAAATATGGTGAGGAACAAGTTAAAATCTGGCGCCGCAGTTTTGATACTCCCCCACCACCAATGGAACCTGGTCATCCCTACTACGACAATATTGTGAAGGACCCTCGTTATGCAACTGAACCCAAAAAAGAAGAGTTTCCCATGTTTGAGTCTTTAAAACTCACCATTGAACGTACTCTTCCCTACTGGAATAATGTTATTATTCCTCAGATGAAAGAAGGAAAACGCATTTTGATTGCCGCCCACGGTAACAGCTTGCGCGGTATTGTTAAACACCTAGACAGTAAGTCTTATAATACATAAGTACATTCCATAATACACAATAAAATTTATTTTACAAAACAGACTTGTCTGAGGATGCTATCATGGGATTGAACTTACCCACTGGAATTCCCTTTGTTTATGAGCTAGATGACAATTTCAAACCTGTTGTTTCCATGCAATTTTTAGGAGATGAAGAAACAGTAAAAAAGGCTATTGAAGCAGTTGCTGCACAAGGCAAAGCCAAGTAATTTTTGGCATTTAACTAAATTGGGAAAAATTAAATTAATATTTATAATCTAAAAGCTTCGTTAATATCGCCTATGTTATGCATTCTGAGTGAAATTAAACTATTCGTAATTGCAATTGGAGTGTTATTATTTATAACAATGCTATGACAATTCCGATCAATTTAATTTTACTGGAATGCAAAACAAATGTACTGTTTCATATATACACATATAGCTTACCGACTGCAGTAATGTCATAATTAAAGAAAAGTGTATTTAATTGATTATAATTTTATGATATGGTGTTTTTTTTTACTTAAGTTATCCTATTAATAAATATGTATGTATATTTTGGTATGTAATGGAAATCGATAATAACCTTGGATAATAGTTTTGTTACCTTTACTACTTTCGGTAAATGTTAAAATTTTCTAACCTTATTTGTTTGAAATTTGGAGGCAAATATTTATTAGGCAAAAAATAAAACTCGAAATCGATTGAAATTCATCACACCATTTAAAAATGATTTATTTAAAAACAAAGTGTTTCCATTACATACTAATTAATTGTATGTATATGTTTAGATGTGTATATCTTTGTTACTTATTAACGCATTAACGGCTGAAAGGAATTGATATTTTTTTTTGTTTTTATTAATTCTTCATTACATAACCGAAGCTATAATGCCATATATTATTTATATGTTACAAAGGCAAAAACCCGGATTAAGTCGCTGACAAACACATTGTTAATAATTAAAACAAGCAAAATTGTTATTGCTTCTTCAAATATTTTAACTTGTTAAAAAATTTATTTGTTCAATCTTGCAGCCGAAGAGCGATATGTATATTAGTTGTTATATTCAAATTAAACTTATATTTATTAAACTTATATTTATTTCGAATTTAATAATTCTTTGGCATTAGGCATAAAGGTATTTATTAAAAAATGTGCATTCTGAGTTTTATATTCAACTAGCTAATACCGGTGTGCTTCGCCACCCCAAATTTTAGTATTTAATTCATATGGCAGGTGCCACGCCCACTATTGTAAATGCACCCATTTTTTCCATAAATGTTTATTCGAATATCAAAGTTGCTTTTGCAAAATTTTAGTACTCTAATCGATATCGTTTTCCAAACATACGAATTTTAGTATTTAATTCATATGGTAGGTGCCACGCCCACTATTGATAATGCACCCATTTCTTGCCTATATGTTCAATTGGGTGTCAAAGTTGCTCTTGCAAAATTTTACTACTCTAATCGATATCGTTTTCCAAATATACGAATTTTACTATTTAATTCATGTGGCCACGCCTACTATTGCAAGTCCGCCCATTTTTTACCCAAATGTTCGTGTGGATGTCAAAGTTTACCGTACTTAATTTGAAGACTAGCTGCATTAACTTTCGTGATATATAATATTTAATAATTATTCTTTAATAGGGCGTGGCACCCCGCCCACTTACAATTTCAAATCAAGGTATAGCCTATAGTTCCTTCTAGACATACAGGAAGATTCTGTGAAAATTTCAAGGAAATCGGTTCAGCCGTTTAACCGCCTATAAAGCACAAACAAACATATAAACATACAAACACACATTGATTTTTATATATATAGATTTAACTCAATTGAGTATATTGGTAAAATGTAGGGTGTGGAGTCTGATCAGGTTGAACGGTACCAGGCACTTAGATGAAGAATTCAAAAACTGGGTCGTTTCCGTCCAGCGAAGTATTGATAGGGCAACACTTTTGGAAGCAATGCCGACGAAATTGTATGTGGGAACAATATTTAAAGAAATAACGAAAACTTAATTGTTGAGAGAGGAAAGAGGGACGCAAATACCGAAAAAAATATAGGAAGGACAGGCAGGAGGACAACCAGTCCCCTAAGGACTACTTCAAGGGAAGAACGATACAATAAAGGACCTGCAAAAATATTCATATTTAAATTTTGTTATTTTCAAAAACAAAAAAAAAACTAAAATATTCATAATATGAATTTTACACATATACATATATATTACTTACATATGTACATATATTACATACATGCATACATAAGGTTCGTTCGAGTACTTTTACTGCACTTTGTAGTAAATGAGTAATTATTTAGTAAATTTAAAATTTTACTCTCAAAAAGAGAATTTGTCCAAAAAAGTACTCGAACAGACATTTGTAAAAATTCGTAAGATTGAAGCAACGGCAAATAAATAAAGTTTAATGGGAACTATGTACATACATACATTTGTGCAAATATGTATTTAAGTAAGTATACCTGCGCCAGATTCAGGCAGTTCTATTCTGTTGTAAAAATTTGCAAATACTCAGTCAAGAACTGTCACTTTTCGCTCTCTATTTGTGCTCTCATTTACTACAAATTTGTGTAAACGAACGCAATTTCGTAAAATGCAGTAAAAATTTGTACAAATTCGTACAAATTTGTGAGTTCTCGAACGAACCTATATTTAACGTACGTACTAACTGGTTAATAACTACAATCACCAGGTTTATTCGCTTTCAGCAATACGAGCTTTTCAAAAGAAAAGTCCGTCAAGCGACCCCGCCTTGGACTATTAATATATGTAACTGGTTAATAACTACAATCACCAGGTTTATTCGCTTTCAGCAATACGAGCTTTTCAAAAGAAAAGTCCGTAAAGCGACCCCGCTTTGGACTATTAATAATGCCCGCAAAGGAAAATGGTCGCTCCACAGGGCCTGAAGACTTCAATAATTCTTTGGAAAAAATTTATTTTTATCAAAATAATTGATTCTAATTCTATATAACGGGAATTAGTTGAACTAATTCTAATTGTTTGAGTATTAGAGAATATAAACCAATTAATTGCTAATTCTAATTGGAATTTTAAAACCGTATTTAACATTTTCCATCCCTGCAATAATTAACTTAAACACGGCGAATTCAACAAAATTTGACACAATGCTTCCCTATCAGCTGTATGAATTCGCCTTGGTACATATTAAGCTCATTTGTATACTCACTTGTAAAGCACATTTATTCGGCAGGTAGTCTTGTTTCCTTAGCTAAGTATTTTTTTCTTCGCTTTTTTTAAATTTTAGCTGTCAAACTCTATAGATAAAAAATATTTTAAATGTAAAACTTCATATAAAAAAATATAAACAAAAAAATTCTCTGTGAACTGCAATTATCTGATTAATTAATATGTCTACTAACTTGTTTTATTATTGTGGATGCTAAAAGTATAACGAACTTTAGAATATTTAATAATTTAGCTGAAATGTTTTTAAAACCATACAAAGTAAAAAGCAATTCTCCGCTTAAAAGTTCGGAAGTTAAAAAACTCAAGCAACGAATTCTAAATGAATTTCCTAATGCAAATCCAGATCTCTTGATTGCTCCAAAATCAAGTGTTAGTGTGCTTAAATTGCTTACACATGGAAATTTTCAGACAAGTGTATATTGCGCTGATAAAATTCCAATGATGTTTGAAAATGAGGAAAAAAAGTTAATTCCAACATTGTACAGCATATGGCAGGTACTCGTGAGTTAATTATTGAATAGAATTATTAGGTCTTATAGAATTTTTTATGTAGGTTACAGAATTGCTGCCATACTTTACAACTCACGCTGACGTTTTACCTAAGTTGAATAATGGAGCTGATCTAATGTTACCTGGCGTAATCCCACAAGGTACTGGCATGAATATATATGGTCATTACAAAAAAGGACAATTAGGTAGGGTACATTTACAAAGTGTTTAAATTTATTGGTTTTATTTGTCCTACATTGCAGTTGCAGTAAATTTGGCATCCAATAAATCGGCTGTTGGTATCGGATATCTACCAAGATCCAGTGACGATTTGTATATGTGTGGTGGCCATGGTGTGGCTGTAAAGTTGCTACATTTATTTGGTGATAAATTGTGGGCTCATGAACCCTCTTTAGCTCAACAAGTACCACAATTTAAAAAGATAAAGCTAACGGATGATGACTTTCCACTATTGGGATCTAAGCAGGCTGTAAATAAAAAACAAAACGAAGAGGAACAAGCAGTGGAAGAAAATTTTCTAGAGAATTCTGTAAAGTCGTATTCCGAAAAATATCAAATTGATGAATCTAAAAACGCAGCAGCTGAGGTCATAAATGATATGGTCAGAAACATAGAATTATCAGATTGCGAGGATAACACCTTAAAGAGTACGCCGGAAATTAAACTCAAGCACGCATTTCTCTCCGCCCTGAAAAAACAAGGAAAAAACCTGCAGTTACCTTTGTTAACAAGTAATTTTTTTCGACTGTATGTTGTGCCTGAGGCACAGGATCCGTTAGATTTAAAAAAGACTAAATATAAGAAACTATCAAACTTTTTAAACGAAATGATTGATGAGGGTTTTATAGTAGTCCGAGAGGAAAGTAAAGGTGTGGACAAAATTATTTCTGTTGACATGGACCACCCGGAATTGGTAAATTTCATAACAGATTATAAAAAATCCAGCTCTAATGAAGGCACATCAGAAAACCCCTTATTTCATTCAGAGCTAACGGAAATATATGTAGTCACAGATGCAACCGCTCCTCTTTTTACCAAATTGAATTATCAGCGAGGCATTGGGATACCAGCTTCCCTAATTAAAAAAGTAATAAAGGAGTATGTCAACAAACTAAGTTTGCCTTTATCAAAAGATGATGCTGCCGACGATAAGACATATATTTTAGATGAATGTCTTGAAAAAATTTGTAATACTAAAGTTGCTTCTTTAAAAAAAATAATCAATGCTGTGATATCTCAAATGGATCATTCTTACCAGATGTGCGCTGCGAAAGATGTTAAGGGCAATAAACCATTGATACAAATGTCTTTAGCTACTAGATCTGGTAATAAAAAGGTAACATTAGTCACCAACATTGAGTGCTACGGAATAATTTTGGCAGAATTCATAAAGTTATGCAAGCAAGGTGCTGCGGCCAGCACAACTATTATAACACAGACAAATCAAAATCG
This sequence comes from Phyto melanocephala, assembly GCA_941918925.1. Taxonomy (NCBI): domain Eukaryota; kingdom Metazoa; phylum Arthropoda; class Insecta; order Diptera; family Rhinophoridae; genus Phyto; species Phyto melanocephala. The sequence continues at coordinate 183,454,815 of OW799233.1, forward strand.
TAAAACTTTACAAATACAGGGTAATCAAGTTCGTTTTGTGTATACTTTATTAACTGAAACTTATAAAATTCCAGCAAAATGTATTTTGGGACTAGATTTGGCTAAAGATGGTAGGAAACACAAAAAGAAATAGATGGTTATATCTTTAAACATAAATAAATAAATATGTGCATATGTATGTACTGAAAATTTTGCAACAAGTACCAAACTGGGGCTCAATTCTCGTTCTGTGAAACTGTGAAATGAAAAAGTTTTTGTGTGTAATATCATATGGTGCCACCATACCCGTCGCTATACAAAAACTTTTTCATTTCACAGTTTCACGGAACGAGAATTGAGCCCCTGTAGTCATATTAAATTTTTCATTATATGTCAGGGATGGAAATTTAAAGTTTTTGTTGTATCACAATTTGTTTGTGAATATGTAATTTAGTAATCTTGTATTCAGGGTACACTTATACAGGTGGCTGTGCCAGCCCAGAGGATTATTTTTTTGTGAGCCAATGTTTGTCCAACTCTATATAAAAAAGAAATGTCAGTGCCAAGAATTGTCAAACTCCATATAAAAAAAGACACCATGCTTGTAATATAATTTTTATTGGCCCTATGACTATTTGTATTACAAATAAGAAATAAATAATTTTTTAAACTAAAATTTTTAAAAATTTATATTTATGAGCAAAATTTTACTACTTTACTTTCAAGGCATATCCATAAGGTATATGCAACGGCGAATTGATACAACAAAGCAACTTTTCCTGAGATGTTTTATGTCAAGGCCAATTCGTATATCAGGGATGGAAATGTTGTTTTTACATATTAAATATAATAAAATTTCATTAATAAAAAGGATATAATTGTTTGAAACACATTATTAATGACGCAAAAGCAACAAATACACATAAATTTAGCACATTTATTATCAAAAAAGTACACGTAAGTTAATTGTTTAATACAGAATTTAAAATCACATTTCCCTTCCCTGCATTAATAAGGCAAATTCAACCAATTTTGACATAAAGTCTCCCCATCAGCTGGGCTGATAATTTCACCTGTATGAATTCGCCTTGTTTACTTTAATATAAAAAATACTAATAATTAAATTACACTCGAATTAACTTATTTATTTATTCAATTATACAAAGTAATACAAGCCAATCATGCCAAATAAAAATATAACATAGCAATAAAAAACTTAAGTACCTACTAAGTCACAAATGAATAAAAAATTTAGGTAAATATTCATAATGAAAGTATCATCGTCCCATATTACTTATTCTTTATAATTTCTACATACATACATATTTATTTATCAGTTAATCGCAGTTCGGTGAGAAATTTTTTGTTTTGTTTTTATACCCTTCACCTGTGGTGCACAAGGGCTTTGTCATTCTGTTTGTAATTTCTACAATCTTGATTTCCGACCCCACAAAGTATACATATATTTTATAAAAGCATATGACAAAGGGAGTCGATTGTTCGTCTGTCAGTGTATTGGTTAAAATCAACTTTTAGAAGCCGCCAGCCGAGGCAGAAAAGAGGCCACTTGACTACCACAAGTTTTAACCGGAATCGATCTTGCTGGATTTGAAAAGTGCAAAAGATTAATATCACTTACAGATCTGAGTAACAGATGTTGTACAGAAATTTGTCAAATAAGCCTACAATAACCCTAAAATATTTTTTATGAATATAATATAAAACCTTAATGGACCAAAAAACCATATTATTTATTGGTAACAAGATAATCATAGAAAAAAATCTTTATATAGGTATAAATGTATATTTATCAATTTATTGTCTTAATTTCTTCGAGCTAAAGATCACTTTTTATATAAAAATTATTATTATTTTATTCCGATATTTCGCTACCACATTGGGTAGCTTGGAAAATTTAATTGTAAAATTGTTGTCAAAAATATTTTTTGTGATTTATGTATGTATTTGAATTTTCGTTTTATTTTAAATGTAAACAAAAATTTTCCCGCCTTTTTAAAAAAATTTGTTTTTGAACAATTTTAATATTTTAATTGTTATAAATTGTAAAACTTTTCCTGAAGAAGCTACCCAATGTGGTAGCGAAACATCGGAATAAAAATAATTTTTATATAAAAAGCGATATGTAGCTCGAAGAAATTAAGACAATATATTAATATAAAAAGATCGAAGAAATTTACATAATAAATGTATATTTAACTTTCCTAATACATACAGGAAAATAAAGAAGACTAACCGATTGTATTATCAATCATAAATCATAAAAAAAGTCTCCTTATATATGAGACAGCCTTTTGTAGCAACCATGGTACAATCATCAGGTAGCCTCAGTTCTGCAACAACAAAATCCTAATGTATTTTGTTGCTGGAAAACGACGACTTAAATGTCAAAAAGCAAATGTGTGTGCGTGTTTTTTTGGCGGTAGAATATATACGTACACAATATATACACACACATAAACAAAATTTGACATTTTAGTTAAACCTTCAGGTAGAGAAAAAAAAATCAGCTGTTTTAGTGAGGCTACCTGATAATTGTACCATGATACAAATCTTGAAAAGTTAGATAAATATCGCTTAATCCAAATTTTCTAGCGATTTTAAGGACATATTGAGCGGAATTTGTTCCCCATCATTGCTTACCGTATATACGCATAAAAATCATTTAACTAAATAAAATTTCTGGCACCACTGTTTGCTACAAATGCGAATGTGGTGTTCTCATTGCAAAGTTGCGAAAAGATTTTAAATATTAGGTTCGTTCGAGTACTTTTACTGCACTTTGTAGTAAATGAGTAATTATTTAGTAAATTGAAAATTTTACTCTCAAAAAGAGAATTTGTTCAAAAAAGTACTCGAACAGACATTTGTAAAAATTCGTAAGATTGAAGCAACAGCTGATGGCAAATAAATAAAGTTTAATGGGAACTATGTACATACATACATATGTGCAAATATGTATTTGTGTATGTATACCTGCGCCAGATTCAGGCAGTTCCATTCTTTCATTTGTAGACATTGTTAACTAACTTTATTTCACAAACAACTTAAATTTAATAATATTTTGCACTTTTGTTGGGATTTTTCTTTTTTTTAATACTTTTTTCACAAATTGTATACTTTTTGTTTGCTTACTTTTGTTTGTTTACCTTTTGAATCATATGTTTTTTGGTTTTGCTAAATCTTACAGCAAGAAATTTCTGTTGTAAAAATTTGCAAATACTCAGTCAAGAACTGTCACTTTTCGCTCTCTATTTGTGCTCTCATTTACTACAAATTTGTGTAAACGAACGCAATTTCGTAAAATGCAGTAAAAATTTGTACAAATTCGTACAAATTTGTGAGTTCTCGAACGAACCTATTGTTTTTAGCTTAGTTTTTTTTATCAGCAACATGAGGCACAATAATTTAAAAATCTGTGTTATTTTGTCAATGGTGATCCAAATATATTTTACTACTTACGCAAATGCAGACACTGAAGATGAAAGTTGGATGGATCCAGATTCGTGGGACAAAGACTTAAGTATAATTCCAACAATTGGTGAATGTTGCAAATGTTCGAAAGACATCATTGGTCAATCTGATAAAAACATAGAGCATTCACTTAACGAAAGTCAACAAAAAATTGCAGAAAATTTAGCATCGCAAATATATTTAAAAAAATATATTACGATGTTATTTAATCGGAAACATTTTAAGGTAAATAGTTACTATACAAGATGTTTTTTAAGTCTACATCTTGATCTATACAAATCCTTAACCCATTAAAAGCCAACAGTCTAAAATTAAAAATAATTTATTTTGCTTAATTAGCATTCATTTAAATAACATTAAGAACCTTAAAAATATTAAAAAAATAAAAGTGTGTTTTGAAGGTTTTTGGGTTTGTACCCAAACTTCAAAGCACTCCTTTTCTACACTCATAGCTAGGTCACAAAGTTCACAAATCCATCTTATTCGGTTATGGCCTTGACTGCAGGGTAACGGGTTTTCAATTCTTTTCGGAAAATGGTTTTCAGCAGTAAGTGCTACACTAAGAACAACCGATCGTTTAAATGTTGGGTGTAGTTTCGTAGGTAGTTCAGGACGATGGCACGATGAAACTCCAGTAAGCCTATTACGAGTATCATCAGATAATTTCCAGTACATGTTTTCTCGATATATTGTGATAACCACTTAACAACAGAATTCCCCAAAAAAACCTTCAAATCGTTCTCTGTAAATAAAAAATTATGCGCGTTACACTGTGAAGCATAAAGGCGAGTTTGATCGACGATATAAACGTCCACTTCAGAACCAAACAAAGTTTCAAACACTTCAAGCTCAGACTTTACTCCTAAATTCGATACCATTTCATTATTGTGTATAGTAGAAGTTGTTTTTAACATATCAATGGGACATTCTCCTTTTTGACCATTAGGGAGAGTTTTGACCTAGTGTTGAGTGCTGGATTCTCCGACGAATTTCTTGAAGGGGTATATCGTCTTCGCTTTTGCTGCTGCAAATAACCTCTACATTGCCAGGAATATCTTGCGGCATGATGTTAGCGAAAAGATCCTCAGTTTCCCGTCCTCCTCATCTGTATTGTTATCCGTATCTTATAACAGAGTAAAACAATCACTGACCTACCCAAAATGAGAAAATCTTGAAAAGGTTAAGCAAAATCAACCAAAATTCGAAGTACCCTTATTTGCTGACGCAGCTTTTTATACCCGCCACCAAAAAAATGGTGGGGGTATATTCATTTTGTCATTCCGTTTGTAACACATCGAAATATCCATTTTAAACCCCATAAAGTATATAAAGGGTGTTTTTTTAAGCCCGATAGAACTTGAAATTGTAAAAAATAACACAAAAAATTAAATTGTAATCAAATTTTTTTTTTTATTCGAAAGATCAATACGTGACATTAACATTTGAAAATGATTTCGGGCATATGGGCACCGCCGCTGTTCTTGACGAAGCGCATTCTGGACGTCCATTTTTATCGCAAAATTGTGTTCAGCGATGAGGCGCATTTTTGGCTTAACGGGTTTGTTAATAAGCAAAATTGCCGCATATGGAGCGAGACCAATCCACAAGAGACCCTACAGACTCCATTACATCCAGAAAAATGCACCGTTTGGTGCGGTTTTCACTTTGGTGGCATCATCGGACCTTATTTCTTCAAAAATGAGGCCGGAGCTCGCGTTACGGTCAATGAAGATCGTTACCGCACCATGATCAATGATTTTTTGTTTGAAAATATGGATGACATTGATCCGGAGGAGATGTGGTTTCAACAGGATGGCGCTACGTGCCATACGGCGAACGCAACCATCGACTTATTGAAATCAAAATTTGGCGATAAGTTGATTTCGAGAAATGGACCTGTCAATTGGCCTCCAAGGTCGTGCGATTTGACACCTCTCGATTATTTCCTGTGGGGCTACGTGAAGTCACTGGTTTATGCTGATAAACCAGCAACAATTGACGCCTTGGAGGCCAGCATTGTTCATGTTATTCGTGACATACGGCCAGCAGTGCTCGAAAAAGTGGCCCAAAATTGGACGTCCAGAATGCGCTTCGTCAAGAACAGCCGCGGTGCCCATATGCCCGAAATCATTTTCAAATGTTAATGTCACGTATTGATCTTTCGAATAAAAAAAAAATTTTGATTACAATTTAATTTTTTGTGTTATTTTTTACAATTTCAAGTTCTATCGGGCTTAAAAAAACACCCTTTATATTCTGAATCGGGGTTTGATTTTATGACGATCTAGCTATGTCCGTCCGTCTGTTAAAAGCACGATGGAGGTCGCACCGAAAAGGTGGCTCAAATTTTGCCAGAATCTTTCTTATAGACAAGGTTTGTTTGGGCTAAATCGGAATATTAGGAAGAGAGTTACATCTCGTAAAGCAAGAGTAGGACGAAAAACCCGTGTCCTTCGAACATCGAATAAAATGGAATTGTGTCCAAACGCATTAACGTAGACTCATGAAACTTCGAATATATATTTCCTGTGCAAAAACAATATTTTTCCCCAAAAATTACCTAAATCTATGCATTAGGAAAGTAGTTATCGATCAAAATGTACGAAAATTTATACCGCACAGTGTATTTTTCGGTATATTTAAAAACAAAAACGTCATAAAAGCAACAAAATTGGATGTACGACTCTAAAATTTTGCATACATGGCTTTTTGGTCAAATGCTTTATTGTAACGGAAAATAAATGTGACCCGCCCACTTTTACGCCCACCTCCCATATAACGTCTAAACTTAAATTCATAAAATTTCTCTACGAATAAAGATTTTAGAATAATAAAGGACTATATTGAACCATCTAAGTTGTACTCATTAGCAAAAAGAACTTCGTCACGCCTGCTACAACGCCCACTTTTCACGTTATCTACTGGTAATGAAATTTAAAAGCTCATAAAACCGACAAAATTAGAGCTACGATAATGAAATTTGCTACAGATATCCTCCTAGTCAATGTCATTGTTATGCAGGAAAATTTAGGTGACATATAACGGTTTATCTCAAATTCATATAATTTCTCTATTAATAAAGATTTTGGAATAATAAAGGACTATATTGAAACACCTAAGTTGTACTCATTAGCAAAAACATTTTTGACACGCCTACTATAACGCCCAATTTCATTGAAAGACTAAAACAACTTCGACACGCCTACTATTATGACCACATTTCTCGTTATTAACTGTTAAAGAAATATAAAAGCTCATAAAACCGACCAATTTGGAGGTATGTTGATAAAATTTTCTAATTATATCCTTCTAGTTAATGTCATAGTTACGCCGGAAAATTTAGGTGACACGCCTACTTCAACGCCTACCTCCCATATAACGGTTTATCTCAAATTCATATAATTTCTCTATGAATAAAGATTTTGGAATAATGAAGGACTATATTGAAACATTTAAGTTGCATTTATTAGTAGAAACAACTTCAACAAGCCTTCTTTAACGCCAACTTTTATTGAAAGGCTACAATAACTTCAAACGCCTACAAAGTTTTTTTTTTAATTAAAAACAAATTTACTTTTTATTTGTTTTACTGCGGGATCCCGGGATATTAAAAAATAAATCTCGCATTTCCGGGAAAGAAAAATTTTCGGGAAAAAAAACCCTAGCTACAAAAGAACGGAAAACTGAAAATAGTGCTCTTACTTGTTTAATTTGCTTTTATTAAGCAGAGAACACATAACACAAAATCAAAACAAATACTGAACAAAATTATTTATTATTGGATTTATGTCAATTCAAATATGAGTATTTTTCTGTACATGTGCGAGTGCAATGGCCAATAATGGGTTAATGGCTTTTTTAAAACCATGGTTAGTTTATGATGACATCATATAAACATATATCCATACATATTCCCAGAGAAGTAAAGAAATAATTTTTTAATAAGAGTGGTCTGCAGCAAAAATTGTCTTTGAATATAAATATGTAGACTATACAGATTTTAACGCGCTAATACCGATTACGATTAAAAGCTTATTTAATTTGCAATAATCCTATCTTTTTGAAAAAGATAAAAATGTAAAATTTTTCTAATAATTTTTAATGTCATTTTGGAAACAAAAAATAGTACTCATTTTGCATGATAATAAATATCGCCACAATTTCTGAATAACTCCTATACACCTAAAAATATCAGATAAAGCGTTTTTAGCTGACTTAAAGGACATTTTATTGTTGAACTTTACTGTTATTTTGATAAAAAAATCTGACTAATCGCTTTAAAGTTATGTTGAAATGTATCATCTTAGTCGCCTTATTTCGGCGAACTATTCGGCATGCCCTTTTAAAAAAATCTGAGCCAGATAAAAAAAATCACAACGTGTAGTCATGCAATAACAATTGTTTGTTCACTATTCATAGCAGTAATATAAAATACGTACATACATACATATGTTTATGTTTCATCATCTTTATAATGACTTTATCCGCTTAAAAACATCCCATTTTAAAATTATAAATTGAGTTTATATATGTATGTATGTATGTTAAAAAAAATAAACGTTAAAAACAAATAAAAAAAATATTTCTCCCACAAAATTACTCATTTATTTAATTGTGGAGTACGAAAACTGTTTTGGAAATAAATCGCGGGACCCAATGTTGAGTACGAGATAGGGTGATCGATTATTCGACATTTTTAAGAAACCGGTTTTCAAATAGTTTGAAATTTAGAATTTAAAAAAAACCGGTTACTTTTTGGAAAATTTATAAAAAAACCGGTTAACCGGTCGAATACATTAAATATATATCTTTCTTATACCCATGACAGAAATACATATAAGTTTGTATTATGGCTTAATTTCATTTTAAGTTGACACAAATTCAATGGCGTTATTTTAAAATGCCGTTATTAAAAATAAAGATGTTAAAGGACAGACACTTTTTACCTAAAAGTGACCGAAATGTTAAGTTAATGCTTCAATTATTTTTAACTTTTAAGGTAACGTTTATAAATTTAAAAATGCCATTGTTTCTCCACATGAAACAAATTATGGCAAATAAATTGTGATTTATATTTTTTTTTCTACTTCACCTTTTTATTTTTTTTTATTTTAAATTTTAATTTTTTAATATTAGTGACACAAAACAGAACTAAATTTATTGTTTAAAGTAATCGGTTTTGCTCTGGTACTGCCATATTAAAAAAAAAAAACTTTTTTACAAGGAGGTTGTCATAATGAAAAAAATTAAAAAAGTCACCTCTTCACTGCTCACCGTAGTCAAATTTACCTTTTACTAACATTAACTTTGTAGGCAAGTTGTAATAATGAACCTTTGTGTGCCGAACTATTTTAGTATACAAGTCATATGTTATCAGAAATATTAGTTGTTAGATTTCGTAGAAGCAAAATATTATGTAATTCGAAAATGAGATCAAAAAGTATTGCGAAGTACAATAATTTGATCAAAAAACTTGACTGAACAGCTGATTATCACAACAAATTATAAGCGCAACAACGTATAAAATACCTGCTCTCCATTTAAAACAAACAACATTTAACCGAATTATTATTCTTATTTTACATTTGTTTCTGAAACAACAACTAAATTTCTTACAATATTATGGAAGATTGTTTAATAATTTTTCTAATTTTTCAAAATTTTTTTAGTAATAAATATGCGCACAACATGCCAACTGGGCATAAGTGCATACCTGTCATGGGTTTGGGCTTTTATACCCCTCCTTTTCAACCTAACCTAGTAATAAATATAGTATTGTACGTTTGGTTACAAAGATAAATAAACATAAAACGAAAAAAAACCGGCTTTTGTGAGTAAAAAACCGGTGTATTCGACATTCGAAAAAATTAACATTTGGAAAAAACCGCCAGCTGAAAGAGTGAATAACCGGGTTTTCCACCGGTTGTAAAACCGAGTCGATCACCCTAGTTCGAGATCACATCCAATGAATTAAATTTCTCGATCAATTTAGTTGATACAAATATGTATTATGGAAGTTGAATTAAAATTGAATTTCAAATTCTCGATTGTATTAATTTCATATAAAAAGAATTGACTTTTGCCACTCTTTTAGACTGCAAAAGCTTTCTATATATAGCTTGATAATTTTATCTTAACATAAAAATACATTTATTTTCAAATTTCGTATTTATGGCGACGTGGTTACCATACATTTTTTTAAAATATGATAAACTAAAACAAATATGAATCACTCCTTACAGTTCTTGTGGACAATTCTGCATCTGTGAACAAGGTGGCGGTGCCAGCCCAGCTGACTATTTCTTGTGTTCTGGAGTATGGGCCTGTTCGTAAATGCATCACAGCTGTGCATATTATGCACACAATGTTCGTAAATGCAAACGTTGGCAACACTGCAGCTGTCATCTGTTCGTAAATGCAACATTAAAGTCTATTATGCGCAAATAAATACAAAAAACTAATCACAAAAATGGATGATGCAATAGATGTGTGAATATAAAGAATGTGGTTTTTTATGATTAATTTTTGATTATTTTACTTTTTAAACATTTTTAGCCTCGAATGTGAAATATATGTTAGATATTGTATTATCAAATTCACAAATTAAATTTATAATAATTTTTTCCATTTTTCCGCAGTGTTCGCTCGTTCGTAAATGCAGCAACAAAATAAGCAAAAACAAGCATCAGCGACATATGATTTGCAGTGGCAGCGCAAAGTAATCATATTATGCAGCGCAGTGATGCGTTTACGAACAGGCCCTATGTCAAACTACATATATAAAAAAATGATTTCAACTCTGGAAATTGTCAAACTCCATACATAAAAAAACAGAGACAAAAATTGCTCTCCTTTATGCTAAAACCTTATGTAATTACACCATGGTTTCATATAAATTAAATTTACACCCTGTAATTACTCTATAATTTATCTAAATTATTTGATACGTAATTTTTAACTGAATACAATTTACGGGATAATAATTAAGTGTTCGATAAAAAATTTACCTTCAAACTAAAACGATAATATTTATTAAATGAAATTCTTAATTGTTAAAAAGAAAAAAAAAACTATTTTGTGATTTCAGTATGATTCAACTTTACAAGTGTATCAGCGTTCAATGGTACTGACTGTTCAGTCATCACAACTAGACAAGCTAGAACAACTTCAAGATCCTCGTGATTTAGACAACATGCTAGCGGAAATTTTTAAAAACTTGCCCTCGCCAAATATGCATTATGATGGTCACAAACAACAATATTTAACGGAAGCATTGTGTGGAATAAAAACAATTGTATTTGAAGTGTTCTACGATATGTGGACACTTACCAAAACTTCAGAGGTATTTATGTTTTAACTGTTGCAAATTTAAACGAATTTTTTAAGTTTACAATATGGATATTGCAATTTACACAGAAATCTATTTACTTTGTTGTCAGATAAGATTTATCTTAGTCGTGATACTTGTCATACTACTAGCATATTTTTTGAATAGACGCTTTAATATTGGTTGGTTGTCTTTAATTTTTGGCGGTCTATTTATATACGGATATCTTCACACATATCTCGAATGTAATAGGGTAATTATAAACAATAGTCTTACTATTTTGGATTTGTTTCAAATATTTAATATACATATCGATGGTCACAAGTAGGATAGTTCTAACTCGTATTTTTTTACGAAATTGAGTTTTGAAGTGATTCCAATACATTTCGACACAAAAATTGAATGCAATAGTATCAAAAATGTCGGTTTTATAAGCAATTTAACAAAAGAAATTACATTATGCTAATACAATACCCATTGCGTTTTTGCTTTCTCCTGTATAGTTACACTTATTTGAGTTAGGGTCATTATACTTGAGACCAACGATATGCACATGAACTACATACATAATACATATGTATTTTTCAAATTTATTTGTTAGGAATTGGAAGTGAATCATATGATAGATATCTTAAATCGTGACAAAGGAAATGAAAAAATGGCAAAAGAGTCTAAAGTTTTTAAATTTTTTAAGAGCCTATTTTCTGGTGACGATGCACAATATTTACAACAGCAAAAAATAAAGTATACAATTAATAATATGTTTTATGAGTGAAATATGTATGTATGTCTCTAGGAATTTTAAATTTTCCCTTTATTTTTTTTTTCTAGGCAATCAGCAAAATTATTGGTGGGATTTTGTCGACCCGATCATGTTTTAATAATATATTTTAATGACATTTTTCTAAAATATTTGCAAGTGTTGTTAGAGCAATGCGCTTTTACATTAACAACACTGAATGGCTCTTTAGGATTTCCATACAACATGATATCGAGCATTTTGTTAATTTGCATCATTGGATACGTTTTAAAGTTGACATTCAAATATATATTAAGCCCATCAGCATGGGCCCAACTTTTGTATCGAAGGCGAAGGTCGGAGCAGCATGCAGCCGTAAAAAGCAGAGAAAATTCCAATGATGACCGTTTATCTGGTGATAACTTAAAACTAATATTAAATGCAATAACAGCTACGCCACTTAGTTCTGCTGCTGCATCCAAATTACAGTCCCCAATCACTGCTGTATCAGGAGTAGAAATAGTACAGGAAGCGAAGGACGTAATATCCAAAAATAAATTATCACAGATTAAAAGTACAGACGATATGAAACAAAATAATAATGATAAAATATCTTCTGAAGATTCCTTTGATTTAAGTACTAATGTGTCGTTAGAAGACTTATTAGAAAATTCATAGTACTTAAAAAGTGTATTTTAAAAAAGTGTACATTAAAAGCGCCATCTATAATGTTTAAAATTGTTTTTAATAAAATCAAAAAAAAAATTTATATATGTATATGTATTGATAAAATGTAACTTATTAAGCATATTGTCAGTGTTTTAGATTTTATAAATTATTATTTATTATTGCTATTTATTATTTGTGGTATAATTATATTTTATATAACTTTTTTATTGTTAAAATAAAAAAAACTAAAAATATTCATAAATAGATATATACAAATATATCTTATTTAATACAATAAAAAGGTTTTAATGTAAAATATTCTTGTATCCATTTTCAAAGTTAAATATTTTAAATTGCATCAATATTTTTTTTTTATTAAACAAGGATTTTTGCTACAATTGTTACGAAATACAAAAACAATTTTTTATAATAAATGTTGAGTGCTGCAAAGTTCTACCAATATAATAAAAGCGGAACCCACTCTTGGTAGCATTTTTGCATTTAGTCCAAATATGCACTACTTTTTTGCTAACAAGTGTGAGTGTTTTTTTCGAAGTGTGTTGCAATTTTATTATAAAACAGAGGCCGAATTACGGCATTCGAACGTGATCGAAATTTGAAAATTCTTATTAGAATCTCTATACCTAAAGCACAGCGTACTCGATCGTTCGAGTAAAATTTCGATCGATATCGAATGCCGTAATTGCCTCAGGTCTTTCTGTAAGATAAAAATATTTCGTATTGAAATTTTTTAGAAAAAAAGTTTATTAGCAAATGACAATGCATAAAACAACAAAAAAATATATTATCAACTTGTTGGTTAGAATTGCTATGTATGAGTTTGAATTTGTGTTGTATGTATTTGCTCAAGGCATATGTTCATTATGTATTCGCAGTTTTGAGAGATATTTTTCGTTTATGTTTTTTATATACAAAGTTTGACATTTAAAATAAAAAAGAAAAGATAGAATTGTTTTTATTTATGGGCTTTGACAGTTAATGTTTAAAAAAAGTGAAGAAAAAATAATCAGCTGACGAAACAAGACTACCATTTAAAAATTCACATTAAGTTCCTCTGACGACACAATTGTCATTTACATTTGCGAAACTAAAGAATAAAGAACTTAAAAATGTCTGTCTATTAATTTCTCAAATGTAAAAGCCCCAGGCAAGATCATAAGAGAATTGAAAAAATGTCTGCTCTTTACTTTCGCAAATGTAAAAGGCGACCTACTTAGCTATGGTTAAAAATAACGGACTAATAGCAACATAAACAAGTAAGAGTGCTATATTCGGCCGTGCCGAATCTTGTCTTCACAACGTGTAGTCATGCAATAACAATAGTTTGTGTCATTATTCATCTCATATGAAATAAAAAACATACATACATACACATATAAAAACATCCCATATATGTATGTTGTTGTAATTGTGAAAAAAACGAGGTTGTCGTGGAAGATCTGAAGAACATATGGTTGCTTCTAAAAGTTGATTTCAACCAACACACGGATATGGCTTAATCGATTCTTCTATTCATAAGCTTTCAGAAAATATATACTTTATTATGGGGTCGGAAATGAAAATTGTAGAAATTACAAACAGAATGCCAAAGCTATATATACCATTCGACACCATAGGTGAAGGGTATAAAAAACAAGTAGTAGTGCTATATTCGGCAGTGCCGAATCTTATATACCCTTCACAACGTGTAGTCGTGCAATAACTATTGTTTGTATCACCATTCATCTCATAAAATACGTACATACATATAAAAAAACGTACATACCAGGGACCGTAATTATTATTCCTTTTTTCATAAAAGTCAGATGATAACAGTTATTTTTTGATTTTTATTTTTTTGAGCAAAAATAAAAGTTATTTTTTGATTTTTATTTTTTCGAGCAAAAATAAAAGTTATTTTTTGATTTTTATTTTTTCGAGCAAAAATAAAAGTTATTTTTTGATTTTTATTTTTTCGAGCAAAAATAAAAGTTATTTTTTGATTTTTATTTTTTTGAGCAAAAATAAAAGTTATTTTTTGATTTTGATTTTTTCGAGCAAAAATAAAAGTTATTTTTTGATTTTTATTTTTTCGAGCAACAAAAAAATTTATTTTCTAACGAAATGTACGTGTTACAATAATTAAGTTAATATTAAATATTAATTTTAATGTGCATAAAAAATTCCCATGATGATCACTTTTTTTTGTGATTTCTCACATTTTTGTATACTATGTATTCTATATCAATGGTGGGCGCTGGTTTGCCTGAGTTAAGAAGTTGTTCAGGTATTTAGTAAATCACCCTACATGATTGCTGAAAAGCTTTTAATACACATGTGTATAAAAACATCCCATTGCAAAATTATAAATTGAGTTTACGTATGTAAAAAATTAAAAAAAAAAAATATTAAAAACAATTAAAAAAAATAAAAATAAAAAAAAACTTAAAAACAAAATAATAAAATAATATATAAAATAAAAAAAATTTTTTTTGGCTTACCTGGGATTCGATGCCACGTTAACTCTAACCAGTATATACATACATATGTATATTGTTGTTGTAATTGTGAAAAAAAAACAAGGTGGTCGTGATTTTTTGCTCATATCTAAGAAAGTTATGGGGCGATTGTGTTGAATTTCAAAAGCGATTCATTCCCAGATATTTCCAAGAGATTGATACCATATACAGATCTGAGAAACATATAGTTACTTCTAAAAGTTGATTTCAACCAACACACGGGCAGACGGTCAGGGCTTAATCGACTCTTCTACTCATAAGTTTTCAGAAAATATATACTTTATGGGGTCGAAAATGAAAATTGTACAAGCTATATATACCGTTGTGCACCACAGGTGAAGGGTATAAATATAAACGTGTAACAGAGCACAACAAAGGCGGCATATTTATTGATTTGCTTGATTTTTTCAAGTAATTTTGATCTAGGTTCGCAGTTAAACTTCACCTTCCCCAAAAATGTTTTACCTTATAAGTGCTCCTTCTATAGATTAATAAAAAAGTGATGTTTTTCCCATTATTTTTATTCTGAATTTTTATTTTAATTTTTAAATGTTATTAAATTAATATTTTTTTATATTTAATTTCGTGTTAGTTGTACATGTAATAATTATTTAAATAAAATTATTTATGTCGTATTTTGTATATTTTCTAAAGTATTTTATCGATCATAAAGTTTTTTTTTTAAATTAAGGACATTATTATAATTATTGATTTATTCATTTAACAGTTTAAAAACTACTTTGGGATTTTTTTGTTGTAGTTGTAATGTATTAATTTATTAAATAAGTACTTTAAGAAGCTTCATTTTTATTACGTGGTAAATGTATTTATTAAGTTTGAAGCTAATAAAAAGAATATTTTTATGTAACTTGAATTTGAATCACAATTTTAATAAAAACATAATGCTTTATGTATTTACTTATGATGATCTTACAACAAAACATTAAGTACCTAAATATTTGTAGTTCTATCAGAAAAACATTTTCTAAAAAATTAACGAGAAAAAAAAAAACATTTGTATAAAAAATAATAAAAAAATTGGCTTAAATAATTTAAAACTTACAATTAAAAACATAAAAATGCATAAGCCAAATTTAAGTTCAATAAATTGTAAACATTTATTTATTTGTTCGTTGTATGTTATATGAAATAATTTTTACAATTATGCTGCTTTTCTCTATTCTTATTTAGTTGCATGTATATGCATATAACTGTGTATCATAATGTGCATGTACCTACTATATATGTATGTATCTTATTAAAAGTATTAAATTATGTATAACGAAACTAGTTAAAGAAATATATCTATGTATATGCACATATACATACATATATGTATACATATGTATGTATGAGAAATCATGATTTTAAGTTTAGAAATAAAATAAGTTTTTTATTTAAATCTTATTCAAAATATTGGTCCTCTATCGAAATGGATTTGGTGTAACAGAAATATGTGCAAAAACAACATTGTGCAATGCAATTAAAAAAAAAAAAAATTATTTATCTTACCAAGTGTAGATGAAAAAATATTTATGAACATATTACATTGTCCTTTAAGATTTTTTTTTTTAATCGATGATTTATTTAAATGTCATAATAACAAATTAATGCTAAAACCCAAGGCATATTTATTCATCAGGTACTCTTGATTCGTCAGCTGACTATTTTGTTCAACACCTTTTTTAAATTTCAGCTGTCAAGATGCATAAATAAAAAACAGTTTTCTCTCTTTTCTAATTTATTTCAAAAGTCCAAATGTTCAAATGTTATATATAAAAAATATAAACAAAAAAATTGTCTCCGAACCAGGGTACACTTATACAAGGTGGCGGTGCAAGCCCAGCTGACTATTTTTTTGTGTTCTGGAGAATGTCAAAATACATACTTAAAAAAATTATTTCAACTTCGGAAATTGTCAAACTCCATACATAAAAAAAGAGAGACAAAAATTGCTCTCCTTTACGCTATCACCTTATGTAATTACACCATGCTCCGAACTGCAATTGCCTGACGAATAAATATGCCTTGGCTAAAAACGTTGAAAATGAAGTATTAGTTATTGCTTAGATTTAAAAAAATCACAAAAAACATTTCAATAAGAAATTTGAATTGTTTATTTAATCACTCAAACAATTTGGACTTAGTAATAGTATATGTACATAAATATATATATAGTAATGTTAAAATACATATATCGTTAGCCTCAATTAGAAAGGCTCTAACACTAATTGTTGTAAGGTAAACACGTAAAAAAAACTGTATATGTATTTTTTGGAATCACTTAAAATCTCAATTTCGTAAAAAATACAAGTTCGGGCCTCTATTCTTGTGACTATCGATATGTATTTACATATATTATATTCGCCTGTGTTCTGTATTCCGGGTGAAATTAAATCAATGGGAATTGCTATTGTATTGTTATTGTTTATAACAACAATGCTATGGTAATTCCGCAATTATGTTATTAAATCATAAATTTATCACACACAAAAAAAAAAAGATGATAATAACTTTATTTAAATCGTATGTATATTTTGAACAAATGACCGGTAAATTTTGTATGTTTTTTTTACAATATTTATAAGTTTTTGCAGTATTTAAAGCTTTCTTTATACTTATTAAATAAAGTAACTAACAATAATTAATACTAACTAATTTCTATTAATATAACTCTCATAAAAAGCAAAACAAAACGATAAATCAATTTTAGATTAATATAATTCCAAGGTGATTTTTTTTTTTAAATATTATAGTTTGACAATTTTGTATTACATATTCGATTGCGAGTTATCGCGTAAATGTATTTTGTTTATAACAATTATGATTTCAAACCGCAAGCATTGGATTGAGAAATCAATGTCTTTATATATAAATTGCTGGTGATTTAAAAGTGTAAAAAATGGGTGTTTGAAATTACATAAATACATTTATAAATAACTAGGGGTATTTATTCATGCAATTATATGTCTATTATGTATTTAAAAAATGCTTTGCGAAACTGTCTAGTTCTTAAAAAAAATTGTATAATTTATACAGCAAAAAATTATTTAATTTAGTAAATTATTATTCTTTGTGTAAATTTAAATTTTGATGTTTGTACATGTGCATATACTATGCAGTAGTATTTATATGCATATGGATCGAACTCATGCAACAAATATGTTTCATGGATTGTTTTAGATATTTTTCACTCACAAAAAAATGTTTAAGGAGTGCAAAGTGAATTACTCTTTCCGAACAATATTATTCTGATTTTTTTTTCAATATTTCTGACAATGTTGTCGCAAAAAAGAAAGAAACATTGGGGCAATTGCTTTTAACTTAAACTGCCTAAAATAGTCATGTACCTGGAAATTGTGCAAATTGAATTATGAAAAGCACTAACATTGTACTCACAAGAAGAAAATCCCACCGATTGCAGTGGACTCAGTCCACAGTTTTACGTCAGTTTGTGTATACTAATTGGAGATAAGTATATGTTCGAGGGACTTAAGTGTATGATTAAGGACTTTTTATGACGAAGCCTTAAATGTACATACTAAAAACCAAGAAGTATTTCATTTTTTACCTAAATTCAAATGGATTATTTGTAAATTCTGACCTTGAGGTAATAAATTTCCTAGTTTAGCTGGTTTTTACAGCTTAACACTTCAAATTATGCCCGATTGCTTTATTTTAATCTTAATTAAACTTCTTTTGTTTAAGCAATTTTTATTTTTTATTTGATAGGATGTTTGAGAAAATTATTCACACCAGAGTTTTAGATTTTCCAAATTGCAACAAGATTAAAAATCGACTATAAATTAGATTTATAAAGGAGCACTTCACTGTACATCAACTTAAGAGTTGAAACTTTCTTGAAATTAATAAAAATAATAGGAAAAATAGGAAAAGTTTTTGAGATGTTTTTCTTGATATCGAAAACCTTTTTGAATCAATCTGGCATGAAAGACTATGTTCAAATTAAATACGTTAAATTATCCAATTTACCTTAAAAAAAATATTAAAAGCTTTTCAGATAAGCATACATACATATGTTGCATCTGTCAATATGCAATTGTCTAGTGAAAGTCAAAACAACAACCTGCGGGCTTGCCTCAAGGATTGGTATTATCTTTTACACTATACTCGATATAAGTTCAAAGTTTCAGAAAAATCGGTCCAGTGCAAGTACCTCAAAATTATAACTTTTTTATGGGCGCGGCCCCGCCTACTTTTATAATCACGAAATTATATAGTCATGACAGCTCAATATGTGTGCAAAGTTTCAGAAAAATCGGTCAAGTGCAAGTACTTCTTCCTGACACCGATGGTGCATCTAATAAGGATATACATACGACATGATAATCATTAAGGAATTTTTATTTGTTTAACTTTTCCGTATATTAAGTATTAAATAATATAAAATAAATATAATAAAGTCTTTTTTCATAAAAAAAACTGTTTTATAAGGGCCTTACAATTTTCCAAAAAAATTTTTTTTTGAATTAGACCGTAAATCATACGTATGCTTGTACATACAGACTGTCAAGAATGAGTTTAAACCTTTAAAATCAACATTTGTTAATTGAGTTTTACTATTTATACCGACTTTTGTTCCTTAGGAATGTGGCTTTTGGAAAAATCTTAAAAATTTAAATTTTTGGTTCTTAAATTTTTTTATGGCATTTTAAAACAAAAAATTTGACGAATTTTGCAGGAAATTTTTTTTTCGCCATTACATTTTTAATAACTCCGAAATAGTAATTGATAGAAAAGATATGTATTTGGTTAGTTTAAGAAGAATTTTCCGGTGCATCTTCTGATCCTCCTGCTATTAAAATCGGATAATCCGTTTTCAAGTTATGACAAAATATATTAGGCAACCCAACGATTTAGAGAGTGAAATATGCCACGCCTTTAACAGAAAATCCTTACGTACTAGAGAAAAACGGAAAACAGATTTGAATTAAGGGCGTCAAAATCAATATAGTCCACATACTTTTATTTCTAGCTGAGACAAAAATTTATTTGCGCAGTGTACTTTTGTTGCTCAGTGTAATTTTTTCAAAATCTGCCACTAGATTTTTTATATCATACTACACCTAAAACTATCAAAAAACTAGAACTTTTAATTCAAAAAACACGTTTCATAATTTTGGCCAGCTTTTCAGGCCAAATACTCCTCTGTGCGTCGACAGAAAAAAGGTGTGTATTATTTTTCTTGCTTATTAAAAAGAAAAATTTGGCATCCCTACTTTAAAATTGAATATAGTAGCAGTCGTGATTCAGCTCTGGTCGGGTCAAGAGCTTGCACGTCATTGCTTATCTCTTAAGGGCAATCAGGCCGTCCTTTTTATCTGGCTTCGCGAGTTTTGCGTCTCACTCCCGCATTGGTAAATTGCGTGGCGTCGGTTAACTGTACAAAGGTATAGTTACCGCGACTATCAATTGACCACATGCAGATTTTTATATAAGGAGCCGAATTCGGAAATTCCAGCTTCCTATACGAAGGTATAGGTCGATTGGTAGTTACTGGAGGTGGCTCTAGAAAACATTTGGAAATTAAATAAAATAATAATTGGTGATGGCAGTTTTGTCTTTTGACAGCTCAATAATTGTCTAGAGCTAGTACACTAGAACCTCCATTGGAGTCATCCTAAACCGAAAAAAAAATAAATATAGTAGAGAACTGAGGTGAATTGCTGCACGATTTTTTAATTAACACAAAACTAAAGCCATGGTGTAATCCCATACGATGATAGCGCAGGCGGTTAGAAATTTTCGTCTTGATTTTACGTTTTTTTATCTTTAAAATTTTTTAAAATTAATTTGTAAAGTGGTAATACAATAAATATCACCACAACTCCTTTGTTGAGAGGGTGGTTTGAATTCTTAAATATTCTAATTTTTGGAATTACAAGTATTTCATATATGGCATCAAAAAATTAATTTAACTACATAAATAAAACATAGAAAAAAAGTTATGTAATTTTGATATATGGAATGAACTAGCTGATTAAATTTAGCAACCTAGTTCAATGTGGGAGTCAGCGACATGCCCATTAAAAAAAATACTCTTTTTCGACCGGTTCCTAGGAAGCTTTCGACATGCATTGAGTTCTGCTGAGTTATTATAACTGGGGTAGGCTCACAAACAAGAACAAAACCAGCTCTGATTTTGTAACCGTGTGTGGGCAATCTTATTACTTACTAGTATTTGTTTTATGGTCAAAATTTGACATTAGTTCTTAATTTTAGTTTGAGCTTGTTAAATACATCCAACCCACAATAAAGTTACAACTGTGCCAGCTTCCTTATCCCTGTATTAAATTTATAACTGATGTTTTTTTTAGTTTACTAAACTTTTCTGTAATCCTGTGTATTATCCGCGTCTTTATTACGTTTCCTTACAATAAAAACATTCAAATTTAATTGTTTTTATTTTATTAGAAACACTAGCTGACCCTGCGCGCATTGATACGCCACCAATTAAATGCACAAAACCATTCGAAAAATGCTCCTCAATATATAAATACGCACAATATTGTCTGTTCAATGTGAGCCGGAAATAAATTTAACAGTTTACATAAATTCTTATGTCACCCACAATTCGAAATGTCATCATTTGTTCGCTGGTTTCTTTTACTTACACAGGTTCGAATGCAAATGCTCAGTTAAAAAGTTAGCTCCAGCTCAGTTGGCGTGTAAGTGACACACACTTTTTTATGTTTGCAAATATCACTTTTATAATTTATTTATTATAATAAAAAAGGACATTAATTTAAAATACAAATACAACTTTGCTACTGTTTATTGTTTTTGTTTTTTTTTGGGCTCGTAAAAGAAGTTGGCTATTTGAGTTTTAAATAAAACTATATGGCACACAACGGCACAATTTATAACAATTTAAAATATTTTAAATGTTGACAAAAATAATTTTCCCGCCTTTTTGAACATTTTTTTTTTTAATTTGTTTACAAATAATTTTCACATTGGTAATTGATCATAATTGTTTATACTTTGCCTGAAGAAGCTACCCATTGCGGTAGCGAAATATTGAAAATTAAATTAAAACTATTTTTTATAAAAAAGTGTTCTCAAGCTCAATATAAAAAAAACTGTTATTTTTGAAAATATTTACTGCGGTATTCATAAAAAATATATTTTAGGTTTATTGAAGGCTTTTTTGATAAATTTCTCTAAATCATTTGTCAAATAATCCTTTTATAATAAACCTTAAATATTTTTTTTACGAATACGGCAGCATATGTTTATATTTTATATTAAACAAGACTACTCTGCTGGCCCCAACAAATTTTTTGCATTGTATTCATTACATATGAGGGTATCGTTCACCCTTCTACTCCTTTCTAGTTTCAATTAGGAAGACAGAATGTTATTGTACACATAAAACATTACGATACATGTTTGATAACTTTACAAGTGACAATAAAAATCATAATATGAAAATAGGAAAATCTAAATTCCACATAAACAATCTACAGAAATCGGTCGATCCGTTTGCGCAGTTAGTGGTGACATCAAAGTGTACACTTCTTTCGTAGCGGTGTACCTCAGGGGTCAGAACTTGGGCCCTTATAATTTGTTTTTTCTTTTTTGTGGAGATTGGTCTACCATCGGCCGAATTGACCCTTAGCCTGGATGATCGTGACGTTTATATAGACTATATAGTGTAAAAATCCAGACAGAAATAAATTCAGTATTAAACTATAGACCTGTTCAATGGTGAAAACGGGCATTTCTAAAATTGGTTAAATATTTTAAATATAATATCAATGATATTTTGAGTGTAACCATTAAATTCACTACAATTTATTTACTGCAACAAAAGAACTGTAATTTAGCATTTCGTCGTTCTCAAATTATTGTGTTCTATAGGTATATGTTTTATGTGTCACATAGAACACAATAACTTGTGAACGACGATTTGGTGCCAAATTAAACTACTATAAATAATAAACAAATTATATACAAGTCATTTTAGAAAAGGACAGAAAAAGGGTAATTTTTTCCCCAGTAATTAGAGTTGCGAAGACTAATTTGCAAAGATTTTTGGAATAATAATGAGAAAAAGTTTAACCTCCAAGAACTGGAAGTCTTTTTACTGTTTTAGTGTCTGATGTCATAGCTGTGTTTTAGTGTGGTCGATATGTGTAAATTTGCTTAAAACTTTTTATGTTTATTGTTCAGCTTATTAAGTGAGGCTAAATAGCTTAATGTGCCCTAGTTCGGGTAGGTAGTATCCTTTCCTTCCTTTTCAAATATCAAAATTTTATATTTTTTTCTCACTCCTCTCATAATTTCCAATTGTCAAACTGTAAATAAAAAAATATTCACTCTGAAATGCAATCACCTTATATAATTACACCATTCCTAGGTTTTGATTTTATTTTCTTTGCTTTTGGAATTTGAATAAAATAAAATTAACTGCACAACAATTTAAAAAGTAGGTCCATAAAACAAGAGTCGAAATTTTTGCCCAGTTGCAAAAAAGGCAAATTTGAGAGTTTACATACATAAGTACTCTTTATAATATTAAAAACATTAAGCACACAATAAGGAAGAAATTTAATTAATTTTAATAAACAGATATCACACATATTTTTCTGTCTAACTGTGCTGTTTTCGATATTATTTTTATGTATGTTTTAAAAGCGAATTTTTCAATCTGCAAACAAAAATCTGTTTTAAAGTTATTCTCGTCACCGATTTTAATCCTGGGGGGATTACAAAAATGCAAACTAAATATATACTGCCTTATTCATAAGAGTTATTAAAGGTTTATAACGGGTTTATTAAACTGATTTTCTATGGAAATTTGACTTATAAACCTCTTATAAAGCTCTTTAAATTTTTATGAATTAGACCGATAATTTTTACACTATCGATAACAAAGTGCGCAAATTCTAAGTCACGCATAAAATCTTCTTTTGTTTGCCAAAAGCAGCGTTCAACTCGTTACCAACGAGTAGAAAAGTCGGTAGCTATTTCTAATTTTGTGGAATGTTCAACATGTTTTCGTTAAAAATCGAGCTCACGCCAATAAGAGTAAATTTTTGATTTTTCCCAAGACTAAAGCCGGTGACGTAAATACTTTTAATATTTCCTAGAAGTGCCTAGAAGTATATGCATGTACAATGTATTAATTAAATTAAATTAATTTATAAATATTGTATGTTGTATGTATACATTTTGTATTTTAACCAGTATTGTTTTTGGGTACATTTTCGGGTATTTGGGTGTTTTTCTTCTTAAATTATATTAAAAAAAATATATATATTTATATATGTATGTAGCTATAACAATGCTAGATATTAATTTAAAAAAAAACGAGTATTTTTCCTGCCAAAATATGGCGTCATAATTGGCAAAACTCACCATTACTTTTTAAAACTCACTTACTATAGCTATACACTTGTATGTATAGAAGATGTATGTATGTATATGTATGTAGGTATGTACATGCAACACAAGTACATATTTTTAGTATGTATTTTGTAATAATGACGATGATAAATAACCACGCTTTGATGAGTAGAAGGATCATTGCAATCGTATTTCTTACATTAGATTGCACTTTTCTTTGGCAGCGCTTGTACTACCTTCTCCGTTTTCCGATATGGCGCCATTGCTTTCCTTAGCTTTCTTTTCTTTTTTCTGTTTTTTTTTGGTTTTGGTATCCAATTGTAATGATACAGTGCGTGTTTTTTCCAGATTCAATAGTTCCTACGAAGTAAAAAATCATTAGCCTTGTATTTATAACGTATGCTGTTCAGTGGTACAGTACATACATACATATTTGCTCAATTCACAACCTGTCGTAGAAGTCGTAAATTGTTAGAAACTCACTTCTTCATATTGATGAAGGACGGCGAGAGTAACTATTCTATTCTATAAACCAAGGCATATTTATTCATCAGGTACTCTTGATTCGTCAGCTGATTATTTTTTTCAACACTTATTTTAAGTTTCAGCTGTCAAAATGCATAAATAAAAAACAATTTTCTCTCTTTTCTAATTTATTTCAAATGTCAAACTTTATATAAAAAAATATAAACAAAAAAATTCTCTCCGAACTGCAATTACCTGATGAATAAATATGCCTTGCTATAACCATATTAAGGTAGAATTATTGTAAGTGTTGTACAAAAAATTAATGTTGTAATTAGCAACAAAATGTGTACAACTTCTACGACGTATGTATATCTACGACAGCTTGTGAATTGATCCATTGTTTTTATTGTGTAAACTAAAGGCCATGACTGACTATCAGATTTAGTCGTTCGATATGTCAAAAATGGTATGTGTGTTCAGAAAGTGTGATAGTGTGGACACAAAGTGCACATGTGTGACAGATTTTGTGACAAGCTTTTACCCGCCTTCCTAAAGAATTAACTCAAAGTAAAATGACACCCAAATTTACAACATTTGTGGGGCTATTTATTCTTATACTGCCGATGTTAATGCACAGGCCAACTGGATTTTCCACTGTTTATGTAATATGCATTGTGCTGTAAAACTTAAACGACGTAGAATATGTAAATTTAATGCTAACTCTTGGTTTAATTCTCCTGAGATTAGGAATAGTTTGTCTATTAGAAATACTGCTTATTGTGCATATTTAAGGGACAGATCTGACCAGAATTGGAAAAAATTTTGTAGTCTGAGGAATCATGCTATTATTCGTAATGCTAAACGTAGACCGCATGCTAATCTGTTTTTTACAGAAACTTGCCACTCCTCTAATCAAGGTAATTTTTCCCCGTTGATTTTCATCAAATTGAATCTTCAGATGTTGGTACATTTTCCTTTCGCACTGTTGATTTAGATGAATTAAATTGTGCTATCTAATGCGGTTGATTATGATTGATTTTCTATAAACTTTTTAAACTGATTCTTCCCTATATTGCGAATTATATTTTACATCTTGTCAATACTATAATTACTAATTGAACGTTCCCTCTGGGTTGGAAAATTGGAAATGTGGTACCTATTAGAAAATCTGGTGACTCTAATGAGCTTTCAAACTTACATCCCACTTACAGTTGACTCGCTGTAACAAAAACACTGCCTTACGTGAACACCGGATAAGATGAACATAATTTTTTTTACACTGACTACTCTGTATCGTGAACACAGTGAGAAGCCTTATAACGTGAACAAATTTGTCGGTTATCCAAATCGCTTTCATAAAAAGCGTTTTCATAAATGCTAGATGAACATTTTTAGCTATTTAGGAGATGAAGAAGACTGTGAAGAGGATATCCCATTAACTTTTTTGAGAGAAAGAATTTGTTCAGCAATTAAAATTTAAAAATTAAAAGATAATCCAAAAAAGGTAACACATTTTTATAAATTAATTTTAACGTACTTTTTTCTTTTAAAAAGTTACACCTGCGTCAACATGAACAACTTCGCAAACGTGAACATTCTCGGTTTTTAATTGTTCACGTTATCGCAAGTCTACTGTACTATGACTGCCTAGTTGAAGTCTTGATAAATTATCAGCTAATGGATTATATCACTGAGATCTCGTTCTTTTTTGAGTCTCAAGATGGTTTTAGGCATGGTAGAAATACTACATCCCTATGCTTTGCTTAACTTATACGATAAGATAATCTCTTAGCAGTGACAAGCTTAACATTCTTCTTTCAATTGACTTTACTAAGGCTTTTGATAAGGTTGATTTTGGTATATTAATTTCTAAACTACATTTTAGTCTGGGTCTGTCATCTTCGTCTTGTAGACTTTTTTTATTCGTATCTTGTAAATAGATATCAATATGTATCATCTGGCTTTAGCATTTCGGGCATTTTACCAGTTCGTAGTGGTGTACCTCAGGGGTCAGAACTTGGGCCCCTATTATTTAATATTTACATTAATGACATATTTAGGGTTTTTAAGTTTAACCCTTCGTGTATTTCATTTGCGTATGCGGATGATTTGTTTTTTGTCTTTTTTGAGTGCCCCTGTGGACTAGTTAGTAAAGGACAAGTCAGTTGTTCGGGGGTTGCGGGTTCGACTCCCGCCGGAGACTCTGGAATTGTCTGCTTCTCTTTCTCTACTATCTACTAAATATTTATATTCTTATTCTATTCTTCTCTCTATTAAGGCGTCACAATGGACCGTAATGGTCTCCGAGTGAAGGTGTGAGGGTAACTTTGCACCAGCCTTACCTACCTACCTACCTTTGTGGTGAAAGGCAGTTTTTGGATGTAATGCAGCTGGTTACAAATTACAATTAATCTAATTTTAGTATAAAAACAAACTTACTGTAAATGTTTCAAAGTTTCGAAGACTAAGTCTACCATCGGCCGAATTGACCCTTAGCCTGGATGTTGATAGATAATAGACTTAACTTTGAGAGTCACATAAATCTTGTTATTTCTAGATTAAATTTTGCTCTACGTAGGCTTCATAATATTAAGTTTTACCTACGCATATTAAAATTATGATTGTTCATATGCTAGTTATGCCCATTTTTATATGGCATTGAAGTTTATAGTGGCACTTTAGGCTATAACATCAGTAAACTAACTAAATTGTTTAATAGAGTGGTTCGTTTTATCTACTGCTTGAAGGGTCGTAGCCATGTTTCGGTTTTTGTTTATATGTAGGTTTTTAAAATGTTAACTTTTGAATTGTATAAAATACAGATTAAAAATCTCTTTATATAAAATTAATTAATTAATTCATTTTTTATATTTAATCGTTCTATTCGAAATCGTCAGATATATATTCCAAGATTAACGTCTCTTTTGGAAAGGTCATTATTGTACGGTTGGCTAGGATTTTTAATCATATGCCAAATGCACTAAGAAATTTCAAATTTTCATACTATACTTTTAAGAGAAAATTAATTAAGATAATGACCTATAATTCTATTGTACTTTATGCAATTGAGATAATTAATATTAATTAATACTTTTATTTATTCTCTCTATATGTATATGTATGTATATAGTATGATATCGTTATCACATATTTTATCAATGTTTTGTTTTGTGGTTTTGCTTATAGTGGTTTATCTTTTTTTAACTAAATGGGCTCAGTTATGTAAATGCTGGAAATAAATTGTTTTTTTTTTTAAATGGTTGAAAAGTTAATATTAAAAAATGATGCCATGACAAATGACAAAATGATATTAAGGACACCTTGTGAATTAGCAAATAATGTATGCATGTATAAATTAAAAACATTTTATATACATTCATAGATATATTTTTATATCACTTACCTGAAATAGCTCGGTAACATTATGATTAGTTTTAGCAGACGTTTCCATAAAAGATATATTCCAACTTGCTGCCTGTGCTTTTCCTTCCATTTCTGAAACATTTCGTAATTCATCACTTTCATCACACTTGTTACCCACCAACATTACGGGAATATTTGGAATGTCTTGTCCCTATAAATAGTTTTTCATTATTATTAGTTTTTCGTGCATTAAATATGCAGTCAGAACATAAAAAAAGCTTCAAAAATTTGATTTGTTTTTTACTTTAAAACTGCACAGAATAAAAAAACAAAATATTCTTACATTATTTTTTAAACATTTTTAAAATGGAATTAAAAAATACTTAGTATACCACAAGAAAAAATATTTGGGCTATTCGTTAAATTCGCCAGATGCCTCTAGTACCTCTTGAACTTTAAATCAACCTTTAAATTTTGACATATATTTTTGTTTTCCCACGTTTTTGGCATCATTTTTGAAACTTGATTACAAAACTACGTTGCACTTGATCGACAAGACGGCATTAACTCGAAATTCTAAAATTTTTAGCAGAGATTACAAACTGTTTGTCGTTACATTTTAGGTGAATTTAAAAATCAAAACACATAATGGTAAACAATTTCTATTAAAAAACTTGTTTTTGTTTGAATTTTTTTTTTCATTTAATGTAAGAAGAAATCTATTTTTTAATTGATAAAAACTTTTTGATTTGAAATAATATAAATTTAATAATATAACTTATAAAGATTTTAAACTTTTTCAAGAATTTGGGTAAAGGTTTACTGATGATCTGGCATAAGCACCAGTGAAATGCATAGAAACCAGCTTAAACCCAACAACCAAATAAATATAAATTTTATCAAGAAAACAGTTTCAATATAAAATACAATAAAATATAAATAAAACAACAATATTTTCATTGAATAAAGGCTTAACCCAAAATAAAACCTTTTATATGAAAATTTTTGATATTTTTTTTTATTAACTCAAAATAAATAAATAATAGGAAATCCAAAAAATTTAAACTCAAATGTTAGAGTCGACGGAGACATTAACTGTCATATTAAAGTGATCTTTTTATGGTGATCCTTAGCAATGATTTCAACTCCACAGTTAGTAGATATTTTTCAACAAAATAAAAATAAAAGTTCGGTTAAAACTCTTAAAAGGGCAGTTTTATATAGACGTCGGAAATGTCGAAAAATTAAAGTTTTATTTATTTATTTATTTTTTTTGTCAGAAAATAAAACTATATCTGTTATTATGATGTCAATTGGTCTTGGCGATTTCGATTAATCAAACGGTCATCCAACGTTGTATGCAATAAATCGATTGTGGCATGAGATGTGTGGCAAGTTCCACAATTCCAATGAAACCAAACATCGTTCATAGCATTACAATCAAGAGCGGGCTCAAATAAATCGGTTATCATGGTGCGATAGGTGTCTTCATTGACCGTCATTGTTGCACTGTCCAAATTTGTTTGGATGCTTCCGCTCCAAACAATCATTCGGAATAGGTGCATTGACTACGTTTGGGCTTTCTAAGACCCAAATACGGCAGTTTTGCTTAATAACGTACCTACCAAGATAAAAATATGCTTCATTCGAAAAGACGATTTTTTTTTTGTACATTTCGTGCAATTTTCGAACAATTGTCTTTGTTTTGGAAATAAATTTCCAATAAATCCCAAAGTTGATTAAGCGTAAATCGATTCATTTCGTTCAGCGGAGATAATATACTGAATTTTGCGACAGAATAGATATACTTACGTACTGCCAGATTCGAAATAACTTGTATTTGGATTTGGCTTACTTTACATTAACGTTTATAAAACTGTAACAATATTGTGATTTATCATCAACTATCTATCGATCTTAGCCTATATAACTATAATTTTTAATTTAACTAAATATATCATGTATTTTGTAGTCCCAGTAATTTCATTGATATTTTAGAATGTATTTTTTATAGGTTATGTATTTAAAGCTAATTATACAAGCATGAGTCTATGCATTCAAAATACAAACCTTTAATTCTTTTATAAGATTCCATATCGGTTTTAATTCCTCTAAACTTTGCTTAGAACATACAGAATACACTAATATAAAAGCATGACCTTTGGTTATAGACAACCTTTGCATTGCAGGAAATTGGTGTGATCCCGTTGTATCCGTTATTTGAAGGGTACAAATGTTTTTATTGCAGCTTATAACCTAAAAAAAAAAAGAAATGTTTAAATCAAATTTAGTTACCTATTTATAAATCAGATCATCTACATGTATGTATTAATAAATATATGTAAATACTATATATGTATATGTATATCCTATAAATATAATAAATGTGAATGTTTGTATGTTTGGATATTTGTTACTCAATCACGCAAAAACGGCTGAACGGAACTAAATGAAATTCGGCACATAGATATAAAACAACCTAGATTAACACATAGGCTACTTTTTAACGCGATAATAACGCGAAGTCGTTGGCAAACTCATCATAACACATCCTAAGCGGGTTGTTTGTTTGTTGTTGTTGTAAATATTTTTATTTTTGTTGTTAATACTAAGTCTACCTTTTATAACTACGCAGATGAAGTCGCGGGCATAAGCTAGTTATTAATAAATATAATTTATAGGCGATTTAAGTTGCTACTTACACTTGTCACATGTAAATATGTAAAAAAACCAATAAATTAAAAAAACAAACAAACTAATGAATGTTAAGTCAACATTTTTAATACAAATTGTTTTTGCAAAGAGTGGTTTTTATGTTATTGGGCGAATCAAGGGGATACATATATAAATATATAAATTTATTATCCGCCACTTTGTAGTGGCGGCCAACATAAATTTAAAATTTTTTATGGTGATTTTATTGTGCTAGTCAAGTCCTTTCAGATGATTACAATATTGACTCTCTCGGTTGTCTAGAAGCTGAAAAAATTGATTTTCGTTTGTAAGTTTTTAGAAACATATTTTAAAAAAAATTTTTTGCCTATAACTTTACCGATAAGAGCCCGATTTATCCAAAATTTTACACGAATATCTAGAGGCATGTTATATCTAAAAATAGTAGCAAATGTACCTATAAATTATTCTATGGCTGAAAAATTTTAATTTTGGTGGTAAAAATATAGGAAAAAACAAAGGCAGTCGTGTTTATTTGCTCATATCTCAAAAAGTTATCGGGCGATTGTGCTGAATTTCAATAGCGATTCATTCCCGGATATTTCCAAACGATTGATACCATACACAGATCTGAGGTACATATGGTTGCTTCTAAAAGTTGATTTCAACCAACACACGGACAGACGGACATGGCTTAATCGACTCCTCTATTCATAAGCTTTCAGAAAATATATTCTTTATGGGGTCGGAAATGAAAATTGTAGAAATTACAAACGGAATGACAAAGCTATCAATATATACCCTTGTGCACCACAGGTGAAGGGTATAATAAATAGTCACAAACATGTCTATTATAATTTTTGTGGTAAAAATATGGGGAAAAACAGAAGCAGTCGTGATTATTTGCTTATATCCCAGAAAGTTACGGCGCTATTTATTTCACTGAATTTCAATACCGATCTGCTCTCGAATATTTCTGATTTCTTGATAAAAAAAAACACGGGCCTGGCGATGTCTAGGGCCTTCAAAAAAACTTTATGCGGTCAGAAATGAATAATGTAGAAATTTACACTCTCTGTGAAGGGTATAAAAATATGTTTCAACAATTTGTGAAATAATTAAAATATTATGTAATTTAATAGCGTGGAGCAAATTTTAGATAGCATAAAATTCGTAAAGCATTTAAACGTTATTCAAGAAATCCCAGTACTTAGTTTCAAGTTCGACATAAGAACAATACATAAATTTAAAGATACGTTAAATTTTTTTTTTTCTTGTATATAAATATTATTGACAAATAATTTAATTGCAATAGTTTGTCTCAGTGCCTATAAGGCATTGTTGAGACGAGTTGGCAAAAACATATTTACTTAAAAAATATATGTTACAAAATAAGAAAAAAAATTTTTACATACATATATACAAGAAATTAGTTTAAAATTATGAGATCAGTTTATAGAAAAGATCATTATAAAAAAATTTCATTTATATATTGCAAAATGTGTTGTTTTAGAAGTTTTTTAAAAACAGAAATTCTATTTTAATTTTTTAACATTTGAGGCAAATTATTGTACTTTGATATTATTGGAAATCATTTACAAAGCCTCATTATTGAATCTTTGCTAACCGGAACGTTTCCGAATTACTAAAAAGAATCCTACGTGGACCAATACAACGTTAGGTGTATATCCCATTAAAAAATAATATTCAAGCTCAATTATTTTTCTTATTTTACATTTGTTTTTTAAACAAGAAATAGATTTCTTACAATATTATGAAAGAATATTTAGAAGTTTTTATTTTTTTGATATTTGAAAACTTATTGGCTACTAAATATACTATGGTACGATTGGTTACAAAGATGTATGAAAATAAACTTAAAAAAATAAAAAAACCGGCTTTTCAGATAAAAAAAACCGGTGTATTCGATATTTGAAAAATCAACATTTAGAAAAAACCGCCAGCTGAAAGAGGAAAAAAACCGGGTTTTCCACCGGTTGTAAAACAGAGTCGATCACCCTACAACTTACATTAGTAAATACTTAGTATATGTAAAAAAAATTTGATTAAGATATAAAGATCCATAGATTGATTAATATTTTAACATTGCAATTAATAGCATAAAGTTAAAGAAATAAAATATAATAAATAGCACAACTGAGATTGTTTGATGGATTTCGTTAACTCTTCTTTTGTTGTATTTATAATAAGGAATCTGTTGGTGGCTCCACGCAATAAAAAACAACAACATTTTCTTACATATATAAAATACTACTACGGCATATATGTATGTAACAGCTTAACTTAAGAAAAAAAGAGATAATAGGGTATTCCATGCCCTTCAAGTCGTTGGCTAAAAAGAACTCTACCGCGTTCGTGGAAAGACTGCAGAACGTGTTACATATGGACCCTGACTCTAAAATGAGGCTTATTCACAAAGGAAATGGTGGCATAATGGAGACGTTGTTGATGGTGGCCCATTTTCACGGAAGATTCACTTTAAATGGCTTATGGGTTCTCATTAAGAGGGGAGCTTGCTAGAATAAGCGAAGAAATGCTAAAGGGAAAATAACTTTTAATGGGTTAGAAGTGCGATTCTGTATTTTGGCTGATTTATTACAATAGTCCATTAAGACTTTAGTTATGGTGATCAGGAAAATCTTTGTCACTTGTTTTGCAACAGGATCCATCACGGAGACATGGGAAAAACTAGAGTGGTTTTACTTTCCAAACCGGAAAAGAGGGACTGTACTGAAGCAAAGTCGTTCAGGCTAATCAGCATCACATATTTCCTGCTGAAGGTAATGAAAAAGGTTTTGGTGGATACGCTGCTGAATAAAAAAAATTACGTGGATGTCGCACGCTTACAGCGCTGGATTTAAAACCGCCCTTCACGAACTAATCAGGGTTTCGAAGAGCGAGATTTTCAATGGAGATGTCGTTTTGTCCGTATTTGTTGCTATATATAAGGCGTTTGTGACAAGACTTCTTTAGATAGACTGAGAAATGCTCTTAATGAGCGAGTGGCTAATTGTATTGTGTTAAAATTTATAATGTCAATTCTAATATGTAGGGTAGTGAATCTAAGGAATGAATGCACCAAGATTCGGAGATGAGTTATCATAGCCTCCAAAGACTAGAATGGATACAAATTTAGGTTGTATAACACGGGCGCTCAGAGTAACAGAGTGAATAAGAACTAACCATAAAAGCTTTGAAATCATATGCCATGCTCTTCACATAGAGTAGGAAGGCTAAAGAGGTTGGTTTCCTAATGCTTTTTGGAGCCGAAATCAACGTATCCTGAAACTTAAAATGTCTCGGAGCTAATACTGGATACAAAACTGGAATCATCCCTTTTAAGCCAGAATATAGAAGTCAAAAGGGATTTTACAACAACATAAATTGGTTTGCGGTACAAAATTTTAAATTTTTTTGATCAAAGACTTTCTACTAACGGAAAATAAATGTGACACGCCCACTTTTACGCTCACCTCCCATTTAACGCTCCAATTCATATAATTTCTATATGAATAAAGATTTTGGAAGAATAAAGGACTCTATATTGAAATATCTTTTGTATTTGTATTTATTAGCAGAAACAAAAACATAATTTAATTTTGGATTATTTAAATAGTTCAAAAGTAAGTTGTTCTTATTTTTTTGTATTCTTCAAGGAAAAGATTTTCCCAATTTTTAATAGATAATTTCAATTCACAAAATCGTTGCAACATATCAATAGGTTTCTTCTACCTTATTATTATTTTTAATGACAACAACATGTTAATTTGTTGTAAGGTTGATCAAAACGAAATAAATTTAAAAAAAATCCAAATTTGATTGGACAAAAAATTGGTAAAAAAAAAAAACAAGCTAAAGATCGAACTGTTTCCAATGTTATCAGGAGAATTTGTCCATTGCTAGGAAATCTGGTTGGGGAAGGATATATAAGTCTATATGACATTGGGAAGGCCAAGAAAATTTACAAGCATATGAAAAGCATCTGGTAAAAAAACAGCCCAATTAGCTCACTGCTTTAATTATTTAGTGTGAAAAGTTAAAGCCAGTATAGGCTTGAAAACCACCAAAAAGTTACAGACAGCAAATAATTAAGAAGTCAAATATAAAACATGGAAATTAAAATCATAAATCGTACTAAAATACTCATGTTGTATATTGGATGACGAAACGTGTGCACTGTCAGATTTTTTGCAGGTTCGGCTCAAAACTTGTATTATGCTTATGCTCAAGAAAATGTTGAAGATAAGTTTAAGACTCAAAAACAGATAAAATTGCTTAAAAAGTTCTTGGTATGGCAAGCTTTATGCAGTTACGGCAAAAGAAGCAAATCAATTGTTACAGTGGGCTCTTTAAATACCAATCCCTTCATAAGAGAGCACAATATATCCACATATTTTTGACCCGATTTAGCATTATGTCTATTATATGTATATGCTTTTGAGTGGTATTAAAACAATGGCACAGTTTTATTTACCAAGAGAAGTCAATTCTCCAAAATGTTCGGAGCTAAGACCAGTAAAGAGATTGAGTTCTCTGGTGAAAAGAGAAATGAAAAACTCAAAAAAGTCCCATATTAAGGAACATTTTAAAAAGAGATGATCGGAATGTTTCAAAAATGTGACCAAAACAACAATCAAATCTTTAATGGAAAAGATCCACGAATTGAAATGAGTAGTGGTAAGAGCTATAAAAGTTATATTTTTTTGTAATCTGTTTTATAATATCATTTAATTCAAAAAACAAAACTCTCTACAAATTTATTTATCTATTCTTCTTAGAATAGATTATCTGTTTAGGTGTACTAGAACAGTGTAATTTATTTTATTTTTTATTGTTATAAAATATTTGAACAATTTGATTTGAACACTTTAACTATGTAGTGCTGGTACATAATTTTTAAAAAATTGTATTTGATTTAAAACTCACCTGGCGATATGTGTCTTCTATAGTAGGTATATATGATTCTCGAAAGGTACCTTTTATAAATCGCAATACTAGTGAACTTTTGCCCACACCACCCGCTCCGAAAACAACAACTCTGTAATCGTTGTTGCTCTGTTCGGAGCGAGTCACTTGATTCTTTTGTTCCGTAATTTTGAGGCAGTATAAGCACTGTCACAACTTCAACTTAAGAAAACTACGATTTGAAATGGCCGCAATAAACTGGTCTCACAATTTATGGTTCAGGATTTCAACAGGATTGAAGTAATATATGCTGTTTAATTATTCATTTAAAAGCCATGTGGGGTTTACATAAAAGTTTTAGAAAATCTTCAAATTATTTTAACTCCTTTTTTACACTGAAAGAAAAAACAAAAATGTACATAATAGACATGTTACAGTTTTAAAAATGTTATTACTTATTGTCCTTATATGTGAGAGAAATATTAGATTGAAACAAGAAAGAGCACTATATTCGGCTGTGCCGAATATTTTATACCCACCACCAATTTTTCTGTTTTTTAACAGTAATCGCTATGGAATAATATGTTTATACTAAAATATGTATCACTTTCTTTGTATAACTTCGATATGTAAAATAGTAAAATTTTTTCGGCAATTTAGTCTTTCTTTCTGCTAATAAATATAACCGAGATATTCCAATATAGTCCTTCATTCTTCCAAAAACTTCCAAAAACTGCATAGAGAAATTATATGAATTTAAGATAAACCGGTTTATGGGGGTAGGCGTTAAAGTGGGTGTGTCACCCAACTTTTCTGGCATAACAATAACATTGACTAGGTCATCTGTAGCAAATTTCATCATCATACCTCTAATTTTGTCGGTTTTATGAGCTTTTAAATTTCATTAACAGTAGATAACGTGAAAAGTGGGTGTTGTAGTAGGCGTGATGAAGTTGTTTCTGTTAATGAATACAACTTAAATTTTTTAGTATAGTCCTTTATTATTATTTCAAAATCATAGAGAAATTATATGAATTTGAGATAAAGCGTTATATGGGAGGTGGTCGTAAAAGTGGGCACGTCACATTTATTTTGCATTAGAAACAAAACCTTTGACCAAAAAGCAATGTTTGCAAAATTTCAGAATCGTACATCTAATTTTGTTAGTTTTATTAGGTTTTAAGTTTTAAATATACCGAAAAATAAACTGTGCGGTATAAATTTTCGTACATTTTGATATATAACTCCTTTCCTAATGCATAGATTTAAGCAATTTTCAGGGAAAAATATTGTTTTTACTCAGAAAATATATGTATGTATATTTGAAGTTTTATGACACTATGGTAATGCGTTTGGACACAATTCCACTTTATTCGATGTTGGAAGGAAACGGTGGTTTTGCCCTATTCTTGCATTACGAGCTATAACTCTCTTCCTAATATTCCGATGTAGCCCATTTGCATTACCTTGTGTATAAGAAATATTCTGGCAAAATTTGAGCCCCCTACCTTTTTTGGTCCGACCTCTATCGTGCTTCCAACAGACGGACGGACATAGCTAGATTGTCTAAAAATTAAACCCCAATTCAGAATATATGTATATACCTTATGGGGTATAAATGGATATTTCGATGTGTTTCAAACGGAATGACAAAATGAATAAGCCCCACCATTTTTTTGGTGGCGGGTATAAAAAAAATATTATAAAGTGATCTGAAGTTGCGCATAAGAACAACATGTTGATGAAAAAAGATCGAAAAATTAAGTAATATGTTATATTTAATTTTAAAATGTTGTTGTTCTAACTCTTAAAACACTGCAATAGAAAATGCTAACTGTTGGTGGGATGGTAAAATTTTTTGTATTTAATTAGTGGGTGGTTCTTTACGTATACAATTTCTTGTTGTCACATACATACATAATTAAACAAAAATTAATAATTAAAACAAGTAAGAATGCTTTATTCGGCCATACCGAATCTGATAAATCCCTTCAACATCATGGCATAGTCGTAGCGTTACCTAGATTTTAGGTTTAATGTTAAACGCCATTTTGCCTTATTATTTCTGATGCCATCTTTGATTATAAATTTTTTACATAGTTAGCAGTATTCTAGTCAACGCCTTTTATTCGATACACATATTTATTGGTTCACAAAATTATACCCAATTTGTTTCGGACACCATCTTGGGTTTTACTTTATTCTACTGGCCAAGCCCTTTAATTTGATATCCATAATGTAGGGGTTGACCCACATATCCACCATTTTATTTAGGACGACATCTTGGATGTTAAACTTTTTACATTTTACTGTATGATATTGGCCAAGCTCTTTCCTTTAATACCAATATTGACCTATGTATACAAAAATGTATTGTACGCCAATTTATGTTTGAGAAACTTAATTTATTTAAGAAAATATTTTTCTAAATTTTTTAATATAACATTTGAATTTTCTCTTTATATTATCTTTAATACAAATAATATTTGCATATAACTTTGCAGATTAGTGACCAATAGTCCTGTTATACGAAATAGAAATTTGCTAACAATCACGCAGTTTTGGACATAAATACATACATATGTATGTACATACATACTATATATGATTATGCACTTGGGTTTGTGTTGGAGTAATTAAGAAATGTATGTAGGTATGTATGTATGTATGTATGTACAGGGTGGGCCATAAGTCACCATGGAGTTTAGAAAGTTTTTCGTTTAAGTATTTTTTCAGAGTTCATAAAAAACACATGAAGTATAAATGTAGAGGGATTCACAACTGAACAAAGAGCCAGAATAATACAATTTAATTTTTTAAATCAGCGATCAATTATTTTAACGCGAAAAGCATAGATATCGTTGAAATTTTAACGTAGAATTTTGCCATCTAAATTAATGATTTGTTGCTTCTTCGAAAATAAAGATGGAAGCTTTGTAATCGTAAATGGAGATCGGTATCGGTTTTTTATATAATATTTTTTATGTCTTGCTTTTAAAAACATACCAGAGATGTGGTTTCAGTAAGAAAGAGCCACTGCCCAGACCGCCCGAGACCACATGGTACTTTTAAGTAAAATTTTTAGAGATAAAATAATTTCCAGAAATACAGAAATTAATTAACCAGCGCGTTTTTTGCCAGATTTGTCAGAACTCGACTATTTTCTTTGGGGTTATTTGAATGGGCGACTATATGTGAACAAGTCCTAGACTATCCTTGAACTTAAGGTCAATATTGTTGCAGAAATCCAAACGCTACAGCCACAAAGATAGTATGGAAAACGCTGTAAATCGAGCTTATCATTGCGAAGCTAAAAACGGTCATTTAAGTTATATTATTTTCCGTACTTAGTAAATGTAGGTACTTATACATATCTGTATAAACGCACAAGTCATTTTATTTCATGGCGACTTTTGGCCCACCCTGTTTGTATAAACATAGATATGTATGTATGTATGTATGTACATATATATATGTAAATTAAAAATTGACACATGACATTACTTCTTTACAGTAGGTTTTTATTTTCTTGTGGGCGGAAATGAACTGTATGAACAATTGATCTATTTTTATCATTTATAATATTGATGATAAATCAAGGATATATGTAGGTACTATCATCATGAAGTAATAAAATATTCGTGCAAAAAAAATTTAGATTAAATTCGATGTTTTTTCTTTCGTTTTGAATTTACATTTCTTTTTTTCTATGTTAATAAATATTTTGATTTTTTTTTTTCATTTCCACCACAACT
The DNA here is from genome assembly GCA_941918925.1 of Phyto melanocephala. NCBI lineage: Eukaryota > Metazoa > Arthropoda > Insecta > Diptera > Rhinophoridae > Phyto > Phyto melanocephala. The sequence goes on from OW799233.1 coordinate 183,494,097, forward strand.
TAAGTATTCATTGGATTTGAAACATTTATACGCGTATGTATGAACATATGTATGTAGTTTGTATATACATACATATATACTTTTGAATAATTTCCTTTTATATACCTACAATTTACTATATTTTTATTTCGTTGTCATTTTATAAATTCAGAATATTCGTTGTTTACAAACTTTTTAAAAACTGTGATTATTTATTGTATATTTTTCCTTTTTTCTATTTAAGAAAACTTAACACAAAAACACACACGCACATATTCATATAAAACTGATAGAATGAGAAAGTAGAATAACAGTTATTTAGTTGCATTTAGTACGTGTTTGACAAGATATAAATTGTAGTAAGCATTTCGGCGCACACGCGAAAAAACAACAACTCTGTTGTTAAGTAATCAAAGTTACACTCAAAAATATTTTGTAATCAATTTTATATACACGATAATGGCTACACATGTTATTAATATAATTAAACTAAAACTACAATTCTAAAGTAACATAATAGTGTTGATATTAATAATAATAATCCTTGTTCCAAAATAATTTTAAAGCTACCTTATTGCATAGGCTGTCAATAAGAAATATCTATCTAAGTTGGACTACTTGCAATACTTATAAATTATAGTAAATTTTTTATAATCGAGCAGGGGCCGAACTACGGCATTCGAACGTGATCGAAATTTGAAAGTTCTTATTAGAATCTCTATGCCTAAAGCACAGCGAACTTAATCGTTCGAGTAAAATTTCGATGGATTTTGAATGCCGTAATTCGGCCCCAGGTTGTTTACATTGTTGGTCATAAATTTGGTTCAAACAGCTGTTTTGTGGTTATGACACGTTTAATTTAACCATAAAGCTTAAACTTAAAAATACTCATCAAAAGAATTGTCATTTCTTTCTCAATGTTTAAAGGATTTTGTGTAGTGTTGTTAACTCGGTGATTTTAGGACTGTTCTTAGCGCAGTTGTAAAATAAGGTATTCCAAGGGGCAATTGGCATCTAAAAGCTGACAAATTGTCTCTTCAATACTGATGATATTGGCAATTTCAAAGTTGCCTCACTATTTTAAATTTATCTGTTGCTTATACTCCTAATAGGAGCGATTGGTACTTGTATTTTTATATGGAAATTGATACATTTTAAACACAGTGACTTTTTTTCTTTAGCTTTTACCTCGAGTTAGGTGCTTTTGGAAATTTCAAAGTTGACAGCACTGATTTTGTGTAAAAGGGACGGAATCCAGTCAAAACTTTTTAAATTTTTTGAGTAGACGAACAAACCTAAAGTTTATGTGCATTTGAGTTCTGGTCAATCAGGCCGTACCTTTCATCCGACTTCGAGAGTTTTGCGTCACACTTTCGCATTGGTTAATTGGGTGACGTCGGTTAGCCGTACAGTTAACCTCTGCAAAACTTTTAAAAATAATATTTTTCGCGTTCAGCTCCGACTTCCTATATGAAGATATAGGTAGACTTACTTAGGATACTGAACCATCGTGGGATACCCTGGCTCTTTGGTTTTAAAACCTTGCCCAAGGCAAGGACGAATCAAGAGTACCTGATGAGTAAATATGCCTTGACCTTGCCATTTAAATTAAAAAAAAAAAAACAAATAGATTTAAATAGCAAGACCAAATTTCGTTGTCCTAATGTTTTAAAAATTAAAATAATAAATAAAAAAAAAAAAAAATACAACAAATAAAATATATAAACACATATTATTAAATTTAGTAGCTCTTTAATATAAAAAAACAAGTACGCAGACAAAGTCAGGGGCTAGTTATAAACATTAATACTTTTATTAAAAGTTAGCTATCCAGTGGTTCGATTCTCATACAGTGTAACTGTGAAGTGAATAGTTTTTGCGTATAATATTGTGTCACCTTACCTTTTACTTTATAAAAAATTTTCATTTTATATTTTCAGGATTAGTTGCCGGCACTTTTTTTCTAGAATATAAAATTATATACATACATAAGTGAAACTTAGTTTCCCTTTTATTATAAAATAGAAAATTATTATTTCTCAATTTGTCTTAACTTACCTATATCGATTGACCCAAATCTAAAATTCGAGTAGGAACAAAGTCATTAATGAATTAGGTCCCCAAAGATTTGCAATTTTTAATACAGAAAAAAAACAACATTGATTTTAAGAGATTTAATTCATATTAAAACAGCTAATATTTTTTAATAGTTCTGCAATTTAAGTTTAGGGACAACGTTCATACTTGTCAGTTCCTGAAAAAGTAATTTGCATGCATAAGGCATAGATATTTTCGACACGTTTGCCGATGATTGACAGTAGTGACACCATGAACAATATGCCAAACGACCGCAGGTTTTGCATACATCTACATCAAATGCATCAGATGAGATCATAAGTCTTTCCATGATTAACATGCTGGCTCCATATGATATCAGACAATCACGTTCCATTTCACCCAAACGTAGACCACCTTCCCGACTTCGTCCTTGAGTAGGCTGTCGTGTCAAAACGGCCTTTGGACCTCGAGCTCGGGCATGCATTTTGTCTTGCACCATGTGCTTCAACTTCTGATAGTATACAGGTCCCGAGTAAATGTACGCCTCGAGACTTTCACCTGTTATGCCAGAGTAGAAATAGTCTTTGCCCATATAGTTAAAACCGTGTTTAAAAAGTTCATCCTGTATGTCCTTGCACTTTGACCCACTGAATGCTGTACCATAATGAAATTTTCCCTCCAACAGTCCAGCTTTACCACCCAATAATTCCAAAGATTTACCAACAGTCATACGTGAGGGAAAGCCATGAGGATTCATAATCATATCAGGGCATATTCCAAAATCGTTGAACGGTAAATCCTCCTGATCGACTATGAGACCAGTAACACCTTTTTGACCGTGACGTGAGCTAAACTTGTCACCAATCTCTGGTCGTCTTGTCTGCCTCAGAAGAATTTTGATCAGAAAGTCTTCTTCTCCATTAGCGGACACCATAACTTTTTCGATGTAACTAGGTTCTGGGCCTTTATAAGATATCGGAACGGCAGTATAAGATATCTGAAATTGAAAAATTTAACTATTAGTTTGCTTCAACAAAAATACAAATTGTATCTCACCTTACCTGTGACGTTTGACCACTTTGTTCAATAGGATTTATAGAAGTCACAGCTGGCATTTCTTTATTTATCAAAATCTGTTTATTGACTACCATTTCTCCAGGCGCAACAATACCATCCGTGTCTAAAGCGTCGTGCTTGAAAATCACTTTGTTTGTAAGAGCATCTTTCATGGGCCCCATAATACGATCGTACGTTTGGTTTGCATAACGTTTAACAGTACATTTAGAATTCTTGTATATTAGACAACGACCATAACCACGATCTATAGATGCCTTGTTCAGTATCAAAGCATCTTCAATATCATAACCGGAGTAACTCATTACAGCAACTGTTGCATTTTGTCCGGCTGGCAACTTGTCAAAACCAGTTAGTTCTATGGTTTTTGATTTGACCATCGGCGCCTGCGGATAAACCAAATTGTACATCAGTGTGTCAATTCTGTTTTTCTGATTGTAACCAATAACTCCCATTGCCTGTTTGCCCATAGCACACTGATAGGTGTTGCGAGGACTTTGGTTATGATGTGGATATGGAACTAAACCTGCACATACGCCTAGAAGCGTAAAAGGTTCAATTTCTAAGTGTGTGGTAGTATCTGGATCCATGCCATCTTCATTCCAAGCAATAAACGAGTCGTTTTCTTCGTTAACATCTAGATATTCTACTAAACCGTCATGTAGAAAATCTTCAAATTTTCGAATTCCCCTGTTGAGCTCTTCAATGTGGTGTTGCTTGACAGCGGGATATCCCCTACGGACAATAATATAGGGACGGCACAAACGTCCTCCGTCGGTGTGAATATACACACAACGTTGTGTGTGGGAGGTGTGAATTGATACGAATGGACCTAGTCGGCCTTTGCGACGCATCATACGAAAAACTTCTACTAGACGTTTATAGCTAATAGTTAAACCCAAAATGTTGCCGTTTATAAATACAAGAAATACTTTAGAATTATTAATAGCGTCTCCACCGACGAGTCGAATATCCTCTACGCCAGCATTAAAAGCCAGACGTACAACTGGCTCTTCTTCGACTTCAGTAGTTATATGAGTCATTAAAGCAAGATTTTTTACTAAGCCACATGCCTCGCCCTCAGGTGTATCTGAGGGACAAAGCATGCCCCACTGACTGGGCTGAAGTGATCGAGGGCCAGACACTTTTCTGGTCTTTTCAAATTGTGAATTTACTCTAGTCATCATACCTAGTGCTGAAATATAGCTAAGGCGTGACAAAACCTGTGTTACGCCAGCTCTTTCCATTTTGAATCGTTTAATAGTCCAGTTCCCCGAAGAAATAGCTGACTCAAGGCCCACAGTTATTTGAGCTGCCCTGATGTGTTTTACAACATCAAATTGTGCTGCCTTAACTTTTGGTATATTTTTGTCGGCAATCATTTTTAATTCCCAGTTCATGCGTTTAAAAAGATCTTCAAACATTAAAGATATAAGCGAACCCGCCAATTCTAAGCGTTTGTTGCCATAGTAGTCTCTGTCATCAACAGCAGAGCAATCCAATTCTGCAGCCATTACACGTCTTATCATTAGCGATACATAAATCGATTTGATTTGAAAGTTAAAATTATCAACTGGAACATGCGCCAATATTGTAGTAGTCAAGAGTTCTCTGGCCTCATCTGCTGGAGTTTTCGAAGAAGCCGTTTGAAATCGTTTAACCATAAGTTTGGATCCCATGTACTCTAGCGCTCTTTGCTGAGTGAATATCTTAAGATTAAAGGCTTCAAGAAGGGATGGTGCAAAACGGTTCTGAGTTTCGGTACTTGTGCCGATTAAGGACATAATTTCTAAATCAGATATTACACCCATGGCTTTAAATATTACAACGATAGGTATGTCGTCCACCATTGAATTGTGCTTTAAATAGTATTTGCCGTGTTTACTCAAAACCAAAGTACGTGATTTCTTTTCATGTGTGGATGAGGTAACCTGACACTGTATAGTGCCGTTAAATTCCTCAGTAATCATTTTATTCCACGACAATTGTTCCTGAATTAAAATAACTTTCTCTTGGCCTCGCACAACAAAATATCCACCCGGGTCTAAAGGACATTCGTTTAGCTTGGCCAACTCAAACTCAGATTTTCCCGACAACACACAATTTGATGATCGCAACATGACGGGCATTCTTCCAATTAACAAATTATTTCTTACTATTCGTTGTGCTCCGCGTGTATATTCAATGTCAACCGTTATTGGAGCGGAATAAGTTGTATCACGCAGTCTACACTCGTGCGGCGTTGTCGGTTTTGTTATATTGAACCCATCTTCTATATCCGGCGTGGCCACGCGCACATCCAAATATTTTAAATAAAACATTGGATCAGCATCACTTACCACCATTTCATTTGCTTGTACAATTTTTTTTATATCCACATTTACAAAATGATTAAATGAGTCGATATGTTGTTTAACTAAACCCTTAACCTGCAGGAAAGCTGGGACTAGTTTCCATTTTTCATTTAATGACTTAATGGGCTTTGCCCAATCTTTTGGATCATTTTTCCAAGATTCATCCGTGTTTGTATTTTCCATTTTATATTTCAGTCTTCCAAAATTGCTAAATATTCTCCCTAATAGCACAGACTATATAATTCTGTGCTAATAGATTGCTAGGATAAACATTTAAAAATAACTTAGGGATATTCAGACAACAAAGACAGCACAATAAAGTCTAAAGCGGCGGCACTTAATAGCAAAACATGTTTTTTTAGCATTGGTGTTACCATATGTGATAGTAAAGTCTGTGTTTACATTGAAAGAGTATTTTCAGAATTTTCATTTTCGTCTTTAAAAAATTTTTATTTTGTATATTATGTATAAAATTCGAACTTTGTTTTTCTTTTAATTTTAATTAAATTAAAATTTTAGGATATAAGTGCAATAATGAAAATTTTATTTTTTATATACGTACCCAACGTTAGATTGCAATTACGAATGACAAAACAAAATTAATTTTAAGGAAATACATGCAAGTATTAACTGATTTCTTTCCTTTCTCTTTCTGCCACACACAATTGAAAGAAAAAAGAATATTTTATTTTATGTAATTATTATTATTCAGCATGACGTTTTAAATTGCCCAACTTTTTCCATATTTTCTTTTGAACCTGCTTTTATGTTCGCACACGACAACTTCTTTGGCGATCTTTCTATTTTGTTTAGCTTTTATTTTCTTACAATTTGTCATTTGTGCTTTAGCTGTATATAGCAATAACAAAAAAAAAAAAAAAACATACAAAAAATAATATAATTGATTTTAATTAACGCTTTTAATTAAAATGTATTCACTAAAATATTGTTTTTGTGTTTTTTATATTTAAATATTTTAAACGCTTAATTTGTGATGTTTTAAATTCAAATTTTAAATTACTTACAAACCAAGAAGCGAAATATCGATGAAAAGAAATGTCAAATATTCAACAAAAAATTGCTTTAAATAGCCGAGTACCGGCGATTATTTTTTCCCCTTTTTTTCTCATCCAAAACGGTAACATCAATAAACTCGAAAATTGCTCAACTATAATTCTCGTGTGACCATAGACTAAGGTTAATGTTAGTCACGTCTTTGAACCGGATTTAAAATCGCTATATTTCACTAGAAAATAGCTAAATTTCCATCACTGAATGCGGTAAATTGACATTCTGTTGTATGCTTTTTTTTGCCTAATTTTGTAAGTTTTGTTTTGAGTGTTAGAATTAATTGTAATTTCTAGTCGAAATTGTAATAATTTAGAAATGCTGAAGCAGCATGTGTTAGTGGAACTTAAACAGTTCATTCAGTACGTAAGCTCTTATCGTGGCGGAAACCCAAAAGCATTGACATCAAATGCACTAGTACGAACGTCGCTTCACTTGTTGGAGGATCTTCCAGCTGCACGCGAAATAGTTTTTGAATACTTTGCTCTTGTTGCTGAAGTTGGTGTCCAGAGTTATGTGAATTTAGCGAGTGTAGATCTTCAGACTGGTGTTATTCAGCCACAAAAGTTGGGTATAAGCCAGCAACAACATTCGACTGCAACAGTGGAAGATCCCTGTTTTGAAATTATCCAACACGCTTTGGAGAACATGGTTAGTAAGGGACCAGCAGCATGGGGCGCAGTTATAGCTTCTTGGTGTCTAGATTTAGTTGGAAGTCTATCGGATAAATATAGCAAACGAATGACAATTGGTACTGCCTGTAACTATTGGCTTAATTGCTCGACAATGCGCGGTCTACTGACTCTGATTAGTATATGTTTCCGTAAACTTACAAACACAGAAGCTGAAACTTGCGTCGAAACTCTTTTAGGTAAAAAGAAGTTTAGTTTGTTTTTTGAAAAAAAAGAATAATAGGAACATAAATAATTTTTTCAATTAAAGGTGCTTATCAACGTTATTCCATGACTTTTGATTGGGTTGTAGCTCGCTTAGGTGGTTGCTTTCCTTCGAAAATAATTTCGCAAATTCTACAGTGCAGTATTAAAAGATTCGCCGATGATTATCGCTGTCATTTTGATTCCGAAATTGGAATTCTAGAATATCTTTGTTTTGCTCATGAACAAGTTCTACGTAATTCAGTTCAAGAACTTTTACAAGAGGGTCTTCAACCGAAAAAGAATTTGGACACGTCAATTGTGCCATTCCTATTAGAATTTGGAAATTATTCAGACATTATATTGCAAAATATGGTTAGTGTATTTCTAGATTTATGTAAGTTTTCGTTTTATTTCTTTTATGGTTGCAAATAGATTGTAAATAAATAAAAAAAAATTTCAAATTTAAGATAACGAGGAAATGCGAGCAGTAATTATACAAAAGGCTCCTCTCTGGTTGACAAATAGATTATTTTCTGATATGCAACCTTCGCTTAATAATATTGTTTTGCGTTTAAAATCCCATGGCGCTCAGCTGCTTATTATGGCTTCAAAAATGGCAGATCAAAATGTCTGGTGTCAGGATTTTTTGGAATACTCTATGCAGGAGTTGGAACAAATAGTATTAAACGCAAGACTTTGCCCACTTATGGATGATTTGGCCACGGAGGAGACAAAATATATGTTATGGAAAAGTTGTCTCAGTAAGAATATATATGAGCAGCAAACAGCTGTACGTTTGATCTTAATAGTTTGTAAGTACATTGGGTGAATTATTATTAGCATTATGCTGCAGTAAAATGACATAAATATGTAAATTATTATTTAATGGTTTTCAGCCACGCAACACTCCCATATATACTATCAAACAATTTCAGAGTTATTACGTAAGTGTTATTCACATAATCCTTCTGGTCTTGGAGCCGTTATTCGTTTGATTGGAGGGCAATCTGGCGTTGTGGAATTTCCTGACATTAAGCCTGGTATAAAAATGGTATTGGAAGATGTATTATTACAAGAACAATTCAAAAAAGAACGTTTGATAAATGCTTACGACTATTCGGAAGCATATAATACCTTTAAGAATCTTAATACACTAACCATGTAAGTTGTAATAATTTTTTTTTGTTAACAATAAGTATTTTAACGAAATTTTGATTTTAAAGAATGCAAAAGAAAAGCAATATATCTTCTTTAAGACAACATCAACTAATGTGGGCTCTTAATGAATGCCTTGCAAAAATTTTACAAATACTAGAGGTTAATCTTAACAAACTTATTTTACACATGGATGAAGCGTCATCTAAGCAAAGCGTCGAAAAATTTAGAGAAATGCAAAATCAAACCAATAACAACACGATTTATGTTTCTGGTTCATTCAAAAAGCAAAAACTCGAATTTCATTCTGAAGAAAATAGAGACAATTCAAAAGATAGAGACCATCTTTTAAATGACCGTCTTCTTTTAGCTCATGCAATTATAGATCTGCTGAATACTATTGAGACTGGATCTAAAACATCAGAATTACGTACAACTGAGGTATTATATTTTATGGCATAACATTATTTTCACATTGTTAAAATGATTACATTTTTTACAGATTTTAAAATTAGCCGTTTTGAGTGTTAAATACTTTTTTATATGTTTATCAGAAAACAGTAAGAGATTTCTAGATATATTCTTCGTTATGTTTTTTACTAAAATGATATCTGCCATTTTTTTATAATTATGTATTTAGAACCCATATTACGTACTGAAGCTGTCAACCGGTCCTGCGAGTTGTTGCAACGACAATGTCATGCTCGAAAAGCCTCTCGCTCAGCCTGCTTGAGGGAGTTAATTGAGGGATCATTGTTTTACCACGGCTATTTATTTGGCCAGTACGAAGAGCCTATGTTGGATGATTTGCAAATACCAGAGCATGAGATGGTTTTGTTGCAAAATCAAAAACAGAGTTTGGGGCCAAATGCAAATCGTTCAATATTACATGCTGGTGTTATTGGCAGAGGCCTAAGACCAGAAAATATTCCTGTTGGCGTTTGCTGTGCTCCTGAAATGCAAACTCTTTTTCTGAAGGCTTTGAATGTGTGCTGTAGTGATTATGTTAGCATGGTTTTTTAATTATGCAGATTCAGACAAAACATCCATATTCTATTTGGCGTCACTAATATCGCTATCAATTTTGAGATATCATCCTTTAATACTACGTCAATTCTAATTTGGATCTTTATCGATTACAACTTACATTTTTCCATTTTTTATTCTATTTTTTACCCAATTTTTATTTAAACACAACACTAAAAATAACAAGGATAAAATTAAAGTCATTTAAAGGCAACATAAACGCCACATTTTCTTACAGAATACCAAATATGGTGATATTGACATCGGGAATACGAATTTACAACAACTGACGCCAAATGGAATAAGTGTTAATATATTTTTACTACTTTTTTTTTTTTTTTTTTTTTTTCATTAGGATCGTCAAATAGCTGTAGAAGCATATTCAACTATATCTCTGTTGCTAGTGGAAATGGTTTCTTCAGATGTCATGTATAACGGTTTGCCATTTCCCGATGAAGAATTCTCAAAAGTAACAATGGAAAGGGATTTATTAATTCGTCGTGCTTTTTTGACATCACCTATCTTGTGGGCATTATTAGGTTTTATTGCAACATACAGACCGGCACTATGTTTTTCTTCCGTGTTGTTAAGAGCGCTCTGTGCCACATCCTTACATCAGTGGAGAGCTAAAAATGGTATATATCCAAATATTATATAGACTTGTTTCCTTTTATAGTTGCTTTTTATTTGTTCTAATCAAATGTTTTTTTTTTTGGAAATTATAGTACTATAAGAAGAAGTGTTTGTTTATACTCAATAAACTCCAAAACTTTTTTACTGATTATATACAGTACGACGTCTGGCGTGTATGTAACATTTAAGGTGTATGTACATGTATGATTTAAAGTTACAATTTGTTTAAAGCTTTGCTTTGCTGTTCACGGACTAAGATCCTGTTGGTCTTAATAAACCGTTTCTATTTTTTTTGTCATTACAAAACCACTAGCAATTATATCGAATACATTTAGAGCATAATTGACGTGCAATATCAAAAATCTTAGTAAAAACCACTTATCAAATGCCTAAATCTCATTGACTTCTATTAGGTTTTATTTAATAACTGTATATTTAAAAAATTCAAAGTAATTTTGCTGAAACTTTGTTTTTACAGATAAAGGCGACATTTAATGCAAACTGAATTACATTTCTTTTTAGTAAACAAATTCGAGACAATTGATCAGAATGGTGAATTATTAAAGTGCACAAAAAATCTTTTGAAAGTCTTGGCAATGGGTCAGTTGTTACCGCCACCCCTATCGAATTTACACGTCATTATCGAACACTTTGAACCACCAGAGGTACAGACGTAATACATAAACCCCTATATTCATAAAACTTAAAAGAGTTTGAAATGTATTTTATTTAAAATTTTTCATACAAAATTTTCCCTTAAATGGGTTTCAAATACATTTTATCTTTTATGAATATAAACCGAAATAAAAGTACAATGTTTGTAACTGATTTTAATATTTTAGATTGCTTTATTATTGAAGGAATGTGTATGGAATTATTTAAAAGATCACGTTCCGTCACCGGCTTTATTTCATGTTGACAGTAATGGCCTACAGTGGCGTAATGGAAAATTGTGCAAAATACCTGAGCAATATGTAGACACCTTAAGAAATTTGATGCAAAAGAAATTGACAAAGCTCGGTCAATATTATTATCAAATGTTTATCATGCCTGAAGTCAATTTAGAATATCCTCCCAGTTCATCATCACTGTCAACCACTATAACATCCGCCACCGATTCTTCACAAAACATAGAAAATTCATCATGATTCTACTCTTCCTACTTACCTTTGTTGTGTACAATAACACCACATTTTTAAGATGCTGGTTTAAATATCTGTTAAAAACGCTTTTCAAGAAACAAAAAATATTTTCAATTAATTCAGGCGCTATAGCATGCAAAAAAATATAATGGTAAGTATTAAATAAATGGGGCTTTAGCTATAAAAAAGTTTTACATTTATATATGTATGTATATACATATTTAATTGTCAAAATTACAAAATGAGAAAAAGGAAAGACTGGATCGTCATATACCTCAGTTTTTTGTTTTTGTCTTTTTTCAACTATGTACAATTTTAGTACGTAGTTGCATGTATTTTTTAAAGTACTTTGGTAATTTTAATGACTAAAAAAATATAAACAATCAACAAATTGACAGTGTTTTTACAACAAAATAAGAAATAGATTAAAAATTGCATACAAATAAATACTATGAAAAAATTTAAATACACCATTGCTCAGAATAATAATGAAATAAGCAAGAAATTTGTTTATATCTTTTCTTTACCAACCCAAATGTTATTACTCAATGAAATGCAAAGAACCTTAATAATTTGTAAATATTCTTTATATGATTCCTTGTTTTAAACACATATATTTTTGTTTAATTTGCGGTAGGAAAAAAAAAACAAATACACAAAAATGTAGTAACTGTTTTTGTTACTCTCTAAAAAAAGACTTTGTGTGTTGCTAAAAAAACTTTTTAGGAAGGACGACAATTTGATAATTTTCGTACAGAAATGCATGATGTTAGCTTTTTTGCCCGCCTCTTTAAGGATGATGATTTCTTTTCTTTGGTATGATGGGAAGCAGAATTAGAACACGAAGTGTGAAAACCACTTGATGTGGTTCCCATCGCTGTAAATGTATTATGCTGTTGTGCTTTTATTTCAGCTGCAGCTGCTGCCGCTTTCCGGGCTAGTTCCTCTGAAAATTTATAAATCGATAATGGTTTTCTTGTATTGCAAATACAAACTTACGATTTAAGTCATGTTCTGTGAAATAAACTTCCTCTAAGTCACGTTCCGTTTCATAATGATAAGCATCTAGATAAGGCAGTACTGTGGAACGACGATATTTATCATTTTTTAATGGTGGAATGGGTATCGGTGGTCCTTTTTCTTCAGGTGCGGATATAAACCAACTGATATTAAAAAAGAAAACAATAAATCGTTTATATTATAATAACATAATATATATGTATATTAAAGAAAAACAGTAACTGTCATGTATAGTTAATACATGGCAGTTAAATGGAATTTGGAAACTGAATTTTTTTCATGAAAATTATTTATCTTATTCCATCAAAACAAAACTATAGCTGTTTTTTAAAAATTTGTTACACATATTTAGGACAATTTAAAGTAAAGTAGACTCTCATATTTTATTATTATATCATATATTTAATACTAGTTAAACGCTGTCCGCATTGCAGGCTCCATCAATATTTTTGTATTGCGTTCATTAAAAGATAATTTCTGATTTTAGTTATAGTAATTTATTTTATATATTTCACTTTCTGTCGTGTGTATATATTGTTTTTATTACTTTTATTTATTAATTTTAGAAAATTTTTCTTACATATCCTAATATCGCAAACTTATTAGAAAAACAAAAAAACCTTTCTAATTCGTTTTTTCTCTATACACAAAATTTAAACAAAAACGATGAGAACCAACGAGTTTCATTTAGAGAGGGAGAATGATAGTATAATTAATACGATTTTTCGAAAACATACCTAACTAGTGCATATAGTGTATTATTTATTTTATATGACAATCAAAAACTTTAAGCACTAGTAAAATAGCACTGATTTGCAAAGACTTGCGCTTTTGTATAGTTGATAGTATAATATTGTGATAATAGAATATTCACAATTGATCAATTCATGTACATTTTTTCTTAATTTTATAGATTTAACAATTCCAGGTAATTTATATTAAAATTTCCTTTTTTTTAGCAATTGTTCAAACATTATATAGACGCTGCGTTAAGTATACTTTTATGTAAAAAAAGAAGTATAAGAATCTGCATTAGTTAAATATCTTTCAATTTGATATTGATTTCTTTTTGAAAAGCTATAAATCAGCAATATACACATATTTTCAAATTAATATTAAAAAGCAGTAATGTTTCATCATACAACTCTATTGTACCACATAGTGTAGCTTACTTACGGATCTTTTCGAATTTGCTGTATTGTATAACGTTTATCAGGATCTGCTTGCAGCATGCCCAATATTAAAACTGCAAGTTTACTATCTAACTTGTACAACCATTCAGGAACCTTCCATTGGCATCTACCAATGTTTTCTAACAATCGGTAAATGTTATCACCTTCAAAGGGATAGAGTCCGGTGCAAAGATTGTATCTGCGATAGTGAATTATAAATATGAAAAAGATAATTTTTTCACCGGTGTTTTCTCTTACAGTGTAACGCCGCTGCTCCAAATATCAACTTTTGACCCAGAAAAAGAATCTAGTCCATTAGCGATTTCCGGTGGTTGGAATGCGGGGGAGCCTTGTCCTGTGGTGCAGGTGTCATCCAGAGCGAACAGTTCCAATTGTTCGGCTACCCCAAAATCGGAAATTTTTAATGTATCATCTAGTGTTAGCAAAAGATTTCCAGGCTTTATGTCTTTGTGTATTACACGCATTCCATGCAGATACTCAAGGCCATTCAAAAGTTGACGAAAATAGCTATGAGCTTGAAATAAGGGGATTTTTTTGTCAGGAACACTATCAAGCATTTCCTAAAAATAGTAACATTATAAAAAATTTATATATACAATGGTTTATAATTTACCTGCAGTCCTCCCACACAATATTCCATTATCAAATACATTTTCTGCTTCTCATCATTATATAGAACATCCAATAATGCGACAACGTTTTTGTGTTTCAGTTGTTTTAAGAGTTGAATTTCGCGCTGTACATTTTGCTCCCCATTTGGTATGCGTCTTAATTTACGTTTTGTTAGGATTTTCACTGCTCTTCGAGAGAGATTTTCAGAATCTAAAACTTCTTTGACTTTTCCGTACGATCCCTCGCCAAGAACGTCACCCATTACATATTTTCCGACCATTTTAATATTCTTTTTTTTCTGTTGGTAAATAATCTCGGCACTATCAACTCTATTAAACATGTTACCAATATCCAAGGTAGCTAAATCTAATGTATCAATGTTATCGTCGTCCAGCCAAGTAACCTGATGTTGACACTGCCGCTGCTCATTTAGTAAATAATTACTAGCTTCCTGTCCAGCGATGAATACTCCAGCATCCTCACGCATTGTATCCGCTATGTCTGGATATGTATCCAAATGAAATTTTGTATTAGCCAAAAGTAAGTCTGAGTTTTCAGCGACTGTGGTGTCAATTTTTCGGGTTTCTTCATCTTTTAAATTGGTTAAATCGTGCGACTGCATTATCTCCAGATTCTTGGAAAACGAAGGTGAAGGACTTGCTGTCATTTGGATGCTGCTTTTGCCCTGGTGGTTAGCGGGCTGATGAGCCTTTATTTGCACTTCCATGGTTACATGGGCACTGGTCACAGTCATTTGGATGTGTTATTCGTTGTAAAGTTTGTCCACTATTCTACACAAATATTAATTTTTTCACCCAAATCATATACAATAATATTTGACAAAATTTTGATAAATTTTTTTTCCCCACAATATACATGCATAATAGAGTAACCAGATTGCTTTCTTTTTTTCGAAAATTTCTTTATATAAATTTCTATCGAGTTTTATATTCCCTGAAGTTAATTTTTATAAATCTTATTATAAATCCTAAACGATTAGTTAAAATTACAAGTAATCAAGAATACTGAAAACTTAATACGATAATAATAGTTAAAAAATATTAACTGTATTATATATAAAAATTATAAAAGGTTTTATAAAACTTGTTTTTTTAGGAAATTGGATTTATAAATCTTTGTTACATTTTTTTTTTATAAAAAAAACAAACTACATACATATTGAACAATGAAGATATGTGATTAGTTTTAATTCTCGAATTTTAATGGTAAATGTGTATAGGAACTTAGATCTGGTAACACACACATAGTCAATAACAAATAGTTGGCAACAAATTTTTGAACGATGTTTATGCCATATTTTTGAATACGTTTACACACGCTATGGTTTTGTTGTATAAAGTCAGGTTTCCACTTAAAAGAAAAAACAAAAACACTGTTATGTAAAAATGTTTGCCTCCAAAATGTGTTTATAAATATATGTACATAGTATATATTTTTTAAATACATACTTACTGTCGTATGCAAAAAATCCCTAATGTGGATTTAAAATAGATATTAGTTACTTGACGTTTAAGGCTAACATGCCTTTGTCAGGAAAACGTATCCGAAAACATTAATTCTAGCCAAAACATACTTTTCATACTGGCAATACCATCAACTTCATTTACCATTTTGTTATTAAAGATATAACACAACAAATTTAAACTCATTCGGGTAGAAGTCTTTTTCAAACAGATTTTTTTATTTGTGCATGAAATAATTTTTTGTAATATTTGTTGCTTATGTTTTCCAATCGTTCAATAAAATATTTCTTTTATATTTAGTAAACAAAACAAATAAATTAATTAAAAAGAAGAAACAAGACTTTCTTGGGAGCAGAAATTGTATTCGAATAACGAGCTTTTTTATTTGTTTTGACTTTATTTACATCACTAAATTAACACAACTCACAAACACGCAATTAATGTCACATTTTCCATTTTAAATTAATATACATCAAGGCACATTTATTCATCAGGTAGTCTTGTTTCGTCAGCTGATTATTTTTTTCTTCACTTATTTTAAATTTTAACTGTCAGAGTCTATAGATAAAAAAAATTTCTGTCCTCTTTCATTTATTTCAAATGTCAAACTTTATATTTAAAAAATATAAACAAAAAAGTTCTCTCCGAACTGCAATTAACTGATGAATTAATATGCCTTGAATATACATATGTGTACATTTTTAGTTCAACATATTAACACCATTTGTTGCTTCGGTTAATATTTTTCACAACATTTGACTGCACAAAACGTAAAAAACGGAAAAAGAAATAAGATTTAACCTTTGTGTAGGCTTAATGTATGTAGATATGTATATCCCTTTAAATTTTTAAACTTTAAATTTTTTAAAGAAAATAAAGGGATGTTGATATTTTGCATATAACTAAGGATTCTTATATCAAATTAAAGCCACCAAAATACAAGCCGTAGGCTCGAAAAATATTACTGAGAGAAACTGACAAATTGGTTTGAAACTAACTGAGATACCTATAAGCACAAAAATACAAATGCTTTTGGCTTGATAGCCAAATAAAATCAACTATAAACAAATTTAAAATCCATGATAGCTGCCACTACAAAATGGCGGACAATAAATTTATATATGGGTAAAATATGGTATTTTAAAATGTAACTCTTTCAACCCCCACAATATTGGTATAAAATAAAACGGCTTGACCAATAAAATACAGTAAATTATTAAAAAGATGTAAAATCCAAGATGGCGTCTAAAATAAAATGGCTATCAATATGGGTATCAAATGAAGGGGTTTGACTAGTAGAATACAGTTTACTATGTAAAAATTCAAAATCAAGGATGGCGTCGGAAATAATAAAGAAAAATGGCGTATAACATGAAATCTAGGTTAAAATACGATGTGGGATTATACCTATACATGATGGTGAGGTGTATTTTTAGATTTGGCTCGGCCGATATAGCACTTGTTTAAATATTGAGTTAGGATTGTATAACATTTATTTCTCTTTCTGATTCCAAAATCTTGTACGATACCAAGATTTTACTTTGTAAAGACGTAGTAATTATCATTTTCTAGTCTCAAAAATGTATGCTTAGTTTCTAGTTGATAAAACTTCGGCTGTGCCGAATCTTATATATATATATATTATATACACTTAACTAGTTTGTACAACCTTGCTTGCTTTTGTTTTATTTTTATACAATTATATAATGCAAATTTTGTTGGCCAATATCTTTGTCAGAAATTAACCCATTGAACCAGTATTTTCACTAAATATTGCCAAAGGTACATAATATAAACATATGTACGTTACAAACGTTTCAAGAAGTTTTGTGGAAATTACCTATAAATCACAAATTTTTACACTCTCCTGTGAAGGGTATAATTACGTTAAAACATAAAACGTACTGTTTAGTTTCAGTTAGAAAGCGAGAATAAACAAATGTTTATGCATCTTTCCTAAAACCTTTGTTTAAGTAATTAAACACAACGGTCAAAACAAAAAAAAAAAAAAAACTTGTTAAAACTTTATTTGTAGTTTTTCTTAGTTTCTACTTTTTGGCATTTGTTTTAAACCAATAATATGCTGATGATGACGATTGTATTGAATAAATAGTAGATTAAAAAATATATGAACATAGTTTTGTAAATACATGCGTATACATACATACTTACATATCGTTCGTCACGGGTAGAAAGGCCCTTACTCAAATAATTGTAACTTTACAGGAGAAGGCAAAAACGAAATAGAAACTGCATTATCACAATGTAATTTCCTTTTTAAAATTACTTGTAAAACTGTTATTTTTGATACTACAGTGCTGTCTGGGTTGAGTGAACCCCCGATTTTATGAATACCTCCTTAAAATGAACACCGGAATGTTTACATGGACTACTCTGTAGAGTGAACACTCATGAACCTCTATAGAGTGAACATACTTCATAGTGAGATTTTAGGTTTGGCGACGTAGAAAAACAATGAAAAGGAGTATAAAAATTAAAGAGAACATATAATAACGGTAAAGTAACAATTCTTTTAGAGTAAGTTGGCAAGTTACTCTCACAAATACGCATTCTATGAAGTGTTAATTTTTTTAAGTCTGCGCGCATGTACCATTAAGGTCGTGTCAATAGAGAACAGAGAGCCTAATTTGGGGCAAGACGACGTCGGCATATTAAAATATCAGCTGCTGAAGCCATTAAAGTTTTTGATAAGGGTATCGAATGGGCTGAGGCTAATACTACAAATTTCGCGAATATACAAGATCTACATTGCCTTCGCTATCAAGCAGTGCAAATATCGGTTAACAAACCAAAGAAACAAACAACTATTACTAATTTTTTCCAGTCATAAATTTAAACTTTAGTTTTACATGGAAATAAATAAAATTTATAACCTATAAATGCATTCAAAATAAATAAATTAGTTTTTTAAATAAAAAAATTTCAACCTTGATTTAGTGAACAACCTGGGTATAGTGAAATCACTCTGAAAAAATTAGTTCACTCTACCCAGACAGCACTGTATTACATTTAATTTTTGTGTCAACTCGTATTTGTGTGAAATGTATTAAAATCAATGGAAAACTCAATTTTGTAAGATAAACGGGTAAGGGCCTTTCTACCTGTGACCATCGATATGTGTGTAATATATTATCCTTTGACTTACGTGAAAAATATAAAATCATAATTATAGTAGACAAAGTTCTTGCACATTTGTACTTCTTTTCATTTTTTATTTTATTATAAAACAGTTTATTAAAAAAAATTAAATCAAGAATAGTTTAATTTTTACACCATAGTATGTATATTTTTTTTTGTATATAACTACTTATGTACATACATACATATGTATATTCAAATAAACTACAACTATTATAATATTAATTCTAAAATTTTCAACATAAAAACATAACATACATGAACTTGTTGCCATGTATAATAGTATTTTGTATTTGTGATTTAGACTAGTTTAAGAGGGCAAATAACATACACTTAGAAATTAAGAAAAATGTTTAGAAAATAAAATTAAAATAAATAACACTTAGTTATACATTTCTAGTTTTAATTTTAACTGAATCGAATGTCATATATGTACATGTATGTAACATGTCTAACATTAATAAACCTTTAATTTAAAGGTCAATTACATTCATAATTAAATTGAAGGTCTACTGATTAAAAAGACATTACATTGTCGTTAACATATGTTGGTTCTGTCTTTTTTCTAAGTGTAAATTTATAAAAAGATAAATCCAGTCCATTTAGGTATTATTCGATACATTTTAAATACACAGAATTCCTTAATTTAAAATTAAGCAATTGAAAACGAACTTAATAATAAAAAATTTACAGGATACTACTGCATACATACATACATTCATACACACATACATTTAAATATTTACAGTTGCAAGCTATGATATCCATACACATACAATAATAAATACATTTTATGTCAAGAATGCATGTATGTATTTACATACTTATGCATGTAAGTATAAATATAACAATAACAAAACAAATTATTAAAAAAAAAAATCTATAAAAATGACTCAAAATATGCAACATGGAATGCATATGTATCTACACACATACATATACATATGTATGTCATACAAATATACATGCACACATGCAGTAATTACATTCGGATAGTATGATTGAATAATTTTTACATTTTACATACAAACATTTTAATAAAGCCTTTTTTAGTTTGGCACCCTACAAAATTTTAACACAGTCTTTCGCCGTTTTCAATAATCTTAAATGAAATATGTACATATTTTCAATTAATTGTAACTTCCCCTATTTTTAAGCTGCGTTAGCACATTTTTTATAAGGTATCTCCAGATATCGATTTTAATATATTTAAATGTATAGATACATTCATATGTACATACATACATACATAGGCGCAATTGTTGTTGTACTTAAGTAATATGTGTGCCAATGGAATATCTTCTAAATACAGTATGACATTGATTTCGATAATAACTATTAATAAATAATATGTATACGAATTTCAGTATAATTTCGAAATGTACACACTGTATGTACTTACATAAGTATATACTACTCGTATGTATATGTACATATGTATGTTAGTCTTTTAAACTGTATTTGATGAATTTTGATTGCAATTTCTAGTTTTATTGTTCTATACTTACGTAGATGGCATACGTACTTGTATTAGGAAAAAATTCTTGCCAGTGTTAGGACAAGAAGTAGAAATAGCTGATATAAATAGTACAAATACATATATAAGTGACACATACATACGTACATACATACATACATATGTGTATTGTAGTAAATTTAAGTATCGTTCGCTTGTATGAATGTAAATTTAGGCACATGTAATAATATGTATAGATAAATAAATATGTGCAAAAAATACATATGTATGCATGCGCTATGTTTATTGTGCATTTTTATTGGTACAACAGCATAAATATTGTATACACATACAAACATACATATTTATTACATATAAATTAACAGGGTCTGACTTATTAATAGCAACTAACTTAATATTTAATTAACTTTCTTTTCACTTAAGAGTGGCAATACATCTTGGCTTTTATTATTGTTGTTCATTTCAAATGCCGTCTGTCGTTGTTTTTGTTGCAAATCAGCTGCACAGGTGCTTACAGAATTGGACACTGTTGTCTTCTGATATTTTCCTTTCTTGTATGCCTGCACATAGAAGTTCATAAATAAGCAGAAGAATATCGAAGAATTGAGTAACAATAGGGCCGAAATGAATTTCGAAAATTGGCATTGCTGACTGAATAGGGCGTGCAAAGTGTGGACGATGCAGAGAACAAATTGTGCCTGTTAATAAAAAAACAAAAAATAATAAAAATTTATTAGTATTATTTTAATTAAAGAGTATGTATATATTTACTCTATAACTCAGCAAAAAAGCTCATTACAAACTAACGAGTTAAAAGTACTAAAATGCAGTTCTTCACTACCTACAATTTAGCAAATAGACCCATTATTTAAACACGGCAATGTCATTGGTGGCAAGTAATAACCTAATTAACGCATTAATTGCATTAATTGTTTGCAATAGTCACTGAAAAGTATGTTGTTAGGCAATAGCAAGTCACTAAATAATTTTTGCTGGGAGGAAACACACACAAGCACACAGAAAAATTATGTCCCAAGATATTTCAACTGAAAACTAAACAGTATTTAAAAATGATTTAAATTATTTTCACAACTGTATCAATTACCCGAGTATTTAATTTTTTTTTTATTTGTAATATTGGTAACAAAAAAAAAAAAAAAATAAGTGAGAGCCTAAATTCGGCCTTGCCGAATCTTATATATCCTTTATCATCGAGTCAAAATCTCATAATGACCTCATCGTTGATTTTGAATCTGTTTATTTTTTACTGTATTTTTTTCATAAACTGTTGACTGTATTGCATTCTGTTTCATTTGATACCAACATTTTGGAGGATCAAGATATGATCCATATACAAATTTATTGACCGCCATTTTGTATTAGCATCCATCATCGATTTTAATTTTTTTTATAGTGTATTATTTTGGGCTAGTACTTTCATTTGATTACTGGCACTCTCGGTTGTACAGAAACTGAAAAAATCGATTTTCATTTGTAAATTTTAGTAAAAACACCGAAGCAGTTGTATTTTGGTGCTAATAAGTTAGTTAGTTAAAAACCTATTTCTTAGGTTTTCTTAGAAATAATTTTTGAGACCAAGGCGTATATATAATTTGAAGACACTCTTTAACTTGTCCTGAAATTATTTAGGAACTTGAAAATTTTAATAAATTTAAAAAAAATAAATATTTTTTAAAATAAATTTTGCCTATAACTTTGCCGATTAGTGATTGATTTATCCAAAAATTTTGCATTAATGAATATAATATAATATATTATATATAACGTTGTAGTCACAAACTTGTCTATAAATTATCCTAGGGCTGTGGTCAAAATAAGGGTCAAATAAGGTCAGCGAATTAAAACGGTTGCTCTCTCATATTTAGAACAAACTGCAATCAAATGTTGTTCATTCATGCCTATCCATATGTATTTTGGTTATTATAACTAACAGTTTAAGTTAATACGAATTTTATAGCATTCAAATTATTTTGACTTGTTTTATTTTCTGAAATTGGCGATTTATTTCAATTGTGAACTTATCTTTTACTTCTAAATATAAAGTAAAACCAAAAAAAAAAAAAAAAAAAACTAAATAATTGCCCAAAAGTCATTGTTGTTTCGCCTTAAGTAACAAGTTCATTGGGGTCATAGCTTATACCGTCAATTAGTTCATATTCAAAGGCGTACTTTTTTTTCCGAAAAGGTGGTACGATTTAATGTACATATGTACATACTAAATAATATTAGTGTGTGAAAATGTACAACAAATAAATAAAATAAAACGTCACTGTTGCGTGAAACATTAAAATATGTATAAACATTTTGTAAATACATACACATACAGTTGCAAGCATATGTAAAAAGTGCATCATACAAGTGCATGTCAATAGTTTCGCTTGCACGAGTTTTATTCACAGATTTTTAAAATATGTCTACATTTACATATATTATAATTGTAATCAGGAAAATTTGTGAATGCATTTTTCATCTTTGTCAACAATGAATCAATAAAAAATTTTTGTTTAATATATATTTAAAATCTCAATTGTCAAAAGTTGTCATAAATCGCCGGCAACGATTTTAATGCAAATTTTTCATCTATCTATAGGGGAATACAAAAGACTATACTTTGTCTACTCTCCTTTTCAACATCTATTTTTTAACAGCTGGTTGGAGCTGGTGGTATTTAAGGCAATAGCTAGTTTATTTATAACATTAGATAAGTAGACAATATAAATATTCTAGGAGATAACATTAAAAAAATCGTCAAATTTATGTGCAGGTTATCTGTCAATGATTACTATAACAACTTTCGATTAAATTTGAATATCCAAAAAACCAAATATACGATTGTAAGCCGATTAAGTTTGTATATCTTGGTTGTATAATGCAAGACAATTGGGATAGTTATGCTGAAATAAAAGGCCGGATAGAAATAGCAAACAAGATATAAAAGAATTCTATCATAACGTGAATTAAACTTGTCCTTTCGGCATTATCTTATGAAGAT
Organism: Phyto melanocephala; assembly: GCA_941918925.1. Lineage (NCBI taxonomy): Eukaryota > Metazoa > Arthropoda > Insecta > Diptera > Rhinophoridae > Phyto > Phyto melanocephala. The sequence goes on from OW799233.1 coordinate 183,517,422, forward strand.
AATATGATAATGAACAAATCAAGAGCTTTCAAGATAAAATGTTATCGAAAATAATTTTACATAATTTTGAATCATTAATCAAATGAAATATGCATGTAACCACTTGTTCATTAAACTAATTGTTAAAAGTTCAACAAAAAGTATAGAAAGCAATTTTTCCTATTTTTCTTCTTTTGCATACTGTTTAAATTGTAAAATAATTCTTTGATATCTCTGGATAAATATATAAAAAACAGCAATTTTTTTATATTATTTTATATTAAATGACCTACAAAGCAAATCATTGGTCAACTTATGAATGCAACAAGTTTCCATTAACACTGCTGCTACTGATGCAGTTTTATTTCTTGTTGTTTCTTACTACAACCAAAATTAAAGTATCTAGTATGTATGTATCAGGTTGTTGCAACAAAAAAAAAAAAAAAAAATTATCTAATAAGCCATAACAAATATAATAAACTAGCTGAACCCGGACCACATTGCCAAAAGAAAATTTTTGTGTTACATTTATGTATTTATGTATCTGCAAATGGTTTAAATAAATTTTTTTTCATGTGTTTTGTTATTGAAACAAAAACAAAACACGCCTTATCATCAAAATATAAAAGTTTTTTCTCTTTGACATTTCGCTTATAATTTCTGTAATATTAATTTCCGACCTCATTAAGTATATGTATATTTTCAGAAAAAAATTTCTGCCCTAGGATAATTAATAGACACGTTTGTGACTATTTAAATATATAAAATGCCTTCTTTTGTATTCATGCATGGGAAATTTTGGACAAATCAGTCACTAATCGGCAAAGTTATAAGCAAAAATTATTTGGAAAAATATATATTTTTTTTAAATAATAAAATTTTTTAGCTCCTAAACAATTTTTAGATACGTTTTTAAAAAAAAATTAAATTTTTATATGGGTCATATCTAGTATTTTCAAATGTACCATCTTGAACCCCCACAATATTGACATCAAATGAAAGAAATCAAGAACTCAGTAAACTATTAAAAAATTTTAAAATTAATAAGCTGCGTTGTGGTCAAGATGGTTTTTTTTATTTAAATATTAAAAATTTTAATTCAGATAACCCTAGTTGCTCAATTCACAATTTTTTAAAATTTTTTTATTTTTTATTTTCTCTATTAATATTTTGTAAAACAACACATGCAAATATTTAACCATTGTATGTACACATGTTTATAGAATGTCATATAAATACTTTAGAGATGAAGAAGCTTTTTTGTATGTTCAAGTGAGTTTTTTACAACATACAACTCCTCCTACGATTTGTTGTGAATGGAGCAAGTTTATGTGTGTGTAAAACGTGCATTGAACATTTGCAACAATGATTGAAATTTACACGTTATTTTGTTTGACTGCAACGAACATCAACAGAAAAATCGCTTTTTAATTTATACGATACTAATGTCGAATGCTGTAGAGAAACATCAATCTCTAAAATAATTATAAAATATAAATTTAATGATTTCATTCAAGATTTAGATCTTTCAAAAAATTTTGTATTTAGTGATGCACGAATTATTTTATATCGCAGCAATATTTTTGATTACATCCGAATTTGTCAAAAAACAATTTCTTATGTACAATACAATTTTTTGAAAAAAATTTTCCCAGAGATACAATAATTCAAATCGGGTTTCGATTATTCGATAAACAAAAAAGTTTAATAACATTTCACTGTTATTTTTGATACTTATGTCGAGGTGTATTATGTTGAAGTGTATTGGAATCATTGAAAAACTCAATTTCGACAAAAAGGGATTAGGGCCTTTTTACTTGTGACCATCCATATGTATCGTTACTGGGCAGTTTTTGATTTTTAAGTTCGTATTTTAGATGTGAGAAGTACATATAAAGTTTTCTTTTTCATATTGTGGCAGTAAAGACATAGCATAGCAAGGCATATTTATTCATCAGGTAGTCGCAGTTTGGAGAGATTTTTTTGCTTATATTTATACATATGAAATTTGATATTATCATTATTATTATATCAATGGACTTTAACAGCTAAAATTGAAAATAAATGAAAAATAAAATAAACAGCTGACGAATCAAGAGTGCCTGATGCCTTGGACATATGTATAACAACAAATTTGTTTATTTGCTCTCACGAAGGAACAAGCAAATTCCAAAAAACTTCAATGTTTTTTTTCAAATGAAATCTTTTTTTCTCTTTTAGAAGATTTGCTATCATGCCGTATTGTCATAATTTAAAAAAATCTAAACACTTAAATGAACAATATCTACATTATATTTACACCGTGTGAATCCACCTTATTTACACATGTATGTATGTATGTGTATTTTTAGTATGTATTTAATTGAAAAATTGAGGAACGAATATTGACTTCTTTGAAGTATGTTAGTAGCTACACTCTATCAATTGTCATAAACTACGGCTTAGTTTGTGCTGCATTTATTACATTGTTCAAAAATATTTTATAATTGTTCTCTTTGTTTTGTGTAATTTTTTATTAACCCGTTTAGATGCATGTACATCTTAATTTTAATTATAATTATTACAATTGGGCAATTCACAAAATTTGCTATCATGTTGTGCAGTCATAACTTTTAATGCTTTAAAAAATTTACAATAAACAATAAAATATTTTTAAGTTAATACTTGATAAAAAAAACAAGTAACAGTGCTATATTCGGCCGTGCCGAATCTTATATACCCTTCACAACGTGTAGTCATGCAATAACAATTGTTTGTATCACCATTCATCTCATATCAAATACGTACATATGTATGTATATACTGGTTAGAATAAATGTGGCATCGAATCCTAGCTGAGCCAAAAAAATTTTATTTTATTTAATATATTATTTATATTTTATTATTATTTTTTATATATTTATATTTTTTTTAACAAATTTTTTAAAAATTGTTTTAAAATTTTTTTTTGTAATTTTTTTTATTATTTTTTTTTTATTTTTAATATTTTTTCTTTTTGTAATTTTTTCTTTTTTTGTATGGTTTTTACATATATTTATGTATGTATGTTGTTGTTGTAATTGTGTAAAAAAACGAGGTGGTCGTGATTTTTTGCTCATATCTCAGAAAGTTATTGGGCGATTGCGCTGAATTTCAATAGCGATTCATTCCTGAATATTTCCAAGAGATTGATACCATATAGAGATCTGAGGAACATATAGTTGCTTCTAAAAGTTGATTTCAACCAACACACGGACAGACGGGCAGACGGACAGACGGTCAGGGCTTAATCGACTCCTCTATTCATAAGCTTTCAGAAAATATATACTTTATGGGATCGGAAATGAAAATTGTAGAAATTACAAACGGAATGACAAAGCTATATATACCCTTGTGCACCACAGGTGAAGGGTATAACAAGTAGACGTGCTTTATTTCGCTGTAAATAAGTCTCACAGTTATTAAGAGGATAAACAAATTAACTATTTGCGGTTCATGTATAAATTTTTTTCTTGAGAGTTATTTTTTTAAATATATTTACACAATTCTATTTTTAATTTTAAGATAAGTTTGATTCAATTTTCATTATAATTTATTAGTATATGTAATTCGAATAAATTCCTTATTGCTCTTCGAAAACGGTGAAATGTAAATGCAAAAAATGTGGCTTATAAATAAATATTTATTAGATGTTTGTTTTTATACCGACAAGTTTTAAATTAAATCAAACGTGTTTATTGAAACTATTTTAATCAAAACGTTCTAATTTCAATGTTTGTTGGGTTATAATTTTCTGCACTTGTTACTTTAGTTTTAAATCTATTTCTGTTTTTTTTTTCAATTTATTTTATTTAAAATAAAAAAAAAGAAACAATGCCAGACATCAATTTTCCTTTGTTTTAACTTTAAAAAATCTGATTTGTATTAGTTGCAGTTGTTGTAAAAACGAAAGGAAGTACTTACGAACATACATATTGAATTGTTTATGTGGGTCAGCGGATTAATAAACTAAAATAAATTTACATATATTAACAATAATATTGCAAAAAAAAAAAATACTGTGTCTGTACATAAAATATTTTTTTGTGGAAATGTTTGATGGTGGTGTACATATTTAGATAAAAATCTAGAATACAGAACACCACTTTTAACACAAATTGTCCGTCAGTCTTTTCGAACTCAATTGGCTCAAAAACTTGTGAACGCATTTTGATAAATTTTGGTGTGATACATACATATAGGGTACTTTCAATCGCTATATAATTTTTCTAACATAAAGTAGAAAAATAGCAAATGAAATGGTTTTTAAAATTGTATTAAATTGAAGGTTGGTAAGAAATATTTAAATGCATATACAGACAAGTTAGAAGGAGAAATATAAAACAAAAAATTCACTAAAAACAATAGACTATTAATTTGCACTAACAGCGATATTAGAATAGAATACAATACAAAATATTGTTGGACGAACATTGCGGACCGGGTTAACTAGTATTTAATAACAATATAAGCGCATATAATACATACATACATACATATGTGCATGCCAACAGCCACACATACATACTTACATATAGACAAACATGCAAACATACATGCAAACATATGTAAGTATGTATATTTATTTAAATTTAAGAATTTATAACTTATAGATTGTGTAACGCGCCAAAAGTTTCTCTTGCAATTTAATATGCGTATGGATTTGTGCATATGTATGCATATAAACATATAGTATGTATGTACATGTGTATACATGAATTTTCAAAATAAAAAAAAGGTAAACAGTTCTTAGTATGCAATGCATAAATATGTATTCATACATGTACACATACATGGATACTATATTTATACATACATACATACATACATACATACATACATACATACATACATATTATATTTGTGTAGATATGTAAATATGTATTGATGTAATTATTTTTTTTCTGTCTCGGATGATTACCGAGTGAATCTGTTGTTATCATGACTATAGTAAAATTAATTACGTGTAAGTTAGTATGATTTCCATTGTAACGGGAGTGGCATTATATACTACTAAGTACATGCATATTTAAAACTAAATAATTATTTAGTTCATAAATATTTGTTAAATATCATTGTTTTAAGTAGAGATACTCAGTCAATTCCTGCATATCTGTGCAATTAAATACCTAATTATAATTGTAATGAGATGTGACCCTCAGACTTCCTTCAGTCTTATGAGGCTTTTATAGTGTTAATGCGTTAACAAGTTATTTGAAAATATGTTTGGTATTTGTTAGATTCTTTTGTTTAATTTCATTTTTAAAGGCAGCCAGAGCTTGTTGTATGACTCTATATGCGTTTATTATATTAAGTAGTAGTACCCTTAAGGTGAAGTAAAAAATTGCATACATTTTATTGCGAAAAATTATGTAAAAACGTTTAAAGTTTATCGTTGCTTTGAAAGCCATTAAAAAAATATTCTAAACAAATGAGTGCGAAACATGTCCTAATCATAAATGAGCATATTGTCTGATATGAAAGGCTCATCAAATGTTTTGCTAATAATCTACTAAGAGTTGAAAAACTATCGATAGTCGTCTAGTTGTCCTATTCGATATTTTCAAGAAGAAAAAACAAAACCGTTTTTAATTAATATCAAAAATAATGATATCGATGGTACTACAAAGTGTTTTTTTTTGCAGCTCAATAACTATGTTAACCATAATTGTCATATGTATGATCTATTTTAGATTAGATTAGAGTAAACTAATTCGTGTTAAGCCTGTTAAATTAAATTTTAAATAATATTCAAACTTTATTTAGGCTTGAGTTCATTTAAAATTTTTCTTAATTTCCACAAAGTAATTAAATTGTGATAACGAAAGAATAATCTAAAAAATAATGTTTTTGCCGACACTAGCCGAGCGGAATGTATTTTCGAAACCAGTTACGGCTTCATCATTAGCACTCTCTGTTCAGTGATTAAGTGTTGGATGTATACAAGTACATCATCTATTTAAATCACGGAAAAATTTTAAATAAAATTTAATGTTGCATACAATTTAAATATTAGGTCTGTTCTCTCTTTTTTTTTTTAAGTTAAAAGTTTCTTTTGCAATAAGCTATAGCTTTATGAAACATTTATGCCAAACCAAAAGGGCATAAGGGTTTTTGATTATTCTCGTTTATTCTTCTTCTTCGGAAGAATAAGTTTTATATAGTTTTTTTTTAATTTTCTTTTCTTTTGGCAGAAATAAAAGTTATTTGATTGTTTACATTCTGTAAGAGAAATTAATTTTTTGTTTGTTTTTTAACCTCTCAGTTTAAAACATTCTTATGTGTAAGTGCTGTCTCTACAATAAAGTTAAAACTGTGTATTTTGACGTACTTTTAATTTTTATTTTGAAATGGGATATTTTATTGTAGTACTATCACACCAAATTTGGTTAAAATGCATCTACTTATTATTATAATGCGCGCCAAAACAGTCAGATAAAATTTCGCTCGATAAAACTTTCGAAAAATATTTTATATTACACTACCAACGGTTGCAACCATTATTACTAGATACTTTGCTAGCGTTTAGTAATCTGGAGGATTTCAATTGGTTCCACCTTCCACTATCTTTCGCTTAGTTCGATATCTAATACTTGAAAGATAAATGCAACTGTTCAAAGCATTGCAATTAAAATAGTGATAACTAGCGCTAGAGTTTATTGGTAAACGCATTCAACAATATAGACAAATTTAATTGTTTTTGTTTTTGTTGTTTTTTTTTGTTTATTTATTTGTTTGCAAGATACAATTTATACTATGGCTTGAATGTAGCACATTGCAAGTTAGCAAATATTCTGTTACGGAGTAGTTTCTTATTGTAGTAAACGGTGTTGTTGTCGTGTTGTTGTTATTGTTGTTGTTGTTTTATATATTAATTTTTTGTTTGTTATTTTTTAAACTTTTTCAACAATTTCTTGGGCAACTGTTGCAAGAAAACAGCTAACAGCTAACAATATTTTAACACAAAAAGACTTCCACTACTTTTAAAGAATTGCCCAATTCTGTAAATATGTATGCAAGCATGTCTGTATGTATGCATTTTTTCTTTGAAAATGTATCTATTTGCAAGTTTCATACATAAATATATGTATATACATTAGTATGAATATACGTATGCATGGGCAATGTGGTCGTGGTATCTTATACACATACATGCATACATACATTCAAAAGTATCGAGATATTGTAAGCGAACATTTACTAAAATTAATCATGGATACTAAAGCAATAAGCAAAATGTATTCATTCACATTGGTGGAGTGCAAAATAAATGTTTTAAATTTAATAAAATTCTTTACAAATATTTCTGTATGTATGTCTGTATGTATGTCGTTTTTTTTTATCTGTCTATCTTTTTGTCTACACAACTGGTTTTTCAACCTTTTAAAATTCGCTGGTTTTTCTCCTTTTGATAGATACGTACATACTTACACAATAACCTGTGTAAGAAATATTGAAATTTTCGGTTGAATGTTTCCCATGTGTGTGTTTGTGTGTGTAATAAATATGTAAGAAGGTCATTTGCAAATATTTAATTCTTGTAAATTGTTTACGTTTACGATAAGGAAGACGTAATGTAATAAAGAGGCACTACAAATAATAAATTATTTTAAAATTTACATACTTTTTAAGAGAGTTTGTGCTTTTTTTTTTTGAAAGTATAGATAAAAATATATCTGTATTTTGTAAAAGTCTTTGTGATACATATTCTGACGGCAAACTTTAAAAATGAAAAAAAAAAAAAACAAAAAAAAAAAAAAATAAGGGGGCTAAATCAGTACTGCGTTTCATTTGGGAACAGGTCAAACATGTACCTTAAAATACACTTTTTCAATCATTCTCTCGCAAATGCATAAAATTTTAGTTAAGTAAAGTTACAATAAGAAAAACTAAAGAACATTTTAATAATATTTTTAATTTTACTTACTTATATCCATATAGTTACTATGTATGTACATTTTCAGTACAAATAATACAAAAAAATACTTACAATTTGCAATTCGGTCATATATTTTTTCCACCATAAGAATTTAGCGTATTCTGGTCCCATAGCAGACATCATATAATAGAAGTACATACAAACATGCACAAAATTATTCAACAAATTAGGAAAAGTTGCATTTCCACCTAAAAAAAAAATAAAATTAAATAAATAAGAAATTAAAAGCAAATGCAATCAACTCAATTTCAACTTAATACACTAATAAATATGTTGACTCTATTTTAGATAAACTCTAGCGCTTTGGATATTTATTCGTAAATTCCATTAAACTGTTTAAAAAAAATTCCAATGGCGTCACCCTTTAGGGATTTTCTAAATATAAAATACACACATATATATTTTATTTTATTTATTCTTTTTTTTAAGAGTAGTAAAACACTTTAGTATTTAATTTACAAATTTAGCGTAGTATCATTCTAAATCATACGTGAGGAGGTAGGTACTTAATTAAAAATACGATTGTCGATTTCATTAGCATTTAATTAAAAATAATGCTAATATTTTTATACCCTTCACCTGTGGTGCACAAGGGTATATATTGATAGCTTTGTCATTCCGTTTGTAATTTCTACAATTTTCATTTCCGACCCCATAAAGTATATATATTCTGAAAGCTTATGAATAGAGGAGTCGATTAAGCCCTGACCGTCTGTCCGTCTGCCCGTCTGTCCGTGTGTTGGTTGAAATCAACTTTTAGAAGCAACTACATGTTCCTCAGATCTGTATATGGTATCAATCTCTTGGAAATATCCAGGAATGAATCGCTATTGAAATTCAGCACAATCGCCCCATAACTTTCTGAGATATGAGCAAAAAACCACGACCACCTCGTTTTTTTTTCACAATTATCACAACAACATACATACATACAGACATGTAAAAAACATACCAAACAAAAAAAATTACAAAAAAAAAAAATATAAAAATAAAATAATAATAAAAAAAACTAAAAAAAAAAAATTTTAAAAAATTTAAAAAAAAATTTAAAAAAAATTTTTAAAAATTTTTCTAAAAAAATTTTTTAAAAAAATTTAAAAAAAATATAAAAAAATAATAAAATATAAATAATATTATATGGGATGAATGGTGATACAAACAATTGTTATTGCATGACTTCACGTTGTGAAGGGTATATAAGATTCGGCACGGCCGAATATAGCACAGTTACTTGTTTTTTCTTGTTTTATGCCATTTACATATGTATGTATGTATGTATGTATGTATGTGTGTGTTAATCCGTAAAAATTTTATTAAGCAATATCATGCACAATTAGAGATAAGATTGACAAAAATTTTTATCGCTTAAAATCTCGTCTAACTCTTGTTATTAGATATGACGAATTCTCGCCAAATGTGGTAATTATACCCTTCACCTGTGCACACAAGGTGCGCACAAGGGTATATATAGCTTTGTCATTCCGTTTGTTATTTCTACAATTTTCATTTCCGACCCCATAAAGCTTACGAATAGAGGAGTCGATTACTCTGACCGTCTGTCCATCTGTCCGTCTGTCCGTGTGTTGGTTGAAATCAATTTTTAGAAGCAACTATATGTTCCTCAGATCTCTATATGGTATCAATCTCTTGGAAATATCCAGGAATGAATCGCTATTGAAATTCAGCACAATCGCCCCATAACTTTCTGAGATATGAGCAAAAAACCACGACAACCTCGTTTTTTTCACAATAACAACAACAACATGCATATATACTGGTTAAAGTAAACGTGGCATCGATTCCAGCTGAGCCAAAAAAATTTTATTTTATTTAATATATTATTTATATATTATTATTTTGTTTTATATATTTTTTTAATTTTTTATTATTTTTTTTTTATTTTTTTTTTCTTTTTTGGTATGTTTTTTACATGTATGTATGTACGTATTTTATATGAGATGAATGGTGATACAAACAATTGTTATTGCATGACTACACGTTGTGAAGGGTATATAAGATTCGGCACGGCCGAATATAGCACTGTTACTTGTTTTTTAGTGCTTTTGGCGATCCAGTTTCGATGTTGGCAACATAACGATTTTGTTGGAGATTTTTTTTAAAAATATGGCGAGCTTTTGACTAGATTTTTTTTTACTAGATAGTAAAACATTATTATTTCATTTCATTTCATTATTTATACATCCATCAGAGTGTCGATTCTCGTTTTGTAAAACTGTGAAATTAAAAATGTTTTCGCATGTCCGTTCTTTTTTTTCACGAAAATTGCCCCATTGGAATTATAATTAATAATTTATTTGTTATGCTATCACACTTATGTAAATAAATGTCACATTTAATGTCAGACAACGGAACACACTGACTGATTCCTATAATGTTGTGGCAGTTGATTGAACAAATCGAAATAAAATTACAAAAACTTCAAGCTTCTGAATATATGCAATTATATTTTGCTTAAAAGCTAAGGGCAAAAAGTAAAAATTAAAAGGAAGAAGAAAGAAATTGAGACGTTGCTACAAATCTATTTAAGATGTCCTTTGCCAAACCAGAATATATTTTTATTAATATTATCTTTACACTATCCGAGTTTTCATCAAAGTTTAATAACTAATTTACGTCCAGACATATAATCTTTAGTTTTTTTTTTAATTTAGAACAGCTTTCCACAAGTGTGTTTAAGTAAAATTAGTAAAATAAAGTAAAGAGCTTTAAACTAATGTTTAAAAGCACAACTCAGAAGAGAAATTAGATGGTGTAAAGACAGCTTAACAAATTAATTAACAAATAAAACAACTGTGGCAGAAGTTTACACCCTGCTATAAGACTTGAGTTCAAATTTAAATTAGCTCCTACACTAATACATTGTAATTTGATTTTTATAATACTTAAAAGAAATAATATACATAGATATGTCTTGTACACAAATACATATTTTTTAAAAAAATATATACTTTCATTCAATCAGTTTAATAAATAAAAGATACAAATTTACACATAATTGTTTTAGCCAAACCAATTTGGCGACTTCTTATTTATTAAAAAGTAATAAAATTTTGATTTTGGCTTCTTTTGAATAAAAATTAAAAAAAAACTGACAACCAGTGTTAGATGACCACACGATTTTTTTTATATATTTTTTTTTACTTTACAGAAATACAAATTAAAACTAGGTATTTCTATCGTCATTGCCATTGTCATTGTCTTAAAATGATAATTAGGTCAGGTTTTGAGACTTTGAAAATTTTACGTTTCAACAGTTCATTGTGCGTTGTTTATATTAAGGAATATACTTATTGCTCTTATTTGACCTTTATTTTATAAAATTTTTAATTGATTTTTCAAGCTCGAGGTCTTTATAAATATTTGTTGATTTATTTATTATTCAATATTTCGCTACTCCTTTGTGTAGCATCTTCAGGAAAGAAATTGTGTTTTTTTTTTCTTTTTTTTTTTGACCTCGAGCTTGTAAAGTAATTTTTCTTCCTAAAAGATTTTAATTAAATTGCAAGCATATAATAATAATAAAATAATAATAATGACCTCGAGGTTGAAAAATCAATTAAAAAAAAAATTAAGGAATATAATTGAAATATATTTTTTCAATTAAATTTTTTGGTCAAACTTTTTGTTGTAAAGCAATTATTCTGGATTAAGTAATTATCCAAAAGTTATTTTTCTTCCTAAAAGATTTTAATTAAATTGCAAGCATATAATAATACTAAAAAATTAATCAGTTATTAGCGGAAATAAGCTACGATTTCATAATCAGCCCTCTTTATCGGTACAGTGACTTTCATTACGGACACCCTCTTTAGACGGACACTGTTGGCCAGTACCGGCAAGGTCCTATAAGAAGAGAATTGTAGTCTCTTCACAGCACAATTCCCTTCCTCAAGAGAAATTCCACTGTATACTAATTCTTGATTGAAAACTATTAAGTATTTATTTTACAATTTAATGAAATTAGAAAATTGTAAGCATAATATTTCTTTAGTTTCTAATTTTTCATTCTTTTTAAATGGCATTTTTCTTCGTGTTCATATCAATACTTCTATACTTATATAATAAAGAGGAAATGTGTGTTTGTATGTTTTTTTTTCGAAATTTTTTATTCAATTTCTAACATTTGTCCATCCTCCGAACGGATATAGGCTATATTTTTGTTTTATATTTTAGGTGGTGAACACATTTTATAACATATTTTAAGAACTATAGCAGCTATTCCCTTCAAACTTTGTACATTTTACGTTGGTAATAGTTTCCTTATTCGAGAAAAAACAAAATGGTTGGGATCAGAACAGGGGGTATGGTATCCTTCATACAAAAAAAAAATACATTTAATGCCTTATATAGGAATCTATAAATGAAATTTAGTTGAAACTTTGTACGAGCAATTTTAGGTATAAATATAAAAAAAACAATAAAAATTTTCTGGTGGATGAAGCGCAGCGCACCGGGCTACCTAGTTCTTAATATACATATATACATTTTTTTATATATACATTTTATTGACAAATAGTTCAATTACAATCGCCTGTGTTCTGCATTTCGGGTGAAATTAAACGACTCGGAATTGCCATTGTAGTGTTATTGTTTATAACAACAATTTTATGACAATTCCGGGTGATTTAATTTCACTCGGAATGCAGAACACAGGCGAATAGTTTGTCTCAGCGCCTAAAAGGCATTGTTGAGACGAGTTGGCAAAAAATATATGTAAAGAAAATCACGACACAAGTATTCTTGTGCCATCACTTTCTTAAAGCTTAATTTACAGACTGATGGTAACCCCGGAGATCAGATGGTATTTGAATATAAGAATGTCAATAATAACCAAAGACTTAAAAATTTAGTAATTTTTGTTAAGAAATAAATTGAAATAAAGGCTTTAAATGTTGTTTCTCCACAGTTTTAATTAGAAACGCAATTACGTCTTTATTTAATATTGGGTAGTCATTATCATATTACAAAACAACATTTTTGCAGACATTTCATGTAAAAATGGAAAAGCTAAAGTTTGAGTTTGTTGTTAAAGGTTCTCAAACCGACAATAAAACCAACATTATCACCATAACCTCAATCGAAACAGATAAAAATGTGACTTTTATGATGCCAAATAAATTTCAAAACATTGCACTGCATGAAAAGCTAAAAAACACAACCTCATTTCAAAAGGTAAAAGCCACATTAACAAAAAGAGGCACTATGAGGAAGGTTTGGATTTCTTTGGATATGGAGACCATGAAGGAATACAGAGATGACGACGGTAACATGCATTTTAAAAATTATTTATTGGAGGAACAAACAAAAGATACGAAAATAGATAGAACCGAAACAAATGCTTATGGAATTTCACCAGAAGCTTTGCAACAAATTTTAGTGAAATTTACTTCAACAAAAAATGAACAAAAACCTGAAGTACACAGCATAAAAAGCGTATCAGAGAAGCTGGTTATCGAAAAGTTTACTGGAAAGAATGAAAATGTTTTGCAATGGTTGGAAATTTTTGAGAGTGAATGTTCAAGGTTAAAAATAGATCAAGATGCACATAAAATTGAAATATTAAGATTATTTCTTGAAGGTTCTTGCATTGATTGGTACAGTTCAATGCTCCTCAAATACACAATAAACTCTGAATGGGGACAATGGAAGAACACTTTCTGTGACACGTATGCGGACAAAGGTTGGACTCCAGTTAGATATGCTATTGAATATAAATACATGAAAGGTTGTTTGCTAGATTATGCTCTAAAAAAAGAAAGAATGCTATTAGAAGTAAACAAATCCCTACAAAAACACATTTTAATAGATTTAATTGCCGTTGGACTTCCAAACTATATATGTGAACAAATAGATAGAAAAAATTTAAAAGAAACAGCAGATCTTTTCAATGAGCTAAGAGGCTTGGAACACTTGGTGAAAAAGTTACCTGATAAAAAGGAAAACGTATATCTTGGAAACAAGCCAAAAACAATCGAAATAAAAAAACCATGCAAAATATGCAAAGAAGAAAAAAAAAGTGAACGTTATCATCCTGAATCAAGTTGTTGGTTCCGAAAAAAAAATGCAGTAAAAACTGTCAATAACTCGGAATTAGAAGTAGACCTAAATGAGAATAATCCAAAAAACTGATTGTGCCACCATTAATAAAAATCAAGTTACGTTTAAACGACGTGTTCAATGTTTCTGCAATTTACGATTCAGGATCAAATGTGTCATTAATCAACGCCAAATTACTTAAGATTAAACAAAATAAATCACATTTTATTCAAACAGGTAACTTGAGGACTATTAATGGTATTGGAAAAACAAATGGTAGTATAAAATTAAAAATAAAAATAGGTCTAGATTGCATAAAAAGTTTTAAATTAATTCAAACTGAAGATCTAAGAATCACACAAGCTACAAGTACAAAAGAAAACAAAGATACGGTAAGGAATCAGCATTGCGAAAATATTCCTACGTATCGAAATGACAGACAACAAAATAAAAAATGTGAAGTAAATTTTAATCATCATATAAATACTGATGATTTTGAAATATCGACCAATTTCCTAGATTTTAATCAGCAGCTTGAAATTAATACGTTGATTGAAAAATATAAGACAGTATTTGCTAAAGATAAATAAAGATAATTTGATGGTTGATAAATATTGTAGTAAACGGCCTTACAGATGCACGATTGAGGACCGAAGGGAAATAGAAAACCAACTTTCAAAATTATTGGATAAAAATTTAATTGAAGAATCATATAGCCCATTTGCAGCTCCAGTAACTCTAGCATATAAAAAAGAGGAAAATAGAAAATCAAGGTTATGTATAGACTTTAGAGATTTAAATAAAATTTTAATCCCTCAATCACAGCCTTTTCCACTGATAGAAGATCTGATGGTAAAGACTAGGAACTGCAAATATTTTTCAACCTTAGATATAAATTCTGCATTTTGGTCAATTCCCTTAAGAATACAAGACAGAAAAAAGACGGCATTCGTAACTCAAGAGGGACATTTCCAATGGACTTGTCTTCCATTTGGCTTAAAAACGGCTCCGGCCATTTTCCAAAGAATATTGAGCAACATTATAAGAAAGCACAAACTCTTAGATTTTGCAGTTAATTATATAGACGATATCCTGGTTTTTTCCAAGACTTTTAGGGAACATATACTACATCTTTCAAAATTACTGGAAGCAATATTAACAGAAGGTTTTAGACTCAAATTTGCTAAGTGCACTTTTGCTGCCAATTCAGTAAAATACTTGGGGCATATAATAGAGAATAATTCAATTAAACCTTTGAAGGACTATTTACTTGCAGTTAAGAAATTCCCGGTTCCAGAAACAAGAAAGAATGTTCGTCAATTCCTAGGAAAAGTTAATTATTATCATAAATTTATTCCACATATAGCTATTATTCTGGATCCTCTACACAACCTACTAAGAAAAAATGTAAAATTTATTTGGTCAGAACAGTGCCAGGAATCTTTTAATAAAATAAAAATATTACTTTGCTCTGAACCTATTTTGAAAATTTTTGATCCAGATTTACCAATTAATATATATACGGATGCAAGTATTAAGGGAATAGGAGCTGTGTTGAAACAAAAAGATAAAAATGGAAATTGTAACCCAGTAGCATATTTTTCAAGAAAGCTAAACGATACTCAAAAGAAAAAGAAGGCGATATATCTAGAATGTTTGGCAATAAAAGAAGCCGCAAGATATTGACAACATTTGCTCATTGGGAAAGAATTTACAGTTTACACAGACCATAAGCCGTTGGAGAATATGAACATAAAAGCTAGGACGGACGAAGAATTGGGAGATCTTACTTACTATTTATCCCAATACAATTTTAAAATAATATATAATCCTGGAAAATCTAATCAGGAAGCAGACTGCTTAAGCAGAAATCCTGTTTTGGATCCTTCCGAAAATGAAGAAGATATAATAAAAGTTGTGAATTTGATAAATCTTCAAGACATAATAAATGATCAAAGTAAAAATATAGATCTCAAAACTAATAGAAAGAAATACAAGTTGAAAAATGAAATCTTCTACAAAACTTTGAGAAAGAAAGATAAAATTGTTTTAACAGAACATCTAAGTAAACTTCTATTAGAAGATATACATAAAACATATTGCCATATAGGAAGAACTCAAATGTTAAATAAAATAACACCATTTTATACAGCAAAAAATCTAACTAATAACATAAAAAACATTTGTGACAATTGTGAAATCTGCAAAAAAAATAAAACGAGAAAGCAATATAAATACGGTTTAATGTCACAGTTAGGACCAGCAACACGTCCATTTGAAATCGTATCCATGGATACCATTGGAGGATTTGGAGGATCCCGTTCAACAAAAAAGTATTTGCATCTATTGGTTGATCATTTTACGAGGTATGCATACATTTTAACATCAAAACACCAAAATTCTAAAGATTTTATAAAGTTAATTAAAAGTGTGACACAAGATAACGACATAAATCTGATACTCACAGATCAATACCCAGGCATAAATTCGGATGAGTTTAAAAATTTTCTAAAAACGAAGAACATACGAATGGTTTTTACCGCGGTTAATGCTCCATTTTCAAACGGTCTTAATGAAAGACTGAATCAGACGCTGGTCAACAAAATCAGGTGTAAAATAAATGAAAATGGAACTAAGGCACCATGGACAACCATTGCAAAAAATTGCGTAGACAAATATAACCAAACAGAACATACAGTAACAAAATTCGCTCCAAAATATTTATTAGAAGGAGAAAATGTAAATATTTTACCACGTGAATTAAACTCCAGGTGTACGACAAAAGACCTAGAAAGGGATAGGAGATTAGCACTAGATAATACAAAGAAGTCTCACAATTATAACAAAATGCGTTTCGATCTTCATAGAAGAGAGCTTGCATTTGATAAAGGAGATTTGGTTTATGTGGAAAACGGAAACCGCTTAAATAGAAAGAAACTGGATGAAATAAGAATTGACCCATATAGAATCCTTAAGAAGATTTCCAATTCAATATACGAAGTGAGCACCGGGCACAAAAAAGTGGAATCTAATCTCTTTCACATAACAAAACTCGTTCCAGCGATGGACAACAACCATTGAACAATTACGTTTAACAACACAATTGTTCTTCTCTTGGGAGGGAGATGTAAAGAAAATCACGACACAAGTATTCTTGTGCCATCACTTTCTTAAAGCTTAATTTACAGACTGATGGTAACCCCGGAGATCAGATGGTATTTGAATATAAGAATGTCAATAATAACCAAAGACTTAAAAATTTAGTAATTTTTGTTAAGAAATAAATTGAAATAAAGGCTTTAAATGTTGTTTCTCCACAGTTTTAATTAGAAACGCAATTACGTCTTTATTTAATATTGGGTAGTCATTATCATATTACATATATATTTACTTACAATTTATGCATATGATACAAAAAGGAAAAAATATATATATTTATAGATGAAATTAATTTAATTAAATTATGAGATCGGTTAATTGAATAGATCATTATATAAAAAGTTCATTTATATGTTGCAAAATGTGTTATTTAAGAAGTCTTTTAAAAACAGAAATTCTAACTTTAACTATGAGTATACCATCAAAAAGTGCTGTGATGAAATCGTAGCTGGTTACGAAAATACATTCCACTCGTCTAATATTAGATTAGTTTTTCAGTACTCTTAAATGCTTGTAATTTAGTTTTAAATTTTTAGGAAAGTATAAACAGTTATTACAATAAATATTTTGAAAAAATATTAATTTATAATTATGTTGAACTTTTTGTTTGAAATGTTTTCTTTTTTTTAATTTATTTAGGCTTGATATTATTTTTGTAAAATCTTCTTTATAAAGAAATTCAGTTGTGCTAATGAAAGAATAATCTGAAAAAGTATATTTAAGCCGTCACTGGCCGAGTGGAATGTATTTTGGAAAACAGCTCCAGTTTCGTCTTAAGTACTCTTTGATCGGTGATTAAGTTTTGCCTGTACATAAACTCATCTATTTGATTAACAGTTTTTCAGCTAATTGAATTTGGCAACTATGACGTTGCCTTGTTCATATTTTTAACCCTTTTTCTCTGTTTGTAATAATCTTTTATATTTTTATTAGTTTTGTCTTGCTCTAGTCATCAGTTAAATAGCGATAAGATCCGAATTGATTGTTTTGTCGGAATGTTAACCAACAATGATTGTTTGCACTGTGCCATTGTGCTCCTGTAATTTGATTGTCGAACTTTTTGTTTAAAATAATAATGTAATTTATATAAAAAAAGAACCTTTTAAAAATATGTACTCTAGCCTGAATAAATTAATTTTTTCTTACTTGCGAAAATAAGTATGAACATTTAATATTACAGTTTTGTGTGTGCCAGCATGTTCTGCGGTCGATCCATTCGACCGTAATATAAACGCTTATAGCTCCTAATATACTGAACCAATTTTAATAAGATTAAAATTGTAAGCATCTGCAGGCAAATTTCTTACAATGGTGTATACTTGTACTTTTTTTTTGATTAAAATCAGTTGTATAATGTGAGCGTAAACTGCGCAATAAAAAGTCGACTTGCTTATCAATATATAAGATTAAATTATATCGACATATGTACACGCAAAAAAAAAGCATAGTTGAGTTGATCATTATTTCATTTGATATCAATATTGATTCTGTTAATTATTTTAAAAACTAATTAACGTTTGTTTGTTTGCTTTTTTCTTAAGTAATTTTGGACACTACAACTAGGAATCTTATGTCACTATCATATACAAAATTTAGAAATGTGGTTTATTTAGATACATTTTAGGTTACAAATAGGAAAGGCGTTTCATTTTCTTTTTATATCTCATACAATAAAAATTATTTACTTAATCTTGTAAAAATGCGTTCAGTAAGTATAATGAATTAAATATGTTACTTTTAAAAATTAAGAATTTATAAAGATGCACGTTAATAACGCATGTTCGAAGGATTGCTTGCATTGGTATATGTGGCGCGATACGTACCGCACCAACGCAAGTGATGGAGACAATGCTGGGATTGCTGCTGTTGGACTTACTTGTAAGGGAGACGGCGGCATGATCGGCGATTCGGATGCGAAACGATGACATGTGGTATCGCTTTGGATCGGTTTTGGGGCATAGGAGAATCCTGAAACTCGTGGATAAAGAGGTTAGGGAGGCTCAAATGTCGGTCGAGCGCATGAGTCGGGTGAAAGTGGTCGAAAGGCTACATCAAACGCTCATAGCGGATGGATGCACTCATCGTGCATGGAGAATGACAGTATCTTTACTGATGGGTAATTTATGGACGGAAGGGCAGGTGCTGGTGTGTACTCATCTGAGTTGAACCTATCCTGCACCCTAAATCTGGGGGATTACGTGTCAGTCTATCAGGCAGAAATGCTTGGTTTGCTGAACGCGTAGGGCCACTTGTTGGAATGTCGAATGCATAGGAAGAGAATTCTTATTGCACTTGACAACCAGTCGGTCATAAAACGTTTGCAGCGGATAGATGTGAACTCCTCTTTGGTGCTTGAGTGTGTTCTACAGCTCAATAGGTGTGCCTCTACAAATGAGGTAACGCTGATGTGGGTTAAGGAACACGTGGGCATAGCTGGGAATGAAGCTGCTGACGAACTTGCGAAGCAGGGGTCTGAGGCTGCATTCTGCGGACCGGAACCCAGAACTGCTCTGGGCAATGGGTAAGTGCGGGCCAATATCTTTCAATGGGTAAACTCTATGAACTTGCGAAGGTGGATGGAGGGAACCACGTGTAGACAGGCTCGTATGGTACTAAGGGAGCCACTTGGCAGGTGAAGATATTCGGTTTTAATCGGAGTACGATGAGCTGGATCACTGCGTTATTTACAGGACATGGGAACTTCAAATATCATCTGAAGAGGATGCAGATCGTGGATGATGATATTTGTAGAATGTGCCTGGAGGATGCCGAGACGGCAGCGCATGTAGTATGCGAGTGTCCGGCGTTGGCGAGCGGAAGATTGATGGTCACAGGCAAGCACAGATTAAGTGTAAGTGCGATGGGGGACCTCAGTCTGAGCGAGATGCTGGCGATTAAAAAGGACTGTGCGATGAGGATTGTCGACAATCACCAGTCGGCAGTGTGAAATCGTTTTCCTAGTCCAGTGATTGAAGGTATATTGATCGGTGGACACGAAATCACTGAGGAGCGAAGGGGGGCGAAAAGGGACCCGTGATAGTAGTGGTCTGCTTCGATATTCCCCCTACATGTGTATGTAATAACGCCTTGATAGGTCTTATATTTTCGCTTTTAATAGGTTTTAGAATTTCAATACTTTCGAGCTTTAATGCAACATTTAACCAGTTAGATATGTATATCGAGTGAACAACTAGAATAATATAATAGTAAGTTTTTAATTAAACTGTGCGTCAATTCTCGTTAAGTGAAATTATGAAATATAAAACTTTTAATTTCACAGTTTCACAGAACTCCTTGGAAAGAGTTTTTTAGTTTTAATTGAAAATTCTAGAGCAAAAAAAAAACAGTTTAGACAAACTTCTAACTGTTAATATAAATGGAAAATGTTTAAAAGTATAAAATTAAACTTGATTAATTAGTGAGTGGCAGTACAATCTAAAACAGAACTGAAAACATTGATATGGTTTTTGATAGACAGTTTCACCCGTATTAACGATAAGAAAAATAAATTTATCTTGATCAGTTTTGTTTTCTTGTTAAACTAAGAAACTTGAATATCAATAATTATTAAAATATTACTTTAGAAGAAATAAATAAATAAATAAATAATTTAAATACATTCCTTAATTTTTAAACAGATATGATCTCATGTATTATATACATAAATATTTTTTTTTTTTAAATAAATGAATTTTTATTTTGTTTTTTGCTAATTAAAAAACCAATACTTTGTTTTTAATAAATTATTCAAATACAAATTTTTGCTCGTTACTAGTCCGAATAATCTAAACAATTTTAAAAATTTAATCGACCACTCGATTACAAAAAATACTTCTATTGGGAATTTTTAAAACTCCAATAATTGGTGTAGATATATTAGGCAGATTTTTTAGTAATCAAATTGTCGAAACCAGAATTATTATTTCAATACTATGCATGTATGTGTGTTCAAGTTAATGCTATTGAAGCTATTTTGAATCCTAGTATAAATAGTTTAAAATTATATTTAACTTACCGGCAATAAATTTCACTAAAATCCATGTTTCCAAGGGTGTTAATGAGTGGTGGTAAACATGTAACCATGTAATTTGATTTGATTTTTTACGCAACACAAAAAATATTGTATCGGCAAATTCCGTCAACTTTGACAAATAATAAACGTAACAAAGGTTTAACATCTGTAAATAAGAAAAAGATAGAAAATATATGCGTAGATATTAATAAAACATACACATATCGTTGGTCGCAGGTAGAAAGGCCCTAACTCAAATAATTGCAACTTTACAGGAGAAGGCAAAAACGCTATAGAAACTGTATTATCGATATGTATTGTATTGTCATTTTTGATACTATTGCATTCAATTTTTGTGTCAACTCGTATTTGTGTGAAATGAATTGAAATCGCTGAAAAACTCAATTTCGAAAAAGTACGAGCCTTTCTACTTGTGACCATCGATATGCAAGTATGTATGGATATATGCAGTATAACTTATTCAAAAGCAAATTTCAACATTTTTAATGTTATTATAACGATTTTGCACGTTCTTAAAAATAAAACCAGCAAAAGCTCTTAACAAAGGTTTAACAATTAATTCAGCTGTTTGAGAAACGATTGTGTAAGAATTTCTTAACATACATACAACGCATAAATTTATGTATTTATGTATTTGAAAGTATAGAAAATTTAATTTTAAATTATGTTAATCTTTAACTTCAAACAATCGAATACATTCGCATGTATGTATGTATGTATGTATGTGTGGACAAATCTATATTTATTTAAAACACAATATCTTTTTCTGAGCAAATTTTTAACATGTTTCATTATTTATTTAACCGTTAAAAGATAAACAAAATCCAAAAGTAAAACAAATCTTTAATTAAATACTAAAACCAAATACCAATAAACATATTAGCTAAACAACCATTCATTCATACATTGTTATTTACATAAATATTTATACATACATACATACATATTCGTACTTAAATAAAAATCTATTTCTTTTGAGACCGCACAATGTCTTTAAGAATATAAAAAAAAAAAAACGTTTCTGCCAACTAATATCTGATTTGTTGAATTTTGTTTAACTTTTTTTGTTAGTTAGTTAAAAAGCCAAAAGATAAAAGTATTGTTTTTAGTAAATATTCAATGTTGCTATTTCAATAACAATATCTTGCAATATTTTGTAAATGTGTCCTTCAAATTATATTAATAACAATTGTTAAACAGACAAATTAAAAAAAATAAATAAATAAAAAAACAACAAAATAAATATTAAATAATATATTAAGTTATTTAAGTTTATTCATTCATATCTATGCCTATTTGGGTGAAAAAACTTGAGACCAATTAAAACCTCAACATTTAAAAATCAAAACAAAAATCCCTTAAAACCGAGGGCACAAAATGTAAATGAAAGCGTAGTGGAAATATTTTTGCAAAAATTTTAATCTAGAATTTTACCATAAATATCAAAAAGTTTCATTATGTTTTCGTGAGGTGATAAGAAATTTCTCTTAAATATTTTTAATCTAGCTGTCTTAGACTTAAAATCATTAAAATTTTTATCCGAAAGTTGAGTAAAGTCTACCAGTATTACCAATTTAAAATATTCAGTTTTATATGAAAACAGAAAAATTAAAAAAATACAAAAAAATAGAAAATGGCAATTCAAATTGTTAAAAAAGTTGTAAACCGCAATAGAGACATAAATAAGAAATCTTGTTTATAAGATGGTTGTTATAAGAAATCTCATTGTTACAACTACTTTATGAGATGAACTGTCCAAAAAATTCAAAGTGCACTAAAATGTATTGTGTGTGAAAAATAATATTTTCTTAATTACATATGTGGCGAATTCACATGGTGTCCTAAGTGTCGTATTGCCATAATTTTTAAAAATTTTAAAATAAACATTTTTATGACTTCATGACAACACGACACTTATGACTTCTTCTGAGTACACGTAACGTTCAATTTATTCTCATAGCATAGATAGGCAATCTAATTAGAAATCTATAAATTAAAAAAAAAACATAATTTTAGTCGAAAAATTGCACTAACGTTTTGCCAAAAGTATATTCGATATTCGTAGATGACAGTATTTGAGGAGTAAAATGCCTTAAAGAACAGATCAGAAATTAATCATAAAAATTGTACTTCAACTACCAAGTATCAACCGTTATACTACAATGTACATGCGTATATACTGAGGTATTGTTTCTTTGTGCAATAACCCCATCTAATTCAAACTTAAAAGATATAATTATTTGAAAATTTACAGAAAAAACGGTTGGATCTAATTTATTTTAAAAACTATTAATGATGGCATAAAGAACAGTCCATACAAAAACATTTTTGTTTGATTTGTTATGTCAAATAAATTTCTGACAACAAACTTTTTTCAGATTCTTCCATGAATGAATGAAAAGAATTGCCATTGTTGAATTATTATACCCTTCACCTGTGGTGCACAAGGATATATATCTTTGTCATTCCGTTTGTAATTTCTACAATTTTCATTTCCGACCCCATAAAATATATATTTTCTGAAAACTTATGAGTAGAGGAGTCGATTAAGCCCTGACCGTCTATCCATCTGTCCGTGTGGTTGCAGTCAACTTTTAGAAGCAACCATATATTCCTCAGACCTCTGTATGGTATCAATCTTTTGAAAATATCCGGAAATGAATCGCTATTAAAATTCAGCACAATCGCCCCATAATTTTCTGAGATATGAGCAAATAAACACGACTGCCTCTGTTTTTTCCCCTATTTTTGCCACCAAAATTAAAATTTTTCAGCCATAGAATAATTTATAGGTACCCTTGGTACTATTTGTAGATATAATAAGCCTCTAAAGATATTCGTGAAAAATTTTGGATAAAGCGGACTCTAATTGGTAAAGTTATAAGCAAAAATTTTTTTTTTAAATATGTATTCCAAAAATTTAACTACGCAAAAATTCAAAATTAAGAATGGCGTCGAAAATAATAAGGAAAAATTGAGTATAACATGAAATATAGGTTAAGCTACGATGTGGGATTATACCTATGTATATGATGGTCAAGGTATTATCAGATTCGGCACGGCCGAATATAGCACTCGTACTTGTTTTTTACCTTAATTTACACCACGTTGTTGTATTTATCTTAAAGTGCTGCAAGTTTTATACGTAACAAATAATAAAAATTACTTTAAAAGATATCTAGGAAAATACTGCTCTTGTTTTGTCAGATACTGTATATATAAAAAAAACATTCTTATTTATGTTTCGTTTATTTCAATAAAGCTATAAACACAATCAAAGGCTACCGACTACAAAAGTAGCTGGCTACAAAAATAGCCAAGTCGCCAGCTTCTTAATTCTTTTAACGACTACCGACCACTAACAACAAACGAATGAACAGATGATTATTATTTTTCAATGGTGCC
Source organism: Phyto melanocephala (assembly GCA_941918925.1). Taxonomy (NCBI): domain Eukaryota; kingdom Metazoa; phylum Arthropoda; class Insecta; order Diptera; family Rhinophoridae; genus Phyto; species Phyto melanocephala. Next base: position 183,542,012 of record OW799233.1, read on the forward strand.
ACTATAATAGTTTTTCGCGTTTTTAATAGCGATATTTAATGTATTGCGTTTATAAAACCACCATTTCATGCATTTATTGTATTGGCAGCACTAATCTGTTTTTTGTAGCCAAGAAAAATAGAAATTAGCCTAAGTTGGCTACGGGCTACAAAAGTAGCCGTGTAGTCGGTAGTCGTGTAGCGGCTAAAAGAATTATTCTCATAAGCACGCATGTATTCTATTTTTGACATCTTGTAGTCGATGGTCGGTGGACTTGATTGTGTTTATAGAATAAGATCTCATTGATGCATTAAATTGTTAAGTTTTTATTCATTATTGACATGATATTTTGTTGAGCCTTTGTTAAATACTAATCACCTACATACCTAAATAGTAATGGTTAGTAAAAACAAAAAGTGAAGTAAAACAAAGAAAAGAAGAAAAAACTACACAATTTATCACAAAAAATAACTAAAAACCCATGAATGTATGTATGAGTTTGTACAATAAAACTAATAATAATTATTAATATTAACTTTTATTTTATTGTTGTTGTTTTACTACAATACTTACATATACATACATAAATACATGCATGCGTACATGATCGTAATTTGCTTAGTTGTTTGTATTTAAGTGAATAGGAAGTTGGAGTTGCCATTATAATTAAATAGAAATAAATTGAGTAATTGAAAACTAAATGTCCGAACTTGAACCTTTATTATTCACGTGTGAAATTTATATAAAAACTGGTAATAATCGATTGAATAAAAATATAAGAAAATAACAAACACAACAATAACATAAACACAATTCATGCCAATAAGACACCTATTCGTAAACGTAGTTTTTAAAAATATTCTGAATAAATTAATACAAAATATTCTTTAACACGTATGTATGTATACATGTATGTATGTAAGTAAGTACATGTATTAATTATTATTATTTATTTTTTTTTGTGTATTTTGGTATACAATTTTGATATTTTAAAAGTATGTACAAACTTTTGCACGAAACATTTAAAACTAAAAAAATAAATTGGTCTTAAATATACATATTTATTACTGAAATATGCCGTTTAATGGTTTACAAGAAATATATGTATGTATATATATAAAAAGAAGAACAATTTTATGTTCATTTAAAATATTGTTGTATAAATAGTGCTTGTAGCTCAAGAAATTCTTGTTTTATAAACATTAGAATATTTCTTAAGCGGTTTGATTTTAAATTACTAAGTTGATTGCTTTGACAAAGGCATGTTTTATAAATTATTTTTAAATTAATTTAAATTTCAGAAAAATTGCGATTTAAAAGCAAAAATTGTATTATGTATTGATGTAGATATTTGTATGTGTATTTGAAAAAAAAATATAATCTGCTCTTATCAGTTTATGTTTGGAAAAGAATAACCACTTTCAACATAAAAATAGTTGTTTGAAACAGGATTTTCATCAAACTGAATATCATTCGGTATGTTTTTAATGTTTAAATTTTCAATAAATAATATTGGAATTCATTATAAAACAAAAAAAAAAAAAGAATAATATTTTCATCACTTAAATAGTTTCGATTTTTTTTTGCATTTCTCATTAATTTAAACTTTAAAATCAAAAATCTTTGTGTTTTAATTAAAGAACTAGAAAAATACCAGATATCAAATATACTAGGAGATTAGAAATACCAGAAATACTGTTGACAAACGCGTTTTGAATTCTAAATGCAATCAAGTAATATTGTGGCAAAAATACATCAGTGTGTTGCTACAAAGTGTGTTTGTTTCTTAAGTCTTTTGTTTTAATACTTTAATCAAATGAAAGCGATTGCACACGCACGCACACACACACAGATATGCACATTATAAAAACCTTTGGCATTTTTTTTTTTAAATATGGTCGGTCGTATATCAGAATCATTATATTATTTCTATGTTTTGAGAAAAATCATTGTAAAAATATTTAAGTAGAGCATTTGTAACCGCTAAGGGTCTAATGCTCAAGTTATGGGAACTTTAAATAAAATTACTAAAATATTGACCGATTATTGTAGGAATTTTTGTTTATGATTTTTTCCGTTTCGACTAAATATTTATAAATAATATTATTATAAATTATTTGTAAATTCATAAGTATGGGAACATGAATGTTTAAATACCGATAACCGGCTATGATTTTTTCCCCCACTATTGCCTCACCTAGTTAATCTCTCTTTAACACTTATTGTTTGTATGGTGTGAATCTTTAAAAGAATAGATGGTTAATGAAATGCAAATATTTTGTCAAATGTTTTTTTTTGCACTTAATATGAGTATAAATATTTTATGAAAAACCCAAAAAAAAAACTATAAAAAAGCTATTTGGATTTACCACATCATCACTTAACATTGAATTTAAATGAAGATTTAAGCATTAAGTTAAAATTATTTAAATTTGTTTTTAATAATTCTTCACTATTGTTTTTATGTTTTTATGCTTTTATATAAAGTTGCGAAAAATTTAAAATTAATTTGAATTAATTAACTTACTCTTTTTGACATTGGACCGTCACTGTAATCCACAGGCTGACACTTAAGATTGTAACTTAGCCAACCTGCCATTAAATGCTGCAAGAGAAAATTCGAAAATAAATTAAATTCTATTGTTTTGGGTGAAAATTACAAGTTGTTGTTGAGAGGACTTAACTTACTTCATAAAACATATACGCACTGATGGCCACCTGGAATGCGTTATAAATGACAAGTGTACGTCTCAGCTGGAACGGTTTACGATCACGCATAAATGCTGGACCTATCACCAGCACCCACGATAAATATATTGCCACTAAACCGAATGTGTACAGCGGGTTATCCATAAGAGGAAAACGTTTTGCGCGGGGATCTAAAAAGACATGATATAAATATTTTTATTAAGGAAAATTAACAAAAAAACAAGAAATATTTTGGATTTGGCCGTGTCGTTTAATTATGCAAAAACTTGTTAACTATGTGTAGAAATTCTTCTGTTTCATTTACTTTATCTACATTTTTTGCTTATTTGCCTATTTCGTAATTTGCATTTGCATAAAGTCTTTTTGCAATACACAGTGTCATTTTCAATAATAATTTATTTTTATTTAATTTGACTTTATTATCAGAATAAATGAAATAAAACATTTAATTACAATTTTTAAAAGTTTATCTCAAAATTTAGAACAACAAGCAGTGTTATGGGTAAAATGAATATGAGTTTTATTTAAAACTAGAAAGGCCCGGCGCGCGTTGCTACGCCCCTTAATAATCAAAATGCATTCTGAATTTTAATTGAATATCAAGTGCAAAAACCTAAAAGTTATAATTTTTTTATGGGCGTGGCACTGCCCACTTTTCTAATCACGAAATTGTAAAGTCATAACAGCTCAATATGTGTGCAAAGTTTCAGAAAAATCGGTCCAGTCCAAGTACCTCAAAATGATACCTTTTTTTATAGGCGTGGCACTGCCCACTTTTCTAATCACGAAATTATTTAGTCATGACAGCTCGATATGTGTGCAAAATTTCAGAAAAATCGGTCAAGTGCAAGTAGCTAAAAATGATAACTAATTTTTTATGGGCGTGGCTCCGCCCAATTTTTTCCAACCATAAACACTCCCTGGTATGTGTACAACAACTTACCAAAGTTTCAGCCTGATCGGTTTTACAGTTTCGGAGTCTATAGCTAACACACACACACACAGAGTTTCACTTTTATATATATACAGGTATGTGATGGAAATCGAAAACGAAAACGAAGCAATTTTGAAAGTTCGTTTTAATACTCTATGAATAAAATTTTTGTAATTTTTGTTATATATGTACATAAATATTTCTATATTAAAAAGAATTTTATAACAAAAATTACAAAAATTTTATTCATAGAGTATTAAAACGAACTTTCAAAATTGCTTCGATTTCGCTTTCGATTTCCATCACATGCCTGATAGATAATCAGTTATTTTAGTTTGGATAAAACTCTTCCATCGTTAATTTCATTCTCAACAAAACCTTCTATGAATTGGGCTAACAAAGCGTCATATGCGCAAAATTTTTTTTTACTTAATTTTTTCTAAGTGTCGCACATCTATAGACGGAGTTCCATAGGTTTTAATCTACGAGAGATGGCTTGTTTTATTCATGAAAGAAAAAGATTGCACAGGCAAGCCAAAAAAATTTTAATAACAAGATTTGGAGTCAATACTCTATAGAGAAATTTTTGTCAAACCCCACAAGACCCTGCAAATTTTTTGCATTTTCAAAACGTTTGCGTGCAGAAGGCAAGTTAGGTAAAATAGAGCTGCAGCAGCAAGCTTGAACATAATGTTTGTACCGAATCAGTGCTTGCGATTATAAATGGATCTGTTATAATAACCCGAAGCATAAATGATCGTATGTGAAGCCCGACCAACCAGATGAATGTTGCTAGAAAAATTTGAAAAGGTAATAACTATCGTTTGTTTATGTTGTAAACATTTTCTAAAAATAATAAATTTTTTAAAAAACTCCCATTTTTAAATTATGCATTCCTATAGCCATTATATGGCCCTCTTAAAACTATGTAATTTCAGCTTTTGAAGTTTAAATTTTTTTTAATTGCTCCACAACTTTAAGCCCGATCGCTAAGTATTCATTGTTTATCAGTTGCCTACAGCTTTGCAAACTCAGTTCAGTTTTTTAAAGGAAGCTCAAACTCTTTTGATATCTCAAATCCTTCCCACAAAACTAAAACTAAAATCAGCTGTATTGTAAGGAATGACAAAAATTTTTTTTTTTTTAATTTTAGAATCCTCACTTAAACATATTGCAGAAAAACGAGCAGTATGCTGCTGATCAGTTCATTTACTCTTTTCTAGTACGTTTTAAACACATTGTTAGTTTATGTAAAAACAAGTACGAGCACTATATTCGGCTGTGCCAAATCTTAATATACCGTTCACAAAACTGTAGATACGCAGCTATAAGAATAGACACATGAGTTGTTTGTAAAACGATTTACACTTGCTTGCTTAACAAACGAAAAACTTTTCTTTACATACATTCGTACACATGAATAAGCATGAAAAGTATAACAACTACAGCAGCAACAACAACACACACACACATTTTTACCATCATTTACAATACCGCCTGCTTTTGTTGTTTTATGTTTTGTAATAGAATTTTGTTGTTACAATCTCAATAAAAACATGTAACAGTGCTATATTCGGCCGTGCCGAATCTTATATACCCTTCACAACGTGTAGTCATGCAATAACAATTGTTTGTATCACCATTCATCCCATATAAAATACGTGCATACGTACACGTTAGAATAAATGTAGCATCGAATCCCAGCTGAGCCAAAAAAAAATTATTTTATTTTATTTAATATATTATTTATATTTTATTATTTTTTTTTTAAATTTTTTTAAAAAATTTTTTTTAAATTTTGTTTTTGTAGTTTTTTTTATTATTTTTTTGCTTATTTTTAATATTTTTTTTTTTTTAATTTTTTTTTTTTTGGTATGTTTTTTACATGTATTTATGTATGTATGTTGTTGTTGTAATTGTGAAAAAAACGAGGTGGTCGTGGTTTTTTGCTCATATCTCAGAAAGTTATGGGGCGATTGTGCTGAATTTCAATAGCGATTCATTCCTGGATATTTCCAAGAGATTGATACCATATACAGATCTGAGGAACATGTAGTTGCTTCTAAAAGTTGATTTCAACCAACACACGGACAGACGGGCAGACGGACAGACGGTCAGGGCTTAATCGACTCCTCTATTCATAAGCTTTCAGAAAATATATACTTTATGGGGTCGGAAATGAAAATTGTAGAAATTACAAACGGAATGACAAAGCTATATATACCCTTGTGCACCACAGGTGAAGGGTATAATCAGAGGCATATGAGCGAGGGTTTTTGCAAATATCTCAACATTTAATGTGGTCCAAAGTACGTGTTAAGAATTGAATTGAATTTAAAAATTTGACCAACTAAATTGTTTGAAAAGAAGAATGATGACTCTGACTGTATTTACGAAAAGTCAGTCACTGCTCGGTACACAGTGTTATTAGTTGTTTGAAATAAACCATTGTATGAATACAAAAACGCATGCAACTCATATCTTCACCAGCTTATTTTAAAGAATTATTCAGTGTGTGAAAATTTATTACAAGAAGAAATTGAAAGGAAATCAATTCATAACAAAAGCATAAAAGTCCACTTTAGAAAAACTCAACTATAAACTAATAAATGCAATTGTTTGTCAATAATTGCATGAACAAGTGCTTCTTTTTCATTTATTTAAATCATGAAACAATATAAGTTGTATTAATAGTTGTGCAAAGTTCAAAGTGTATGTACAATGCGATGTATTTGGTGATAGGCGTAAAAACTAAGCTGTGTAGTTTCTAGGAATGTGTCCAAGACAAACAATTTACTACTTAAAGACCTACAACCACAAAAAAATATTTAAGAATTAAAAAAAAATAAAAACTATAAACAAATACCGAAAATTAAGCATCAAACGACAAAATTCGGTGAATACGGTCTGACAATAACATCTACTAGTGTGTACAAGTACAAACAATTATTATTATTAATAAAGTTTTTAAATTTTTTAATGCCTGAAACAAAACACAAAAGAATGTTGAATACGAGAGTCTGTCACTATCATAGTTGAAGTAGTAGAGCGCGTATAATAAAATGTAATTAAATCGCTTTTATTAACTTAAATATGTTTTAATGATGTTTATATTGTTCACAATCAAAAAACAAAAATGAATTTAACTAAATAAGAACATCTTATACACATTGACATTTACAAGGTTAATAAAAACATTAAAAATAATTTGTATTTATATATTTTTCTTACATTTTTATTTTGTTTTTTTTCCTATTTCTTAAGAAGCTTCCATTTAATTACTCTGTATTTATTGGAGATTTGTTTTTTTCTTATAATTGGTTTTTAAAATAGTACACATTAAACTTTAGTTTACTGATAATTAAAACACTGTAATAAACTAAAAATATCTAAACAAAATAAACCTATACCTTGAATTACGAAATAAAATATATGAATATTCCGCACGTAAGAAGTTTTACTCATGCTCGGTTCTAAAGCGAAAGCAACTACACTTTTACTGCTCAAGGCTTTAGTTTTTATGATTTATATCGTCAACTTAAATGCAAAATAACCTGTCATCAAAAAATTGTAAATCAAATTTTTTGTCGATTATGAATCACAAGATAATAAAACTACGCATAAAAAATGGTGACTTTATCTAACTAGAAATGTTCTTCTTTTAAAATAAATGTGACAATTTTTTAGATTTTACATCTACATGATCCTTGAAAAAATCGTATAATTTCAGGCTATTTACAAATCGCTTGATTTACGCGACAAAAAATCGTTTAGAAATATGTCATGCAAATCGAGGGATACGTTTATCTACTTACATTTAGCAAGTACAAATAAAACTTTTTTAAGAGAACAAAATACCCTCGGCTTTATTTTAGTTAATTCTACTATATTTTGTAATACAATAGTATTATTCTGTGTTCTCTTTTAATTAATTTATTATTAAATTGTTTAAAAACAAAATATTAAGTATAAGTATTAAATTATACGAAAGACATGTTTACACTAATATATGCCATTGTTTAATTGGTGCTTTTAGATTTATTTAAACAGGCATTTACAAGAGCGATTCCATGACAAAAGATTCAAAAATATTTTTCCATTAAATTTGAGCTACACATTTGAGAAAAAGTTATTGTACTTTTTTGTAATTGACGTTTTCAGCTTCATTTAAAAAATATGGTCTAATGACACCTCTAAATCATAATGCACACTAACCAGTTCCTTGTTCCGGATGCAATTGCCTATATGCGACAATTTCGCTGAAGAAAATTTTGTTCGAAAAATCAGCATTGAAAGCCTGTTGCTCTAGCCATGTTTGAACCACCACTTTTGCAGTTAGTTCTTACTATTTTTACGCATTCTTCGGTTGTTAGACGATCCATATTCGTAAATGGCAAATCTTTCACTTAATAAATGACACTTCAAATGGTAAATATTTAAAAGCTAAACAGACTTTTTTCTTCAGTCTTACACATCATTTTTAGTGAACATTTTACGTTTTTTATCTTGAGAGCGAACAGTTTTTGAAGTTTATTTTGTTTTAGCTGTCAAAAATTCACATGTCCATACTATTTGTATGAAGCAAACCGAAATATCGCGATGGCAACGCTTTGCAATTTAAAAATCCAATTTTGACAAGGCGTTAGGTAAAGTTGGCTGCAGTTCAACTGTTGTTGCCTTTTGTAATTGTTGAAAAGTAATGACTTTTTTGGACACCATCTTGAATTTTAAATTTTTTCCATAATGTACTGTACTCTACTACTAGTCAAATCCTTTTATTTGATGTTCATATTGAGAGGATTCGAATTGCTAAATTTGAAAATACTTTATTTGAAATTTTTTCATAACTAACTGCTTTTATACTTATCAAGCTTTTTCTTTTGACATCAATATAGAAAAGTTAAAGGCAATACATATATTTTTAATTACTAAATTTGACCAAAACGTACATTTTTGTACGTCATTTTGTGATGGCGGCCATTATGAATTAAAATTTTTTTATATTATACTATTTTCTGCTACTCAAATTCTCTAATTTTTTTGAAGCTGTACAAAAGTAATTATTGTTTGTAAGTTTTAGGAAAAATATTGAAGGTGTATTATAGTGCTTATATCTCGCGATTCAACGGACATCACTTAATCGACTTTCCTTTTCATAATCGGAAATATATATTGTGGAAATTACAAAACTAATGAAATTTAACTGTTAGAAATTGTCATAAAAATGTTTTTGTTTATATACACATATACACATACATGCATATATATTATATATATTTATAACAACAATGTTATGGCAATTCCAGGGAGGATTGTACCCTTTTTAATTATTTTGTATAAAAAATTATTTTATTGCCTCCGATATTTCGATACCACATTGGGTAGCTTATTCACCGCAACTAATTGATAGTTCATTATATTCTCTAAAGAAGCTACCCCAATATGGTAGCGAAATATCAAAAAAAGATAACGTTTTGTAACAAAAGCTTGAAAAAATTATTGTTTATAATACTGTCAAGTTGTAACAAAAGATTTGCTTAATTTACAATCCCCATTTTTAATGTACGATTTTTGTGTTTACAATATTGCATAGTCTTGTTTTGACTTTATACAGGGATGAGAAACGAACATTTTGTGCAGAATCAAAATATAATTATTGTAGTAATTTTTTGATCCCAAAATTAAAAAAAATATATATTATTTTTTTAGCTCAAATGTTTTATAGATTACTAGCTAATACCCGGTGTGCTTCGCCACCCCCATCGTAATGAAATAAAAATTTTATAGTTCAAAAATCTATTTATATTGCAAGTGCCACGCCTACTATTACTAAATCAACCATTTCTTATTCAAATAATCATATAGGCGTCAAAATGTCTTTTGCAAAATTTGGGTACTCTAACTATTATCGCTTCCCAGATATACGAATTTTTGTATTTAATTCATATGACAGGTGCCACGCCCACTATAACTAAAGCATCCATTTCTTATCAAAATAGTCATATAGATGTCAAAGCTTCTCGTGCAAAATTTGGGTACTTTAACTGTTATCGCTTCCCGAATATACGAATTTTAGTATTCAATTGCTATGAGAGCTGTCACGCCCACTATTTCTAATTTACACATTTTTTCCAGAAATGTTTATTTGGGTGTAAAAGTTGCTCTTGCAAAATTTTAGTACTCTTATCGATATCGTTTTCCAAATATACGAAATTTAGTATTTAATTCATGTGGTCACGCCTACTATTGAAAGTCCGCCCATTTTTTACCCAAATATTCGTGTGGATGTCAAAGTTTACCGTACTTAATTTGAAGACTCTAGCTGCATTAACTTTCGTGATATATAATATTTAATACTTATTCTTTAATAGGGCGTGGCACTCCGCCCACTTACAATTTCAATCCAAAGTATAGCATATAAATCCTTTCAGACATACAGAAAGATTCTGTCCAGCCGTTTAACCGTCTAAAAAGCACAAACAAACATACAAACACACATTGATTTTTATAAATATAGATATATTTTTATAGAAACAATTTTTATACCCTTCACACAGTGAAAAAGGGTATATATAGGTTTGTCATTCCGTGTGAAATTTCTACAATTTTCATTTCCGACCCCATAAAGTATATATTTTATGAAAGCTTATGAATAGGGGAGTCGATTAAGCCCTGTCAGTCTGTCCGTCTGACCGTCTGTCCGTCTGACCGTCTGTCCGTGTGTATGTTGAAATCAACTTTTTGAAGCCCCCCGACATAGGTTGGACCCGGGTAAGGTATTAAAATATCAGAAATATTCGGGAGTAGATCGCTATTGAAAATCAGAAACATCGGTACATAAACAACTGAGATATGAGCAAAAACCCACGACCACCTCGGTTTTTTTTTCACAAAAACAACATTACAACAACAACATACATACATACAAACGTGTATACTGGTTAGAGAAAACGTGGCATCGAATCCCAGCTGAGCCAAAAAAAATTTTTTTTTTAATTTTCTTAAAAATTTTTTTTTTAATTTTTTTTTTATTTTTTATTTAATATATTATTTATATTTTTATTATTATTTTTTTTTTAATTTTTTTTTTTGTTTTATATGTGTATATTATATATATAATAATTTTTTTTTTTTAATTTTTTTTTTTTAAATTTTTTTTTTTTTTATTTTTTTTTTTTTTAAATTTTTTTTTTTTTTTAAATTTTTTTTTTTTTTTTTGTTTTTTTAACATACATACGTGTACGTATTTCATATGGGATGAATGGTGATACAAGCAACTGTTATTGCATGACTACACGTTGTGAAGGGTATATAAGATTCGGCATGGCCGAATATAGCATTCTTACTTGTTTTTAAATATTGTTGATTCTTTTTGCCTGACGTTTTATATTATTTAATGTTTAACAATACAACCGATACAACAGAAATTGTGTTCACAAGTTAATAAACCAAAATAATTCTTTAATAAATGATACATAATACAATGGAGGTTGCGAATTAAATAATAGCTGATACAGCATTACAAGTGGATTGTAATTGTTTTTGTTAAAAAAAGTTTAAACGGCGATTAATTCAGCATTTGAAATTGTTAAATGATTTATGCTTCATTCTAAATGTTAATAAAATTCTAAATATCTTGTAAGCAATGTTTCGATAATTTCAAAATGTAAACAATATATTCAAATACGTCAAATGCTATCTACGTCAGCACAACTGGAAAAACTGTTATTTGCAACAAAACAAAAGTTTGTGAAAACATGTTAACCGCATAAATTTGAAATAATTCAAATAGTTTAAACGTTTTTTTTTAACAGCTTCTCTTACATGTTTTCAATTAAATAATAATTTAAGCGCCCCTATTCTGTATAGTAAACAATTATAAATAACAACAATGCTTTGACAATTTCTTACGTTTTGATAATACTCTCAATAATAAACTCAATATTTTTTTAAAACGTAAAAACAGAGTAGGATTATAATGAATTTTGTTTTTGGATCTGGAAATCCGTATTTCTCAATAAGTTCTAAAAATCAAAAGGTTTGATTTAAATCTACGTCAATGTATGAAATTTCAAACAACTTTATTATCGCATTTTTTTTTTTTTTGTTTACGACTATTATCAAACATAAAAATTCTTAATTTGTTTATTGTTGTTTGGTCATTTCGAAGAATATAAAATTTTTGTTATGAATAAATGCTAATATTTGAACAATTTATTGTAATGAAAGGAATTAAGAAATTTTCAAATTGGTAATTTGTAAATTAATTTTTTTTACGTATTTTTTATCTATAGAATTGAAACTTTAATGTTATCATGATTTACATCTTATTATTAAGTACTTAATACTAGATTTATATGATTTAGTAGATATTAAGAAATTACGTTGTAAGGGCGTGTCACTGCCCACTTTTATACTTTAGAAAATTGTATTGTCGCAGGAACTTAATATGAGGGCAACTTTTTAAACTAGTAGAAAGCTACGCTAAATATTAAGATTAAGTACTTCAAGACCTTTTGTTTAATACCAATATTGTGGGGTTTGAAGTGGGTACATTTTTTTATTACTAGATTATACCCATATAAAAGTTTATTGTACGTCATTTTGTCATGGCGGTCATCATGGATTTAACAAGTTTTTTAATGCGTTATTTTTTGTTTTTTTTTTGCTAGTGAATCTCTTTATTTTTGTTCTCATATCAATTCTCTCTGTTGCCCGTTAGCTGAAAAAACGATTTTCGTTTGTAAATTTTAGGAAAAATATCGAAACCTTTGTAAATATTTTTGCGCTTATATTCGGAAATGGATATTGTAAAAATTATAAACGGAATGACATAGCAAAATATATATAAATTATGCAATAATATGTACATATATATTCATATACATATATAGGTGTGTAATAGTCATTGAAAAGTTGGTAGTTCAGTAAAAGCAAGTCATTGCCTAGTTTCTACTGGGTAGTTATGTAGATGTTAGTTCGATTTCGGAAAAATTACTTGAAATCATAAACCGATTATAACCAAAATGCAAATATTTGTCTTTAAAATATATGTATGTATGTGTATAAAAAATTACGACTTGTATTTCATGTAACATGGTTTCCCTTGACAGAAAGACGATATATATTTAAACTATACTTTATGTAATTAAATACAATTTCTGCACAAATGCTGTGTCGAAGTTCTAAGAACTTTACTATGATCGATATAAATCAAATTAGGAATTAACACTATATTGTAACGCCTGCATTTTCTGAGTTTAGGAAAAAGTCTTTGACTTCATTGCTGACTAGTTGAACCAGATCCTCATTGCTGTCTAAAATGTTTAATTATTATATTTATTTGAGGATAAAGTCGTTTTAAGTGCAAATAATAGTTTATTGTTTGAGTGCTATTTATTATATATTCCTCTTTCTGTCATTTCCGCTTTTCCATTTATTTCTTACCAACCTTCTAGTGCTATTTCTTATTATCTTGCGATAAAAAGTTATAAAAGCTAATTGTTAACTAAAGTATCTCCAAACCAAATTCTATCAAAATTCATCTAGTATTTTTTAAGCCTATTAAGATCAGATAGACAGATAGATAGATAGATAGATAGAAAACTACTGTGAAAAGTGTTGTGTTGTATTCTAGATCGTTAACTTTATACACCACCACCAAAATTTCTGATCTGATCGAGTAAAGGTGGCGCTTACCACATTATTTAGCATACGAGTATTTAGAATTTTAGTTTTGTCTAGTGCACTGTTATTAGACATGTAAGAAAATTATTGATTTTTTTAATAAACATATTCAGGTTTAAGTTTCAAATACCTAGAAATACAATAAGGGGAATCATATAAATGCGTCAATTCTCCTTTTGTGCAAAATTTTGACACTTATTTTACGAACCCAGTTTTGCAACTGTTGTGCAGTTATAGACATTTTATAGAAAAACAAAAAAAAATAATAATAATTATTTAGAGCTCATGGTACAATAAATCCAGGTAGACTCGTTATCACAGCTGGTCGTCAGCTGTTGGGCCAAATTGTCAAAATTTGTGTTTTTTGTTTGTTTAACATTTAGGCAGCCGCCATTTGATGAAAAAAAAGAAAACTATAATTTTTTATATTGCACAAGAACGGAATAAGTTTATTGACAATAAAAATAAAATTATTGTGCACAATTTGAAAAGCAGGATTGAAATACCTTATAAAATTTCATGTGAGCGTGTGTGTGTGTATGTGCAAAAACAAAAGCTAAAGAAAGGTATAAATTATAAACAATAAATAATACAGGAATATTTGTATATTTTAATTTTTTATTTCATGCTCATTATTATTTTTGTTAAAAAAACTAATATTTTACAACTTTTAATTAAATATCCATTCAAAATTGTGATACCGCAAAAAAAATTAAATTTCCTTCCCTGACATACCTTTAAGAAAAATATAAATATGTAATGACAATTTGGCGCTTTGTACAAAAACAAATTCCCTGTTGGTTTTATATATTTGCTGTAGGGACATCGAAAAGCTTTTGAGGAAATTTTAAAGCGATGGTACCCCCCATACGTGTGTTAATTAAAAAAAACCGTTTATTTGTTAAATGCACAATACAACCAAACAATCAATCAATATACATTTCTACAGTTTATTCGGGGGAGAGTTCTTTGAAATGTTGTTGAAAAAAATTTATGCTCTGTTCCTATAAAAATTTGGACAAATTAAGTTCGCAAATTTATATTAGAGTATTTTGTAAGTTCTTTTTCATTTTATAAGATTAAAGTGTCAGGCAATATATTTGTTATTATTTAGAGTTATCTATTTATTTTAAATATTTACGTTTATGCAGACATACTTATATATTTGCAAAAGATACGGTGCTAAACTTCAACATCTTTGAAAAACATATTTAAAATCTGTTCATATTAATGTTTAAAATAAAACAGACACTTAACAGAGAATTACTATGACCAATTGTGGTAGTTTCCTTAACCCAGTGTTGTTTATTAGATACTCTTCAAAAAATTGTCCATAAACAGCAAAGAATACTTTTTTTGTAGCCAAAAGATTTTATTTATTTAAATTTACTTCAATTATTTAAATTAAATGTTAATAATTATTTAAATATGTATATGCAATTACCGCAGCTAGTTAAGTAACTATCAGTGCTAATAATAATTGAAATTAAAATTTTATCAATTCATTTGTGTAATTATTGTAAGTATATTTAATTATATAATAATTGTTTGGGGAATTTATGAAATTTCCATTTGAAAGCATTTCTTAATATTAATTTTAATTTAATTAAATCTATAACAATTTTGTGATCATTACATCATATTAAAGATTTAATCGTACGAATTCTCAAATTTAATTCTTTTTAAGATGTTTGAAAGTATAGTGTTGTTTAAATAAGAAATAACTACTTATGTATGTATGTATGTATGTCTGCATGTGTATACGAGTATATCATACTCATATATATGTTTGTATAGGAAACGGAACTTTTTTTTTTGAAGGTTGTATGAAATTTTGTTTTTTTTTTCTTTCTGTAACTGTTCTGTAACCGTTCGAAAGACTAAAGACAAAACGAAACCGTAAATTTTTACCAAAAAGAAAAAAATTTTATTTGATGGACAAACGCTTGTTTGACGTTTGGAGAATTCTTTTTAAATATTCGATCGAAGCATCTACGTCTCTATGATTCTCTTTGGTTAACAATATTCTTAACTTTTTGACAAATTCGTTTCGCCTCTATTCTAACCTATGGTTTGTAATTTTTATTTTATTTTTTGTTTATGTAATTCTTAAAAAAAACGTGTTTCTGATTGTTCTTAATAATAAAAAGATTAAATTTATAATCAATGTATGTGTGCATACGGGTTATAGTGAACCTGTTTTAATCGATCCTGTGTCCATGTTTATTATGTAACTTTGTAAGAATCTTTTTATTTAAAAATTTATAGGTGTCTTGTTTTATTTGTTTATTTATTTTTTATTTATACAAAGAATAAAAATAATTAATCATTTAAGTAATGAAATTTTTAGAAGAGCTAAAACAATGTTACAACCACTGACAATATGTACGTAGCTAGACAAGTTAAAAGCTAATTTAACTAAAAAAAAATGTTAATCTAATTACATGCATATTAACTTATTACACCGCTGGAAATGTTTTAATGAGTTTGATTCGAACCTTCCCTTTTACCCTATGCTTAGAACTTGAAGAAAAAAAAAAAACAAAAAAAAAATAAAATAAAACAAGCAATAAAAGAAAAAAACTTGGCAGTTGTAGAGAACTACTTTGTTTTCTAAATACACAATGTTTTGTGCGTTAACGGGTTAAGGTGATATTTTTTAAGGGTTTCTATTTTTATGTTTTATTATTCATTTCTTTAATATTTCCGCATTTTTAAAGTTATGTATATTAAAGTAAACATACATACTTACATACAAATGTATGTGTGTATATAGAAAATACTTGTCATTAAATGATTATAATATGTATAACCATTTAGATAGTATAGGGAATAAATTTAAGTAGTTTAAATGTGAATATCTATAATTTCCGTTTAACTTAAATATTTTCAATTGTACTTTAGTTTATTTGTTTTTGTTTTCTAATTATCAGACTTTATTGCAGTTAATAATAATCTTATTAATCAGCTAGTAAATACTTTTAACTTAATTTATTTACAATTAGAAAAACAAAATAAAATTCTTAAATTGCATCATTTATACTTTGTGTGTGTGTGTGTGTTCGTGTGTGCAAGTATAAATCTGTTTAGCTATTACAAGTATTATATTTAATTATTATCATTTGATAATAACTAGTTTTGCATGTTTGTTTTGAACCTGATTATATATTTCTGTTTATGACAAATGAAATGTGGGTTGAAAGATGTGAGGGTACGTTCGATAGGAAAAATACCACTGTGAATAGCCAAATAGACGAAAGCAAATAATAATAAAAAGAAAGCCTACCGCCAAAGTCCTCTTCGACCAAGTGATAATATCTTTGAATTAATCCAGTAAAATTTTTGGTCACATAGTGTGATTTGAATTCATCAATAGCAATACTGGCTATTTCGGCAGCAATATCAAAACCCGATGACACGTTACTGTTCATTTTTATTATTGATCTTTTTTTTTTAATATTTCAATTTAAATACACTATTTTGATTACTAAAAACTATTTTCCTCTCCAAAAGGATTTTTTAAATTTAAACCAACTTTTTTTATATTGCTAAGAAGGCATTATTGATCACTTATTGTGTTTGGTAAAATAAACTTTTTTCTTGTTGATTCTTAATAATAATTATTTGTTTTTTTTTATTTTATTTTCTTATTGGCTTGTTAAATACTTAGTAATACACTTGCAAATGTTGTAATAATTTCTTGTAACTGCTATTGTGTTTAAAAAACTTATATTTGGCGAGTATTTTTTATTTTTCGTATTTTCGTTTGTTTTTAAATTGATAATTTCCGTTACGTTTAAGTGGCGTTGTTACTTGGATTCGATGCTTTATTATTTATTTTTATATTTACAATATTTTATTTATTTATTAATTTTATTTATTTATTTTTTGTGTTTTTTTTTGCTTGTAAATTTTATATATTTCGGCTAGACCGAACCGTATGAATTTTTATGCTCAACTGACTTCTAAACTTCTCAACCTGCACAAGATAAAATAAAATAATTTGAACAACGCTCAAGACGCTGTCAGCAAACAGCACTAACACTACCATATAGCATACACAGTTGTCAAAATAAACAAAGACACTGAAACGATCTAAAAGCCACGATTTTTTAACTATCGATAAAACGTACACTTGTACTAAATATGTTTCTTATTAACTAGCGTGTATGTATGTACGTATACTTAGTACAGCTTAGTGAATATTGGCAAGTATGTATGCAAGTAAATGAGCATGTGGCAGAACTGTATACATATTGTATCTACATACATATGTATGTACATATTTAGCAGAAAGCCACACAATATAACAAGTAGTTTTGGTTTCAGTTTTAGTTTTAGTCGCAATTGTAGTTGTATTCATTGGCTTCGAAAACCGAGGTGACGTATTAATTCAAGCTTAGCTCCATTTGAGCTTTGGCAAAACTCAAGGTATAAAAGTTCTTTAGCTTAAATAAACAACAAAAATTTAACTTATAATGCACTGTGTGATATGTTCTAAACTAAGTACACTAGCTCGATTAATTTTGAAATTTCGAATACAAGTCGTGTACTACATGAATGCAGTCAGATGGATAGGAGGAGAAAAAAATATTTATTTATATTTTCAAAAGGATTTCAAAGTGTAATCGATGCTTTTGTACCGACAGGACAAAACAAAGTGGCTCTAAAAGCCACTGATACCAAGAAAAATATAAAAAGGCGACCTCTAAGCTCAGCAATAAAAAAATATTAAAAAAAAACATCTAATTATCGCAATACTTTCTTAGCAAGAGTTTAATGATACTTTGCAACTTTATTTTTTTTTATCATAAGGGCGATGGACACTTACTTCTAAAGGGATCAAAACATTAACACTTTCAGATTCGAATGTAAATGCCGGCAAGAAAACACTTTTGTTTTTGAAACTGACTTGCTAAGAAACTTTGTATTAAAAGTTTTGCTTGTAAGTTGGTACTACGCTCCTAACAACATGTAGTATGTATATTAACAAACTTGATATTCATTTATTTGCTCCAAAGGACCTTTCTGAGATTCTAAGTCTGGTTTTGCAAATTTTATAACTCGATATTAAGAAAATTGTAGACAAAATTTAGAAGTTTTGAAGAAAATTAATTGCTTTTTTAGGTGAAAGCAACAACTTATCGATAAGTAATAAATCGAAATCCTTTCGTAATACGAATATTAAAAATATTTTTTGTTGTTTAGTACAATTCTAAGAATTTTACAAGAGCAAAAATATAAAATATTTTTGAATATGGCCCACAGTGCAATGTTTCTAAAATTTTGCAATAGTTATTTGTAAGCGAAGAAAAGCTTGTTTTTCTGTTTTACAGCAAGGAAAATCTTATCTAATGTTTCGTTCAAGTACTCACACATTTACAAGCTCACACACTCACTTGAAACTTGTATGCATGTGTTGTCGTTTTAATACATACATGTGTATCTAGTATGTATTTTCAGCATTTAACATTGTGTGCAAGTATAAACACTTGTATCTGTGGTCATTGTTTTATTAGATTTTCCTTATGTTTTTTTTTATTTTTTTTTTTGTTTTTCTATTACTACTTAGAATATAATAAATATAAATATACTCGTACATAAATAAATGTTTATTTAACAAATACTATTATTTTTTTATTTATTTATCAAATTGAAATTGAGTTCACTTCATTCAGCACATGTAGTTATGAGTGTGTGTTTTTAGTACAAGCGTAAATATGTGTGTATGCATGTGAGAAAAGTTAACGAACATACATACATATGTACATATTCATATTTATGTTTGAGGGTTTTAAATATTTGTTTTCCTTCAAAGTTGAAAGACTTTGTGGCTAGTTCCCTAAATGGTGTTAATTATTTAAACCCTGAATCAATCAATAAGCTCTTTTATTATGTGTAAGTAAATATAAAATATATCAAATATAATTGGCTTAAATTACACATACATTTGTATGTACGTATGTATGTTAAAAATGTTAATAATTAGTTAAATAATAACAAAACTATGTTAAATACAAGAAAAAAAATTTTACAATTGTTTTGTATGTGTGCATGTTTGTTTCTCATCTTATCATTTGCATAAGTACATGCCATAATTTTGTTGTTTTACTTAAGATCTAAAAATTATTTGAAGCGGCAACATAAACAAATAATGATTCATGACCATTTAGTTAAAAGTCTACATATTTTTATTCAAAAATAATACTTAAATTGAAAACAAATCGAAAAAGATGAACTCCGCTTAAAACTTTGTTTAATTTTTACTTGTATAATTTATGAATATGTGTTGCAAAAAAAAAAATAAATAAATTAGTTTCCAAAACAGATTGCATACATAAGCAGTGGTGACGCCGAATGACAAAAACACAACAACCTAAATACATATTTTACACCATCAAAGATGAAGTATTGTAAGACTGTGCTGAATTTGTAACGTGCAAATAAATGAATCCGCAATCACCATAAAATTGGTTTAGAATTATCTAATCATCTGTCTCGCTTTTGCAATTAAATACAATTGTTGTGCTCATGGGAGAAATTTTAAAATTTAAGAACATAAGCAATTTATTTATAAACATTTACAACATAATTAAAATAAAGTCTATCATACCACCTCATATAACTTTCGTTTAGCTAATCCCTTACGTATGACATGCTGACAGTCATTTATTGGCGTAGCTAAAAATTTTACCTGGGGTGGCGAGGGTTGGCAAATCTTAAACTCAGTTAATTTGTTTATGCATAATAGTTCATTTTTTCAAAAACAATTCTGGAGGGTAAGGGACATTGCACGCTCTCCAGAATGGCCTAGTTACGCCAACACACTAATTAGACAGCCTGTCGAAATCTGAAAGTATAAAATTGAATTTTATAAATTTTGAATTATTTTTTTTATGTGGGCAGTAGCACTGGCAAAGTTTTGAGTAACGGGGTACTGAGTACCTAGTAATTAGTTTTTGGTAGTTGCTGAATACTATACTTTAAATTCTATTTTTTAATTGATTTAATCAAAAATTTAACGGTTTAAATACAACTCTGTTTAAAAATGCAACTCTATAGATGTATTAAGTACTTGTAAAATTATAATAACCGACATAAAAACAGTTGTCAATAAGAACAAACAAATATTTAAGGCCTTTTTCAAATTAGAATTTTTAATTTTATCGAAAGTTTAAAAGAAAACTTTTTATAAACAAATTCTTCATAAATATTTTGATTTTCAAATTGATAAATTTATTAAAGTATTGTTTAGTATCGAGTAGTATTGAGTAATGAAAAGTAGTAGAATTTGACAAATTATTATTTATCAAAATGACATTAACAAAAATCTCCATATCAAATAATGACACAATTGGCTTAAACTTAGATATATATGTATTTGTTATATTGTATGTATGTATAAGAAGAGTCTAACGTTTATTAGAATTATGAAAAGTTTTTTTGATTAATAGAAATATTGGTAAAAAAAACATCCGTTGTGAAATTAGTGGGAATGCATGGCCGTTATTCCGTCCGTTGCAACTGCATCACAGTGCCCCTAGCATTTACCACTGTTTCAGTTGCTTAAACGGATTTCCTCTAAAAATTTCGAAAAATCATGATGAGAATATTCTAGGAATTAGTGAAATGCTTTTTGTTGGTGTTATACACGGTTTTTTGCATAAAGATCATGGTTTAAAATTATGTTCACTAACTACTTAGTCTATAATTTGGTAGTTTTAATATTTCGGCTTTTGGGGTGTTAAACATGTTTCAAATGAATTTGTTTTTTTAAGCTGTCTTGAACAACTCTTTTTCATTTATACGGAACTTAAAAAAAATTGCTTTACAGCTTTATTATTTCATTTGAATTATGACATGTTTCATATACAAAACGTTTAACATTTTATATCTAGATGCGCATACATGCGTACATAAATTTGTTTTATGCACAAGCAGTAATTGAAATTTTATTGTCCACTGGCTGAACCCGGACCGCTTTGCTGGCCTTCACAAAGTTTTTGTGTTGTATTCATTAGGAGATAGATTTTAATATCGCTGTTAGAGCAAATTAACAACATTAACAACCATAGAAATATTTTATTCATGGAAAAAAACGTTTTAGTGAAAGTCTTGCATGTGTTTTGTTATTCTAAAAAAAAAAAAATACAATTTACTCGCACAACTGAAAAGAGCTTTCCTACTTTTCAGATTTTGGCAATTTTTCACAAAATCTTATCACTTTCAATCTAACTTATCTAACAAATATGCTTATGTCCAATAGCCGCTAAATTTATGTCATATATTTTTTATATTTAATTTTTTTTGGAGTAGGCTTGCTTTTTATTTGATATTATGAATTGATACATATAATGTGTTTGCATATGTATTTCAATATTTCATATTTCTGTATTGTACTATAATTTTATGATTTTTGTTATCATCCTTCCAAGGCATATATAGGCCGTTCGGAGATTTTTTTTATATAAAGTTCGACATATGAAATATGAAAAGAGAGGGAATAATTTTTTATATGCATGGACTTTGACAGCTGAAATTTAAAATAAGTAAAAAAATACTTTGCTGACGAATCAAGACTACCTGATGAATAAATGTGCCTTGTCATAATTCATAAGATATAAAATAAGTGTCATAAAAGGTATTTTATTCGTTACTTCGGTCATCAGAGTAGGTTATATTTTTAAGGTTATATATAACTAATATAACCATATGATATAAAATGTATTTAAAGCCTTCTGCACCAACTTTATCAATTTTTATCTCAAATGAGGAAATTGTTATTATAGTGACTCAAAGGAAGTTCGAAGAATGTCATCAAATATATTGAATATGTTTGGATAATACAATGCTAAGGTGGGAGCGTGTCTGAATTAAATATCAATCAGAGTTAAAGTAAGATATACAAACAAAGCAAAGGAGCAAATGTACTCCATATTATATTATATGTACAGAGTCAGCTAAAAGTCACCTTAGAGCTTAATTTTTTTTTTAACCCTTCACCTGTGGTGCACAAGGGTATATATAGCTTTGTTATTCCGTTTGTAATTTCTACAATTTTCATTTCCGACCCCATAAAGTATGTATTTTCTGAAAGCTTATGAATAGAGGAGTCAATTAAGAGTCTGTCCGTGTGTTGGTTGAAATCAACTTTTAGAAGCAACCATATGTTCCTCAAATCTATGTATGGTATCAATCTCTTGGAAATATCCGGAAATGAATCGCTATAAATTCATCACAATCGCCCCATAACTTTCTGAGATATGAGCAAAAAAACCACGACCACCTGGTTTTTTTTCACAATTATAACAACAACATTCATATATACTGGTTAAAGTAAACCTGGCATCGAATCCCAGCTGAGCCAAAATTTTTTATTTTTTATTTTATATATTATTTATATTTTTTTTTTAATTTTTTTTATAATTTTTTTTATATTTTTTTTTAATTTTTTAAAATTTTTTTTTTTTTAATTTTATTTTTATTTTTTTATTGTTGTTTTTTTTTTGTTGTAATATTTTTTTTTTTAAACATACATACATACATACGTAAACTAAATTTATAATTTTGCAATGGCATGTCTTTATATATGTATGTACTACACGTTGTGAAGGGTATATTAGATTCGGCACGGCCGAATATAGCACTCTTACTTGTTATTTTATTTATTGTTAAAAAAATAATTTTAAATATACATACATACATACTAGGATGATTGACTATTCGACTTTTTCTAAAAACCGATTTTCGAATAGTTTGTAATTTTAAATTTGAGAAAAACCGGTTGCTTTTTTGAACATTGGGAAAAATCCGGTTAACCAATTTTTTTGTAATATTATTTATACCATAAAATATGTGTTTAAAATTTATTTTGTTTTATGAAAAGACTTAAAAAATTAATTAAATTTTTTCATTTCAAGTCATATAATATCATTCAGGATGTAAGATTTTTTGTAGAAGCAAAATATGATGACATTCGCCCCATACGTAAGGAAAACAGAGCAAAATATATTGCAAGATTTTATTTGTATTTACACTATTAGTGTGAAATACTGAATATAATTGAAATCAAATTACAATAATTTGTGAACAAAAGGAAACTTTACTAAGCAGCTGATTAACACAACAAGTAATTAGCGCAACTTCTAAACGTAAAAAATATCATATACTTTGTTTATGATTTTTACTAAAAATTTACTTAAAACAACAGAAATTGTGTTCACAAGTAAATAAACGAAAATTGTATTTTAATAGACGATGTTACATACAATGGAGGCAAACAGGCTAAATGGTGAAGTTTTTGGCCAAACATTTTGTATTGTATGGTTAAACATGACTGACCATATATAAATACATAAATATGTACACAAGTTTGTACATTTATATGTGATTCAAATTGTCTTTTAAATTATTTTGTCTGCAGCTGGTATTAAAATTTAAATATCACAGATTCTTTCAGAATGACGACCATTTGCGTGTGTGTTAATAGTGAGTTTCTGTCAACATTAAATTCAATTAATTTTTGTAATTGATAACGTTTATTAATATAATTGAATTCGGTTGTAGCATATACATATAATGTTTTTTTTATTTATTTAAAATCATGTACAAACAATAATCTTCGTGAGCATCAATGCCGTATTATACATTCATAGCCATATAATTATGTACATACATACATACATATGTTTTTGGAAATGTAAATACGTATGTATGTATGTTAAAAAGTTAAAAAAAAGTAATTTAAATAAATAAAGTTTTAAACATACATACATACCAATTTGGACCTTGCTTCTTCATCATTACACATTTTAGCATTTTTGTATTTTTAAACACAATAGACCGACCAAGAATTAAAAAAATTTTGATAAAATTAAAATTAAAAAATAAAATCAAGTTCATAAGAAAATATTACTGTGGCAATATGGAAAAATCGCTTATGTCTGTTTTTATAGTTTTTTAGGAAAGAACTTTATAATTTTTGAGTTGATTTTTATAAATTGATTCCCTTTCAAATAGAGACTAATATATTTGAATATATAATATATATTATATATATAATATATATTGAAGACAGAAGTGCTGTAACCGTTAATGAAGAGTGGTATTGTTTAAGGGGATAATATTTTTGATTTCCTGCTCTCGAAAACGGTCTGAGATATAGTTTCATATATATTAATTATGCCCTGTTTTTTATTAAAAAAAAACACATTTGTTTTCGTGTATTTCGTTAAATTATAAGCTAAAATAATTTGTTATTTCAATTGGTAAAAAGTATAGGCAATAAGTTTTTACGCTATAACTTCCTGTAAGGTTGCTCAAAATAGTTGAACATTTGCCTGAGGATAGTTTTAAATTCCAAGACTGCAATTATTATTATGTATCTCAATTGAGGCTTTATCGACTAAAGCAGTTTTTCCTTTTTGCCACAGAAATGTATACAAATTTACTACACACATTTATGTGTGTTTGTTTGTATGTATGTTATAAATTATTAAGTGATACAGGTAGACATAAAAACGGTAACAAGAACATTTAGCTAAATACGTACATATTATGTATAACAATCATATAAAGTACATGTACAATTTTTAATTACTTATAAAACATCTTAATAAGTACTTGCACACACACACACACACACACACATTAATCAAGCAGACTTGCTGCTGCTGTAAACCTTAAATAGTTTAACATTATTCATATGTACACTCATGTCTGTTCATTGAGCCATCATATGAAGCCATTGACCAACATACAGACAGAACATTATTCGTTAATATTCTCTCATAACTTTTATTATCAACTAACTGATGGTGACTTTGAATAATTTTGATTTATTTATTTTTATTTTTTTATTTTTTTTTTGCAGAATTATTATAACGAAGGTTTATTATGACTTTGACATTGATTCTTAAAAGTAAGCTATGACTTAAATTAACAGAGAGAAAAAAAAGCGGTAAGTTAAGTAGTAAAAAGTGTTTGTTTTTGGTGATGTACATAAATATATTTGTACAATACACACATACATATGTATGTGTTTGTTATGTGAACGTTCATGTGAGTACTGAGGATAATTAAATTGTAGAACTAAACAAAATCATAAAATCGTCACTAAAACAAAAAAATTTTAAATAATAAATTTCAAAACAAGTTTCATTTTGATCAGTTGTGTTGTAAACGTGTAGTATTCTAGTTTTATTAAATTTAATACACAAATATGTACAATTAAAGTTATATGTGTGAAAATACATACATACATACATACATACATGCACACATACATACATATTTAATACATTAATGTATGTATACGCTTATTAAGTCTTTTGATTCAAAACCGGCATTTTCTTTAAGTACATATTTATGATAATATGTTTCTACATACCAAAAAATTATATATTTTTAACTTAGTTTCTATGA
Source organism: Phyto melanocephala (assembly GCA_941918925.1). Classification (NCBI taxonomy): domain Eukaryota; kingdom Metazoa; phylum Arthropoda; class Insecta; order Diptera; family Rhinophoridae; genus Phyto; species Phyto melanocephala. Next base: position 183,567,744 of record OW799233.1, read on the forward strand.
TCAAATCTTATTTCTATTATTTGTTTTTTTAGCAGATTTTTTTCTTTTTATGTTTGAAAGGGTAAATTGTGTTTTAAATTTAATTTGACAGAAGTCTCTTTTCTATACTTTTTTATAATTTTAAATCGTAGATATCTTAGATATTTTGACATGTATTCCATTAAATTGGATTGGACTTGTCTTTTAATAGATATCATTGTTAAAATGCTGATTTATTCATTTATGCTAAATCAACACTATATTCTAAAACATATTTATGTAAAAGCTTTTAGCAAAACTTTTTTACGATTAACATATTTATGAATAAATGTACACAAATGCTTCTAGGAATTCAAAACTGAAATCTTACCCTTAATAACAACTTTATTAATTCATTTCATCTTTGATTCACTAAAATATTAATTTCCAATTAAAAGCTCTGCCAACTAAATCCATAAATCCATAAAGAAATGTGTTTTTTTTTGGTAAACGTAGCCAAAAAAATTACTTGAAAAAATTTGCAAAAAAAAAAATACGGACCGAGACCATTATGTGAAAATTAGAACATTTTTATAAAAAATCTTTTATATATAAACCAAACCATATAACAGCACAGCCGATATTTGTATTTTATATAAACGTTTGCCAAAAGCCAGATCTAAAAAAGAAATATTAATTTTAATTGTTGTTGGGCCAAGCTTCATAAATAAGAAAGGAGAGAATAAAATTCTGAACAGCTACCACACGATGCGATTACACTGTGTAGAGATCGATAAAAAATTTGTAAAAAATAAGAATTTTTTGTGATTTTTGTTCGTTTTTAAAATACAGGGTGACCGCCGAAAAGGTATACTACTCGCAGTTATTCCATTGTAATCCTGGCTGTATGCGATGTGGCAGCGTCTTGTTGAAACCACATGTTAGTCAAACCCAAAGCATGCAGTTGTGGCGTTAAAAAGTTTTCAATCAAACCACGTTATCGCTCCCCATTGACAGTTACCGTTTTCAGTTTCAAAGAAGTAAGGTCCAATGATGCCTCCTGACCAAATTGCACATCAGGCTGTTACTGTTAATGGATGCAAAGGTGACTGATGAATAATTTGAGGGTTTTCCATTGCCCAGAACTGAATATTCTGTTTATTCACATATCATATTCAACTGAAAATGCGCCACTCATTATGAGCCGTAATATCCTTTAGGCATATGTACGGCGGCGTAAATGGTCTTCTGAAAGAAGCTCTTGTGTTAGCTGAATCTTAAATGGAAACAAATACATATCTTTGTGCGAATTTGTGGCCAAAGTTGTTCTTTGAAGACCCAGCTCCTGAGCACCGCGTCAAATTGAGATTGATAGATTGTTTTGAACACTTTCTTGATCAGCAGTAATGCTTTAAGCCGATCTTGCAGTACGTTGTGGTTCATGCTTGGGCCTATCAGCTACAGTCCCTCTTTCTTCGAAATCATTCACTACACCATAAATAGTGCGTCTTGTTGGCACGTTGATTCTCCCAACAATTTTACGGAACTTTTTCATCGTCACAGTAGTCGATGATTGATTTTGATAAAATTTTTAAACGATTAAAACACGTTGGTTCACCGAATATTTTTCCACAAAAAATTTGCCACGTTTCTACTTCACGACTGCCAAATATGAACTGTCAAGACTAATGTTTACCAAAATGGCGGCAAAACAAAGTAGTATACCTTCCCGACGGACACCCTGTACTTTAGTATTTATATTTAAATATTATTAAAGTTAAAAGCAAATTAATCGAGCAAAACAATTATTTTATTTATTTAGTTAGGGCCAACAACGTATCCACCAAATCCCACAGATAAATTATTTTAAAATTTTAATAAAATAACTCGCAATAGATTTTATGCTAAAACTTTTAACTACGGGCAGACGTGCTGCTACAGATTATCTGGCTTGTCCATACAAATATTCAAAATGCCTTTAAAGTGATTTTAAAATGATTTTATATGGAAATTCGAGTTATAAACCTCTTATAAAGATGTTTTAATTTTTATGAATTATACCGTAAGAAAGGGAAAAAACAAAGCTTTGAACATACACACTTGTGTATAAAGAAATTTCCAATAACTGCGCCCCCTATCATAACTCTCTGAATTGAAATCGCTCAGATGGTTTCGAAGAATAGCGTTTGCATATAGTTAAAGGTAAGGTTCTTATGAAATAAGATAAAGCAAATAAAACAAAAACTGTTTAATAAACATATACTTACATATATTAAATGTTTTAATAAAAAATAAATAAAAATGCTAGCCAATAAATACTATACATGTATATTAAGGATATACTAGATAAATATACATACACATATAATTTTTTTTATTTTTGTTTTTTAATTAAAAACAAACAAAAATTATAATAATAATAAAAATAAAATTTGCTAGATTGTGTGTTCAAAGCTGAGCTATTTTTTTCTCTCGTGTTTTCAATTCATGAATATGTATGTATTTAATATTTAAATATTTTTTAAAGTTGTTTAAAAATAATCTATACTTGTATGCTTACTAATACGAGTTGACAAGAGCTTGTTATTTTGTTTTGTTTTTTTTAAGGGTTAAACTTACTTTATTAAATCTCTGAACTTTTTTCCATTACAAGTGTACATGAGTAGTCAGGCTTAGAATTAGCTGAACTAAATTAGACAGTTCAGCGTCTTAACACAACTTAAAATATTATTATTTTTTTTGTATTATCTGAACTTTGTAATATTTAATTTGAAAATTGAAGAAATAAATAGCCAGAGTTAAACTAGAGAATATAATTTGAAAAGTCATGTATTAAAATTCTTTACGTTTTTGCGAACCCAAGTAACGCCAGGTACAAATAGCTAGTGATTAATAATCATACATATTGAGTTCCCATTGAAATGATTTACACACATATAAGATCAATGAATTTCCTAATAAATATTCATTTTTGTTTTTTGTTTTATTATCTTTATTATTATTTTTTTCGTTTTGAACTTTGTTTGGAGATAAACCGAAAAGTGAACGAGTGTGTCTGTTATGTTGAACTTTTGCATGTGTTTTATATGTTGCTGTTTGTTTCCTAAGTCTTTCGTTTATTTATTTAATTTACATTTATTTTTAATTTAAAATACATTATACGCACACTTACTCACACACACACATTTACACATATCTATGTTTATTTTAACTCAAAACTTCATGTCTGGTTATTTGTTTTTGTTTTTTTTTGTATTTACTCTTATTAAAATATTAAGCACTAATTATGTTTAAATTTTAAACTTTATTATATTCCATATTAATAGCACTATTTAGTCGTATTTAAATTTTTCAACGGTTTTGTTTTTGTTTTCTTCTTATAGTGCAAATAAAAAGTCTATATACATCGATATTTATTTATTTATTTTTTTGGCAAGCAATAAAATAATCATAAGTTTAGGTCTAGGTCGTAGTTGATTCAAGTCTGGCTTTAGTTTTAAAGCCATTTGCTTTGCGGAAGTGACTAGAGAAACTTAAAAATCACAAAATATACCGGTATTTCAGTTTGGGCTTCACTTTAAATATTTATGTATATGAAAACTGAAATATGAAAATTATAATTTTAATACACTTTTTGACAGTTCTAAGATTTCCGGGAGAGGAACTTATAAATACAAGAACTACACGCAAAGAAACACCATGGTTACGACATGATCACGACAGTGATCATAAATCATACTATTTTAAAACGGCAATCATATCGAAATTTATACGAAAAGTAAACATTAAATGATAAAACTCAAATAAACGCATGATTATTGTGACAAAAACTATGATGAAATAAAATAAATTGAACTATTACTTGTTTTCGACAACCAAATATTGGTATAGAGAATATAATATGAACATCGTGATCATGTCGCAACCATTGTTTTCTTTGCGTGCATGGATGGATGGACAGACAGTTCTAAGTCAATTGGTATTCTCTAAGGTAGTTATGAGATTACTTGTTGTTGGGTATAAACATTTGTGCAGAAATACTTTATACTCTTCATATGGCAACTAATACACGGCATGTTTTTTACATCTGACTTGACAAATTCCACACTGATAAATACGAACTTGTCGTGTGTTACCGTTAAAACATTACTTCTGTAAAAAACCTGTGTTGAGACATCTGACAAAATTTCAATTAGAGCGCGCTCTATTTTCTTCTGTCAAAACATCTGACATCAGCCGTTGGCAGAAATCTCTGCTACTGCACAGCAGTCAGCGACGGTTGCCTGTAAAAGTACAATTTCGACAGACATGTAGATTTACATATGTCTCACAAATTTCAAAGTCAGATGTAAAAAACATGCCGGGTATTAAGTAATTTGCTTAAAAATTTAATGAAAATTTTCTTTCAAAACATCTTTTTCTAGAATGTACTATTTAATTGTGTATAAATCAGTTAAAGTAATGATTGCGTGGTTGCTTTCATTTTTTTTATTTAGTTTTTTTACATAAATATTCCATTCTGTTGGAATTTCTCACCACTTTTTGCTGCTGTAGTCGTACTTTAGTCAATTATTATTGTCGTCATTACTTTTATTATCATCAGTGTCGGTAAATAGTACTTTGATTTTAATTTTTAATTTAGTTTTATGTGCGCAAATACGTTAGAAGAAATTCAACGAAAACAATTTCGAGCATTTACGTTGTGAGCTTTGTTACATTGATTTAGTTTTATTACTTAATTATACACCGTATTTTTCACCTAATGTCGATTAAAAGTTAATAAGGGCATTTAGGCATTTAGAAAAACAATTGTGAAATATTTGCAAAAAAAAAAAAAAGTTATAACAAACAAATTCTTAAAAACTTACAAAGTATTGTTTGTAACTAAATATTTCATTTCAAAAACATTTTAATTATTTTTCTTATAAAAACTGTATTTTGTTAATAAACAATAAACCTCGTTGTGTTAAAAAAAACAAACAAAAAACAGCCTTATATTTTAATAAAATACACCACAACAACTAAAAAAATACATAATTATTTTAAGTGAAAATTAAAATTCTGACGTACATATGTTTCACTGGTCTGTGTCACTTGTCTGTTTAAAATCGAAATTATTAAATAATTGTAATAAAATTTTAATAATAAAATTCAATACGTTGAAGTTCAATTATGATAAAAAAAATCATAAACCGTAGTTTTTTCTGTCGTCATAGTAGTCCTCTGACGTGTGAGCGATTTGTTTTTTAATTGTCTATAATCGTGCTACCATACCATTTTTTTTTGTTTAAGTTTAAAAACAAATATTTCTGTAAACGTCTTCTCCGAAAATTTTCATATCAAAAGCACATAAATGGTGACAACGTATTTACAAAGAAAGATCGAATGAATAATCAATTGTTTTGATAAACAAGAATAATGGAATTTGTAAAATTCCGCTGTTGTAAAGCATTCTTTACATACATACATGCGTATTTATGTAAATGCACTTCCATTACGATATATCCAAGATTTGAAATAATATTTGCATTTCGATTCAATTTTTGATTTTTTAACATTAAAATTATATTTCAGATTGAATTTCTCCTTTTCCATAAGTGGCAACAACTTTTTTTCACTTGTTTACATATGAAAAAAAAAATTAAAAAATTCTTACTTACGTCAAACATTTTGTCCAGATCGTATGTTTCTATCGTGTTGTTTTGCATGGTGATTTCAATAAAAAATACGAAAATACAATTGATTTAGATCGACCAAACTTCAGGTTTGGTCAATTAAAAACATCAATTCTAACTGTTATTTATTTTTAATTTTAATGTACATACATACATACATAAGTATGTACATATCGATGCCTTACTTCCTCAAGCTCGTATCTTAAAAAATAAAATTTTTCAGGAGAGAACTAAAAAACGGTTCATCTTTTTATACCTCGGTGTTTGGTTAAAAGTTTAAATGCAATTATTAAGGAATTGAATGTATTTATGTATATTAGTAGTAATAATATACTAATATTTTTTAGTTAAAGCATAAAACAATCGTTTGATATGAAAAAGTCAAAACCGTATTTTTTAAGATACGAGGTTGAGGAAGTAAGGCATCGATATGTATTTAATTATCTTGGCTGTGTGCTATTACCGCATCTGTTTAATATAATCGTAGTCTGCAGAACGGCAGTGGAATTACTATAAGGCCTTTAAGGTTACAGCTTCTCAGACCTTCCAACAAAACCCACAACTAAAACCAAAACCCTTCGAGTTAATGCAACGTCTCAGGAATTACGTCTTAGGAATTAGCAATAGGCTAATAGAAGATGTCAACCAATTTTGCTATCTTGGGATCATAATCTCATATACATATATTCAAGAATGATTAAATAAAAATTACGCCTTGCGCATGATTTACCGTTAGATGACGTAGTAATCCCCTCGCAAAGGTTACCAAGTCTGTATCATATGTAAAATTTATAATTTCTTACAAAAAATGTATGTATTTTGTAAAAGTTGGCAGCCCTGTAATTAATTTACTCAGAGAGTTCTAAAAAATAAGTATTACATCGGTGCTTAATAAACAATGAATTTCGTGTCATATTTTATAATAAATACATAAAAATAATATTAAAATATTAAAATTATATAAAAAGTTTAAATTTGGTTATTTAAAATCTGCAAAACTAATAAAAACAGAAAACAAAATAAAATGAAAAGAAAAGAAAGAGAGCAAATATGAAATGTGCAGTGGGCAAATCCAAGCAAAGTAACAGCAAAAAAACAAGTGACAAATTATATTAAAAACTAATAATTTGCGTATATTTAATAAAACTTTTGTGTTTTCATAAAGCTGTATCATTTTACAATTTTATAAAAGATGAAGCTCGAAGGAAGTTATGGGTAATTTTTTGCAAACGAGTGAAGTCTGTAAATGTGGATGAAGAAAAAATTTGTGCTTTACATTTCAAGCAAGTAGATTTTGAAAGAAACTTAAAATTTGAAATGGGTAAGTTAAAACAAAATTAATTCTTGTAGTACATTACTAAGGCATTATGAATATAATTTAGCAAACGGCGTGCAAAAACTTTAAAATCCAATGCAGTTCCGTTTTTAGACACTAATGCTATTGAAAGTGAAACGAAAACTGCTTATGAAACTGAAGTTGCAAATGTATATGAAGGACTACGTGAAACTGAAAAGCAAAATGATATTCCAAATAGTTTTGAAGAAAAAATGGTCGCGGAAAATGCTCTAAGGCCGACTGATTTTGAAGAAGATCGCCTCCAGACTTACACCATTTTTTTCAAATTAAATGGGAACAAATTATTACTTTCAAGCGGATATTTACAAAAGCAATTGTTGGAAGCAAAAGAAATTCAATCCAGTGAAGACATGAAAAAATTGTTTTTTGGGTGTCGAATGTATTTTAGAATTAGGATACTTAATGTCGAAATCGCTGAAAATACTTATAAGCGAAAAAGAAAATTTGATAAAATAACAAAATGAATTTTACACCTAATATAATGGTGAAATATTGTAATAAAAATAATGAATATATATATATATATATATATATAAAGAATTTGTTTGCTTTTAAAACATTTAGTTAGAAAAATAACAGTTTGTCCCACTGTCACGTTTTTACACAAACAGCTGAATTTTATTAGCCAATGAAAACAAAGCTTGAGTGACGTCAGAATTCCTACATGCGCAGAAATGTTGGCGTGATGGCGTAATCTTTATTTAATCATTCTTGCATATATTCATATTTCATACATTGAGAAGGTCATGAAATGACATCAAATGAAATGCAATTGATCGAAAGCCGCAAGAATCCACAGTCGTGTAGTCGGTAGCCGCTTTTTTTATGTGTTTAATGCAATAAAACACACAGAAATTGTTTTTTGTTTTTTATACTTAGTTCTTCTACCTTCTACCTTCTTCTAAGGTTTAACGTGTGATGTCCTTTTTTTTTTTGCAATTGAAGGTCCAAATAAACCGCACAATAAGCTTGTTCATTCAATTTTACGTTTGTACAAGCTACAAGCTTGTTTGTAAAAAATGAAAAAATTAAGACTTCTTCCACAAACTTGCAACTTTTTGTCAAGCCGCGTGTATCGTCTATTGCCGAATTTTTCAATTCAAACTTTATTTTAGTAGATTGTGTACATCGTAGAAACTTAAAATGGAAGAAATATAATTTGTAACAGTATTTATTGAAAAATAAGTGCCACCATTATGGAAAGCTCAATCAAAAGACTGTACAACAGAAAATTGAAAAACCGAGACTATGTATGATGTTTTAATTGAAGGACTAAAGGAGAAATCTCTGCTTCTATGCCAGTTTAAACTCCCGCTGATTACTTCATTTAGTAGGCTAAACATTAAACTCCATCATCTTACGTACTGCTGAAAAAAGCATCAATAAGAATAGAGAAATAATAAGCAAGAGAGCTATACTCGACCGTACCGAATCTAATAAACCCTCTACCATTATGTAAATAAATATGTACAAATTTCCTACTGTCCTACCCATATAACCGCCACTTTGTTGAAGTCGTCAGCTTGGATTTTACATTTCTTCATCGTTTGCTGTGTTCGAGTCACGCCCTTTTATTTTTACGTATATTCAGGAGGTTTTTAATTACTAGATATGACCTTCTTTCATTCGATATCAATATAATGGGGGTTGAAGGCGGTGAATTTGAAATAACTCGATCTTACCCATATATACATGGATTTGTAATATGCTTGTTTAAAATTAACTTGTTGTTTGATATTTTTATACCCTTCACACAGTGAACAAGTAACAGTGCTATATTCGGCCGTGCCGAATCTTATATAGCCTTCACAACGTGTAGTCATGCAATAACAATTGTTTGTATCACCATTCATCCCATATAAAATACGTGCATACGTACACGTTAGAATAAATGTGGCATCGAATCCCAGCTGAGCCAAAAAAATTTTATTTTATTTTATTTAATATATTATTTATATTTTATTATTTTTTTTATATTTTTTTTAAATTTTTTTTAAATTTTTTTAAAAAATTTTTTTAGAAAAATTTTTAAAAAATTTTTTAAAATTTTTTTTTAAATTTTTTAAAAATTTTTTTTTTGTAGTTTTTTTTATTATTTTTTTCTTATTTTTAATATTTTTTTTTTTTGTAATTTTTTTTTGTTTGGTATGTTTTTTACATGTATGTATGTATGTATGTATGTATGTATGTTGTTGTTGTAATTGTGAAAAAAAACGAGGTGGTCGTGGTTTTTTGCTCATATCTCAGAAAGTTATGGGGCGATTGTGCTGAATTTCAATAGCGATTCATTCCTGGATATTTCCAAGAGATTGATACCATATACAGATCTGAGGAACATATAGTTGCTTCTAAAAGTTGATTTCAACCAACACACGGACAGACGGGCAGACGGACAGACGGACAGACGGTCAGGGCTTAATCGACTCCTCTATTCATAAGCTTTCAGAAAATATATACTTTATGGGGTCGGAAATGAAAATTGTAGAAATTACAAACGGAATGACAAAGCTATATATACCCTTGTGCACCACAGGTGAAGGGTATAAAAAGGGTATATATAGGTTTGTCATTCCGTGTGAAATTTCTACAATTTTCATTTCCGACCCCATAAAGTATATATTTTCTGAAAGCTTATGAATAGGGGAGTCGATTAAGCTCTGTCAGTCTGTCAATCTGTCCGTCTGACCGTCTGTCCGTGTGTATGTTGAAATCAACTTTTTGAAGCCCCCCGTTATCGCTTGGACCCGGGTGAGGTATTAAAATATCAGAAATATTCGGGAGTAGAACGGTATTGAAAATCAGAAACATCGGTACATAAACAACTGAGATATGAGCAAAAACCCACGACCACCTCGATTTTTTTTTCACAAAAACAACATTACAACAACAACATACATACATACAAACGTGTATACTGGTTAGAGAAAACGTGGCTTCGAATCCCAGCTGAGCCAAAAAAAAATTTTTTTTATTTATTAAAAGTTTTTTTTTAAATTTTTTTTTAATTTTTTTTTTATTTTTTATTTAATTTATTATTTATATTTTTATTATTTTTTTTTTTAATTTTTTTTTTATTTTTTTTTGTTTTATATTAATTATATATATTTTAATTGTTTTTTTAAAATTTTTTTTTTTACATTTTTTTTTTATTTTTTTTTTTTTGATTTTTTTTAAAATTTTTTTTTTTAAATTTTTTTTTTTATTTTTTTTTTTTAAAATAAATACGTAAATTTATAATTTTACAATGGGATGTTTTTTATATATGTATATTTTTTATATGTATTTCATATGAGATGAATGGTGATACAAACTATTGTTATTGCATGACTACACGTTGTGAAGTCATGAAGATTCGGCACGGCCGAATATAGCGCTCTTACTTGTTTAATGATCAATGTTTCATAGTTTTATTGTATAAATGGAAAATATCATGGTGTAATTACATAAGGTGATAGCATAAAGGAGAGCAATTTTTGGCTCTCTTTTTTTATGTATGGAGTTTGACAATTTCCGGAGTTGAAATAATTTTTTTATATATGTAGTTTGACATACTCCAGAGCATAAAAAAATAATCAGCTGGGCTGGCACCGCCACCTTGTATAAGTGTACCCTGGAAAATATAGAAAATAAAGTTTTTAGTTTTTTGAAAACCAATTTACAGATTTATTTTTTTTTTTCATGATGTAATGTATTCTTCTAGTCAGTTGCTTTCATTAAACGACACGACAAAATCTTTCAGTTGCCTTGAAGCTGTGACAGTTTGATGTTTTTATCTCAGCCAGTTTAAAACCAATTTAACAGTTCTTTCTGTAGACATTTTTGGTACTACGACTGAAAATACGGTGTTATTTTAATGTCCAATAGTTAATTGGGGGGTTTTAATTACTGAATATGCTGAAAGACAAACTGAGTTTGTACGAAACTTGTATGCTAGACGGTAAGTCGTCTGCACTGCTTACAAAATTAAAAAAAAAAATTTTTTTGTTTATTTATTTATCACATAATTAGCGCTGAAAGTATTTCAAAGTGTGTGATGGTTGCCGTAGTTATTAATTATAAATTAAAAGAAATCTAAGCACTCCTGCATTCTTTTAAGTAAAAAGTTGTAAATCTTTAACTTTGAGTCGCAGTAGCGAAAAAAATTTATTAAATACAAGTATTTTTTCATTGATTACATTATAACAATATTATTTTTTCCCCTTTTTGTGGTTACGTTTGTCTTACAAAATTGTTTTATTTTCAATATTTTTGTAAAGTTCAAAAGATTAAAAAAATAGTTACATGTTTTACACGTGTTAGCAAGTAGGAAAAAAACCCCCATATAATTTTTCTTAGTTTCCACATTTCCAGTTATAATTACGAGCTAACTGTTTTGTAGTTTAAATAACGTTACATATTCATAGTATTATGGAAGTAAGTATTATAAAATAATAAATAATTATCATACGCAATTACTTCACTAACAATGTAAACAACATTTGTATTTTAATTTCCGCCATAACTACAATAGAACAAATTAAGAGATTTGTAAAATTTAAAAATATTTGCATAAGTATATAATATGACCGGATGTGTATAGTGTATCCTTGTACATAAGTATTTGTGAAGTTAACTTTATCTTATCAATGGTCTTATCTGCCCCTAAATGTATCTAAGCACTATTTTGCTTAGAAGTACTTTACACAATTATGTTTTGGCCGCTTTCAAAAAAAAAAAAAAAAACTAGTTGGTTTTCGTGTATCTACAGTATATAGTTTTGGATGGTTATTTTTTAGTTCATTTCACAAAAGAAGCCAAATATGCAATTAAAAAGTAGCTTTAAAATACCAATTTTTATTTTAGTGATGTCTTTTTTTATCACAATATGTATATACCTATATGCATATATATATATATATATATATATATATATATATATGTATATATGTATGTATATATATGTATAGATGCGGTCAAAATAATAGCACCAACCCCTAAAAGTTTTAGTAAATCTATTTACATCTTGAACAATGTTGTTTTAATTTCACCCAAAACGTAATAAAAAAATCCTGCGATGCTTGTAGTTTATAATACTATTATAACAAAAAATATTTATTTGTTTCAAAAGCTTAAAAGCAAAAATTTTTTCATGGAAAAAAATACAAAAATTAATTGGTCAAAATAATAGCACTTTATCAAATAAAAAAAAAAGTTCGGTTTTTGTTTAGAAATTTAAGCAAAACTAAAATATTTCAGTTTTTTGTTTCGTCAACAATATATAAGTAAATTTGTTATACCTTATTGCATGTCTTTTACTTGCAACATGTTTCTACAGAAATTTGATTTCATATTTGATTTAACACTTTCCAAAGGCCTTTTGTACTTGTTGAGTTCATCACAGATACTGAAGTCTTAACGTCTGCCTTTAGATTTTCAATTGAGTTCAAATCCGTCGATTTTGCAAGCCACATGGCAACATAACCCCTTCCAAGAGTTTTACATTTACGGCTGCACACGTAGTTGATTAACTGCCTAATTCATAAAAGTTATTAAAGGTTTATTAAACTAATTTTCTATGGAAATTTGACTTATAAACGTCTAATAAAGCTCTTTTAATTTTTATGAATTAGACCGTAAATATAATTCATCGGACCCTCACTTTCATACAAAAAACACTTCAATACCATTATACTACAACCAATACGTTTTATACCTTTTGCTGTAGGTTAAGTTAGGTTGAAAAGGAGGGGCATTAAAAGCCCAAACCTATGACAGGAATACAGTTATTCCCAATTGGCATTTTGTGCGCTCCATATGAAAAACGGAATTTCCAAACAAAAACCATAATCATAATTTTCCATAAATAACGCCCTACTCCAAGAACCCAGCCCAGATCCTTATGGATCTCCAGTTCGAGTTCCCCAGGTATTCCAAGTTCGGCATAGTATCCACTGTAAAATTTTCGCGTCTAATACGCGCAAACGCCGGACAATGATAGAGTTAGTGTACTTTTTGCTGTTAACTACGGTTTGAATTTATTATTGGGTGGTCTTCGAACAAGAGATCTAAAAACCTTTTCCATTAAATAATAATACAATTATCGATTCACATATCGGAATACGAAATAATAAAATTTCTATGGATATGGGAATCGAAATCGTGCAGTGATTTTCGCATCCGATAGCTATATGTTTTAACCGAAAACTTAAGTAAATAATACGAAGATTATTTTTTCCACTGGCGCTATGAAATTAACCGCACAAAATTTGATATGTTGATAAATAATCTATCACCACTAAGAGACGTTATGAAATAAAAACCTTTAATACAAAAAATCGTCTTTAATCATAATTTGTTTTCTTATATGAATAAATTTGTAACTGCTGCTATTATTTTGACTGGCACTGTACGCACATAAATACACACCAACTATGGTTTTTGTTTCAAAAGATGTTACAGAAAATACTTGATATTTGTTATCGCTAAATCATGCGAATAAAGAAAAAAATACAAAACGTTGCAAAATCGAAAAAAAGAAAGAAAACATGCAGAAACCGGCTAAAATGTTTTTGGTTTACATGACGACCTTGAAATAAAAGTGGTTTTGCTTTAAAGGCTTTTTACACAAGTAAAACTTGTTGGTTAAACATAAACATTGAACACATATGCAGAAAAACATATTTATGTTTTAATGATTGTATGTATGTATGTATGTATGAATGTATCTATTTAATCATTGTCAGGATGTACATATGTGATTTCCTTATGAAAGCCAGTATGTGATTTCTCCTGAATTTTACACACGAATTTTTTTAGAAAACTTAAAAATGTAAAAACAATATGAAACGTCGAAAATTCCTTGACCAGGCATTGTCAAAACATTAATTTTTGTTTCAGTTGGCGGAGAAAAGTCTTTCTTAAGTGTAATAGCATCCCTGTAGTTGTTAAAACATGTTAAAGATTCCGTTTACAATTCCTTTCAGCTGCGTAAGTACTAGCGAACTGAAAGTTGGCTGAAAATTATTTCAAACCTAAAATTCGGTCACAGCTGCATACTGGCCTGCCTAATGCTATAAACACATAGACGACAGCAGACAGCAAGCAGCAATATGTCAAAAATAAAATCCATGTGTTTAAATGAAAACGATTATTTTGACGGCAGCACAGCAGCACGACTGCAGAACAGCATTTGCTGCTGCTGCCAACTTAGGCTATTTTCTATTTTGACGGGCAGCAAGAAACCAATATAGTGTTGCCATTATACATATTAAATTGGAAAAATAAGAACAAAAACTTATTTTTAATATTAAACAGAAAAGAACATTACAAAAACACAATAAAGAAATAAATTTATGTGTTTTTGTAGTTTTTCGTGATATTTTTACATTTTTTTTATCAATAACTTTAATTTTATTCATTATAAAATATACATGCGGCATCCCTGAAATTTGTATTGCTAAACTACACATCAGCTGATTATTATGTTGTTGCTGTCTTCAAAATAATTATGAAGCTGACTTCAGAGCAGCATTTGAAGTTGGCAGCATTTGAAGCCGTGAAGTTGTGAAGTCTGCTGGCGTCTATGTGTTTAGAGCTTAAAAGGTCAAAAAACTATAGAAAAATTAATTAGAAAAATTTTTATTATTTATTTAAAAAAAAAATTATAAATTTATTATTTATTCTTATTGTTTTTGTTTTTTTGTTTTTTTTTTGTCACGGTTATTCACAATAATAATTTCGTTGTTATATCTTTAATTAAAAATATAAATTAAATTAAAGAAAACAACAACAAATTTATACAAGGAGGTGGGTAAAAAAGAGAAAATAAATTAATAAAAACTAATTTGTAGGTGGAGTTTACAATGTAGTACACTGTACATTATATATTAATTCTATTTGTTATTTTGAATCCGATTAACATTGAGAGGTTGTTCGTAAAAACGCTTGTAATTTAATATTTTTACAATTTAGTAAATACTTGTACATCTTATTATTATGATGTTAGAATTAAATAAGCCTTTATTACGTTATATTTTCTAATGTGTCAAAGGTTGGAATACTTTTGTTTAAGTTTTAACCACAAGTTGATATACGTTTTGTCGTTAATAAATAAATATATTAATAAATATCTCTTGGATTTGAACCGCCAGCTTTGCATTAGCATTCGGCCGGTCGCAGGGTCTTTAAAGTCTGGTAAATTTATTGTATAGGAAAACTTCTGCCATATCATCTACATCCATGGGCGCAACTTAAAGTAATGTTGTATTCATGACTGAAAAGTTATAAAATACATAAAATGTAGTTAGTCATTTTATGCAGACAACTATAGTTTAGCAAAGTCGGCATTTGAAATTTACCAAAACCATAACAGACGAATATATGAATCCATTAAAGTTGAAATTCCCTGAGTCTTTTCCTCACAAGGCCTTTTCCTGTCAGGCCTTGTGTCAGTGTGGGGGTATAGAGGTGTTATCAACATCTCTGGCTGCTTGGATCTATAACTTGGGAGAGCTAAATTTCTGGTCAGAGAATTTTATGAAGGCTGACCAGAGACCCATCTGGTACCACGGAAATTACTAAGCCCCTAGAACTTGTTATTGGTGAAGAACTTTCGGAGTACACGTTATGGATGTGGTTTATTTGCAAGCGTAAAAATAGATTCGACGGTGGTTTAACGTCTGATGTTCGACCTTAGGCGGACTTTGGGTTACTATACATGTACGACGCAGAATGCTGTTGCATTTTAGCAGATGTAATAACTTGTTTGAAAAAGCGAAAAGAAATGCATATCCTATTTGTTACTTTTTTTCAAGGGGCAAATTATGACATACGAATGCTATCGTAATTTATAATTCTTATTTTAATATCTATACTAAATAGCAAACTAGCACAGCAAACTCAAACGTTCAAGTAAAATTATGATCGGAATTTGGTCCCAGGTTCTCTTTTAGCTTATGCACTCGGACATTCACATGTAAATATAATATTCTCTCATGTCAGTAGAGTCCTTTTTTTATTTTTTATTGTTTTTAACAGTTGTTGTTAGTGATAGAAACTTATTGATGGAATGATGCATTAAACAAATGAAAACTTTTAATACAATAATGACGTTTGGATATACAATAGAACTACCATAACTTGAAATTGTATAAGTTAGTTGTGCTTTTCAAGAGTTTATTAATATCGATAGTGAAAGTTTTTTAAGCAGCGCTATTTTCGGCTCTTTTAAAAATGATAGTTGTGTAAACCATTGTAGTAGATAATAACAAACAATATTTGAACTTGTTATATATCAACATAATTGGTGCCTAACTGGCAACGACAATTTAGATGTCCTATCTAAATCAAATAACCATAAATTTATATAGAAAATTCAATAATTCTACAATAATTAAATAGAAATAATTTTTAAAAAATTTATGTTTATTTAAAATTGATAAATAAATGTAATTTTGCAAAAAAAAAAAACAAAAACAAAATTCTTTAATCTACCCCTAACAATATTTGTGTAATAAACAGCATACACACACGCTTCTCGCAGCCACTAAATTTTCTCATAATAAAAACGAGAATAAGTATCGTGAGCACATGCGCATGATAGCAATAAAAAAACCCTAATTTTGTAAATACTTAATTGTTTTGTAGGTTTATTCCATGTTTTGATATTCAAATAGAAATAAACGCAGACATTATGTATGCACGATTTGTTTGGAGGTTTTCGTCGAAATAAAATTTTTATTTATTTTTCACAGAACTTTTGGTCCACATACATACATACATACATATGTATGTATGCTGTTTGCAATATCTTGTCATAACAAATATTGTTTTTAATTTTGGTTAACATAAACAAAAAAAAAACCAACAAAACAAAATGTAAAATAGTTTTAAAAAATTTATTTATTTTAAAATGTTCGAAAATATCAAGCAACGAACCTAGTTGTTATAAATAAATAGAATTAATAGGCTTTAAAATACAGCATTTTTAAAGACCATATTGAAGGAAGAAGAAACAATTCTTCTTTAATATCTATTTGGATTAAAAATTTTATTAATTCTACAAAAGTTTTGCAAAAGCTAGAAATGAAAAAAAAAAATAGTTTGAATTCCTTAATTAAAATGCCCATTATATATCGCGTCACGTATATTTTCATACGTACATCATGTCTCCATGTACGTCAAAAATTAAACAGGATTTTCAAGGTATTAAACAATTCAAATCAATTGAGTAATCATATACAAAATCTCTTTTTATTTTAGTTCATATGCATGTATTAGTGATGTGTTTCTTTGATATTCGCATTCGCAACATTTTTGCAAATATCTACAATATGAAAGAATTCAAATAATATTAAATAATATTAGATAAATAAATAAACCAAACTTGCATTAGATAAATAAATTTGAATTATTTTTTTTTAAATTTCTAAATTTAAGACTTATTTTTTTAAACAATATTATTGGCAGAATTATAAGAATTTACAAACAGTATTCTATTCTTTCTTACTGAAATGGCTAAAATTCTGGCGTCCAAATTATAGTTCTTTTGCAGGTTAATTGCAAAAAAAAAAAAATACATTATTAAATTTAAATTTATGAAAAAAAAAAATACGAAAATTTTAGTTGTCATATTGACTTAACGATATTTACAGATACTAGAGAATATTCAATCAATTTTGGAAATGTCTAAATTTATCTCCAACAAGAATATCATTATGCACAAAAAAAATCGATTTTACTAAAAAGGGCTGAAATGGGGAAATTCATTTCAGAAAGAAAAAGGCATAAACGTTTACAGTTAACGACCGCTCTTCGTACTGATAAAAACCTTTCTTGTATGCTAGCTTCCAATTTTGATTTTAATATTACGAAGATCGACTTTAACGAAATCTTACGAATGTTTCCGTTGAAGTTAAAGGCTGTTTCAACCTCTTCTTTGTAGTTTTAGTTTGTGGTTTCGTACAGTTTTGTTTGTAATTGCACGAGAAGAATAATTTAAGGGCGAATATATATGTACATACATATATGTATATGTATATATATATATATCGATTTTGAAACACTGCGCTTCACTAAAAACTTTATTTTAAGCCCCTTACACTTACATTATTTGTGAAAAACTAATAATTTACGAACAACATCATAACATTAAATAATTGTCCAAACGTTTCAAACTGCAGAGTTGGCGTAATCAAATAAATAAAAACAAGTAAGAGTGCTATATTCGGCCGTGCCGAATCTTATATACCCTTCACAACGTGAAGTCATGCAATAACAGTAGTTTGTATCACCTTTCATCTCAAGAAATACATATATAAAAAACATACATACATATATAAAAACATCCCATTGTTAAATTAAAAATTAACGTATAAATAAAAAAAATTAAAAAAAAAATTAAGAAAAAAATTAAAAAAAAAAATAATTAAAATATAAATAATAAATATAAAACAAAAAAAAAAAAAAAATTAAAAAAAATAAAAAAAAAATAAAAAAAAAATTAAAAAAAAATAATAAAAATATAAATAATATATTAAATAAGAAATAAAAAAAAAATAATAAAAATATAAATAATATATTAAATAAGAAATAAAAAAAAAATAAAAAACAAATTTAAAAAAATAATATATAAATAAAAAAAATTTTTTTTTTGGCTCAGCTGGGATTCGATGCCACGTTAACTCTAACCAGTATATTTGTATGTATGTATGTATGTTGTTGTTATACCCTTCACCTGTGGTGCACAAGGGTATATATAGCATTGTCTTTCCGTTTGTAATTTCTACAATTTTCATTTCCGACCCCATAAAGTATATATTTTCTGAAAGCTTATGAATAGAGGAGTCGATTAAGCCCTGACCGTCTGTCCGTCTGCCCGTCTGTCCGTGTGTTGGTTGAAATCAACTTTTAGAAGCAACTATATGTTCCTCAGATCTGTATATGGTATCCATCTCTTGGAAATATCCAGGAATGAATCGCTATTGAAATTGAGCACAATCGTCCCATGACTTTCTGAGATATGAGCAAAAAACCACGACCACCTCGTTTTTTTCACAATTACAACAACAACATACATACATACTGATTAGAGTTAACGTGGCATCGAATCTCAGCTGAGGCAAAAAATTTTTTTTATATTATTTTATATTATTATTTTTTTTTAATTTTTTTTTTAATTTTTTTTGTAATTTTTTTCTTATTTTTTTATTATTAATAAATTTTTTTTTTTTGTAATTTTTTTTTTTAGAAACACATACGTAAACTCAATTTATAATTTAACAATGGTATGTTTTAAATATGTATGTATGTTTTTTACATGTATGTATGTACGTATTTTATATGAGATGAATGGTGATACAAACAATTGTTATTCAATGTCTACACGTTGTGAAGGGTATATAAGATTCGGCACGGCCAAATATAGCACTGTTACTTGTTTCTTTACATGTTAATAACTATGAGTGCAGTGTTCAGATGGTTGATCATGACAGCCTAATCTCTAATGGTTTTACTTTTCTTGACTAATAGCAAAATAATATAAATTGTCCTGCTAACTAAAACAAAAAGAAAAAATGGTTACTGCTCAAATGAAAACTTTTGTAAAATTTAAAAGAAATATATTTTTTTCTGCCTCTTTAATGTTACATGTTAATTTTTTGTATACTTATGTATTAAATATACATACGAATATACTTTAGTGTTTGTTTTTTTTAATAAATTGTTTTTCCAACATGACAATGTTGTTACTATACATTTCACATACATAAATAAAAAAATGTACTGCTATTTCGACCATGAAGTTGAACTTGAATTGTTTTTTTTTTGTTTTATGATTTTTTTAATTTTTTTTTATTCCGTTTATTTATGTATATGATCTTTATATTTGTACATACATTTATATATTTTTTTAATATTCAAATGTAGTCAAAAAGAATAAGAATAGCTGTCGTTGTCACAAAATTTTCGGCTTGAAAAAAAAAATTAGATTTATCGATCGCATGAAAAAAAACAAAATAATTAAAAAATTAGCCTTAACCTCGTTTCTAAAATGTATAGATACATATTTTTAAATATTGTCTTATCATATAATATTCTTTAAATATTATCGAGTTTTATCGATGCTTCTAAATTTTAAAGGGGATTAAACTGTAATATGTCAAATCTAACATATCAATAAGCACAACAAAACAATAAGTTAACGAGTAGGAATGATATATTCATCCGTGCCGGATCTTATAATACCCTTCACCATCATGCATATAAGTAGGTATAGTGACCGCATCGTTGCTTAGCTCAGATTATATGTTATATTCCTTTTTGTTTTATTATTTCTGATGACATCATATATTTTCAATATCTAAAATATATATGTATTCTAGTGGTCAAGCCCTTTCATTTGATACCCATATCGTACCTCTCTGTTGAGAAGAAACTGAAAAAATCGATTTTCGTTTATAAGGTTTATGAAAATATATATTTTTGTGCTTATATCACAGTTAGTTTCAGACCGATTTGTAAGTTTTTCTCGGTGTCTTTAGCATGATCAAAAAATAATAAGAAACTTTAATAGCTTGGCATATTTAACAAGTAAGAGCGCTATATTCGGCCGTGCCGAATCTTATATACCCTTCACAACGTGTAGTCATGCAATAAAAAAAATAAAAAAAAAATTAAAAAAAAAATTTAAAAAAAAAAATTTAAAAAAAAAAAATTAAAAAAAATTTTTTTTTTTAAATAATTAAAATATATATAATATAAAACAAAAAAAAAATAAAAAAAAATTAAAAAAAAAATTAAAAAATATTAAAAAAAAAATAATAATAAAAATATATATAATATATTAAATAAAAATTAAAAAAAAAAAATAAAAAAAAATTAAAAAAAAAACTATATAAAAAAAAATTTTTTTTGGCTCAGCTGGGATTCGATGCCACGTTTTCTCTAACCAGTATACACGTTTGTATGTATGTATGTTGTTGTTGTAATGTTGTTTTTGTGAAAAAAAATCGAGGTGGTCGTGGGTTCTTGCTCATATCTCAGTTGTTTATGTACCGATGTTTCTGATTTTCAATACCGATCTACTCCCGAATATTTCTGATATTTTAATACCTCACCCGGATCCAAGCGATGTCGGGGGGCTTCAAAAAGTTGATTTCAACATACACACGGACAGACGGTCAGACGGACAGACTGACAGGCCTTAATCGACTCCCCTATTCATAAGCTTTCAAAAAATATATACTTTATGGGGTCGGAAATGAAAATTGTAGAAATTTCACACGGAATGACAAACCTATATATACCCTTTTTCACTGTGTGAAGGGTATAAAAAATATACATATTTTCAAAATAATTTTTGTCTTTGTCGGTTAGTAAGCAATTATTTCAAAATTTTATAAGAATATCCCTAGAGACATCATGCATATACAAATAGCAACAAAGATCGCTATAAAAATTAAAAAAAAAATATGGTTTTTGTAATTAAAATATAAGAAAAAAACAGAGGCAGTTGTGTTTATTTGATCATATCTCGGAAAGTTATTGGGCGATCATGCTGTATTTTAATAAGGTTTTTTAAAGTTGATTTCGACCAACACACGGACAGACGGACATAGGTCAATCGAGTCCCCTAGTCATAAGATTTCGGGGTCATAAATAAATATTGTAGAAATTATAAACGGAATGACAAAGCTATACTTACCCTTGGGTACCACAGATGAATATTTAAAAATATTAAAAATAATTAACAAACAAACAAAGAAAAATATGGGTTGCTGTTGGAAAATTTCAACTCGTTCTGGTAGGAAAATGACATAAAGGAAACTAATCGTTACCGACTTCTTTTAACTTAAAAACATGGGGAAATTAAATGGATGATATTTATATCCAACACGTAACACCCATCAAAGAGTGCTGACGATAAAATCGTATCTGGTTTCGAAAATTCATTCCACTCACCCAGTGTTAGCAAAAATTTATTTTTTACATTATTCTTTCACTACCACAAATAAATTTCTTTATAAAAAATTCAAACTTATAAATGAACGCAATCAAGCCTGAATAAAATTAAAGAAAAAAAATAGTTTAAAACAAGAAGTTTGACAAAAAAAATTAAACTATAAAACCAGACATAAGCAGTTTTTCTTTATTGCCACAGCTATAAGAAATATTAAAGGTCCAAGAACTGAACCTTGTGATATACATACCACTTAAACATTCTAGTATTGAAGATTGAACATGTTTAGTCTCGAAAAACTGTTTGCGCCCACTTATGTAGGGAAATAAAAGCTGACATGACGACAAAGAAAATCTAAAACTTGAAGCCAATTTGACGACTAGAACACCGTCCCGACGTATATTTTCAGTTAAAGAAACAGTACTGCCTCCAGTTCTAACACCATAATTAGAGTTGCTTAATTTTCCGAGTTAATATACTCCAACATCTGACCCTTTTAAATAATTTCCAATGTCTAAGATAAAGCTTACAATACTAATAGATCTAATAGATTCTCTTGCCAGACTCCTCTTTATTTTCTAGGATAGTTAAAAGTATTTGTAATAATATTATAAAATATTGTTAGAGAATCAGTTTTATTGTATTTAAAATTATATTTGTTTAATTTACATTAGCTTAATATAAATTAATTTGTTAATTTTACTTAAAAATTTCAATAACATTTTATTTTACATTTACAATGTTCTTATTCCTGAATTGAAATAGTATCGATATTATGTTTCACCAAATATAACGGTATTACTAACAACTTGTTATACCCTTCACACAGTGAACAAGTAACAGTGCTATATTCGGCCGTGCCGAATCTTATATACCCTTCACAACGTGTAGTCATGCAATAACAATTGTTTGTATCACCATTCATCCCATATAAAATACGTGCATACGTACACGTTAGAATAAATGTGCCATCGAATCCCAGCTGAGCCAGAAAAATTTTATTTTATTTTATTTAATATATTATTTATATTTTATTATTTTTTTTATATTTTTTTTAAATTTTTTTAAAAAATTTTTTTAGAAAAATTTAAAAAAATTTTTTTTAAATTTTTTTTTTAATTTTTTTTTTTTAGTTTTTTTTATTATTTTTTTCTTATTTTTAATATTTTTTTTTTTTTTTGTAATTTTTTTGTTTGGTATGTTTTTTACATGTATCTATGTATGTATGTTGTTGTTGTAATTGTGAAAAAAACGAGGTGGTCGTGGTTTTTTGCTCATATCTCAGAAAGTTATGGGGCGATTGTGCTGAATTTCAATAGCGATTCATTCCTGGATATTTCCAAGAGATTGATACCATATACAGATCTGAGGAACATATAGTTGCTTCTAAAAGTTGATTTCAACCAACACACGGACAGACGGGCAGACGGACAGACGGACAGACGGACAGACGGTCAGGGCTTAATCGACTCCTCTATTCATAAGCTTTCAGAAAATATATACTTTATGGGGTCGGAAATGAAAATTGTAGAAATTACAAACGGAATGACAAAGCTATATATACCCTTGTGCACCACAGGTGAAGGGTATAAAAAGGGTATATATAGGTTTGTCATTCCGTGTGAAATTTCTACAATTTTCATTTCCGACCCCATAAAGAATATTTTTTCTGAAAGCTTATGAATAGGGGAGTCAATTAAGCCCTGTCAGTCTGTCTGTCCGTCTGTCTGTGTGTATGTTGAAATCAACTTTTTGAAGCGCCCTGACATAGGTTTGACCCGGTTATGCTACTAAAATATCAGAAATATTCGGGAGTAGATCGGTATTGAAAATCAGAAACATCGGTACATAAACAACTGAGATATGAGCAAAAACCCACGACCACCTCGATTTTTTTTTCACAAAAACAACATTACAACAACAACATACATATATACAAACGTGTATACTGATAGAGAAAACGTGGCATCGAATCCCAGCTAAGCCAAAAAAAAATTTTTTTTAATTTTTTAAAAATTTTTTTTTTAATTTTTTTTTTTATTTTTTTTTTTTATTTTTTAT
Organism: Phyto melanocephala; assembly: GCA_941918925.1. Taxonomy (NCBI): domain Eukaryota; kingdom Metazoa; phylum Arthropoda; class Insecta; order Diptera; family Rhinophoridae; genus Phyto; species Phyto melanocephala. The sequence continues at coordinate 183,591,730 of OW799233.1, forward strand.
TTAATATATTATTTATATTTTTATTATTATTTTTTTTTTTAATTTTTTTGTCTTATATATAATAATTATAATTATATATAATAATTTTTTTTTAATTTTTTTTTTAAATTTTTTTTTTAAATTTTTTTTTTTATTTATTTTTTTTTTTAATTTTTTTTAAATTTTTTTCGTTTTTTTAACATACATACGTGAATTTATAATTTTACAATGGGATGTTTTTATATATGTATCAACGTATTTCATATGGGATGAATGGTGACACAAACTACTGTTATTTCATGACTACACGTTGTGAAGGGTATATAAGATTCGGCACGGCCGAATATAGCGCTCTTACTTCTTTTTTTTTTCTCTTTGTGCTTTAGTCAACACAATTTAATTTTTTTATACCCTTCACACAGTGAAAAAGGGTATATGTATGTATGTATATAGGTTTGTCATTCCGTGTAAAATTTCTACAATTTTCATTTCCGACCCCATAAAGTATATATTTTCTGAAAGCTTATGAATAGGGGAGTCGATTAAGCTCTGTCAGTCTGACCGTCTGTCCATGTGTATGTTGAAATCAACTTTTTGAAGCCCCCCGACAACGCTTGGACCCGGGTGAGGTATTAAAATATCATAAATATTCGGAAGTAGATCGGTATTGAAAATAAGAAACATCGGTACATAAACAACTGAGATATGAGCAAAAAACCACGACCACCTCAATGTTTTTTTTACAAAAACAACATTACAACAACAACAACATAAATACATACAAACGTGTATATTGGTTAGAGTAAACGTGGCATCGAATCCCAGCAGAGCCAAAAAAAAATTTTTTTATTTATTTTTATTTTTTTTATATATTTTTTTAAATATTTTTTGTTTTTTTTTATTTTTTATTTAATATATTATTTATATTTATATTTTTATTATTATTTTTTTTTAAATATTTTTTTTGTTTTATATTTATTATATATATTTTAATTATTTTTTTTTTTAATTTTATTTTTTTTTTTATTTTGTTTTTTAACATACATACGTTAATTCTTAATTTTACAATGGGATGTTTTTATATATGTATGTTTTTTATATGTATGTATGTACGTATTTCATATGGGGAATGGTGATACAAACTACTGTTATTGCATGACTACACGTTGTGAAGGGTTCGGCACGGCCGAATATAGCACTCTTACTTGTTGCGTCTAAAGTATTTTTTATTTTATTTATTTAACAATAAATGTGAAATATGTCTCCAAAACGTTTGTCAAAAAAATCTACTTTTTGGTTTGTTTTTCTTTATAACTAAAATGTGGAAATACAATTTTAAAACTGTTTTTGTACTACGAACGTGGAATGCGAATGCGGAGAAAGAACAATTCTGATATTTTAATTAATTTTAATTGTAAAACATTGTTATGTTTGTAAGGTATTGGCTGTGTGTATGTGTGCAATAGTCGTGGTAAAAAATAATAATCTATAATATTTAATTTAATATATTATTTTAAAAATTTTTATTTTTAATCTCGGCGCCCATGTTTTATCAAATTTTTGTATTTTTATTATGTATCCGTAAGATAGGTGAATCTTTATTTAGCAAAACTTTTAGTTTTTTTTTCTACATCAATAATAAACAAACAAAATAAAATTATAAGCATACTTTAGGGATGTCTGAAATTCTCTTATATGATTTTGTATTGCAAAATGTTGACGCAATCAATGTTTATATGGTACAATTTTGATGTTCAAGTGGTACAATCTGTAGTTGGTACCAAAAAGCAAGATATAAACTATAATACATACCACCTTATATTATGCTACACTTGCACATTGGTTGCATAAATTGTAAAACTTTAGTTTGTTTTTATAGTTTGCCAAAATGACATGAACACGTTCAGTTTCCGTTTTAAACTAGATCAGTTTTTAATTAATTCATTTGTTGTGTGTGTTTTTTTAACGCAATCTCGTATTACGCAATATGATATTTAAACATGATGCTTTGAAAACATGCCATAATATTTACGCATCAAAACGAATGTTTATGTATGCATGTATGAATGTTTATTTTAGAATGCACACTGTACTACACACACAACAATGTATGGGATAACAAACAGGTGGACAAATATATACATACATACATACATACATACATATGTATGTACTAAAGAAGACATACGAAATTATGAAAGTTTATCAAACAACAAAAATTATCTTTCGATGGCCATCACAGTTATTATTTACGAATACAAATAAATAAATAAATAAATTAACAAACAAATAAATCCTATTCTTAGTTGCAAATATTTGTATGGGGTTTCTCATATCAAATACAAAAAATCAAACAAGTTCATAACAACTTCATATTAGGGTGGGTGCAGTTGTTAACAAATCTGTTTACATCAATTTATAATAATAATGCCCTAAATACATAGTACATACATGCATACTTAGATAAATCTTTTTCAAAATTTTTATTTTGATTAAATTTCGTCCAATAAATAATTTATAATCTCCATATTCTTATTTGAATTTTAGCAGCAACTTAAACATTTTTTACTATTGCGTTACTTTGACCGTCCTTAATGTTTTAAATTACACCTTGTGTTGATTATATCTCGTGCGAACAATTTAAAGAAAACAAACATATGTTTCGTTGAATCTGCACAAATTTATCTTATCCCAAAAAATCAATCTTGAGACCATATAACGTAAATAATAAATCTTCAATTGAAAATGTGTATAGTAACAATGAATGTTCTTATGTTTGGGCGATTTGTAAATCAACAAGTAAGAGCGCTATATTCGGCCGTGCCGAATCTTATATACCCTTCACACCGTGTAGTCATGCAATAACAGTAATTTGTATCACCATTTATCCCATATGAAATACGTACATACATATAAAAAACATACATATATAAAAACATCCCATTGTAAAATTATAAATTTACGTATGTATGTTAAAAAAAAATAAAAAAAAAATTTAAAAAAAAAAATTAAAAAAAAAAAATTAAAAAAAAAAATTTTAAAAAAATAATTAAAATATATATAATTAATATAAAACAAAAAAAAATAAAAAAAAAATTAAAAAAAAAATTAAAAAAAAAATAATAAAAATATAAATAATATATTAAATAAAAAATAAAAAAAAAATAAAAAAAAAATTTAAAAAAAAATTTTTGAAATATAAAAAAAATTTTTTTTTGGCTCAGCTGGGATTCGATGCCACATTTTCTCTAACCAGTATACACGTTTGTATGTATGTATGTTGTTGTTGTAATGTTGTTTTTGTGAAAAAAAATCGAGGTGGTCGTGGGTTTTTGCTCATATCTCAGTTGTTTATGTACCGATGTTTCTGATTTTCAATAGCGATCTACTCCCGAATATTTCTGATATTTTAATACCTCACCCGGGTCCAAGCGATGTCGGGGGGCTTCAACAAGTTGATTTCAACATACACACGGACAGACGGACAGACTGACAGAGCATAATCGACTTCCCTATTCATAAGCTTTCAGAAAATATATACTTTATGGGGTCGGAAATGAAAATTGTAGAAATTTCACACGGAATGACAAACCTATATATACCCTTTTTCACTGTGTGAAGGGTATAACAAGAAATTATTTATCAACACTACAAATTTTTATAATAAAAGTGTTTTTTTTTTCCATAAAAACAACATTTCAAGAACGTTGTCTTGCAAACCCACTCACACCACCAGCCCCGTGATATGCTTGTATCGAGTACTTACTGCAGTCAACCCCGAAATAAAGTTTTCTGAAATTATTGGCAACCCGCCAATCAAACAAGAGGCGAAAAACGCCATCAAAACTGTAAAACCTAGCAAGACTCTAGGCAACAATAAGATTTTCACATAGATGCTTCTATGCGATGTAAAAGGATCAGCAAATTTGTGACACCAGCTTGAATAGAAAAACAAGAACCTCTGCCAAACTTACAGAAGGTATAATTATAAAAATACCTAAAAAGAGTGACTCTAAAGATCGCAAAGTATTACGCTTCTGCGTTGATCTTATCACACAGTAAATATAGTGTTAAAACTATGAAGGTCTTCGATAGTGCCAACAGTAGCTGCCTGTTGAGGATTCTGATAAGCAGTGGACACCCTTCAAACATGTCGAGGACTTGAAATATGCGTTCTGAGCCAGGTCCCAAAGTATCTAAAGAAAAATATTCATGCTATTAGGTCTGAGTCGCGAGCAGTCAATATTTCTAAAATTAAAATAATGTCTAGGGGCCATGGCGCTATTCTTCACCACATATCAATGTCGATAACAAAGTCGTTAAATCCGCAGGCATCTTCAACTATATGGGAAGTATGGTAACCACAAAGTGCGATGCTGACGAGGACATTGAAGCAAGCATTAATAAAGCAAAAACTGCATTCGACATGCTCTGATATATTTGGAGATCTCGAAAGATATCAACAACTACTAAACTAGGTATTTACAATGCGAATGGAAAGTCTTATTTTATGGCTGCGAAACCTGGAAACGTACATGTGCAATCGACGCACGCGTACAGACTTTTTCGCATAAATTCCTTCGGCGAATTCTAAACATATGGTGGCCGATTCACATACGAAATTAATACGGCAAATCAAATCTCTGCTCCTGTGGAGGTATGTCAGTGGAAATCTTTGTGGATAGACCACAAACTTCGTATATCATCTAACAACATTGCTTGACAGGCGATTTGGTGGATCCGCAGAAAATAGGACGGCTTGTTAGTGCACCGGCAAGAACGTGTCTGTTGATGCGAAGCTGCAAACTACTCATGAAATGACGTCAGCCAAATATCTAGCAATAGAGTCCGGTTTAAGAGGATGGTAAGGCCCTATACTCAACTGGGAAGAAGAATTCATTTATACACAAATCAAACATTCAATGAATAGTTAGATTTATTGACATAAATACTAGTTTTTTTAGTCGAAGAAAAGTGTACTATACGAACTTGTTAATTAAACTTTAAAGTTCTGAAAGAAAAATCTGTAACTACAACCATAAAAGTATACAAATACAACTTAACCTTACTAATACTGGTTATCACAACCGAAACTGTTTCCCCTCTGTACAAATTATATTAAATAATTATGTATCAGTTTTCTTAATTTGCTTCAGTAAATTTGTGCATTCCAATTAGAAAATAATCTCTCATAAATACTCATGCAAACCTAAATCCTTATTGAAAATCAACAAAAGTAATCAGAGCGTAAGACGCTGCAGGGGGTTATTATTAAAAGTCGTTCTGTTACCTTCTTCAAATCAAAATTAAAATCATAACAAAAACATATTGTATATGTATGTGAGTATGAGTGTGTGTGTGTATAAACATAATAAAAAAGGATATATATTTTTGCAGCATCTTTATACACCGGCAATGCACAAAATTGTTAAGTATGTTTATGGTATGCTTGTATCTAAACATACACACATTCATACATATTCACTTGCATACCTTCATAATAGGGTTTGAGTTTTTTTTTTTTTGGGAAAATTATAATTCCCGATATTTGAAAATTAGAAAAAAAACACATTTTCAAAACACTGTTATGTGATTTAATGATTAAGACTTTTTTTTAGATGATTTTGTATTCATAAAACTTTAATCACAACTTAATGAAGGAAAACCTTTTGTTCTTATCGAAGAACATTGTCTTCTTTGTATTAATTTTTGATGTATGTACATAAAGAGTGAGTCAAAAAAAATTTATATTCGTATTAAAATAAGAAAACTAAAGCCGTTCAATATAATATAATTCTTAAAAGTACGTAAATTGATTCAAATATTGTACAAATTCAATAGAAATTACAATATTTGTATATATTGCTCGGATTTATAAATTTACACATTTTTTTCGGAAATTCCCCCATTGAAAATTTTATAGTTGCTACCATTAAGGACGAGGTGTTCACTCGATAAAATTAGACATGTCCTGGGATACCTTTCCTGTGTTTTTTAATTCTATTTTTACAAGAGCGTAATACTATTTCAAGGCCGAACTTGTGGACAGTTGGGTGGATTTGCCTCCCATTATTGTTTGGATACCCCTCAAGAGCCTTTTTTTATACCCTTCACCTGTGGTGCACAAGGGTATATATAGCTTTGTCATTCCGTTTGTAATTTCTACAATTTTCATTTCCGACCCCATAAAGTATATATTTTCTGAAAGCTTATGAATAGAGGAGTCGATTAAGCCCTGACCGTCTGTCCGTCTGCCCGTCTGTCCGTGTGTTGGTTGAAATCAACTTTTAGAAGCAACTATATGTTCCTCAGATCTGTATATGGTATCAATCTCTTGGAAATATCCAGGAATGAATCGCTATTGAAATTCAGCACAATCGCCCCATAACTTTCTGAGATATGAGCAAAAAACCACGACCACCTCGTTTTTTTTTTTAATTACAACAACAACATACATACATGTAAAAAACATACCAAACAAAAAAAAATTACAAAAAAAAAAATATTAAAAATAAGACAAAAATAATAAAAAAAAACTACAAAAAAAAATGTTAAAAAAATTTAAAAAAAATTTTAAAAAATTTTTTAAAAATTTTTCTAAAAAATTTTTTTAAAAAAATTTAAAAAAAATATAAACAAAATAATAAAATATAAATAATATATTAAATAAAATAAAATAAAATAAAATTTTTTTGGCTCAGCTGGGATTCGATGCCACATTTATTCTAACGTGTACGTATGCACGTATTTTATATGGGATGAATGGTGTTACAAACAATTGTTATTGCATGACTACACGTTGTGAAGGGTATATAAGATTCGGAACGGCCGAATATAGCACTGTTACTTGTTCTTGATGATATGATGCCAAATCGGGCTATGAATATGAAGGCACTGTGTTCTGTTTTAAGAATGGTAAAAGCCGTTTTTGTAGTCTTTACGAAATACATATTTTGATGTTTATCGTGTCTGATGTCACAAATTATTGACTTTTTGTGAAACAACTGCAAATGGCTTGCCACACAAAGAACTTCTTGGGTAATTTCTTTGTTTTTTTTTACCAGTATTGTTTTTAAATATTGCCACATGAAAATCTTGACCCAGAAGTAATAAAAAGTCTGCCACAACACAATTCTTTTATAAAATTTGACTCAAATATTTTTGTTTGTTCTTTTGATTTTAATTTCTGTAATGCGTTGCGATCTGGAATTTTCTAAACTTCATAAGACTTCAACCCAGTATCTGCTTTAAATCTACGCACAAAATAATCGAATCATTTAACATATGGGCTGCTTTTTGGATAAAAGTTTTCGTTGCTATTCGAAAGAATTTTTCGTTGTTTTTGTCCAAACTCTGTTACGACCTTTTTTCTTCGGAACCAGTTTTTCTTTCGATGCTTAAGTCCTCCTTATTCTGTTTATTGGCTTTTAAAAAGATTTTATTATTTTTGCACGTACTTTTCTTGCTGTCTATTTTGACCGAAATTACAATTGAAAATTAATGATTTTAAAAAATCATAAACATATTATTAAAAGCTAACGTCATTAAAAAAACAATAATTTGTTGGACCAAGAATAAATTTTAGCTGGAGTAATGTGTGCAACAAGGCGAATTTAATATTAGGTGATGTTAAGAAGCCAGCTGATTTTTTGCTCGTTTTATATTTACGGCACAATGTCAAAGTTTGTTTACATTTAAATTAATTTTTATGTGCGTTAATTGAAAATTTTTATAAAAGTGGTAAAATTTGTGTGAAAAAATTTAAAAAATACAAATATTTGTGCAATAATTTATTGGAAAATAAGTAAAACACATTTTATAATTTGAATAAACAACATTTGTAATGTTTTTAATTCAGAAAATGTAAAATTTCCGTTGTGTTTGTCCTAGTGATTTAAAGTTGTGAAATTGTGAAAAATGTGATAAAAAACACAAATATGTATATGATATAAACTGGCACAAATTTATGTTATAAATTAAAAATACTCTTTTTTTTGAAAATTTTCGCGTAAATTTATTAAAAAAAAATTTTAATTAAAAGTAAACAAAAAATTTATTTTTTTGTGTTTTGAGATTCTCTTGGCCTTTTTGTGTTCGTTGCAGGGATGATATCACCTGATATTGAATTCGCCTTGGTGTGTAAGTTTGTTTTCTTAAGGCTATAATACACGTGTTTTAGATCTGACTTTAAAATTTGTGAGACATATGTTAATCTACATGTCTGTCAAAATTGTACTTTTACGCTGACTGCTTTGCAGCAGCAGAGATTTCTGCCAACGACTGATGTCACATGTTTTGACAGAAGAAAATAGAGCGCGCTCTTATTAAAATTTTGTCAGATGTCTCGATACATGTTTTTTTTACAGAAGTAATGTTTTAAAGGTAACACACGACATGTTTGTATTAGCAGTGGAGAATTTGACAAGTCAGATGTAAAAACATGCCGTGTATTAGCTCCTTGACATACTGCGATAGTTATTGAATGTATGTGTGTCATTTTTACACTGTTAAAATTATTCAATCTTAGATACAAACGAATAAGAAGAAATAAAAATAAATTTATTTATGCATTTTTGGTTTGAAAATTTATTAACGCTTTTTTGGGTTTCACTTTGACTTGGTATCAGTTTTGTCTAATTTAAAGCTACATCGACTAAATGTTTTTTAATAAACAACTTTGTTATTAAATTATTTATTTTACTTATTTGATTGTAAAATTCATTTTACTCTCGTTAAAAATTATGAAGGGAATCATTTCAAATTTGAACACCAAACCCTAAACAATATTCAAACACAGTTTGGTGTCTACAGGATCTACTGTTGTTGTGTTGTCGTTTTTAATTTTGTAATAAAATCAAGTACCATCGGTAAAAGATACCAATTACCAAACCATCACGCATCGCATTATTAACTGAAGCAGCAAACTCCATAATAGAAATTATCAACACACGTTCAAACATACAATTGTATGTATAGATGTTGAAAAAATCAGATCCCGAGTGTGTATTTAACACTATTGTCATAGTCTCATTGCATCAAACCGAAAAACGACCGGCTCTATTTGAATATACATATGTATGTATGTGTGCATTTTTATTTAAAATTTTTTTTGTTTTCTACACTCAAGGGGTGTTATGGTGGTATAGTTAGTAGAACAAACAAATAAACAATATCTAACTAGCACCAATAGAAGTATACATTTACCCATCAACAAGCAAAATACAGTATTTGCCGTAAACATTATGACAGATGTTGTTGTTACTAAAAGTTCCTCCTAAAGTAAAACACACTTGGTGAATTTGCAAGGTGTCCTAAGTGATGTATTTTCCATAATGTCAAAATGTTTTAAAATTTACAAAAGATTTTAAAATTTTACAATAAATTATACAATAATTAACGTTAATTTTAAAATTTTAGCGCAATATAATACACTATACAAAAATTTGAACCTATGATGGTCGTCATTAGAAAATGTCGGATAATAAATCAATGTCAAATCTGGTATTTTAAAATTTAACTTCTTGAACCCCCTCAATATTGGTATCAAATGAAATGGCGTGACCAGTAAAATACAGTAAATTATGTAAAAGTATTAATCCAAGGAAGCGTCCTAAATAAGATAACGGATATATGGATCAAATATAGTAAAACGGCTCTGTCCGATTTAACCCCACAATATTGGTATCAAATAAAATGGTTTGACTAGAAGAATACAGTAAATTTTTAAAAATGTGTGAAATTCAAGATGGCGTCTAAAATGAAATGACGGAAATTTTTTTCTTTACCCCATCAATAGGGTATCAAATGGAATTTCGTATTTTTATTTAATTTCTTTAAATTTTATAACAACAATAAATCATAACAAAAATATTAAAAGTGTAAATACATAATTTCAAGTTGTTCAAAAAACTACAAAAATTAAGATGTAGAATAATAACTCTTTGTTCTTCGTTGAGATTTTTATTTAAGTCAATGTAGGCAATTCTACGTAATGGATCAAAATTAGCATAATTTGTAGTATAATATTTAGGGCCATTATTACAACTTGACTTTAGTTAAAGGTAGGACTTTTTGTGACCGATAAAAAGCTTCGCATTATTAGAACTTTTAATTTTTCATTGTTATTATTATTTAAAATATTATTAAATATATAAAAAAAAAACAACTAAGACTGCTATATTCGGCCGTGCCGAATCTTATATACCCTTCACAACGTGCAGTCATGCAATAACAATAGTTTGTATCACCATTCATCCCATATGAACTACGTACATACATATAAAAAACATACATACATATATAAAAACATCCCATTGTTAAATTATAAATTTACGTGTGTATGTAAAAAAAAATAAAAAATTTAAAAAAAATTAAAAAAAAAATTGTAAAAATATAAATAATAAATATAAAAAATAAAAAAATAATAAAAATATAAATAATATATAAAATAAAAAAAAAATTAAAAAAATTTTTTTTTTGCTCAGCTGGGATTCGATGCTACGTTTTCTTTAATCAGTATACCACGTTTGTATGTATGTGTGTTGTTGTTGTATGTTGTTGTGTTAAAAAAAACGAGGTGGCCGTGTTTTTTTCTCAGTTGTTTATGTACCCATGTTTCTGAATTTCAATACCGATCTACTCCCGAATATTTCTGATATTTTAATACCTCAACCGGGTCCAGGTGATGTCGGGGGACTTCAAAAAGTTAATTTCAACATACACACGAACAGACGGTCAGACTGACAGAGCTTAATCGACTCCCCTATTCATAAGCTTTCGGAAAATATATACTTTATGGGGTCGGAATATATACTTTATGTGTGAAGGGCATAATAATAAATGAAGGCTTTATAATGCAACGCCATTTATCTGTCCGACAAAATCCTGCCTTTAACTTACGGCAAGTTGTAATAATGGCCCTTAATATAAAAAAATTTTAATTTCTAGAAGGACGGAAAGGAATGTTTATTTGTATTCTACTAAGAAGAAATTTCAAAGTGATATAACGATTTAATAATTTTAAAATCAATGTTGCATTTAACATTAGTCTACGACTTTAAAAAGTTTAAAGTTTTATAAGAACCAAGCGTCTTTATTAGGTGTCCCATCTAATTTTCAACATTTATCGAGTATTTTTTATAGTGGCTTTCTAAAATATATATTTTTTTAGTTTGAAAACTATATGCAAAAATATTTTTGGAAACAAAAATAACACAATATTTTTTCAGAAGCAGACATAATATTTCTAATAAAAAAATAAATTAAAACTAATTTTAAAGTGAAAAACGAATTAATTTCAATATTTCAACAAGAAAATGCATACCTTAAAAAACATTAGTGATTACAATTACAAAAAAACTAAAGCAAATAGTTCGACATAACCTGCTTCAAATAATTTGTTTAGATTATAATGAAAACACACTGTGTATATGTATGTAGGTCGGTCATACATAATCATCATGACACTCACTGTATGTACATGTTAAGTCTACTTACCGAAGGGAAGCTACTTCGTTTAAACACAAATTAGTAACTTTGTAGAAAATAAAAGGTGAAAACTACCTTTGTTGAAGGGTATTTCTCTGAAAACGAAAAGTTTTTATCAGTTCGTCCGTCCTCTCTCAATGTGCAATAATTATATGGTAATGATAAAATCCGCAAAAGGTAACAACAAACCCTCGAGTGCATGATATTAAAAAGATACATTTAATTATAAAACAGCGTCCGCGACTGACAAACGGATGGGCAGACAAATTTAACATTAGAAATTACAAATAATAAGAATAATAGATAGATAAGTATGTAGAGAGATGCATGTAAAGTATGAATGTCATTGCACGTCTCAATTAGGAATTGATATTTCATTCTTTGACACGTGTTCTGTAAACAAACATACATACATACTTTATGATGGATGGTACTATGTGTTTTTAGATCACAACCGGTGTTTGATGTCTATTTTATTTCCCCATCCCACCCTTTACACTAACATTCATATAAATTGTAAACAACGGCAATAACAATACAACAACATAAAATAAGTCTTTTTAATTGTTGTTTGCAACAATACCGTATAATAATCACTAAATCACAAGGACTTTACTGACATAAATACCTCACACATTTATACAAACACACACACACACACAGACATCTATTTCAACAAACTATACAAACGAACAGATACTACAACATGTATCGTGTTTTTACCTTTCATTTATGCATAGAGAGACCTAAAGATAATCCGCATCCGCTGCTTGTTTGATGTTTTTATTACAATCATTTTTTTTCCAAGTGTGTATGTATGTAAGCATTTAAGTGTACAAGTGTAAGATACTTATTTTTATGGTTATTTACAAATTTTAATAAGTAACGGGTATGAAGTATTTATTTTGTTTTGTTTGGAAACACTTGTGTAAGTCCTCCTAAACACGACAATAAGTTTAAATTATCCATTAAAAGTTTTTGCTTTAGAAGTTTTCAAATCTTTTCAAAAAAAAAATGTGTACGTGAATTTGTACACACATACATAGATATACATACATAAGATATATTTCTAAGTTTTCTTTTTTTTCAAATTGTTTAAATATTTGTATGATTTTATACGACTTCTGTGTAAAAAGCTAGTTTTGTCTGTTGAATGGATAAAACAAATTATTTCTGAAAAAAATTAAGCTCAATTTTTATCATAATATACATACATATGTTCCTTGCAATGATATTTTCTAGGGTTTTCCGGTAAATTTATTTCTCTGTAAGCGCTAATCAAAACTTTAAAATTTCTCCAACTCCTAACTTTATTAAAAAATATTATGAATTGCTTAAAAATTGCTTTCATTAATTAAATATCTATCACAACTAAATTTATTAACTTTTTGATATATTTTTTTTTTTGGTTTTGTTAAGAAAAAAATTTTAAATTAATTCAGTAAATTAGAAATAAAAACTCATAGATTTTTTCAAACAATATTACTTAAAATATTTGTTTTTCTTTCTTCGAAAAAACTTTTTCAATATATTTGTCTGTATTGGGTGAAGATAAAAAATATATCTAAAATCAGATATTATAGGATTTATTAAACAACCTGGTGTATTGTAAAAATGGACAGAATATTAGACAAATAACCGCTTCAGTTATATATCGATATTGATTTGAAAGTAATAACAGTTAAAGAAAAAAATTACCCGCAATAAAAAAAAAACTCATGTTTACGATAAACTCATGCAAAAAAATAAATTAATAATATCGTTTCTGAATTTTTACTATCAAAACTTAACCAAATATTTTATACACACTTGCTGCCAATGCAACACTTTTATATTTGTATTTTATGATTTTCTAATTGTTTTTAAAGAACTCCCTAGTTTGACATGAAAGTTTGGAGTTTGACAGTAATGAAACTAAAAAATTCAACTCTAAATTTGAATTTCTTTTGTGAAAAACTTTTATTTCTAAATTTGAAATTGAAATAAAATTTTTTTCTGCGTGTTACTTTTGCGGTCACATGGCTGTATACATTAAAATTTTCATTAAAAAATCCTAAAAAAATGGGAACTAAAGTTAAAAAAACTTCTCCTGTAAAATCTGGTATTTATGGGTTTTGTTATTTTAGCGCTTGTTTTAAACTTTGAATATGCCCATATTAATTTGAAAACTTAGCAAAATATAATCAGTTTCTTTTAGATGCAAATTGCTTTAAAAAAAACCAAAAAGTTTTAGCAACCAACTAACGCAAACCATGCAATCGCAAGTGCTGAATCATTAAGTACCCTTTTACATCATGTTAAAGATGTCGAATTACCAATAGTTACAACACTGCACCAACACAATGTATTGAACCACAATTTACGATGATGTAATAAATAAATAAATAAATAAATCAAATAGTTGTAGTAAATACAATATAATATAAAAAACGTTAAGAAGCCTAGGTTTGGTGCGGAGCTTTTCACAAAATATGTATCTACAACTAAATAAATATAAATATTTTGGAAAATAATTACTATTGTAATTTATTTATGCTTTCGATAAACTTTCTTTTGTCATCTGTTATTGTCATCTATCTGTTTTATTAATTTAAAATATGGAGAAAAAGAAAGCTTGCGCTTCGTTGATAAAAAGTCACATAAATTCATGAAAATGATACAAATATTCAATTTGAATACAGCTGCCGCAAGGGAATTTTTGATATTTTTAAAAATAGTTTAAAAGTTATCTCCCTAATACACATTCATTTCTTAAATTATAAATTGCAAGACAATATTTTACCTTTAGACAGTTTAAAAAGTTGCTTTTGCTTTTTTCACCTAAATATATTATTTTATAAGTTTTTCTTTTCCCAAAGAGGGTGTTGCTACGTAATAAAATCTTTCTAAAAGTCTGTATGGTATGTGAAACTAAGGTGATTTGTACATACATACATATGTATATAAAAAGCATATATGTATGTACATACATATGTATATAAAAAGCATATATGTATGTACATACATATGTATAAGTATATCTTACAGTTCTGGTGACTGCTTGAACACATACATATGTATGTATGTACACACAGGTAAAAACTTTATTCTACACTCTCTGAGATTGTATTTTGGCGCATTTTGATAAAATAATGATAGGAAAATTAATAAAAAATAACAATGTCAAACAGCACTTGGGTAAAAGAAATTCAGTAAATAGCACAATATTTAAAGAAGTTTGAACACCCAGAAAACGGACAACCAAATTCATTGCCGATCGAATGATTCAGTTATTGCAATAGAACTTTTCTTTTGTAATTATAAAATTTCTATTGCAACAGTTTTGCTACTCAGAACCGATACTGTTTTCTCTTTGTATTCTCACTTTTTAATTTATTTTTTTTTTTTTAGCAATTTTATGTATGAACGTGTGTGTATTATTATTTATTAAATTATTATTTAAACCAAAAATTTTTGTTTATGGGCAATAGCGTAAAAAAAATATAAATGTGCATATAAGCTAACGCTTTGGGGAGGGAAGTTCTTACTAAAAACTATTCCTTATTAACTGCAACAAGTCAGAGTTTCGAGAAAAGCTTTTTTCAATTTTTAAAATAATTTTTGGGGCCATTTAACCACTTCATATACGACAATTACTGCCCCCAGAAGACAAATTACGGCATTCGGACGTGATCGAACTTAAAAATTCTTAATATAATCTCTGTGCCAAATGCACAGCGAACTTGAGCATTTGAGTAAAACTTCGAAAATATTCGAATGCGGTAATTTGACCCCAGTTTTAATCACCTTTCACTAGCTTATTTTAATTGGTCATTTAATAGTTGTTTATAAGCAAGAGTTCATTGTTGAAATTATATTTTAATTAAACAATAAAAATTTCTACTCAGTTGTTGGATTCACAAGAAGTCCTAAGTGTCATATTGTCATAATTTTTTAAAGATTTTAAAACGAATAAAAATAATTGTATTGTTTATTCATTACATCTGAAGATGTCATTGGTCCGTACATCTTCAGAAATTAAGATGCAAGTGCTGTAACGGCGCTTGGTTTTGTTTATGATATAACATGTTTTACGTCCTGCTTTTGGAAACAGACCTGAAATGTGTTTTCAGCAGAATGGAGCGAGCCTCCGCCTACACTACCTAACAGAAACACAATGGCACTTTAAAGTTAAATTAAATTGGAGAGCGAACAATTAATTGAATTTAGTTTGCTAGATCTGTAAGCATCCGACTTTTTTATTTTTGGTTTCAAGGTCTACATTGTTTTAGAAATTCGAGCGTCACAGTCACAAATTTTGAAAGACGTTACGAGACAAACTGAAAAAAAATATGCTATCGAAAAAGTTATTATTTTTTTTTTAAATTTGTAAAACATTTTTGTATAAATATGGCTGTATTTCACTAATATCGTGTCGTATATTCTCTTCAATTGAATTTCGAACGTCTTAGAGGCAAAAATAATTAAAAACTTTTTCTGCACCTCTTTTTTGCGCTATGTAATCTTAAAACATACGAACAAATATTTTACAACAAAAAAAACTTTTTATTTAAAAACAATTAAGAGTGCTGTACCGAATCTATTATACCCTTCATAGAGTTTGTACCATCGTATACAAGGCGAATTCATACAGGTGAAATTATCAGCCCAGCTGATTGTGAAACATTTTGTCAAAATTGGTTGAATTTGCCTTATTAATGCAGGGAAGGGAAATGTGATTTTAAATTCTGTATTAAACAATTAACTTACATGTACATTTTTGATAAAAAATGTGCTAAATTTATGTATATTTGTAGCTTTTGCGTCATTAATAATGTGTTTCAAACAATTATATCCTTTTTTTAATCAAATTTTATTATATTTAATATGTAAAAACACCTTTTCCATCCCTGATATACGAATTGACCTTGACATAAAACATCACATGAAAAGTTGCTTTGTTGTATCAATTCGCCGTTGCATATACCTTATGGATATGCCTTGATCGTATACATACATATATACATCTATATATATAAAAATCAATGTGTGTTTGTATGTTTATATGTTTGTATGTTTGTTTGTGCTTTATAGACGGTTAAACGGCTGGACCGATTTCCTTGAAGTTTTCAGAGAATCTTTCCGTATGTCTGGAAGGAACTATAGGCTATACTTTGGTTTGAAATTGTAAGTGGGCGGGGTACCACGCCCTATTAAAGAATAAGTATTAAATTTTATATATCACGAAAGTTAATGCAGCTAGAGTCTTCAAATTAAGTACGGTAAACTTAACATAAACACGAACATTTTAGTAAAAAATGGGCGGACTTGCAATGGTAGGCGTGGCCACATGAATTAAATACTAAAATTCGTATATTTGGAAAACGATATCGATTAGAGTACTGAAATTTTGCAAGAGCAACTTTGACACCCAAATGAACATTTAGGCAAGAAATGGGTGCATTATCAATAGTGGGCATGGCACTTACCATATGAATTAAATACTAAAATTCGTATATCTGGAAAACGATATCGATTAGAGTACTAAAATTTTGCAAAAGCAACTTTGATATTCGAATAAACATTTATGGAAAAAATGGGTGCATTAATAATAGTGGGCGTGGCACCTGCCATATGAATTAAATACTAAAATTTGCGGTGGCGAAGCACACCGGGTATTAGCTAGGAAGTATATATATCAATAACAGTTTGCTTTTGTTGTTATTTCGACTTCCCGATCTATAAAGATTCAAAATATATATGTCTTATGGTGTCACTAATAAATACTATAGATATTACAAACGGAATATACACCCATTTACACTCGTGTGTAAAGAATATGACCAGGGGAGTTATGGTTGAAATAGAGTTGAAGTGGAGTCTGAAATATGTCAAGAAAAAAATCAGCTGACGAATCAAGACTACCTGATAAATAAATATGCCTTGTGACGTACATGCTCAGATGTGACGTACGTGCACAGAACGAAAACATTTTTTAAAGTCGAAATGCGTAATCTTGTTTTTATCATTCTCGATTTGAAACTACTATTTATGTTAAAATTTAATATAATAATTTAAAAATAATAATTTTTTTAAGTAACTTTCTTTAAATTAATTGAGGTAAATAGTAAATATGGGAGGAGTAAACATTTCCCTTTAACCTTACGGTACTTCTTATTTGTCTACATAAAATTATTCAGAGAAATATGTTTTTATAAATTTAATGAAAAATTATTTTACATTTTAAAAGTGGAATTATAATGTTGAATAATTGCCAAAATTTGCCCCAACGAAGAAACAAAAGGAGTTCATCATATTATGGTAAATGGTTTAAACAAATGATTTCAACTTAAATTATCATGTTCAGTGGATATGTTTAAAGTAATGGCTAACTGTGATAATCCTGGGCCAGGGAAGAAGGAATTTACACATTTTTTAGAACTTGTTTATATATTGATCCAAATTAAATTAGAGAATTTAGAAACAGGTGTTATAATTAAAATATAATTTCAATTATTTTTTCATTACATATTTATAATAATTAGTTTTTAGTTTTATATAAATCAGATAATTTTTGTATGAGTATAAAACAAACTTTTCCCTTATACTCATAATATAAAAACTTCTTTTGAAAATTTTTTTAAATTTATGGAGATGGTTGTTAGTTTTTACAGAATAACATTTTTTTTTTTTTTTTTTTTTGTAAATAATTAACGACACCTTCACATTTTTAACTCAAGCCTAAATACAATTTAAATTTAAAGTCATCCATGTAAATCCAAGTAAAATAAACCTGTAGTTTTCAATATGCGCATGTGCCATACGACAAGGTTAAGATAGATATCAATTACATACAAATAAAAAGTATTTAGGATAAACGGGAGGATGGTCTGTAATCATTTTGTATATTTACGTGCGTACTATAGATGTGTTTATGTGTATTAGGCTGGTTAAAATTGTATGGATAAAAAACTTTTAAATCGTATAGCAAAAATTAAATCTGAGGAAACTTTTGAACAAATAAGTAGATTTAAATTTTTTACTTAAAGAAACTTTGCATTCAATTGATTTGTTTTCAGTAGTACTATTTTAAGTAAAAAAATCAATGATAAATGTACATTTCATACTTTCTCACAAAAAAAAACTAAATTACCAAAAATTAATGCTTAAACCGGTTATTTAGTGCTAACCTGCTGTTTTGCAGTTAATAAGCGCTAATTTCATCTCTACCAGAAGCAGCTTATTCCCTTTAAGCTCTCCTAAATAGGTGGCAGCAAGTAAGAGGAAAATATAAAAAAAACTTTTGAAATACATTTTTTTTACTATTTTTCAATAAATTTCCTAAATTCGGGCTTTCAAGGTCATATGTTTCATTATTTTAAAATAAAAAAAAGATTATTTATTTCATTTTATAATCCAACGTTTCGTTGGTATTTTCGAACTTCTTCAGGGATTCCTTTTATCCTTTTTTCTACTACTAAAATAATAGGCTTTATAAAAGATATACTTTGCGTATGCAAACAAGTGTATTCCCAAACGCATGTTGCTTTGCAGTAAATAATTATAACTTCTTCGAAAACTCAACCATTAAATTTTTGACAATGTATTCTGCTTCAAAATTAGTGCTGACAACAAGAGTAATTAATCTATTAGGATCAGAAGGTATTTAAAAAAAAATAATTTTTTAAAATAGTTATCATTACTAACTGCAAATCAACATGCATTTTGGAATACAACCAAATTTTAAGCTTCAAAAATTTAAAAAGGTTTTTCCTGGAATGTTGTTCATTTGATTACAATCTTAATATCATAAATAAATTAATAATTATAAATTTCATTAACAAAAACACAAATTTATTAAAATTAAATACATATTGTCCGCATTGCTGGGCCCAGCAATATTTTGTGTTGTATCAGCAATTTCAAACTGTTATTTTTTCACATAAAAGATAGCCATTTGAAATAGTTATTGGCCAAATGATGCGTCTTAGACAACGGCTTACGAATATTTGTGAGCTTCTGGTGAGATAAACCGAAGAAGCATAGTCTTAACATTCGATTTGAGGATTAATATCTTAGTTACAATATTTTGTCAGAGCGGCGCTAATATACAAAATTCAGAATTTTCTTTGGCAATACGGTTTTTTACATACATGTACATAGTCATGTTCCCTTTGCTGTCCAAATAACAAAAGTTATTGACCACCACGTAGCCAAAGTTGTTTGGTAAGACGCTGTCAGATGAGCTAAGGATTTTGGTTTTAGGTTTATTTGATTGAAGGCTAGAAGGTTTCGATGCTTGGCATATAGATTCCCCTAAAATAACAAGTAAGAGCTGTGCCGAATCTTTGATACCCACCACCAATTTCGTGTACTTTTATAGCACAAAATGTATTATTTTGTTTTTAACTCTTTCCGGCGCACTATGTGAAATCGACAAAAATTAAAACCGATTTTTATTTGCTTTTATTTATTAAAGATATGTATTTGAAAAAATTAAAAAAAATATTATCCTCGAGGAATTCACTGGAAGGATATCGGTATCCTCTCTCATCGTTTAACTGATGGTACTCAATTTTAGTACAAAAAAATAAATATTTATCTTCTTCAAACACTTGCTGTATTTTTTTTGTTAAATACCTATAAGCTTGAATCTACATAGAAAAGTGGTATTTAGATTATGCTTTTAAACACAGTATGTATGAAAATTATTTAAATAAGTGGTATAGTTTTTATACCACTGCGCCGGAAAGGGTTAACAGTAATCGCTATGGAATAATCTCTTTATACTAAAATATGTATCACTTTCTTTGTAAAATTCCGATATGCTAGTAAAATCTTTTCGTAAATTTAGTGTTTCAATGAAAGTGGGAGTTAAAGTAGGCGTGGCAATAAGTTTCTGCTAATAAATAAAACTGAGATATTTTAAGATAGTCCTTTATTATTCCAAAATCTTTGTTCATAGAGAAATTATATGAATTTGAGATATAACATTGACTAGAAGGATATCTGTAGCAAATTTCATCAGCATACGTCTAATTTTGACGGTTTTAGAGCTTTTAAATTTTATTAACGGTGGATAACGTGAAAAGTGGGCGTTATAGTAGGCGTGGCAATAAGTTTCTGCTAATAAATAAAACTGAGATATTTTAATATAGTCCTTTATTATTCCAAAATCTTTATTCATAGAGAAATTATATGAATTTGAGATAAAGCATTGTATGGGAGGTGGGCGTAAAAGTTGGCGTGTCACATTTGTTTTCCGTAAGAACAAAGCCTTTGGCCAAAAAGCAATGTTTGCAAAATTTCAGAATCGTACATTTAATTTTGTCCGTTTTATTAGGTTTTAAATTTTAAATATACCGAAAAATAGACTGTGCGGTATAAATTTTCGAACATTTTGATCTATAACTCCTTTCCTAATGCATAGATGTAAGCAATTTTTACGGAAAAAATATTGGTTTTACTTAGGAAATAAATAGTCAAAGTTTCATGACTCAACGTTAATGCGTTTGAACACAATTCCATTTTATTCGATGTTGGAAAGACACGGTTTTTTCGACCTACTCTCGCTTTACGAGCTATAACTCTCTTCCTAATATTCCGATTTAGCCCATTTTCAATACCAAACAAATCTTGTGTATAACAAATATTCTGGCAAAATTTGTGCCCCCTAGCTTTTTCGGTGCGACCTCTATCGTGCTTTCAACAGACGATCAGACGGACGGACATAGCTAGATCGTCATAAAATTAAACCCCGATTCAGAATATATATACTTTATGGAGTCTAAAATGGATATTTCGATGTGTTACATTTTTTCGGTGGCGGGTATAAAAATATTTTTGACGTTATTTTAAAGACTGTATATGTCATCTGCATACGCTAAATGGCTAAGATTACTGCCTTATTTAAGATGTAAAATATAAAAATTATTTTACATAGAAACGTCTTCATAATCCAACGTATTTTTAATAAGTGGGAGATAATTTCGGCAGCGTGCGATGGGTCAATTTTAAGACATTTAGAGGGAATACCATCGGCTGCTTTTCCAGAAGAAAGTTGGCGTATAGGCCGCGATAATCTCATTCGATGATAGTAAGTCTATTCTTATATTGTTGAGAACTAAAAAGAACTAAAAGTGTGGCTCATCATCGGAATTCAATTGTGCACCGTTTACTATTTACTTATTTTGTGTAAAGTACCACTGTCTGCTGTGTTTGCCGCTTTCTCGGTCTGCTCTGTTGGGATGTTTATAAATAAATAATAACTTTATTGAACAGTAAGTACTTATTTGATTCATTAATTGCACCAGAAGACACAAATTAAATAAATCAATAAAATTAAATAATAAATTCCAATCAAAAATTATGATTTTAAAAGTAAATAAATAAAGACAACAACATTAAACTTTGCGTTCTTTATTTTTTTAAGGAATTAACTTTAAAACGAAAGTGAAAAATAAATGAATCCTTTTCTTATAATAAATATTTGCAGGAGTAAACGTATGAACCATTAACAAAATTTAATGTAACAAAAATAAAAGTAGGAAAAAAACATAATTTCAGCTGAGATTGATTTACAGCTTACATGTACATAATAAGTATGTATGTATATTGATTTATAAATTTTAACGAAATTTTAGCTAAAATACATTTCACAATATTCATTTCTGATAAAACTGTAAATACAAGTTTTACTGAGCAAAATGAAAATATTTTCAGTTGTTAAATGCTAATTGTGTAAGCTTAATTGACCACACATTGTGTACACACCAAAGTCGACAACTCAATTATAATTTTAATTGCCTCAATTAATATATCAGAACATAAAATTGAGTTCGTTTTTATAAATTATTATACTATTAGATTAAATTTCAAGAATACTGAAAAATGAGTGCAATATTAGCCCAGTGGAATGCATTTTCGATACTAGTTAATATAAATTTATAATTGTGAAATAAAATTGATATGTATTTTTCTGTTTTTTTTTAATAAAAATTTTTAGTTTTACATCCTGAAAAGTATTAATGATCAACATTTCCATTAGAGTTAAAAACAGAAAATATTTTTTTTTTTTAAATAAAAACAAGACTTTTCTTTCTTTTATTGCTATTATGAATACGAATTTAGCAAACTATGTACTAATTTTACAAATACTGTTTTATACCCTACAACAACAATTGGTTGGCTTCAACTTTAATATCAATTTGTAGATGTTGTCTGGTTTATCCGTTTACATTTTTATCAATATTTGACATGTGTATATACATACATAATTGTATAAAGGGTGTCCAAATTTTAGGTATTATTTCGATTTCGAAATCGCTACAGAAGGGTGATCCAACGCTTTTTGCAGCGGAAAATTTATGATTTAGACGTGCCACTTGCCACAGATCAAGAGAAGTAATTGGTCTTTTAAAGAAAAGACCGAAAATCGTATTATTTCTCGTAGAGGACAAGTAAATTGGCTACCAAGATTGTGCGACACCTTAGAATACTTTTTTTTAGGTTTTAGAAATCGAAAGTCGAAGTACAGTAATACTTCAACAATAGTGCAAGAGCTTAAAAAACACATATGTAATAGAGCAGATATCATGCATTGACAACAGTTTATTTGAAAATGTGATTGAGAATTTTGGTAAAGGTTGGGAGCCTGCCGAGCCAATTTATAATCTGAATTTTTAACCGGAATCAATTTATAATAAACTGAAATGAAAATATTTTTAACATAAACAACTTTTTTTTATTAAAGGTAAAATGATAAAACAGTTTTTGTCATTGCTATCGGAACAGGGAAAGTGGCAAATTTAAAAAAAAAACAAGTAAGAGCGCTATATTCGGCCGTGCCGAATCTTATATACCCTTCACAACGTGTAGTCATGCAATAACAGTAGTTTGTATCACCATTCATCTCATATGAAATACGTACATACATATAAAAAATATACATATATAAAAAACATCCCATTGTAAAATTATAAATTTACGTATGTATGTTAAAAAAAAAATAAAAAAAAAAAATAAAAATAAAAAATTTAAAAAAAAAAATTTAAAAAAAAAATTAAAAAAAAAATTTAAAAAAAATAATTAAAATATATATAATTAATATAAAACAAAAAAAAAATAAAAAAAAAAATTAAAAAAAAAATTAAAAAAAAATAATAAAAATATAAATAATATATTAAATAAAAAATAAAAAAAAAATTAAAAAAAAATTTTTAAAATATAAAAAAAATTTTTTTTTGGCTCGATGCCACGTTTTTTCTAACCAGTATACACGTTTGTATGTATGTATGTTGTTGTTGTAATGTTGTTTTTGTGAAAAAAATATCGAGGTGGTCGTGGGTTTTTGCTCATATCTCAGTTGTTTATGTACCGATGTTTCTGATTTTCAATAGCGATCTACTCCCGAATAATTCTGATATTTTAATACCTCACCCGGGTCCAAGCGATGTCGGGGGGCTTCAAAAAGTTGATTTCAACATACACACGGACAGACGGACAGACTGACAGAGCTTAATCGACTTCCCTATTCATAAGCTTTCAGAAAATATATACTTTATGGGGTCGGAAATGAAAATTGTAGAAATTTCACACGGAATGACAAACCTATATATACCCTTTTTCACTGTGTGAAGGGTATAAAAATATACAACAGATGAATTCACAAGGTGTCCTAAGTGTCGTACTGAGATAGTGTAATTATTTTAAAAAATTTTAAAACGATTTAAATTCTGCAATAAACCATATATTATACTATTTTATAATTTCTTCGATTTTCCTTATCAATATTTGGTGGAGATTAGTTTTTTATAAAAAAAAATATTTTATTATAGTTTAATATTTCGCTACGATATTGGGTAGCTTCTTCAGAAATAAATGTAAATTAAATAATAAACATTTAGTGTATTCACAAGATGTCTTAAAAGTAAAGTGAATGAAAAATATTATATTGTTTATTGCAAAATGTTTAAGCCTTTGTAAAGCTTTGACAAATTATGACAATACTATACCTACCTTATGAATTCACCAAATATTGTTACTTTACAAGTGTTTGAAGAGCCTGTGTGAGTTTTTGATAAAATTTTTTGCTTGAAATTTTAATGCTAAATATTAAATGCTTACAAATAATTGAAAGAAATTTGTTAACTGCAATAAGTTTAGTTATTATCGGCGTTACAAATAGAAATTTTTCGAACTGAAATTCGAAACAATATTTTATCATATGAAAATATCTTTATTAGCTCGAAGGGCACTGTATGTTGTCTGGTATGACTAACAAACTTTTCGACTTGTTTCTGTTTATGTTTGTTTCAACAACAGGGATGAATCATTAAATGAACCACTTGTCAACGAAACAGAGTGAAAAAGAAAATTATAATGGTTGCTTTCAAGGCAACAACTGTAAATCCTTGCCACCCGCAGTTTTATCCATTTCACTTTTCGTGGGGGAGGTGCTTGTGTGTTCAGCTTCCTTAGTGATTGGTTGCTTAACTCCCGACTATTGTTAAGTTAAAATGGTGCGTCTGACTGAATTGAAATTGAAAAAAAAATTCAACTACGTTTCGATGGGCTTATTTATGGTGGTGAGTTTAACAGGATGGGGTGGCGGTGTTGTTGTTATGTATGACATGGCAAAAAGAAAACTTTTATATTATAAAGAAACTGTTGTTCGAAAACAAACAAAACAAAATGAATAAAAAATAATTTTCTCTGAATGCTTAAGTTAGATTTATTTGTTGTGAGTAAAATTCTTTAAAACAACCATGTTGAGGTACCAAATAATATTACTACTTGTTAATCGAATTGGGCTGTAACCTTAAATGAAAACTTAAACATGAACGTAGTGAAAAGATTTTTGGACACCGCTTTAATGCTTGACAGGTGATAACGGTGGCTGTCGCAACGGCACTGTTGTTTGTTACAAATACACACGTCTACGTACATATCAGCGAATAATAAACACATACCCACACACTCACACACACAGTCAAAAATACTATAGCATATGTAAAAATGAAATCGTATTCACGTATCATAACAACCATCCCCTTTTTGACTCATGATATCATCCATGCCAAAGTTTTGTTCAATTGTCTATTAGTTGAGGCATTTTACCCGGATAAAGTTAAATTTTATTTTCAGTTGTAATTCGACCATTCGCTGCAGACGTGCGTCAAATATTTTACGCGCTGCAGTTGCTTAGCTACATATAGATTTTTAGCAAGTGCTTTATTTAAAATCCCAGTCTCTTCTTGTGCGGATTTATTTCGTTGCCAATAAGCGCATACATATAGACATACTTTAATGTCAGGCACCCACACAACCAATACCTACTAACCGTTCTTCCGGCTTTGTTCACTTTCTCTTTCATATTGTGTTGCTTAGAGCAACTTGAGTTTTGCTCCCGCGCGCTACAATCAGAATCGTTTTGTACTGAGTTGCCATAAGAGATACAGTGACAGTGTCAGTTGCAGTCAGTCGGCTAGTCAGTCACATAGACAGACAGACAGTAAAAACAATTGTGTGTCCTTGATAGATGGACACATGGAAACATTTTCTATTTGAATCGGTTGCTTGGTTAGTCATCGTTCGGACGGGATTTCGGTCGGTCTCTTTTTCGGTTACTTGTCGGCTATTCAGACAATTGTGAATTTGTTTATGATTTGAGTTTTTTGTTTGGTTTTCCTCAACACCCACAACATCATTAGATTCTAGCATCTGTCTCACAGAAAGTGCTAATATTAAGTTTATCGCCCTTCCATACACTATTGCACTTACGTACATACATACACACATGCACACTTACATTTTTGTATGTATTAATTAATTAATATTGCGATACGTATTGGATTGGGAAATTTGGCGTAAATAAATGAAAGCTAAATGCCTTTTTGAATTTGAAACTTATTTTTTAAACAAACGAATGCATTCACGACTGACTTTGGATAAACAGCAGCATTTACATCAACAGTTGCAGCATATAAATCCGTCGACAAATTTTAATCATATTTTTGAAAAGTGTTGTTGTAATGCTCGAACTCTAAGTTGTCATCAAAACCAACGGCCTCAGCAACATTATCAGTTTCTTCAGCAAACGTACCAGGCTTTAACACCACAACCTCACCGACATCATCATCACCATAATCATCATCATTACCAACATTGTCAGTCACCACAGCCATCGGTTAACCAACGGCAACTGTCTTCGCCAGTGTTGTCCGTTTTATCAGCCACTCAACAGCAACATCACCAACAAGAACCACAACAATCACAAAATAAACAAAACTTTTTGGCCCATCGCTTCTGTCATCAATACTATAATCACCAAACAGTCGTTGCTACTGTATCCTCTACAAATTGTTCTGCTGTAGCTGCTGCATCTCCGTCATTACACCTGGCAGTTTCGCCTTCCCCTCCCCCTACAATCAATCTACCTGCTCCAACTGTTACATTTCCATCATCATCAGCAGCCTTATCTCCAATTCCACCAAATCTATCGGCCACGGCATCAACAATGTATCGACGTCACAACAATTTATCATATTGCGGTGGTATGTCATATTTCTATACTTTCTTTTGAATTTTTTATTTTTTTCTTTTTTTTTTACATTTTTAAATAGTTTTTTCTCATGCATACTTCGGCTCAGTTGCGAACAATTTCGTTTCGCATGAACATACATACATTCCCTCATACAAATTGATATAAGTGTACCTATTCGAACACAATCGATCCAGTTTAACGTTTCAGTTTTATTTGCGATTTTGCACAAGTTTGATAAGCACCCAAAATATTATTAAGAAAGTTTGCAATATTTTAAATAAAACAATTAATTAAATTGCCTTGCAAATATCAAACAAAAATATAGGATATACAAGCCAAGTTAGTTTAACAAATAAATTATTTTTAAGTTAATAAACAAAGTGAAAAACTTATTTAAAACGATTGTGTGTTAAAAGTGCATACATATGAACACACTGGGTTATCGTGGTAGTTCATTACGCGCGAACTGTCAAGTGGAGTCCGTATGGCACGGTTCTTACAATGCACCTATATTGTTGCTTGTGTTCCAGTGCAGTTGAATAAGTTTCATAATTGGAGAATTCGGACACAGAAGTTATTTGTTTTTTTTTTTTTTGCAATTTCAACGCTCTGTATTTTAAGTTCTAGCATTTCCAATATTTTAACAAAATGTATTTTTTTTTACCACACATGTAAAACATTCAAAAAAATTTTGAAGGCAATTTTCTTTTAGTTAAAAAAAAAAACTCAAACAGATTGTGAACGTGAAAAAAATTGTGCACAAATTGCCTAAAATAGTCAAAAGTACCAGAAGTGTAAAAATAAATTTTAAAAACAGAAATTCGTTTTTTAGAAACAAGTGTCACTGTTAAGAGTAACTGCTAATTAAAGTTTATATGTACATATGTACGTATGTATGTGTATGAAAATTTATAAACTTGGAAAAAATATAAATAAATTAACTTCTGATTTGATAAGGAATTGCAGCTACAAAAATAACAATAGGCCTTTTGTTGCATCTTTTGTAATGGCGTCTGGAAAAAATAAAAAAAAATCGACTGCTGGGCAGATTTGGCTACTAATCACAATAAAATTCAAGTTACAATGTCAACAATATAGACATTGCATGTGACGCCTTAATCTATTAAATTGTCGGCAAATCCAACCCATTAAAAATTTCGGACTATTGCTAATACATATTGTTATTAAGTTAGAAAAGTGTTTAAAACTTACGGACGTACACACATATGTATGTTAAAAATATCTGCATTGAAATATGTAAATTTATATGTAGTATTTGTAAAATTTCGCATACATGATAAGTTCAAGTGGTGTGCTTGTGACGTTTTAAAAATTAATCACTAGTAAAACCAATGTTACTTATTACACTGAACAAAAAAATATAAAAAAAATAATACAATTCACTGTAATAATTCTGATTTGGCAATGCCATACAAATACTTTTTTAACAATTATTATATTGGCCAATTCTAAAAGCGATATTTTTGATGATAGAACATTGTAGGATTATAAGGAAAAAAATTATCAAATTTGCAATATTCTCGAATTTCGGAAATTGCAGATGATATTCCGTTATTGAATAAATTTGCCAAACAGTCATTAAATATTTTGGCAGGTTTTGCAATATCTGAACGATTATTGGAAGAAAGAAGTGTGTCGTCTTTCAATATATTTTAATATTTTGTATTTCGTGAGTAAGTGTGCGTGACTAGAAAATTTTCGTGATCATGATAGATTTAAAAATTGCTTTGTTTATAGACGTGAGTTGTTATGTTTTCTTCTTTGTAAGCGTGCGTATTCGTGAATTGAAAAATACTCACGCGCAAATCTCTGGTAAATATGTATGTATGTATGTAAAACAAAATTTTTCAGTTTTTTTTACATAACATTTTTTACTAATTGGTATTTAATGTTCAGAGAACGAAGCCGAATTGTTTATAACCGTGGCTTTTGACTTTCTTAGTTACTAAAAACACTAACAAGTGGCCGATTACCTTCTGCAAAACAACAAAATAAATGTTGTGTTTAAAAGTATTTACGCATTGGGTAAAGATTAGTGCAAAGGTGAGATCCAAATTATGTTACATTTGCATTTTCGCAAATTTGCGAAATACCTTGTGAATACCTTAATGTGAACAAGAAAATGGTATTTCAGCCACTGCCAAAGTCAAAATTATTACCTTAATAAATGTATATAGTTTTTCACATAATTTCTAAATAATTTTGATCATTGTTTGACTCAAAAATACATACAAAAAAAAAACAAACAAGATCCCTGCAGATAACTTAACTCGTCCATATACGCACGTTAAGTATACCCACCTAATGAACTTGAAGTTTTTAAGTGAAAAAGTGGCTGGAGAAACCTTAAAATCTCTATTAACTTCAGTTTTTTCAGAAATAAATGCAATTTTTAGGCCGATCCCTCGGAATCTACAATAGGATTATTATTCCCACTGCAAAAGAGTTTATCTACAAGCATAATTAATATTCGTGGTCTCTGTTGTTCACGTTATTCTTCTGATTTGCGCCATTAATGACTGCTGGAGAGAGATATCATTAGACTAACTAAAGAAACTTTATTAAAAGGGTTTTACTTAAAATATGTTGTTGTTGTTGTTGTCTGATAAAATCAACAGAAAACAATTTTTTCTCTATATATAAAAAATTATACTAAAATATAACTTTGAAACTAATTTGTAAATATTTTCTGATATCTTAAATCAATACTCTATTCGCTAATAGTCGAAAATTTCAAAAACTTATGACTTATTATTATTTTTATAAAAAAAGAACATTTTTTATAAGAATGTATTAATCGATTTTTACTTAATGACATTATATGTTCGTACATTGATACTTGCATACATTTTGCGAATGAGAATATCAAAAAATAAGCAAATATTTGTTACATCATTTGTTCAATACTTGGAATACTGATAAACCTCACTATATTGATATTTTTGAACCTTAAAAAGGGTGTATTTTTTTTTTATTTTAATTAATTCAAAATGAAATTTTCGAAATTTGGAAATTATGTTCTAAGCTTTGGCGTTACAGTTTATTTTTTCTAATTTTGTTGTAAACTTTTGAAACTTTAATTTTTTTCTTTCAAGTAGTATGGCAGTTCCTGTAATTTTTGTAATTAAATTTTCATGTTTCGTTTTTCAAGTACTGTGCCGTTATAATATGAAAAACAAAACTTATAAAAATTTAAGTCAATTCCTTGGCAACGGCGGGTTAAACAAATTGACTATCAAGTTGTATTACACTTCATGAATGGGGAATTTGGTTAATTTAAATTTGAAATTAAAAACGTTGTGAAAACGTCAATCATTTCCAGCTTCGCATCGTGTTTATTGTGAAACATTTTCCATAACCATTTTCAGTTCACTTAAATATTTATACAAGTCTGCAATAACACGCTAATGGTAAAATCATTAGTGTGTTCATCTCAATTTACTCACTTTAACCATCTTAGCTGATGGATGCTTCATGGACGGAGGACATATGCTGGTGTATACTCGTTTGAGTTATACTTATCCCGTTCCTTGAGTCTAGGGGAGTATGCGTTTGTCTAAAAAGCAAAGATGATTGGTTTGCTGCAAACTTTAGATCATTTACTAGAGTGTCGAATGCAAGAGAAGAGAATGCTCATCATGCTCATTGACGTAGTTACAAAATTTTTCTGGGGGTGGCAAAAGTTAAAATTTTTTTTTCTCTTAAATCTTCAACTCAGCTAATTTTGTATGTATATTAAATATAAAAAATTAATTTTTTCAATTTCTGGAGGGGTCTAGTTACACCCATGATTGTGCTTGACAACCACTTGGATATAAAATACGTACGCCGGATGGATTTGAGCTCCTCTTAGTAAAATGTTCGATATATTTACATCAGTTATTATTAGTTAATAGTTACGATAATTTTTATTTTATAATGTGAATAAGGTAATTGATAGATGGTATTCATTTTGGTGGTTGAGTGTATTTTAAAGCATGTAGTATCCGAATGTCCAGTATTGGCTATCGGAAGATAGAAGATCTAAGGCAGGCAAAAATAAAGTGTGGATGCTACGGGTGACCTCTGTCTGAAGGAGATCCTGGCAATTACAAAATACTGTGCGATGAGAATTGTCGACAATCACCGTTCGGGAGTATGAAATTGTTTTCTAAGGATTCAGTGAAGTAAGGGACGCCTATTAGTTGTCTTGAAATCATTGGGGTCTTAAGGAGGTCGAAAAGAGACTCGAAATTGTAGTAGTCTGCTCGATAAAAATAACGGATACGTGTCAAATTAATTTTTAAATGAAAAATTTAAACCATATTTTGAATACTTTACATACATTTGGGTTACCCACAACTGCTACTAAATTGAAATTTTTTTTTAAATTAATTCTGAATTGCTTAACCTTCTATCGCTATAGAACAAACTTTTCACAAGTAAAAATGATATGATAGTAAAGAGTGTTTTTCAGGTTTTTAAATATAAATTTGTTTAAACCATTAAACCGAAGCCATTAATGCAAATTTACGTACATTAGAAAGTGTAGTTTAAATTGTATTGTAAAATACTGAATTAATTTTAAAAAGATAAAGATTGTGCACATCTGCAGGAAAATTTCTTTCAAATCGTATATTTTTTATGAAAATCGGTTGTATAAATTATGTGAGCGTAAGCTGCGTTACAAAAAATCGATTAGTTCATTTCCTTGTTATACCCTTCACCTGTGGTGCCCAAGGGTATATAAAGCTTTGTTATTCCGTTTGTAATTTCTTCAATATTCATTTTCGACTCCATGAAGTACTTATATATTTTCTGAAAGCTTATGAATAGAAGAGTCGATTGCGCAATATCCTTGTGCAGGTGGAAATCAAGTTTTAGAAGAAGGTTGTACAGACCTGTATGTGGTATTAATCTTTTCGAAATCTCTCAATAACTTTCTGAGATATAACCAATTAAACACGACTTCCTCTTTTTTCCCAATACTTTTACCATTAAAACTACATTACTTTTTAATCATTTTGTTTAGTCTTAGGATAATTTTTATACACGTTTATAACTACTTATAGATACGATTTGCAATAGAGCTTGTAAAACAATTTTGAGAAATCACACACTAATTTTGAGAAATCACACCACTAAAATTGGAAAAATATATATTTTTTTCGATATATCAAGTTGCTAAGACTTATAATTAATTTTTGCAACCCGTTAACTCGAAAACTAACAAATTGGATTGAAACTAACTACAATAAAGACATCAAAATGCGACTGCTTCGGTGTTTATCGTAAAATTTACTAATGGGAATAATTTTTTTTAAGCTTTTAGACAACCGAGTGGGCCGATATTGGTATCAAATAAGACGGCTGGACTAGCATAATATAAAGCACTTTGAAAATATTTTAAATTCATGATGGCCGCTACTACTGGCGTTCAACAAAATTGCGAACTATGCAAATTAAAAAAAAAAACGAAATCAATTATGACGTTAAAAATAATGGAGCAAAATGGCGTATTAAATTAAATCTTAGCTACGATGTGGTTACCATACCCATGTACATGAAGTGGATTAATAGATTCGCCACAGCACTCTTACTTGTTTTGTTTGTAAATGTGATTGATTACCTAATATACAACCTTCAATTCAACCTAGTAACTCACTAATACCACATAACTTTTTTTATATTTTAATTCGGATGATTGTCTAAGGCAGTCTTGATTCTTCAGCTGATTAATTTTTGTTTCACAAATAAATTCTTTCTCTTCTCTTACAAATGCTAAACTTTTTATTTAAAAATTTAAACAATTTCAAATTTAACTTTAAACAAAATCCACCAAAGCAACTTGTTTTTACCTAATTCTAAAAACTTTTTCTATAATTTTTTATTAATAAAACAGTAGCATGCATTATTGTGATGTTTTGACAGCATTAAATAAGGAATAGGTCCTCTCAACTGATACATTTAAATAAGAAAATACCTTAATAATGCTAATTTAAACTTTAGAGGAAAGTCTTGGCAACTCTGGTATATTCGTAAAAAGAAAAAATCCTTTAAGTAAACTGTTGTTTTATGTCGCTAATGTTATGTTATACTGTTATATCGTTTTTTATTAAAGAAAATAAAAAGCAAAATATGTTTTATTTCTTTTTCAGTTTCAAACCAAGATGCAGGCCAAAACTATCAAGTTCAGTACGTGGATACTGAGTTATACCATAGTAATTCAAGCCAATCTCAAATGTAAGTAAAATCTAAATACAATACTCTTCGACTAGGTCTCAGTTTAAATTTTAGAAAATTTAAAAACGTATATAAAAAAATTATTAATTTAGATTTAATTTTAAAAATTTCCTGACGATTTTATACAACGGAATAGCGAAAATTGAAATAATAAAATAAAATAAGAAATTTTTTATTTCCTTTTTAACTAAATTGAGTAAACCGTTTTGAGTTGCACTAAAATGTAAGTATATGTCGGGACACTACTACTTATTTATGACGCTATATCTCGAAAACTAAAAAAAAACGGAGAGCAGTTTCGTAGTTTGGCATTCATCCCAAATAACTTGAAATCAGCATTCAAATCTATACTAACAAAAGTTGACCTCAATAAACAAAGCACTAAAAATTAATTTTATTTGTTCGTTTCCTATAGAATATTACAAAATAAATCATGGTTTACTTTTAGAGTTTTTAATTAAAAGAGAAACTTAGAAATTTTTTGTCTGTGCTGTAAAATCAGTTCGCAGGTTTACACTCTAAGGCGACGGATATGTAAAATGTTTCTCAGTAATAATCAGGTTGTAATTACATAAGGTGATAGCGTAAAGGAGAGCAATTTTTGTCTCTCTTTTTTTATGTATGAAGTTTGACAATTTCTGGAAATCAGTTTTTTTAAATATGTTTTTTGACATACTCCAGAACACAAAAAAAATAGTCAGCTGGGCTGGCACAGTAATAATGTACTTTTTAAAATTAGTGTAACTTTCTTTGTTTGACGATTTGAAATTTGACAGCTGTCACATATGTTTATTCTGATTCAAGGCACATTTATTCATCAGGTAATCTTGATTCGCCAGCTGATTATTTTTTTCAACACTTATTTTAAATTTCAGCTGTCAAAATGCATAAATAAAAAACAATTCTCTCTCTTCTCTCATTTATTTCAAATGTCAAACTTCATATATAAAAAATATAAACAAAAAACTTCTCTCCGAACTGCAATTACCTGATGAATTAATATGCCTTTATTCTGATTATTAAGAATGAGAAGCGCTTTGTAAAAATATATTAAACAAAATTTAGAAAAATCTCGAAAACTTTTGAGTGATTTTCTTCGGTCGAGAAAGTGCCTCTAATGTGTAAACCATTCGAAGGGTGGTCAAGAAATTTTAAGAAACTGGTTCGGTTATGGACAGTTAAACTCCTGCGCGTTAACTTACCAGTCGTTCTTAACAATTTTAAATTTCACAAATTTAAAAGTCGAAAAAATTTAAGGGAAAAGAGTGATGACCTGTCATCAGAGCCGTGGTTGCCATTTGATTGATATTTTATTCCATACTTGATCGGAACACATCTTATTTAAGTCTCCTTTGCACCAACTGATTTCTCGTCTGAGTTGAGCTATTAGACATTAGTTTAAAGCTCTCCTAGTATCCAAAAATATACTTGTGAGAAGCTATTATAAATTAAACAAATTAAAGATTATATGCCGAAACGTGAATCAGTTGTTAAACTTGGATGAGAACTCTGATAGTGTAAATATAACATAACAAGCACTCTTACTGAGAAACCCTTTATTGCCATTATCACAAACTTTAATACAAAAGATAATTAATGCATTTTATTGTTGAATAAAAAAACCATGTAGTGTATTTGTATTTGATTTTTTTTTTCGAGTTTTAAACTAAATAAAACTGTACATAAACATGTATGTATGTATGTGTGTTTTTATATTTTTAGGGCCTATCCGTTTTGCCCCATTGGAGATTATCAAAGTGGTGGACAATCTTATTATTCAACAACATCATCGACAAACTACTCTCCATCTATACCATTAAATACATCAGCACATGCATCCACTTTGCCCTACATAGTGCCGGTGGAGGAAAGTCTACTCTTAAATACA
Organism: Phyto melanocephala; assembly: GCA_941918925.1. Lineage (NCBI taxonomy): Eukaryota > Metazoa > Arthropoda > Insecta > Diptera > Rhinophoridae > Phyto > Phyto melanocephala. The sequence goes on from OW799233.1 coordinate 183,626,850, forward strand.
TCCTCACAGTCTCATAGCAGAGATTCTCCACATAGCTTAACCGTAAGTACAAACACACATACATAAGTATGTAAATTCCTGTATGTATTTATTCGTTCATATTTAGAATTGTTGCTTTATTTGTATAGGATGTTGCATTTATACAAGACGCGCACAGTACACCACAAACGCCTACGTCCACAACTACCAATTCTGTAAATATTGGAAGTGTTAATATACAGGGGGGTAATAGCTCCAGTGGAGGCAATGCATCCCCAGAACACGAACATATCACATTAGGAAACACCAACAAAATAGCTTCAGCGACTGTAAGTAAATGTCCACCATTTTAATGCATAAAAACGCAATGAAATTGTTTAAAGTCTTAAGTATGTGTAGTGTCTGCAATATTCGTTTGCGACCCCATAATTTACAGACATGTCTGTTATTATTTTCTAAAATCTTATACATATACAATGCCGGTCAAAATAATGGCACCGATTACAATTATATTCCTATAAGAAGAACAAATAAAATATAAAGACTAACTGTCGTAGTCATAAAAAATATTTTAGCAATTAATTATTAAAATGGTCTTTTTCAATGGAAAAGGTGCCAGTGTTAACAACCTCATTCAGTTTACAGCGAAAACGTATAAAACATAATGGCTGTAGTATAATTATTGGGCTGTTTTTCATATCAAGGTGTGGGTACCATACATTTCATAAAAACAACAATGAATGCAGCCGTATGTGTAAAACAAAATGCCAATTATGTAGGTCTTTCAACAAGAAAAATAATAGTCCAATAATAACAGGGAAACGGCAAACAAGTGGTTCATTGAAAACTAAATTAGTGTGAAGGTATAGCCCGTACAGTCGCCGGACTTGAACCCCATTAAAAATCTTAAGGCAGACGTAAAAAAGTCTGTATCTGTGATGAAACTAATAAGTACAAGTAAGGCATTTGGAAAGTTGGAAATGAAATATGGAATTTCATTCCTGTAGAAAGACGTCAAAACTTATCAAATTCGGCGGTAAGTGCTATTATTTCGACCGATTAATTTTAGTTAGTTTTTCCATGAATTAATTGACGTTTTAAAGACCTTGAAATAAATAAATATTTTTTGTTATTAAATCAAACTACATATGTACATCACAGGATTTTTTTATTGTGTTTTGGATGAAATCGAAACATTTTACAAGATTTACCAAAACTTTTAAATTGGTGCTTTTATTTGCTGTACATATGTACATACATACATATGTATGTAAAAAGAAAAATCAATTAAAATAAATAAACTTTTTCAACCCCCTCATTTGTTGTGCCGACCAGCATGTACAATAGTATAAAATTTTTAGAAATATTCGGATGGAAACAGGTTTTGCAACCAGTAAAATCGATTTAAAAACTACTGAGATATAAACAAACTCGACTGCCTTTTTTTCTAAAACTTTTTAGAAAAAAATCAAGTTTTTTCAGCTCTCAACTGATAAGCAGGCATGTTTGTTTCATTTTATGTGAATGATATATTTTTAATGTAGCACATAGAACATTTTAAATTGATCGGTCAAGAATCGGCAAAGGTATAAGTAAAACGTCATGTTGAAAAAAACAAAAATAAAAATTACTTCTTGAATATGATGGCAGCACCATTTATTGCCAGTGATAGTCTCAAATGTTTTTCGTAAGAAAACCTGCTAAATCAGTTCGAAACTGAGATATAAGAATCTTGTAACGTATTACGTTCCTATACTATAATTCTGAGGCTTGGAGCTAAAAGGGAAAATATCAAAATATTTACTTTTGAGAAAATTTGAATTGAAGTTTAACTTTTTATAAGCTTTCATAGTGACATTGGCCAGCATTTAATCTTTGAAGCTGTTTTGGGTTAAGTATGACTTAAGCTGTTTTACCAGTATGAAAAAGAGCAAGAAAACAAATCTAATGCAATGATTAACTCAAAAGAGCAAAAAAGTGGCATTGGCCCTTTTAGCTCCAAGCCACAGAATTAAAAGACTGAAATGAAAACAAGAAAATAATTAAATAAATAAAATTAAAATACAACTGCCTTTGTTTTTTAAACAAAAAGCAATTTTTTCAGCTTTATGAAAACTAACAAAGCTATTTCCTAAATAAGTGCAAAAATTAAATTTTTATTAATTACTAGCTGACCCGGTCCGTGTTGTTGGCCCTAAGCAAACATAAGTCTTGTATTACCACACGATTTAAATTGAGCTTTTAACGAAATTTACGGCCTTCAAATAAAAATCCATGGAATACCTATCATAAAGTTTTTTACAGAATAACTTACATATGGTGTAGGCATGGGCTCCATCTAAAAAGAAAACATAAACATATTTAAGGCAAATTGGAAATTATATTTATTTATTACTTCAGCCAGCGGAGAGACAATGTTGTTTTTTGGTTGTTTTTTTTTTTTTTTTGTAAAAAAGTTTTAATTTTTTGGCGTGCCAACTCGGGAGCAAGCCATATACAACTGGCCGTGTAAAAAACATTAATTGGCTTTGTGCTTTGTTGATGGTAATAGCAATGGCAACACGCAAAGGGAATTTGAGCCGCTTGAATTGGAATGGTAAATCGTTGAAAATCATCGGAATTCGTGGAATAAGTACGTCTTCGCATTTGAATCTGTCACCGATGATTGATGCCTCGATTAAATTTGGTGAACAGTTTTTGATGGTCAATCTGGTTCCGTTGCATAACTTTGTTGCGTTTAAGTTGCGAATAAGAATAACCGGTGAGCCAACCTTTAATGTTAGTACATGTGGTGGCATTCCGGGTGGTTACAATGAATTCAAAAATTCAGTGGGATAATTGACGGCTTATTCTTCATCCACTACTGTGTCGATCGATTTGTATTTAATTAATTTGCCGGGCAGTTTTAATTTAGTTTGCTCATTGAGTTGTAAATATTTTTTGTAAATAAACCGAAAACTCGGATTTTTGAATGCAACATTTTGAAAGTTTTAAAATTTGTAATTGGATCATTATTAACATAGGTTTTTTGTAAATATCTTCGGAACTACATGACCGATTTAAGAGTTTGATATCTCGTTTTGGAAAACATGACAACGGCTTTAAAACAAAATAAAAAAAATCAAACAAAATAAATATATGTATATGTCATTGGTGGTGCAATATGAAAATTGGATTTTGCCACAGTGTCACCCGCTTAAATATTCTGAAGATTCCCTGAAAATTTCATCAAAATCGGTGTAGCCGTTTTGGAGTCCATACGTTACATACATACATACATCCTATCCTATTTTATTTTTTATTAATTATTTGAAAAACAATTGATCAAATCGGTCTATGAACGGTAAAGATAGTTGAAAAAAATTTTTATCATAAAATGCAAGGTTAAGATCGTAATTAACTTTCAAGTAAACTACTTGTTGTTTTAACACAGCTTGCTCTCACACGTACAAACTAAAGTTTGCTGGTGAGAAGTTTTCAGATAGTTTTTTTTATACCCTTCACACAGTGAAAAAGGGTATGTATAGGTTTGTCATTCCGTGTGAAATTTCTACAATTTTTATTTCCGACCCCATAAAGTATATAGTATTTTCTGAAAGCTTATGAATAGGGGAGTCGATTAAGCTCTGTCAGTCTGTCCGTGTGTATATTGAAATCAACTTTTTGAAGCCCCCCGATATCGCCTGGACCTGGGTGAGGTATTAAAATATCAGAAATATTCGGGAGTAGATCGGCATTGAAAATAAACATCGGTACATAAACAACTGAGATATGAGCAAAAAACCACGACCACCTCGATTTTTTTTTCACAAAAACATACATACATACAAACGTGTATACTAGTTAGAGTAAACGTGGAATCCCAGCTGAGCCAAAAAAAAATTTTTTTTTATTTTTTTTATATTTTTTTTTTATTTTTTTTATGTTTTTTATTTTTTTTTTTTAAACGTACATACGTAAATTTATAATTTTACAATTGGATGTTTTTATATATGTATGTATGTACGTATTTCATATGGGATGAATGGTGATACAAACTACTGTTATTGCATGACTACACTTTGTGAAGGGTATATAAGATTCGGCACGGCCGAATATAGCACTCTTACTTGTTTTATAAGAAATCTGCAATATCGAACTTTAAATTTAAACACAAAACTTTTTTTCAGCTTTTAGATAACTGTAAGACCGTTATTGTAATTTACTAATTGCTTAAGCTAGGAAATATGAGACATATTGAAAAATGTAACTACACTTTAACCTAAAATTGTCCGATAAGCTAAACTAATCTTTAAATCCACTTTTAAAGAACGATTTTGAATTTCATACACTAGATTTTGCACTGCCGAAAAGAGCACTCTTACTGCTTTTTTATACATATTTTCTTGAAATAAAAAGTTAAAAATATTTTTCCTTATTTAAGATTAAATGGCTCTCACGTAATTATGAAACTGCTGAAGGTGTCAGTTTGCCACGTTCAACATTGTATAACCATTATATACAACACTGTAATGAGAGCAAAATAGAGCCTGTAAACGCAGCTAGTTTTGGTAAACTAATACGATCCGTATTTTCGGGACTAAGAACTCGACGGCTGGGTACGCGTGGCAATTCAAAATATCATTATTACGGAATACGCATTAAACCAGAATCGATTCTTAATCAAATTCTTGACGAGAAGCCAGCATTTCAAACACAAATTACAAATTCTGTTCATATGACTTCAAATCAAAGTCAAAATCCCATGACACCCTGCAGCTCAAGTCCAATGGCTGGAACATCTAATACACTACATACAAGTGGTACTAATGCAATCGGCAATAATATACTGCACAATAGCCGCTATTCAAAAAAGCCTCATACTTTCAAATCGGAAACACATGAATCCTGTGGACAAGTAAGTAAAAATAAATATTTTCTTTAACCATACAAAAATGCATACATACATTTTTATGTATGTTTTATTTGCATTAGTAGACCATTCCGGGGGCTTGCATTGCCCACCCCAGAATTGTTCTTGCCTCCGCCAGAATTTTAATAATTAAACATTTTTTGCCTCCCTTACAAATGTATGTACTTATGTATGCATGTTAAAATACTATTCTGAAATCGTCCTTTTTAAATAAGTATGAATGTAATTGCGATCGTATATTTACGTTGTTTGAATGTTTTTATATATGTAGTTCCTAGGTGATGGTAATGGCGCGATACCAACATTTCCCACAATTGAACTGGACAACACTTTTGATAGTGAGCTAAATCAGGAGGATGTCGAAACCTTCCGATCGATGTACCGTGAGCATTGCGAGAATTTTTTAGACGCTGTACTGCACTTAGAATTCAATACAATCGAGTTTTTGTGGAGAGATTTTTGGCGTGAAAACAATAATTTGGATGAGTGCAGCGAAGACGATAAATATTTAACAAAAACAAAATTATATTTAATGTGTCATTGTTCGGGAGTTCAGAAATTCGTGCGCGAGGTGAATATAGTTGTGATTCATCGAGACAATCGATGTGCATTTTTAAATGCCTTCAATTATTATTTTCAGATTGACTACCAGTTTTATCAGAATATAGTAGATGTTATCATACCAGATGTACTAAGATCAATTCCAAATTCATTGACGCAGGCCATTAGAAATTTTGCTAAAAATATGGAAATCTGGTTATGCGAATCAATGGTCGGGGTTCCAGAGCGTATGGTACAAATAAAATCATCAGCAGTTTCAGCATTCTGTCAAACATTGCGACGCTACACATCCCTCAACCACTTGGCACAAGCAGCCAGGGCAGTACTCCAAAATAGCGGCCAAATATCACAAATGTTAAGTGACCTGAATCGCGTTGATTTTCACAATGTCCAGGTAATTGTATTGTCAACAATAAGCATTAAAAATTAATGTTTTAAAAGTTAAAAGTACATATGTATGTACAGAATTCTATACTAAAACCTTGCTGTTAACTTAGCGTAAAAATAGTAATAACTAAAAGTGCTTAGTCTAGATTTTAGATTTAGGTCCATTAGTACAACTTTTCGTTAGTTAAATGTAGAATTTTGTGGGCTTATCAATAAAACAACTTTAGTTTAACCTAATCTTTTGCTTAATTTATTGTTTACTTTTGAAATAAAGTAAAGTTGTCAAATTTGATAGCTTTAACCTATTTTCGACGCCATCTTTGATTTTAATTTATACATAATTAGTTGTATTCTGCTACTTAAGCTGTTTTAATTTGATACCCATATTGATGGGGTTGAGAAAAAAGTATCTGTCATTTATGGCGCCATCTTAAATTTTAACTTCTTTATAGTTTACTGTATTTTACTGGTAAACTAAAAACCATATATGCGCCATTTTGCTTAGAATGCAAACTTGGATTTTATCATTTAATACACTACTTACTGTATTCTAATGGTCAAGCTCTTTCCCAGCAAAAATATTTTCGAATTTTGTAAGCAGTGTAGACTTTAATCCCTTACCGTATTGCATCCATGGAAATGCTTATATTGTTTGCATACCAGACAAAGTATGTCTTATGTACTGCTTATTATTTCAGCAGTGAAAAAAGAGAGACTTATTTATTTCAGTAGTATTTTTTCATATTTCTTCCTTACCTATCTGCTACCTTTTTCCACAGTGTCTAAGAGGAAGGTATGTTAAAGCTATTTCTGGTAGGAATGAAATTAGCATTTATTAATTGCAAAAAAAGAGTTCTGCTAAGTGGGACATCTCATAAAAAATCATCATCAAGTAGGTAAGCACTAAGGAAGCTATTCAAAAAGCGCTTTTTGATAATAAAGTTTTGTTGGTGTTTCTTTTTTGTTTGCACATACATATATCAGAAAGTTATGGAGCGATTGTGCTGGATTTCAATAGCGATTCATTCTCGAATATTTGCAAAAGATCGACACCACATACAGAACTGTGCTACATGTGAGGGCTTCCAAAAGTTGATTTCATGTAACAGACATTCGCTACACAATCTACTCCCCTATTCATAAGCTTTCCGAAAAAAATTATACTTTATGGGGTCGGTAATGAATATTGTAGAAATTACAAACAGAATTACAAAGCTTTATATACCTTTGGGCACCACAGGTGAGGGGTATAATAACAAAGTTAGAATATTTTATAAATTTTTTAGGGTCTCGATGTTGAATTTATGTGTGTCCTTAATAGATATGTACATACATATGTATGTAAGTTACTATAATATATATATTTTATATATGTAGGAACAAGCCGCTTGGGTATGTCAATGCGAGCCAGCCATAGTACAACGTTTGGAAAATGATTTTAAAACCGCCTTGCAACAGCAAAGCTCTTTGGAACAGTGGGCTGCTTGGCTTCAGGTTGTCGTAGAATCAGCTCTACAAGATTATTGCGGAAAGCCTGGCTATGCAAAAGCTGCTCGACAATTCCTTTTAAAATGGAGTTTCTATAGTTCAATGATAATTCGAGATTTAACGCTGCGATCTGCATCCAGTTTTGGAAGTTTTCACTTAATACGTCTACTATATGATGAATACATGTTCTATTTGATCGAACACAAAATCGCGGACGCCCATCAGAAAACTGCAATTGCAGTTATTTGTGATCTAAAGGTAATAATAATTAAAATAATAATAATAATAATAATAATAATAATTAAAATAATAATAATAATAACACATACCATTAAAATAAAATAGGAAAGAAAGAATTTAGTACATTTTATCAAGTCGTTATGTTTGTATGTAAATATTTTTCTAACCATTAATTTGTGTCGAATAATTTTTTTAATTTTTTTACAAATTAGAGCTGCGTATTTTCAAATCAAATAAAACTTATCGAATACGCAACCTTTGAAATATAAAACTAAAAAATAAAATTGTTTTTCATGACACTTTAGTTGATAAGTGGTGAATTCACAAGAAGTGCTATCATGTTGTTTTGTCATGAATTTCCAAAACTTTTAGATGATTAAAGATCATTTTATTGTTAACGTAATAATTGAAAAACATTTATCATAGAGCACACCTTGTAAAGTCACCGAACATTTTTACATAAAACACTCGACCATCAATTTATCTATTTTTCATTGCAGCATAAAGAAGTGGAATTCGATTTTGGCTATCAACTGGAATATATTCCTTCTGATGGTGTTGTCAATGAGCGTGGACCGAAACGAATGAAACACGAATGAGTTAGATACACCATCCATATCTAACGATCGAAATTCACAAATAATTTAAATGTAGAATAAGAACTAAATATATCGATACCAAAAAGTAAATATTTAACCCGTAAAAAGCCAAACTTTATACAAGGGTTTTATAGCCAGTAAATATTTATTTTGTTTACTTCTTAAAAAAAAATTCACAACGTTTTTATATTAAAGTAACTGTGAACTGAAAATGTTGATAGTTATTTAAGCTGGTAATAATAAAAGAAACAAAAAAACTATGTCTGTATATATTCCAGGTAAATTTTTATACCAAATGATAATGTACATGTACAGGGATGAATTGATAGATACGCCTCTTGCGCCGATACGATACAGATGATAAAAAAATTAAGGAAATTCAATCAATTATACAAAATTGCAGCGTAAGAGATTATTAGCATTTCAAATTAATATTATTGGTATTATTAAAGTCGGATATTATTAGGTATATCTAGAACGTGTTTAGCAGAACCAACAGCTTAGGATGAAAAGAATTCTCTAATAATTTTTTTTCACAATCGATAAAAGCTTCAGAACTCGTACCAGGTTTAGAAAGTGAACGTGTCTGCAATATTTTCGTGAATACAGAGTCACCTTAAGGGTAAATAATAATATGTAGTAGACTTTCGTTAAAATATTCGAGCATGCTTTGGCTGTTGCTATGAGAATGTGAAAATCCCACAAATTTAAATCAAAAGCACGGTGCATTGTGTATAGTTAAGCAGTTTGAAGAACCGAGCTCTTCTTAATGTTTAGTCACAAAAAACTAACGTTACGAGATCAAAATTTTATATTTTTGTTAATTAAAACTAGTCGAACCTGGATAGCTCAATGTCTTTGTATTTCTGTAATTGAAAGATATGGGGTGTTTATAACTCCGATCAAACTTGAAATTGTAATAAAAGTAATTAATTAAAAAAATTTTATTCAAAAGATAATAGTATTTATTATCATGTGAAACTGTACAACCAATTTTAAGTCATTTTTTTGAACATTACTGACCATTTGCCAAAATCGACTTTTCGCTTAATTTTAATTTTAAATAAACTTATGCTTGCGGTCGTCATCTTGTTAAAACCACATCTCACCTGGACAACATCAACCATATTTTTAAACACAAAATCATTGACTGGGCACAATTTGTATTGACAGTAGCGCTAATTCCAGCTTAATTTTGTTTAAATAGGGTTCAATGATGCCACCATACTAAAGGGTAAATTTTTCTAGATGCAATAATGTCTGTAGGGTCTGTTATTGATTAGTCTGATTAGTCTACATATGCGGAAATTTTATTTATAACAAAACTTACTAGTCAAAGCCTGTCCACATGACAGTGAACTTTCTTGTAGATTCTATCGGGCTAAAAAACCCCTATAAATTACAATATTATTAGTTTAAATCAACATAGGCCGAATTCATACGGCGTTGAGAACCCATCTAGCTCGCATGAAATTGTCTGAGGAAACGACATGTAGAGCATGCGAGGAAGAGGATGAGACTTTGGTACTACCTCTGCCATTGTCTTGCGTTTGGGCATATTATACGCGAAAATTTTACAGTGGATACTATGCCGAACTTGGAATACCTGGGGAACTCGCACTAGAGATCCATAAGGAATTACATTGAGGGGACTGGGTTCTTGAACTAGTCCGTTATTTACGGAAAATTATGATTACGGTTTTTGTTTGGGAATTCCGTTTTCCATATGGAAAGTAGTTGTATTTTGATGTCTATGTCTGTAACTGCCTGTTCAACGATGTCGAAAGAAAACACAAGCGAACTTTCATTCGTACAAATATATTGAAAACAACAACAAAACCTAAAAATTTGTTTTTGTTTTCAACGTATTTGTACGAATGAAAGTTCGCTTGTGTTTTCTTTCGACATCGTTGAACAGGCAGTTAGTTTTTAATTTGTTTAAGGATGCCTTGAGAGTTATATTATATCCCTAAAAAGTAATTAATTGATTACATACATAAATACAAAAAGTATGGAGCGATTGTGCTGGATTTTAATAGCGATTCATTCCCGAATATTTTTAAAAGATTAATACTATATACGGACAGACGGACATTACTCAATCTACTCCCCTATTCATATGCCTTTAGAAAAAATTATATTTTAATACTTTATATCACCACAGGCGAAGGGTATAAAAATAAAATTACTATATGAACGATGAGAGAAAATCTTACAAACGAAAGGTAGTTTTCGGTTTCACATTATCCACAGAAATCGTAAAAAGAATGCAATTTATTAACGACCTTATATTAGACAAGTATTTATTTTTTCTTTTAGATTTTGTACAAATGTATTTTGTTTTTAATTTCTATCAAAAGGAGTTAAGTTTTTTTTTTAAATGTACGACATAATACAGTATGAAAGTATTTTTCAAATTGTTGAAATGTTTGGGTCCAGGTTGTTTTTAAACCGTGTAATCGTTTTTGCAAACTTTTAAACCCATTTTTGTTTTTGGAGTCCCCATTACACCAGTATAAAAAATTAACTCAATTTAGGATTTTGGTGAAAAAAATTTTTAAACTTTAACCACCAACAGAAAATGTTGTAGCTACGCTAATGTTCAAATACAACTTTTCGATAGAATCGGTAACGAAAATTTCAATTTCCAAAACACAATTGCACCTTTAAAAAAAGTTTAGTTTTTTATTATTATTATTATTATTATTATTATTATTATTATTATTATTATTATTATGTAGTATAAAAATGTAAAATTAAACAAAAAAAAAACAAGATGCCAAAAATAGTAATAACCGTCCAATAAGAAATTAAAACTAAAAGGAATAATGTACATAGGAAGTGTGTGTGTGTATGTTTAATATGTACATTCATAATAAAGCAACAAAATAAATATAAGGAAAAAGCATTCGTATTTTTTGTGTTTTAAGACTTTAGTAACTCATAAAACAAATTGTGTATATATTTACAGACATTGTTATTTTCTTAAGCATAATTTGCAAACAAATATTTCTGATATCTAAGCCGACAGACGGGCGAACAATGTATGTATGAGTTTTTAAATTTGGGACTAATGATCCAAGTTGAGACTTAAAATTATGTATATGAACGAACCAAGTGTATGAATTTTAATTTTGGTAAATTGGGTACCATTGATCCAAGTTTAGATTATCTAAATCTAAAAGTAATTTTCTCATTTTAATAGTAATTTTTGCATTTATTGGCTTTATGAATTTAAAACTTGAAACTTAAGAACTGTAGTGCGATTCACGAAATCGTTATAAAACGTAAACAACAATTTTATCGATTTCGTTATTCGGTAACATATTTTAACGACAGTTATTTTTATGTTGTTTATTTTATCGACAAGAAATCAAACGTGTCTATGGTGCACTTTTTTGACAAACATGCCACTTTATTGCAATAGTTGTCGAGTATCGTTAAACAATTTTAAGTGAATCGCATTATTGTTAGTGCAAACTAACTAGAATAGTGGGTATATTGCTAGTGTTTAATAAGTTAAGTAAATGAAATAAATGTATGTATAATAAAATATATATGTATGTAAATAAAGTAAAACATTGAGTTTCATTAGTAATTTGATTAGATTTTCGTCAAATTATATGTATGTATTTATTTATTTATTTTTTAATTTCTGCAAAAAAAATCTATAGGATCAGTCGATTAGAATCATATGTGCTCTCCTCCGAGAAAAGGGACCTAGTGTGTTGAAAAACGGGTTACACATATATGTATGTATGTATGTATGTATATGTATGCGGGGTTAAGGGTATAAAAAGTAGAATATCTGATGAAAACCGTTCGTTTTCAAATCGAATCATTTTGCAAAGGTCAGATGCATTTTGATCGATTTCCAAATACAGTGCCACCTCGCTTAACGCAACCCTCGATTATTGCAACTCGTAAATTATTGGCAATGTTGATCAATTTGTCATTTTTATTTAGATTTTTTAGTTTTAGATTAACCGCTATTCCAAGAATACTGAAATATGCAAGTTGCACTTGTTTTTTGTATATATGTATATACTCAGTTGAAAGAATCTCTTTCCGTGAAAGTTTGTTCTATTTACATTGAATAAAATGCCGGTGATTACAAAATTTGTAAAACTTTCAATTAAACAAAAAAGTGATATTCGTAATAAGCTTGAAAGGGGCATATCTGTAAAAGTGATTTACGATGAATATACATAAGTGCACAAATCAACAATATCCAGAATTGAAAAAAAAAACTGCATTAAAGAAATTCGTTGCAAATGCTGATTATGGACCAGGCAAGCTTGTGAATATCCACAAATGGAAAAGGATTTGTACAAGTGGTTTATGAAGCCATATTAAATCATAAAAGAGAATTTGCGCCCTAAAAAATTGAGACTCGGTTATCGCAACAACCAAGGTTTTCTCAGCGGCTAAAATTTCTATTAGATGCGTTAAGCGTGGTTGCACTAATGCAACTATTAATTTTCCTAATACAATATAGTTAATACAAAATTTACAATAGCAATTTTGTTAACGAAAAACAAAAGGGAGTAGGTACGGCGTACATACATTCATATATTTATTACAGAAAGCTGCACTAAAAAAACGTATTTATATTTTTAACTTTGCAGATTGTTTTTTCTAGTGTTGTTGTTGTAACAGCTCTGCTGTCGACAAAGGTCCCATTTCGTAAAAAAATGGTTATAAATGATTCAATGATTCGGTCTTAATTATAGGTCAAGATTGTACAAATTAGTGTGCCTGTTGGTACAATTTAAATGTACTGTGTCGAAAGGGTTTTGAAAGCATATAGGACACCGATTTAGAGTTCCGGAAACAATTCGCTTACGATAGAATCTAAGTAAGCTGCTTCATAGGGCTCTAAACTGTGCCAATCTGGACGGGGTTTGCCTCTCATTATCCAAAGCTCAAGACCCTACAGCAACGGTTGCCATTAATGGCATCAGAACCGCCGCTTGATGGAATAAATTTTGGACATTTCTCAGGGACATTCGATCGACGTTGGGTGGGTGACGATAGGGCCGAAGGTCTTTCCGGATATGTCTGAGAGGTGGTTATAACAGCACCAGATGATGATTGGAAGGACTCGGTTGGATAAATTTCATTAGGAACTGCTTGATCAGTATCACATTGTGTTGTCTAACCGACAGGATCCTGGTTTCCTCATGCAAGTGATTCAAATTTGTCATTCCTCCTCATGCAAGTGATTCCACATTTGTCAACCGACTGCAAAACGGAGTGCATTATTATGGGTCGTCTGTAAACCACGCCACTGGTTGTTACTTAAGGCCATGACTTGTGTGTTCAGAAAGTATAATAGTGTGGACAAAAAGTGCACATATGTGACCGATTTTTTTACAAGTGTTTCAGATTTGATAATCATTTGGAAATTTTCAATAAAAGGTAGTTTCTATGCGATCAGAGTTGCTTTTTGTAAGCAAGTTAATAGTGGCATCCACTAAAATTGTATTGCCTTTTTGTATTTTATCTAAAAACAACAAATTTTTATTCCATTTCAAATCGACTCGCTTTTGAAATCGACTACCACTACAAATGTACCTCATTGACCCTCCCACTCGACCACAGCCTTCGAAAGTTTCTCGAACATTTCTCGGGGAAAACACTCGATGTCGACTATCGAGCGCGAATCGAAAATGAGCTCCTAGAGCTCACCTGTCGCTCAGTTTGTGGCAGCAGATCTTTCGATGTCGAGTGTTCGTTAACGATATCAATAACGAGTTTTTAGCGATATCAAAAGCGAGTTATAATAAACATCTTTTGCAATTCGATCTATATATCAAAAAACTTTCATTTTCGATATCGCCAAATATTCGTTTTGAATATAACTGACGATACTTCGATATCGAAGGATTTGTTTCATTCCATTTTGATTCTAATAAAAAATATTTTTGAAATTTTTAAAAAACTTAAATTTTTTTATTCACATCAAAATTTTATACGCTATGTAATTATAACAAATACAATTATAAAAATTATGTAATTATAATAATTGTGTATTTATAATATATGTTATTATAATAATAAATACTTATATAAATTATAAGAAGTATTTTAAAAAATTCAAATCTTTTCTGGCAATAGTTTATTATATTCGTGATCGATTTTTTGGCTTTTGTATTTTGAAAATTTGACCAACCTGTCGTGTGCATATTGAAAGTGCTTTTGGGATATCTTGTCAAAGTCTTCATCGTTAAGAGCAAATTTGTTCTTAAATGAATCTATGAAAATAAAATTAAATAAAATATATCAGTTACTTCAAATGTCAGATTAACCTACTTCGAATAGCTAAAGTTATGCGGGATCCTCTAATGCATTTCTTACTGCTAGTTCCTCGCCATGAGAAATGCTCGGCAAGTTGATCAGAAAATATCCTTCTCCAACAGTTTCGAATAAATTTGTCGAACGACTTTTCACCTGATAAACACAGTTCTTTAACCTTAATAAACAAAACAGAATATCTAGTCATTCATAGATTCATATGTTACCATAACAATCGAATTACACATTTTGCACTTACAAATTCTTTGAAAGTTTCCTCAAATTCCAATTGGGTTTCAAAATCGTCGTACTGTTTCATAGATAATAAAGGCTGTCGGGGAACAACATGTTCTACGCACGATACAATATCTCCATATATCTTTGTTTTTATGGTTGAAACTTCGATTCGAATGGATATCATTTCAGTGGTAAGGCGGTCGAGTTTTGAATGCAGAGAATTTTGGCGCTCGTTCACTTTTTGTAAAAGATTGAATATTTCTGAAATAGCAAAACGATTATTAAATTTAAATTTTATATTAAATATTTTTACCAATATTTATATATTGTTAGTAATACACACCTGTTAATTGACTGCTGTTATTATTGTTAATTATGGGTCGTTCAGAGCAAGCTATTATTTGGCTATTGTCATTAAAATTTAGATTTGACGGCTGAGTGAAGAGCTCCGTATAGACAGTAATTTGCTCATTGCTATGTTCTATAGATTTATCAGTCATTTTTATCTAAAAATGAATTAGTGGGATAAATATATGGTTCGATTCATTTTTAAAATAGCACATTTTCCCGCAAATGTCTTCAATTTGATGGTGTCTAAATTCATTGTTAAACTGAATATTATTTGAACAAAATATTCCAATTAAAGCTGAACTTATCGGATAAATAAAAAATGGTTGAAGATTAACAACTAATTTGCTAGATAAAATATAGCTCGAATTAGTTTTTTCTATTTTAATAATTTTATATATTTCATATTGATCTCCTTTTATAAAATAAAAGGAGTTGGGGCCATTTAAATCAAAGTAAAAGTTTTTGTAATTTTTAAAATCAGTTTGAATTAAAGTTAATATTTTAAAGTAATAACACTTTTTGATGTTTTTTTTTTCTATTTACTATTTTTATTTAACTTTTTAAACACTGAATTAAAAGTAAACCACCGATCACAAAAAACTATGACTGAATAATAAATGACTTTCAATTTTTTTATTCTTTTGCTTGCAGAAATTAACAACCGTTACTTTTTTTGCTTTTGCAAAACCTGTTTATAATGTCATTTACAATATTATTTACGAATCTTTCGCGATGGTAAGGCGAAAAAAATTTCTTGTTGCTGCGCTTCTAAAAGCAAAAGCAATGAAAATAAAAATTCCATGTTGCAAAATAAAACAAAAAAGTTCGAGAATTTATCGAGAAATGTTTAATGTTGCGAACATTCACTTTTTTCAAAATTCTCGACATTTACTCGAATGTTTATTGTAAAAAACAATCGAGAATGCTTCGATGTTACGAACGTTCACTTTTCTTTTGAATTCTCGATAATTTCTCGTATATTTTTCTTTCGAGAAAAGTTCGCTTTAGCGAACCTTCACTAATTCTCGAAGCTCAGGTCGAGTGGGCTAATTGACTTTTTTAACGTTATTTTTAACGGTCCCAAATTTTCCAAAATAACATGCACTTATTCTATTTTTTTTAATAAACAAGTAAGAGTGCTATATTCGGCCATGCCGAATCTTATATACCCTTCACAACGTGTAGTCATGAAATAACAATTGTTTGTATCACCATTCATCCCATATGAAATATGTACATACATATATAGAAACATGCCATTGTAAAATTAAAAATTGACGTATGTATGTCAAAAAAAAAATATAAAAAAAAAATTAAAAAAAAAAATAATTAAAATATAAATAATAAATATAAAACAAAAAAAAAAAAAAAACAAGTAAGAGTGCTATATTCGGCCATGCCGAATCTTATATACCCTTCACAACGTGTAGTCATGCAATAACAGTGGTTTGTGTCACCATTCATCCCATATGAAATACGTACATATGTATGTACATATAAAAAACGTACATATATAAAAACATCCCATTGTAAAATTAAAAATTAACGTATGTATGTTAAAAAAAAAATAAAAAAAAAATTTTAAAAAAAATTAAAAAAAAAATTAAAAAAAATAATTAAAATATAAATAATAATAAATACAAAACAAAAAAAAAAATTAAAAAAAAATAATGAAAATATAAATAATATATTAAATACAAAATAAAAAAAAAATATAAAAAAATAAAAATAAATTTTTTTTGTCTCAGCTGGGATTCGATCCCACGTTTACTTTAACCAATATACAAGTTTGTATGTTGTTGTTGTAATGTTGTTTTTGTGATAAAAAAATCGAGGTGGTCGTGGGTTTTTGCTCATATCTCATTTGTTTATGAACCGATGTTTCTGATTTTCAATACCGATCTACTCCCGAATATTTCTGATATTTTAATACTTCACCCTGGTCCCAACTATTTCGGGGGCTTCAAAAAGTTGATTTCAACATACACACGGACAGACGGACAGTGCTTAATCGACTCCCCTATTCATAAGCTTTCAGAAAATATATACTTTATGGGGTCGGAAATGATTTGAATAACAAGGGAGAGAGAATTTTACATTTTCGAAGTCAGCTGTTTGCTTTTGCTGTTTTGTTTTGACAAAATATTTGCTTATAATTTTTAGCGTAAAAAGAATATTCGTAAATAATAAAAAAAAATTGTTATAAGTGAACCAAAATGTTGAGTGTAGCGTTGATAATAATAATAGCTGAAGTAGAAAACTCTGAAGCACAAGAATAAGCAAAGGGTAGAAATGAAAATGCTAAGTGACGCCAGCAACCCACTTGAGTTACCGCACACTTTCTAAATTTTACTTTTGGAAGGTTAGAAAAATATTACAGAGTAAATAAACCGGCGTTCAAATATCTGTTGGACGTGGTAAGGTATTCAGACCAAACGTAAGTCCTTTGCAATTTCTCCAATCGTGAAATTAAGTGCGACTTTCCGCTTCTTTGCTGAAGGTTTGTACCAAACGGGTATTGGTAAAGATTACGGTGTTTCTGTGGCTCAGTGTAGTGTTAGCAAAGTTCTGCAGAAGTTATTAATATATAAGGAACATTTACGCCCAATGTAGATAACTTTCTGCAGAACTGAAGTGCAAAAACGGAAGGCTGCGTTAGCTCTTTATGTGAAGTATGGCATTCCAAACGTTAATGGATGTGTTGACGGAACTCAAAAAATTAAAGGCTGAGGATTCAGTACGTTGATGCCTCACATCCCGGAGCGTGCCACGATTCATTTTTTTTGGAAATCTGGCGAATTGCGTGCTCACCTTGAGCAAGAATACCTTAGAGGTGGCAGCAATTATTGGCTTCTTGGTAAAGTTTTGAATGATAACAGACAATTTATAAATTAAGCATGCATTTTTTCTAGGAGGCTTATAGATGCCCACTGGACGAGTCTGTTGAAATAAAATTCACTCCAAGTGTTGAAATGTGGTTGAACGCATTAATGGTGTTTTAAAAAATAGATGGTGGTGCATTCTTGGTGCTAGACAGCTGCACTACGCTCCAAAAAAGGCTGCTAAAATAACAAAATTCTGATGTGCGTTGCATAACATCTGCATTTATTTTAAATGCAATGCTGAAGTAAACTATGTAGAAAATTTAGATTTTTTGAGCGTTTAGGATAATAATGTGGTATCCTTAGCCTCACCACAATATTTATCCATTGCCCAAAATATTAGAAAAAATATTGCGAACAATCTCTAAAAAATTTCTGTAATAAAGCTATTTCTTATATTTATTCATTTTATTAATAAATATAACATTTTATTAAAAAAATTTAATATCTTCAAAAATAAAAAACAAAAAGATAAATAAAAATTAAAATTATTCTAAAACTAAAAAAACAACTCATTATTCTGCTTCCTGTTTGTTGTTTTTGTCCTAAAACACAATAAATTACAATATTTATCACATTTTTTTTATAAAAGAATATTAAATACTTACATTTTTGTCACAACTCCCTTTGAATTTGTTGGCGGATTTTTTCCCAAAATTTGTTATTACATTCTTTAATTACCTTTCGTAATACCTACTTTTGTCCCAGGGAACTGTTTCCCAATTACGAAGTTCATTTAGAATAAGGGAAAAGGGAACAAATTTCCCCGGGAGAAATTATTTAGAATAGGGGAACAGGGAATAGGGAAAAAATTCCCAGGGAATTGTTATTTAGAATTGGGGTGATTAATAAGAAAGCATTTTGAGAAAAATTTACTTAAAAATAATTTTGTTTCAACAAAACTACGGTTTGCCGCATTAGAAACAAATATTTTTTCTTTAATACGTTGTTTTATTTGAGCACACTTTTTAAACTTTCACTTCCAACACTTTGTTATTTCCATTCTTCACAAGAATCTTAAATGGGATATATGGGCTTTTTGCAAAAAAATTTAACTTAATCTAGAACTTAAGAAGTTTTATAGCGAGCGCACAATTTCAACTAAATTTTTTTCCTGTCCAAAAGAACCGATTTTCGTGCACACCCCGTTATTTTTAGAAAACCACAAAATGAATTATAACAAACCACTGACTGCCAAACAATACTTACTGGGAAATATGTTGTAAAGAATAGCATAAAAAGAAAACAATATTTTAAATTCTTTGTTTTGTATTTATGAATATACATATAAATATATTTTATTTTTTAATATTTTTTTTTTTTTTAATTTTTTAGTCTAGAATTTAAATATTAGTATATGTACATACAAAAATAGGATTAAAGTTTTTTTTTTTTAAATAGATGTATGTATTTTTAGGGACTAATTTTAATTGTAAATATGTATGTATATGTATATAAAAAATGGTTTATATTCGTTTTATTGTTTGTACTTTATTGCATGCTTATCAATAAAGATGAAAGATTCACAATTTTTAAACAAAAATTTATTGAACATGCATTTGATTTTAATGTCGTTGGTCGTCCTTTAGCCAGCCCGCCCCCCTTGTCTAAATATCTATAAACTACTTATATACGTATGCACATCCATACATATTATCACCTTAAACGCAAAACACTCATTACTGACTAAACAAATCAAAATCGACTTTATTTATGTTGGTGTTTTAATATTAATAATCATAAAAAAAATTAAACTTCTTTAAACAAAAATAGCCTTTATGTATTTTATTGGAGAAATTTGTATCAAAAACCAATAATTTTTAATATAAAAATTGTTTTTACTTCTAACGTAGAATTAATTGTTCATATATAAGAGCGTTTTAGGTAACGATATGTATGTACGTTTGAGGTTAAACTTTGAAAGTTATTTTTATGTAGTAGGAATTTATATGGTTATACACATGTGAAGATATACATACAAATACTGAAATGGTTAAAGTTTGCTGTAAAGTTCAATAAAAAAAAAACTGTTTTCTAAGTTGACCTTTGAAATACGGATGACACAAAATAAAGGACAATAGGAATGTTTTATCTATATATATTATTATATATAGATATATACTATATATAAATATATATATATATATATATATATATATATATACATATGTATAGGTACATACATATGTATGTAAATACACACAGATACATATATACATAATAGATACATATATACGTTTGCATACGACGTGAGATCAACATATTTCTGAATTACCGAACTTAACTTTTATTGCAAAAGCTAATGAAAATTGTCAATGTTAAAGAGAACATAAAAAATATAATTAATAATATTTTATAATAATATTATTTATGTATACATCTATGCATGTATTATTTTTCTTCTACATACAAACTATGTATTTAGTTATTTTAAATTAATAATATTTATAAGTGGCTTTCATTACCGCTAGTGTATGTATTTGCTTTTCTTGCACTTAGACGAACAGTGATGGAAAAGTGAATTTCTATTTATTACTTTTAAATTGGTAACAAGATTATTTAGTTGTTTAGAAGTGCAGAGTTCATATTAAGTTCGGTGTCAAAATTTAAAGCTTTTTGTCTAGTTACATAAGATCATTTAAGTTTTATACATTTTCTTGCTGTAGTTATAGTTTTCAATGTAAAAAAAAAAAAAATCAAGAGCAGTCATTATACATACATACCACCAAGCCTGAAAACCACTATACATTTTATATGATACATTTTTAGAGACACATTTTTCTCCAAATATATAATATAAAATTTAAACTATATCTTAACAGAGAGAATAAATATATACAATTATTATTAAAGTTTTTTATTATTTAGAAATGTTTTCTTTTTTTTTTATAAAACTTGTAAATGTAACAAAAAGAAATAGTAGAATTATTTGTTTGTACATTTAAATTATACTCAAAAATTGTAATGAAAAGAGACGAAAAAAAATATATAAAACAAAAAATATATTTTTTTTCATTATAAAAGAAAAGAAAAATAATCGAACAATGCCAAATACTAAAATATTGATTTCAATACATACATATCCTTCATAGATGTATTTTTTTTTTTTTTAGTTTTTGCTGTGAGAAAGCATTTATTAAATTTTTTAAATTTAAATACATTTTAACAACATAAATATTGCTCATTTACTTAAAAAAAAATAGTTTCGAGTACAAATGGCTCTGAAGGTTTTTGGACTTTCTAAAATTTTTTCAAAAATTTCATATTAAAAAAATAAAACCTAATACATTTAGGTAAATAAGGTTTGAACTTTTTTTCTGCAACATGCGAAAAATATTATTTTTATATTTTGCCTCAATACAAAAGAGGCAATTACGCAAAAAAGTACCTTCAATTGTAGAAGTGGCAAAAAAAATTTATATATAAAAGAGAATTACGCTCAAAAAATTATGCAAATCGTACGTAACTTTCAAATATGCATATTTTTAGTCATGATCATTTTTAAGTTAATATGAGCGACATGGTTGGCTGAAGTGGAAAATCATATGAAATACAAAGTCCAGAATGTTAAAAAAAGAAACAAACAAAAACACAATAACAGCGATTGTAAGTACTACTACTGTACAGTTAAACATTAATTGTTAAAAATAAAATAGCAAGAATTCTTAAAAAAAAAAAATCAAACATTTATCTTCATATTGCATGTACATATGTAGATAATATAATGAAAAATTAAAAATAATAATATTACTTTATTTGTACGACATTTAACGGAGGCTTATTTGTGACTCGTTGATATATTATTAATTAGTACTTAAAATTTATAAAAATCTTAAGAAATACATATGTATGTAGTATGTATACATAAATAAAAATTTCTATTATTTTGTAAATTACAAAAAAAAAAAGAACTTTAAAGTAAAATTAAGCGTATAATGTAAAGCAATAAAATACAATAAAAGAAAAACGGATTATTTTATTCTATGACAAAATGTTTAAACAAGCTTTTTCCTGTCTTTGTTTACAAAAAAAAAACTTTGTTTTTGAGATATCGCAACAAATTTTCAAGTGACAAAAATTTATGAAATTCGATTGACCAATTGCATTTTTCGGCCAAGGTATGTAAATTGTGCGTTACCTTGATGTTGAAGTGTCTGCTGACTTGAACCATTGTTCGTCGTAATGGTTTGAACGACAATCTGTTGATGCTGTTGCTGCAATTGCTGTTGTATTTGCTGCAGATCGTGGACATTTTGAACTTTCACAATTTTCTTGATTCTTTGAAACTGCAGCTGCTGTTGTTGATTTTGATTATGATTTTGAAATTGTTTTTCAATTTCACCAGCAGGACCAATCGAGTAATTAACATTAAGTCGTGCTCTCTTCGGCGATTGATGATTATCGCTTGTAATGTTATAATCGGCCGGACTCAATTCTATAATGTCCGACTGACTTATTGCCATACGAACGGCTTCCTTATCATCGTCGATATCAATGGTGTCGTAAATATCTTCTGCCTGTTAAAAATAAAGTATAAATAATAAGAAAAAAAAAATGTTTAGAGGTGTTTATATACTCTGGTATATCAAAAGTAGAAGTTTTTCTTACGAAATTGAGTTTTTCAATGATTCCAATACATTGTACACAAATACAACTCGTCACAAAAAAGGTTTAACGCAATAGTATCAAAAATATGAGTTATACAAACAATTTTACAAAAGAAGTTACATTTTATATTTTAAACTGTATTATTATTATTATTATATTATGTGTGTGAACATAAATATGTCGAGTTAAATACGTTTTTATTGATAAAAAAAAATATATATCGCATGCAATAAAAAAGTGTTTAATGTGTAAAATTAATAAATTTGCACACATGTTTAAATTAATTAATTAAAACTTAATATTCGTAGTACAAATGATACAATAAACTTTTATGTAAATTATTTTTCATATTTTTTGTATTTTTTTTGTCCATAAGTAAATTGTTCATACATGAGTTCATACATCTCAATAAATTAAGCCTAGTGGAAATTGAAGGTAACATCCTCATATATTCGAAAATTTGCACTAAGTCAAATTTTAAACACTTTATAAAAATATTCACAAGTACAATTGCAGCAATTGTACAATTGTTCGATAGCATGGATAGTCAGTTACCTTTAATTTCCACTAGGTTTCACAAGACTAAAACCGGTGCCGTATTATTAGGTAAACTGATTTTTTTTTTATAAAAGAACGTTTCATATAACATAATAACAGAGTTGCGAATTGGTCAATTTTATGTGATAAATAATCATATTTTGATTGTAATTATACTTGTATTTAAATTATTCTCACCTCTATATCGAAATCCCGATGAATATTGGTTGAAATACATGTGGCGGGTGAATTACTATTTGCTGCTATTGTGAGAGGTGATCTATCAGTGTGAACATTTCTTTTGTCCAACACATCGCAACTGTGGTTATTGTCGTTGCTATCCACGGTATGGAGAGATGGGTCATTAATCATACTGTCGTCAACATCCTCTTCTACGAGCATATTGTCGACTAAAGTTTCTTCTGATTCCTGTTCTTCCATATCAGATGCTTCTTCAATTTCCGATTGACTGTCCATTTCGGTGTCGGAATCACCGCTGCTGCCATGTTTCATTTCTCCTCGCTCTAGTGCCTCGAGATTATCGGGACATACCATAGCATTACGTATGGCCATGGGATCTTTGCGTGACCATTTTTGTACTTCTTCGTCCATTTTGGTGATGCGTTCCGGATTCATAGCCCAAAGACAACCTTTTCGTTGGTTTCCATTAGTGGGTGGTTTCTCGATTTTTTCGAAGCATTTATTTAGTGATAGATTGTGGCGAACACTGTTCTTCCACCCACTTGGTGCCGTTTTGAAGTAAGGAAAATGTTCACACATAAAACTATAAATTTCTGAAACTGGTAGAGAACCTCGTCGTGAGTTCTTAAGAGCCATTGCAATAAGACAGGAGTATGAATATGCTGGTTTTGGAAATTCTGATTCAACAACTGTTGGCTTAATCTTTTGTTGTAGTGTCTTTACGGCAATTATATTATTATTTACTCCACCTGGAGAACTGCTCCTATTGGAAGACAGTCCACTTGAATTAATGGAGGTGTTAACGAAATTCGGGCTATGACTGCCGTTCGTACTGCTGCTGTTGCAACTATTAATATTGTTCTTCGGCGAAGAAGTCCCATTGAACACACCATTATGTTGCTGAATTGCAAATGAGTTATGATGGGCTGAGGATGCAATTGATTTAGGTGTGAAACTAGACGTTGATTGTATTAAATTCCGCGATAATATTTTGGTTACATGTTGACCATTATTGGTGCTATTACTGCTTAGGTAATTTATACTTTGCATAGGACTAGATTCACGGTCGCGCTTTACAACAATGGAACCATTTGTCGTTATCGTTGCTGATGTGGATGGAGAAGTGCCTGTAGATGATTTAAGACTCGTCGACTGTTGTTTTAACTTATTGTATGTAATATTGTTGGCAAATGTTAATCCACCTAAACCAGAACCAAGTTTTATTGTGCTGCTGCTATTGCTATTACCGTTTTGATGTGTTTTGATATTGGTTCTTGCACAAGAGGCATTTGCACTAGCTGAAGATGTTGTTTTAAATACAATATTTTCGCTGGCTAACGATATAGGTACAACTTTCCTTAAGTCTGCCCCTAAATCTTTTCGTATGGCCTCAACAGCCGTAGTTTTACGTTGCAATGCGGAATTTGTTGCCAGAGTAGCAGGAGCGGTTGTGGCCAATGTTACTGCTGATGAAATGGGCACAATCTGCTTTGGTATATGGGATGTGATTTGTTCGTTTCGTATAGAATTTGCACTGACTTTAATGTGAGCAGGTGAAAAAGTCAGGTGCGACTTAGTATCATTCACATTGGGTGATGGTGGTGGCGGGGGTGTAAGGGAACGCAAAATATTCGCATTGAGATTCATTTTAGGTGACATATGTATCAGGGACGATGATATTAATGGCATTACAGAAATCGGATTTACACAAGCTCCCACATCTGCTAGAAAATCATTGTTTGCACCAAACCACGATGAAGATGAATTCGAAGAACCTAAACCAAAGGCGGAAGTATTCCAACTGTTGCCAAAACTACCACTTTCTTTACCAGAATTGCTACAGTTTCCATTTAATAGAGATAAAGAGTCTGTAGCATGCTCCATTGAAGATGGTAGATCACCTAAACAACTCTCATAGTCGTTTACACTCCCCACCACATTCGCAACTTCACTCCTTATATCTATATCCAGCATATCCTGTAGCGAATCTGTTATGTAAAAATCCAATGTGGGACCAGACGAATCCTAAGTAAAATAAAGATAAATAAGAATAAATTCATTAATGTGTAAATATTTTTTATTATGTAATAATTCTCATTTTCTATTTTGATTCGAATTATCAAAACAATTCCCTCAATTATCGGAATAAGATGGAAATTCAGACAATTTTCCTTCATATTAATCTAGAAATATGAAGTAAAAAGTCTAAGGGGGAACGGCTTTCTATTATTAACATGCAATATTAATATAATTTTAACTAGAAACTCAAGTTTTTCAACATACAATTACATATCCATGGTTTTTAGTAATTTCAATACATTTCACACAAATGCACCTCGACACAAAAATTTAACGCAATAGTATCAGAAATTACATTACGATAATACAGTTTATGTTACGTTTTAACCTTCTCCTGTAAAATTATAATTATTTGAGTTAGGGCCTTTCTACACGAGACCGACGTGTAGAAAGTCACCATGAGGTTTAACAAATTTTTAATGGTATTTATGTACATATGTATGTACATACATAAACATATACATATATATTTTTTACAGTTTATGTGTATTCTAATATATAAAATTCTCGTATCGTGGTGTTTGTGATTAAACTCCTGCGAAATGACTTGACCGATTTTCATGAAATTTTGTGTGCATATCGTGTAGGTCTGAGAATCGGTCAACATTTATTTTTCATACTCCTCAACGCCACGCCTTTTTTTCACGCCCCCTCAGCTAGGCCATTCTGCTGGACCGATCTTCTTGAAATTTTCACACAATATAACTAAGACTCTGATATGAATAATAGGATATTTTTTACCACGCCTACTTTAACTCCCACTTATTTAAAATTATATACTTGCATCGATAGTTTTTAGTATTTTTCTTCAAATTGTACACAATTTATAGTCCAGCCAATGCAGAAATAAACGTTTAAGAACGGTCAACATCTATTTTTCATACTCCTAAATATTAAGGGTGACTCAACCCAAGGGACAATTTATGCCTCACCTAAATAACGTAACGACTTCGATGGAATTTTAAACTAAAATAGACCTGCGTATCGTAGAATTATTTTTATACCCTTCACCTGTGGTGCACAAGGGTATACATATATAGCTTTGTCATTCCGTTTGTAATTTCTACAATTTTCATTTCCGACCCCATAAAGTATGTATTTTCTGAAAGCTTATAAACAGAGGAGTCGATTAAGCCCAGACAGTCTGTCCGTCTTTTGGAAATATCCGGGAATGAATCGCTATTGAAATTCAGCACAATCGCCCCATAACTTTCTGAGATATGAGCGAAAAACCACGACCACCTCGTTTTTTTTCACAATTACAACAATAACACATATATACTGGTTAGATTAAACGTAGCATCAAATTCCAGCTGAGCCAAAAAAATTTTGTTTTATTTTTTATTTTATTTTATATATTATTTATATTTTTTTTTTAATTTTTTAAAAAAAAATTTTTTTAATTTTTAATACACTTTTTTTTTGTTTTTTTGGAAACATACATACGTATATGTATGTAATTCTGCAATGGGATGTTTTGTATATGTATGTACGTATTTCATATGAGATGAAGGGTGATACAAACAATTGTTATTGCATGACTACGCGTTGTGAAAGGATATAAGACTCGGCACGGCCGAATATAGCACTTTTACTTGTGTTTAATGTACTCAGACCGTAGTCAATGGCGATCGTTATCGGGCCATTTTGAACGAATTTTGAAGAGGAGGATATTGGCAACATTTGGTTTCAACAGGACGGCGCTACGTGCCACACAGCCGAAGCTACACTTTTTTTTAATAGCATTTTCCAAAAAAAAATTATTTGGCGTATTCTATGCATTATGTTTCTAATTACGATCTTCATAAAAAACAAAGCATTCAATGAAAATGTTTAAAACAGAATTTTTGTTTGACTTTGCATTTGAATATTTAAGTATGTGTTATGAATAAATAAAAAGTATGTTTACATTACTTAATATTGATAGATTCGATATAAAAATATGTTAAAACGATTTTTTTTAAACTGTGGAAATGCCCACATGTAGGTACACAGTTTGCATATTTTGGTTAAAAGTAACCAAAACGGCAACGCTGACAAAAACAATAAATAAAAAAAAATTACTCTTAATTTGCATTATACAGGGTACACCTAATTGTGTAATTTCAGTTGATCAGGTGAACATCACCTATTCCTTTCGAAATATCAAAATTTCATTCCACATAATTTTTAATTGTCAAACTTCATATAGAAAAAAAAAATTTAAAAACTTCTCTCCAACATGCCCAGAAGAAATGGCTAAAAAATCGTCAGATTAAAAACAAGTAAGAGGAAGATTCGGCAAGGCCCTTCACAACGTGTAGTCATGCAATTACAATAGTTTGTATCACCATTCATCTCATTAATATGAAATACGTACATACATATATAAAAACATCCCATTGTAAAATTATAAAATTTACTTACATACATATGTATGTTTAAAAAAATAACATTAAAAAAAAATTAAAAAAAAAAAAATAAAAAAAATTATAAATAAATTTTTTTTTTCGCTCAGCTGGGATTCGATTCCACGTTTACTCTAACCAGTACACCACGTTTGTATGTATTTTTTTGTTAAAAAAAAAAAAAAAAACGAAGTAGCCATAGTTTTTTGCTCATATCTCAGTTGATTATGTACCGATGTTTCTGATTTACAATACTCCCGAATATTTTTGATATTTTAATACCTCACCCTGGTCCAGACGATGTCGGGGGGCTTCAAATACACACGGTTTATGGGGTCGGAAATTCACTGTGTGAAGGGTATAAAAATTATATGTAGGTGAAATTAGTACATTTAAAACGTTAAAAAATTTAAAAGAAGTTTAAAATTTCAAAAATAATCAATAACATACTTTTCATTCGTTTTAAAATTTTAGAAAACTATAACATCAAAACACGATACTTATGACTTTTTTTTTTTATACCCTTCACCTGTGGTGCACAAGGGTATATATAGCTTTGTCATTCCGTTTGTAATTTCTACAATTTTCATTTCCGACCCCATAAAGTATATATTTTCTGAAAGCTTATGAATAGAGGAGTCGATTAAGCCCTGACCGTCTGTTCGTCTGTCCGTCTGCCCGTCTGTCCGTGTGTTGGTTGAAATCAACTTTTAGAAGCAACTATATGTTCCTCAGATCTGTATATGGTATCAATATCTTGGAAATATCCAGGAATGAATCGCTATTGAAATTCAGCACAATCGCCCCATAACTTTCTGAGATATGAGCAAAAAACCACGACCACCTCGTTTTTTTTCACAATTACAACAACAACATACATACATAGATACATGTAAAAAACATACCAAACAAAAAAAATTACAAAAAAAAAATATTAAAAATAAGAAAAAAATAATAAAAAAAACTACAAAAAAAAAATTTTAAAAAAATTTAAAAAAATTTTTTAAAAATTTTTCTAAAAAAATTTTTTAAAAAAATTTAAAAAAAAATATAAAAAAAAATAATAAAATATAAATAATATATTAAATAAAATAAAATTTTTTTGGCTCAGCTGGGATTCGATGCCACATTTATTCTAACGTGTACGTATGCACGTATTTTATATGGGATGAATGGTAATACAAACAATTGTTATTGCATGACTACACGTTGTGAAGGGTATATAAGATTCGGCACGGCCGAATATAGCACTGTTACTTGTTTAATTTATATTTATTTATTAAAACTTATTAATTTTATCAATATCTAACTACTAATATCACAGTTTAAAGGAAAAGTTGTTCATAAAAAATCTCGTATCAACTTAGAAGTCATAAGAGATTTTAGAACAATCACTGAAATGGGTCTTTTAAACAAAAGACCCTCAGTGGTTGTTCAGCAAATTTCTTATTATTCCAAAATTTGACCTTTCATTTCATTTTTCATTAAATGACAGCGTCAGTTCCCTTGTCAATGAATTAAACATTTTAAAGTTAAAGTTTCTATTTAGAAGATAAGTTGGAATACTTATGACTTTTTTCTGAATACATACACCAAATATAAACAAAAATTTGCTGACTAACATTTGTAGGATTAAAAAAAAATTTTTTGCTCTAAAAAATTAAACGATTAATTATAAACATAAAGAATGTTATATATTTTGCAAATATACATATCATATATACATATATGATATATATGTATATATATATTATTATATCTTTGTAAATATATATATTATTATATCTTTGTAAATATATATATTATTATATCTTTGTAAATATTTTCAAAATTTAATAATTTCAATCAATCAATAAATTTTTTATTAAAACTTAATAATTTTATCAATATCGTTAACAGAGTTATGAGAATTTACATATAGTATTACAACAATTAACATCTGATTAATTAAATAAAGAAACTACTAATGTCACAGTTTAAAGGAAAAGTTGTTCATAAAAAATCTCGTATCAACTTAGAAGTCATAAGAGATTTTAGAACAATCACTGAAATGGGTCTTTTAAACAAAAGACCCTCAGTGGTTGTTCAGCAAATTTCTTATTATTCCAAAATTTGACCTTTCATTTCATTTTTCATTAAATGACAGCGTCAGTTCCCTTGTCAATGAATTAAACATTTTAAAGTTAAAGTTTCTATTTAGAAGATAAGTTGGAATACTTATGACTTTTTTCTGAATACATACACCAAATATAAACAAAAATTTGCTGACTAACATTTGTAGGATTAAAAAAAAATTTTTTGCTCTAAAAAATTAAACGATTAATTATAAACATAAAGAATGTTATATATTTTGCAAATATACATATCATATATACATATATGATATATATGTATATATATATTATTATATCTTTGTAAATATATATATTATTATATCTTTGTAAATATATATATTATTATATCTTTGTAAATATATATATTATTATATCTTTGTAAATATATATATTATTATATCTTTGCAAATATTTTCAAAATTTAATAATTTTAACTTTTTTCTGATTTTAACTTTTTTCTGATTCCAAATCTTATCTCTTTAGCATTCAACAACAATATGAACTTAAAATTTATTTGATGTATTATTCGAAACATCAAATAGAAAAATCGTAAAATTGTGGGCAAAAACCCGTCATATCATTAACATAATATTTTTGAAACTAAAAATCTACAAATCTGGCAACTATGGATACAATATTAAAAATAATCTCTTAAAACTGGTATTTTTGCTATTTCTCATCGATTGTATTTCTCATATTCTCTTTATCTGTTAACGTTGAAGAAAATATGTCTAATTCACCACAGTCCACATCCCACTGGTTAAAATCGTTTGGTGTATTTGTACGTATGAAGTTTTTTTTAATATTAGAAGATGTTAGTAGACCAGCTGATTACTTTTTTAGAAGTTTTGACTGTCAAAATCTATATATAAAAATAAATTTACCCCTTCTCACACGATGATGCTAATGTCAAATTTAATATATAAACAGTTTTAACCAAATCCACCACTTTCAGACTGATACCATCTTGTACATTAATACTTATATACACCATGGAACACATTCTTGACACTCCGAATACAAAAAGGAATAAAGCCGCATAACATACAATAAAAGTAACAGCAATAAACTTCAGGGAACGTTGCGTTTTTTTTTCTTCTTTTTTGTTGTATGTAGTGGGTACAGTTGACGACAAAACACTTACAGTGTGACTGACTTGCCTTTGTACTGTTTTCTTTCGTGCTGTTTCTGTTTCTGTTTTATTATGTTTATTTTATAGCAAAATATGTGTATCTATGCTGTTTGTGTTTCTACTATTGCCGGCATGAAACGAAATATTGTACCTTTGTGGTATTAAATCTCATTTCTTTCGTCTCTTTATTCTTGTGAATGGCAACAGATACAATTAATTATTGGCCACTTTGTCTGAAAGGGTTATTGTAAAAATGATGACAAATATCGTGACATCTTCCGTTCCAAAAGTAAAAAAAACAACGATCATTCTCAAATCAAATCTTAGAACAATAGTCTTAAAAATGCTTAGATAGGTTCCTAACTTAGAGTAATTCCTACATACAACACGTGTATGTATGTATGTATTTCTAATACATACATAATACAACAAAATACATACTTTACAGTAGCAATCAAAACTAAAAATGCAGTTGTATGTAGGTATTGTACATATGTAGGTATGTACTATTTTTCGTTACCCAATACTTTTGAGGGATTTTTTTTTTAATTGAAAATTAAAGTGTATTATAGGACCTAAATGCCTACATTTGTAAGATCATAACTTAAAAACAGATTTTGCTGATTTGCTTTCTGTTGTAGGTATATTCGTAATTACCAGGACAAGAATTCATATCTATAACAGCATCACTTTATAGCGACTCAGCGGATTTACAATTGTTGTATTTTTTTATTTATTTTTTATTTAAATACCTACAATTGTTTTAATTACTAGGACAACGTTTGATAGCAAACAAATTATAGTATGTATGTATATCCAATTGGTATAAAAAAATTAATTTCCTACAATTGGCGCAGGAATTTCAGAGCCATACGTGAGAATCGCCTGATTTCATAGCCTGATATTTGAATTACCAGGACATTTGTAGATCGTAGAAAAAAAATCAAATTTTTTTAAATAACAGTAGCATGTTTTAATATTTAAGTAAATCCGAATTCTATTTTTTTAGGGTTTGACACATTCTCATATGAAAGCAAAAACACTAAAAGCTGATCTTTAATTTTTTTAAAAGAAATTTTTTGAAGCCTCCACTTTTGCATGAACATACATACATACGTACCTACATTTATCAAGTTTGTTTAAAAAGCATAATCGTATTAGTGAAAAAACTTTTTTTGATAAATATGTACATACTAGCATGTGCCCAGAACTTGTCTGAGTAGTTATCGAGATAAAAGGTAGTTTGTGTTATTGTAGGTTGTTTTCTACCTAGCCCAATGTGCCAATTGCATGTCTCTAGCTGTGTACGTATAAAATTGTAATAAGACGATTTTGATCCATTTATTGAGCGTTAATGTTCTAATATACCTGCTTACATGTGCATATATAGAAATGTAGTTATAAGTATTGTAACGAATATTTGCAAATACTTAAAATTTAATATTCTTCACATCCTTAATAATTATATTCTAAGAGCAAGGCCGTGTCGAATCTAATAATACCCTCATCATCTTGTACGTATGTATAGTGACCACATCGTAGCATAGTCTAGATATTATTTTGCTTTATTGTTTTCAATGCCTAATTTGATTTTGAATGTTTACATAATTGTATTCTACTAGTCAAGCCCTTTTGTTTTGATTCCCATATTTTCGGGGTTAATGGGGTCAAAGCCATTATTAATATTTTTGACATACATATATATCCGGCATTTTACTTCAGATTCCATATTGGATTTTAACTGTTTCATTGTTTACTGGATTTTACTGGCATGGTTCCAATATTGAGGGGGTTAAAGTGGGTACATTTTAAATTACTTACATAGTTAGTTTTTAACCGATTTGTTAGTTTTTCTCAGCATTCATTTTTGAGACTACGGCCTGTATTCTAGTGTCTCTAACATGTCCAATAATCAATTAGCGGTTTATATAACTTTACATACACATTTAAAAAAAAAGTATGTATACATACATACATATACATATATTTTTCAAACTTATTTTTGCCTATAACTTTAATTTGGTTTATTTAAACATTTTCAAGAATATCTCTAGAGGCATATTCCAATTATTAAGGGGAAAAAACAGAGGCAGTCTTGTTCATCTGCTAATATCTGAAATAGTTATAGCTATTCATTCCCGGATGTTTGCAAAAGATTTACACCGCATACAGATTTGGATAACATGTGGAGGGTCTTCTAAACGTTAATTTCAAACAACACATAGATCTACCGACAGACGAACATGGCTCAATCGACTTCCCTAGTCATATGCTTTCTATGAGGACGGAAATAAATATTGTGGAAATTACAAACGGAATGACAAACCTTGGGCTCCACAGGTGGAGGATATAATTACAATAAAAAATTGTGTTTAAGGTAAGAGTTCGTTTCGGACTCAACTAGTACATACTAACATCAATGCATATATATACATACATACATACATTTATACATCAATATTTTAAGTTGATGTTGTGTGTTACCGTATACTTATATTGCGTACTGTTTAAGGATACCTATTTGTTTTTATGTATGTATGTATGTATGTGTTCACGTTTGAAAATAACAAAATCCAGTTTGTAAACGTTTACATAAAAACAAAATGTTATTGTTAGGCATTCATAGATAATTTAGTAATTGTGTAATATTTTAAAAAATTAGGAAGGTAACTGTGTTTACGACTTTTGTAAATAAAAAAAAAATTCATTTCTTCAAACAAATTGAAGAAACCAGGTAAGGAAAGTTAAGATACGAATGTCAGCAAATGCAAGAACGACAGCTGCACTAAACTATATACACACATACATACTTGCATACATACATACATATGTATTGTGACATACCTTTACATGCAATTTTTTGAATTACTTAACAATACAACATTACTCCTCAAATGGTAATTGCAGACTATATCACGGAAAAGGTGGTGGAATTCAAAATAGACACAAAAAATATTTTATCTGACCAAGTGCAATCGAAACTCAAGGGACGTCTTATTAATGCAGCTGTTAACAATTGTTAAATATGTACATACGACGCACAAAATTATTACACAAAATTCCCAGCAATAATAGTTAACAGTTGTAAAACTTTATTTTAAAATTAATATTCTAAAACATATCCTTTATTTTATTAAAAAAAATGAGAGAAAAAAAAACTTAATACACTCAAGCAAAAAATATTCAATTCTGTTAACATTTACATATATGTATGTACATATATCATATACATACACATGTATGTATGTATGTATAAATGAAACGGTAAATGTAATCGCATCACGTGAAAACGGCTAAAGTGATTTGGTCATATTATTTTTTTTTATTTGATTCGAAACTTTCAGATGGTTTTTAAAGAAGAAAAAACTCGGTTAAGGTTTTTAATACAAAAAAATGTTAGGAAAAATTTGAAGAACTTTTTTGAACACATTGATTGCCTCCTTTTTATACCCTTCAAACAGTGAAAAAGGGTATATATAGGTTTGTCATTCCGTGTGAAATTTCTACAATTTTCATTTCCGACCCCATAAAGTATATATTTTCTGAAAGCTTATGAATAGAGGAGTCTGTCAGTCTGTCGGTATGTATGTTGAAATCAACTTTTTGAAGCCCCCGACATCGCTTGGACCCGGATGAGGTATTAAAATATCAGAAATATTCGGGAGTAGATCGGTATTGAAAATCAGAAACATCGGTACATAAACAACTGAGATATGAGCAAAAACCCACGACCACCTCGATTTTTTTTTCACAAAAACAACATTACAACAACAAGATGCATACATACAAACGTGTATACTGGTTAGAGAAAACGTGGCATCGAATCCCAGCTGAGCCAAAAAAAAATTTTTTTATTTTTTTATATTTTTTTTTAACTTTTTTTTAACTTTTTTTTTATTTTTTATTTAATATATTATTTATATTTTTATTATTTTTTTTTTTAATATTTTTTTTTTAATTCTTTTTTTTCTGTGTGAAATTTCCTGACCTAATGACGTAATGTTGCCTTATGCGGAAGAAAATATGCCTTTGATTTGGGATTTCCAACATGATAATGATCCCAAACATGCTTCAAAATTTGTCAGAGAATGGTTGGGTGAATCAAAAGTGAGAGTTCTCGGGTGGCCAGCTCAATCGCCTGACCTAAACGCTATAGAAAACCTATGGAGCATCGTAGATCGCAAGATAAAAAGGGATTCTAACACAAACAAACACTCCATTTTTGTCCGCATTCAGGAGGCATGGTTCAGCATTCCTAGAGGTCAAATTGAACGGCTTATTGATTCAATGCCCCGCAGATGTGCCGCCATCATCAAAAACAAAGGTTACGCCATCGATTACTGATTTTATTTTTAAGTTTTGTGACAAAAATACAGAAGTTTCTTTAGTTTTGACCAGTCATATTTTATAGTTTTTTTGTTATTTTGAAAAAAAAAAATATTTTAAAACAATGAATTATAATTTCTTTATACCTATGTTTTAAGGAATAAATTATCAATAATTTAAAAGAAAAACTTTTCGTCTAAGTTTTTTTAAGAGCACTAATTTCCAATTATTTTGAAGTGTAATATGAGTTGCTTTAGTTTTGGCCACCAGTGTATGTATGCAAATTTTAAAATTTTACAATAGGATGTTTTTTACATGTACATATGTACGTATTTCATATGAGATGAATGCTGATACAAACTATTGTTATTGCGTGACTTAACGTTGTGAAGGGTATAAAAGATTCGGCATGGCCGAATATAGCACTTATACTTGTTTACCATATTTTAAACACAAAAATTAATCTGGGGCTGAAAACAATTTATATAGTGGTTTGTTACTATTTATAAGTGCGATACGCCTCTTGTGGATATTCTTAAATTTTTTTTGGACAAATCGGTTACTAACCAAAAAAGTTATAGAAAAAATAATTTTAAAAAGAAAAATACAAGCCGTAGCCGAAAAAATTGTTGCCAGAAAAACTGACTGAACTAAATTATTTTGAAACGAACTGAGATATAAACATTAAAAACATACTTCGGTGTTTTTCCTAAAAATTTCACACTAAAATCCGTTTTTTCATCTTCTAGACAACAGCGAAGAACAATATGGGTATTAGAAGAAAGAGCTTCTGGTAGTTTAAGAAAAGTTGTAATGACTATGTTTATATATGTTTTGGCCTTTTGGGGCTTTTTTATTACGAAATTGAATTAATAAATAATACTAACAAATAATAATAATAACAAAAAAATTTATAAAGGTTGGTTAAATTTTAAGGGTCGATGTTGATTTTAAATAAAACACAAATTGTTTAAGATATTAATGTAATTTATTTTTAATTTGTTAATATTGGTATGATTTAACTTTATTGACTACTCTTTTGCCACACTATCGCGAAAAACAGCAATGTTTTGCTTTCAACGAACTAAGAAAGCATTTACAGATTTTTTCACATTTCATACGGACCTGTTTTGCTGAAATTTAAGAATTTTTCACATTTCTCCCTATTGGGGACGAATTTGAACGATTATGTTGGCCAACAGCAGTGTTGCCACAACCAAAAAAAAAAAATCAAAACCAGATTTTCTTAAAAATGTAGCCAAATGAGGAAAAAATAACAAATTTTAAAAATTATTTTGATTTTATTTAATTTGTTTTTCATTTGATTTCATATTTTAATGCAAAAAACTAAATAGAATTAAAAATATATGTATATAAAGCTATTTTTTAGAGATCAACAAATTTAAAATTCATACTATGTTGAGAAAAACAAAATTTCAGAAGTTTTTAAAGCAAAGTTTTGGCAGACCAGACATAATGGGAATCATTTTGATTATTGCACAATTCTTTTGCATAACATAGTTGTTAACTTTAACTTTAACGCGTTGCTCGATTGTTTTTCTTTCCATTGTTCAAATTGAGGTAGTCTGAAATTAAAAAATGTCAAATGAAATGCAGTAAAAACTTGACGTTTATGTGTGGTTCACATACAACATCGGCCCTTAAAATTTAACCACCCTTTATATGAGTTAAATATAGTAATCATACCCATTGCAATTTTATGCAAAATGGCCCTGTATTTAGGAACTATATATATTTTTTGGTGTTTTTCCCTTATCGGTACCTGTTTTATTCTCCTAAAAGTTTCCACAAATTTCACCTAAATAATTGTCCATATTCTATCAGGCAATAATAATTTTCAATTTTTGTTTAAACTTTTTTCCTACATTTATGTGTTTGGAAGTTACATAGGGTACCAAAAATGCACCAAATTATAGTTTTGACCGGTTTTTTACCTATTTAAGAAATCTATGCGACATGTCGTATCTACCTGCATACATATGTACATATGTATGTACATACATAAAATTTCTCATACATACATACATATCTCATAGAATTGCATACGAGTATCGGACTATTTTGCAGAGTGGGTTGTTTAAGAAATTCTATAAAAAAAGAAATGTATTATTAAAGCACAATGAACTCTTCATATGAACCAGAATAAACAATCTACCCAAAAAACAAGACAAGAATAAAAAATAGGGGTGCATTTTATCATCCAAAAGGATAGACAAATGCAAATTATTAAATTGATCAGAGCTGGGTACATTAAGCTATCTAAATGTTGAATTTCAATGTCAGACAATCAAATTTATACATACACGCACACACGCACACACACCTACAATTTATTTATGCGCATGTTTAAAATATATTTGGATATAGTGAAAGCCCTTTATAGTGGACAGCTTTATATGTATACCTATAGTATATAATAATATAATGTCATTTGTTGAGACGTTTTCGCTTAAGTAAGATCTAATAGAAAACTTGAAATTTTTAAATTTCTTTAATAAAAACAAGTAAGAGTGCTATATTCGGCCGTGCAGAATCTTATATACCCTTCACAACGTGTAGTCTTGAAATAACAATTGTTTTTATCACCATTCAAATTGAGTTTACGTATGTATGATAAAAAAAATATTTATAAAAAAATATTTAAAAAAAAAACAAAAAAGAAAAAATTAAACAAAATAAAAAAATAAAGCAAAATTAAAAAAATAAATAAAACAAATTAAAAAAAATTAAAAGAAAAATAAATAATAATATATATAATAAATAAAAAAATTAAAATCAATTAAGAATGCTATATTCGGCCGTGCCGAATCTAATAATACCCTTCACCATCATGTACACAGGTATAATCTCACATCGAAGCTTCATATTGTACGCCATGTTTCCTTATTATTTCCAACGCCATCCTTGATTTTGAATTTTTACGTAGTTAAGTGTATTCCACTAGTCAAGCCCTTTAATTTTATACATACATATTGATGGGGTTAAACAAATTTGATTCGTCATTTTGTTTTAAACGTCATCTTGAATTTTACCAGATTTGACACATAAATATAAATTTATTGTTCGCCATTTTGTAGTGGCTGCCAACATGAATTTTAATTTCAGATGATATAAATATTGACTCTCTCGGTTGTCTACAAGCTGGAAAAAATTGATTTTCGTTTGTACATTTTTGGAATATACATACATACATATGTATGTAAATTAAAAAAAAAAATTTTTTGGCCTATAACTTTACCGATTAAAGCACGCTTTATCCAAAATTTTTCACGAATATCTCTAGAGGCATATTATATATACAAATAGTAGCAAAGGTACCTATAAATTATTCTATGGCTAAAAATTTTAATTTTGGTGGTAAAAATATGGGAAAAAACAGAGGCAATCGTGTTAATTTGCTCATATCTCAGAAAGTTATGGGGGGATTGTGAGAAACATACGGATGTTTCTAAAAGTTGATTTCAACAAACACACGGACAAACGGTCAGGGCTTATTCGACTCCTCCATTCATAAGCTTTCAGAAAATATATACTTTATTGAGTCGGAAATGAAAATTATAAAAATTTACACTCACTGTGGAGGGTTTAAAAAGAATATACAAAAAAAGTAAATTTCGTGAATCCCCTATACAGAGCAGAAAATAACATACACACTTAGCAAATAGAAATAAACTTGAAGAACTAATTTTGCATGGGTTTATTCAACTGGTGATAGAGTAATATTTAAGTTAAAACACTAATGACTTTAAAGTGACATTTTTGATCATGTATTCTATAACAATAGTGAATAATACTCATGCATATTTCTCAAAAATCGACCAATGTTTCATGAGTTGATGTTTGATTACTTATTTGTTTAAGATATTTTGCGTGATTGAATCATTAGAATAAATGCTTTTGTACAATTGATTTAGAATTCCTGAAAATCATTGCACCACTTCTAATTATTTTTTGCTGAACGGTGTCTGAAATTACGGGAAAACAGATTAAAAAAAATTGTTGTAACTTTATGAAGACGTCCATATAATGAAAGTGTATCAACCAAAATATGTATGTATATACATTATACAATTTTTGACAAATGAGTGTCCTCTTATGGAAGGTTCATTCAAATGAAAATTATTATTTTGTGTTAAGTTATACATATGTATGTATGTAGTTATTGTCCATTAAGGAGAGTCGCCATTATAGGAAGTTTTTACTGTATAAGTAAATGCAAAATTTTTCCTCTTTAAGCTTTCTTTTAAGAAATAAAATGGGAAATACCTACACACCTACTTACATATGTATGTACTTACATCAAGAGAAATGCTGTTTATTTAGGTAAATTCACTCAATTTGTTATGAACAAAATTTTGCCGCGGAAAAATTTTTTAATAGTGTTCAGCAGCAAAATTCATTAACTTTTGAAAAATAAAAATCAAGTCACATTTTATATATTAACGATTTTACAATTTTACTATGCAAATACAAAAACATATTACATGATATGGCAATTCATTTCAAAATTTTTCGGACAAAAATTATAACTAACTAACTAATTCAAGATGAGTATTGTCAAGACCGAGTCAGATAAATAAGGTTATCGTATCCAATCATCTTATTGTTTTTTATACCCTTCACACAGTGAAAAAGGGTATATATAGGTTTGTCATTCCGTGTGAAATTTCTACAATTTTCATTTCCGACCCCATAAAGTATATATTTTCTGAAAGC
Source organism: Phyto melanocephala (assembly GCA_941918925.1). Classification (NCBI taxonomy): domain Eukaryota; kingdom Metazoa; phylum Arthropoda; class Insecta; order Diptera; family Rhinophoridae; genus Phyto; species Phyto melanocephala. The sequence continues at coordinate 183,666,904 of OW799233.1, forward strand.
TTATGAATAGGGAAGTCGATTAAGCTCTGTCAGTCTGTCCGTGTGTATGTTGAATCCACTTTTTGAAGCCCCCCGACTTCGCTTGGACCCGGTGAGGTATTAAAATATCAGAAATATTCGGGAGTAGATCGGTATTGAAAATCAGAAACATCGATACATAAACAACTGAGATATGAGCAAAAATTCACGACCACCTCAATTTTTTTTCACAAAAACAACATTACAACAACAACATACATACATACAAACGTGTATACTGGTTAGAGAAAACGTGACATCGAATCCCAGCTGAGGCAAAAAAAAATTTTTTTTATTTTTTTATATATTTTTTTTTTTATTTTTAATTTAATATATTATTTATATTTTTATTATTTTTTTTTAATTTTTTTTAATTTTTTTTTTGTTTTATATTAATTATATGTATATAAATTATTTAAAAAAAAAATTTTTTTTTAATTTTTTTTTTCAATTTTTTTTAATATTTTTTTAAAATTTTTGTTTTATTTATTTTTTTTTTCTTTAAACATACATACGTAAAGTTATAATCTTAAAATGGGTTGTTTTTATATATGTATGTTTTTTATATGTGTGTATGTACGTATTTCATACGGAATGAATGGTGGTACAAACTACTGTTATTGCATGACTCACGTTGTGAAGGGTATATAAGATACACTGAAGTTTCCTAAAAACTATTGAAATTAAAGAAACAAGTTAGATTGCTATATTTGGCAGTGACGAATCTGATAGTACCCTTCACCGTTATGTAGTAGGCACATGAATTAGCGAAAATTATTGTATAACGTTTTTACAAAGTATTTAAAATACTACTTAAATAAAGTAAATAATAAAATAACAATAATAAATATTTAAATATGTATGTAGGTATAATGACCACATCGGAACTTAGCATAGATATCAAGATTTTATGTAATATGGCATTTTTCTTACACCCAATTTACATGATGAGTTTTATGACGTCCAATTTTGTTAATTCCCTTTTGAAGTTGTTACCTAAAACTACTCAAATTTATACGATGTTTTTTTGGACGTTTAATTTTTTATTTGTATTGTAGACTATTAAATTTATATTTTTAATATTTTTTATTTTCTTAATTTTGAATGTCGAAAAAACTTATTACTGTTTAATATTTTTTATCGGTCAAAAAGCACAATCCAGTTGATGGAAATATAAAAATAAAACGTAACAGAAAGAACAGAAAACAGTGTAAATCAAAGTGTCAAAAAAAACCATGAAAGCAGAAACCATGTCTATTTTTCTACCCCCCTTTCTTCTCTACACCGCTTGCTAGCAAACAAAAACGACGTCCAAAATTGGACGTCATAAAATTCATCATGTAAACCTACTGTTATTATTTCCGTCGCCATCTTTGATTTTGAATTTTTACATAGTTAACTATTTTTTACTAGTCAAGCCTTTTTATTTGTTTCCCATATTATTAGGGTTAAACAAATTTGTTCCGCCATTTTGTTTCTTGGATTTTACCCTTTTTAAATTATTTACTACTACTACTGGTCAAACCGATTTATTTTTAGAATGCCATATTTGAAAATTAGATTTTCTAAAATACATATGAATTTGATTTTTTTTTTAATTTTCTCTTTCAAAAAATTAAAACTCCTTAATAAGTTTAATTTACAATAAATAATATTCGTTAATATTAATTTTTTAGAACATAATATAAAAGACTTGCTTTATTCAGCGTTAGTACGATTCAAAACAAAATAGAGTCATCACACATCTTCAGTACATTCATGTGGCATACGTGTACTTTCAACCGGCTCACAGCAGTGAAACAAGCCGAGCAAAATTTTTGGCGGCGGCAGCTATAACTAAATGAAATCGGCAGCTCAAATATTCAGTGACGTCACCAAAAAATTTTTACAAATATCTAAAGGCAGGTAGGTATGTATTAAAATTTTTCATCTCTGTTACGAACATAATTTTTTTTTGAGTCGACTGAAGCTGATCAAAACGGCGGCTTTCTTGAGCCGTTTTAAGCCGACGAAAACGGTGGCGGCGTGAACAATGAAAAAAAAACCCAGGCGGCGGCCTTGTTTTACTGGCTTATTGCCGAATTTATTCAGAGTAAACTTATACAAGGTGGCGGTGCCAGCCCAGCTTACTATTTTTGTTTGTGTCCTGGAGTATGTCAAACTACATATTTAAAAAAATGATTTCAACTCCGGAAATTGTCAAACTCATTCATAAAAAAAAGAGAGAAAAAATTGCTCTCTTTAAGCTATCACCTTACGTAATTACACCATGAATTTATTCGCTAGCATCAGGGGCTCAATTCTCGTTCTGTGAAACTGTGAAATGAAAAAGTTTTTGTATAGCAAATGGTATGGTGGCACGATATGATATTACACACAAAAACTTTTCATTTCATAGTTTCATAGAACGAGAATTGATACCCAGGTCTCTGCCCTGCAAATAAGCTGTATAAAAACATTGTAACAAGCAGTGATGTCAAATCGGTGATTTTAGCACGGTTTTTAGTGATTTTGAAATTTTTGACGCGAAAAATATTTAAGTCAGTGCTTGGTGGTTTTTTTAATTTAAAATGCATTTCTTTGGTTACACCAAATACTAAATTTCAAATTAATTTTTTTTCTGTTGAAAACAATTTTTGTAACGAAAATTTTATATACAAAACTAAAATCTGAAATCTTTTAATAATTTTGTAGGTATTAGGCTGTTATTATTCTTCTATAAATCTATTCTAAGAGGTTATCCTCATTACATAACTGATAAATTTAACTTCTCTCGTTCAGTTAGAAATCCGCATATAATTTTTGCAATTAGGCTTTTAAACGCTTTTGCGAAATCTTTTCAAATTCGGTTATCGAGAATTTGGAATGCTTTGCCGAGAAATTTAAGAATGTTTTCTTACTCGATTCCCAAATTCAAATCTCTTTTACTGCAATATGCACAATCTTATATGCTAACGAATTGTGAAAGATTTTCTTAATTTTTTAAAAAAACCATGAAGATTAATTAAAATAAAATTATTTTTGTATGTAACACTTATTGTAGAGTATGATACACATATTTTTATGTTTGTAATATTAAAATTCTTTTTTCCTTTTCTTATTTTTTTAATGTAATATATACATATTATTTATTGTCTATATAGAAATATTTTTTTTTTTATAATAAGTAGCTTTTATTAACCATATGGGCAATTCCATGAAAATGTCAACCACGACTGTAAAAACAAAAACTCTCAATAAAAGTTTAATGATAAAGAAACACTAAAATTTTACTATGCGCAGGTATTTAGAGCTTATTAAATTATTTTAAGAGTAATAATAAGAGTTTAATCTGATTATCTCTTGGTAAAATGTCCAGCCCATTCCAAAGATAAAAAACTTCATACGTTTTCATATTATGACAAGCACTTTATAAATGTCTCTCAAACTGCATATTCATTCAGGTAAAAAGTTAACACTTAACTAGTTTGTAGTAGGCTAAGGTGACAGTTAAAACTTAGAACCTTATTTAGAATTTAACTTTTTTCTTAACATATATACCTAAGAATATTATAAGAGAAAAATCTGTCACATACGATATGTCACGTACGATATTAAATTATATTTATTATAAAATCATTTAAAGATTGTTTTCAATTAAGTATGATGGATTTTAAATGAAAAATATGTGGTTTAGTGCAGGGTACACTTATACAAGGTGGCGGTGCAAGCCCAGCTGACTATTTTTTTGTGTTCTGGAGAATGTCAAAATACATACTTAAAAAAATTATTTTAACTTCGGAAATAGTCAAACTCCATACATAAAAAAAAAGAGACAAAAATTGCTCTCCTGTACGCTATCACGTTATGTAATTACACCATGGTTTAGTGTAAGAAATTAAAAAAAGAAAAAATACCTCAAAATCACTTCTGTTTTCTGTCACGTACGATAACTCTAATTTTGCTCGATATTTTAGACATCAATTATTCGAATAGGTATAATTATTTTTTTTAAATAAAGTACCCTCTGAATGGAACATAAAGATCTATTTTTTTTTTTCAGTTACTCTTACTTTTGCAAAAATTATTCCACTTTATAAGAGTACAAATGTCACGTACGATGACATGGAATTTCCCATATATAGCCTTATAGGCTCGGTGATGTAAATGAAGAATTAATAAAAAAAAAAAAAAATAAATTAAATTAAATTAAAAATTTATCTATTCATTTTAAAATGATATAAAGTTTAAAGTATAGAAAATATATTAAATTTACTAATTAGGAAAATGATAAGGGTTGATAGTTCACAATGTTTCTGTTATTATTGTTTTAAACTAGCAACGAATTATAAAAATAGCTATGAGTGGATTATAAATTATACATTATTTATTGTGATTTAATCCGATACTAGCTCCAACTTTTTATAAAGTTATATTTTCAAAAGAATATGTGTAGTTAGGTATAAAAATATTCATTTTAATATTAAACGTATTTTTCTGTTTGTATGAAGATGTATGAAAATAAAAAATAAAACTGATATGTACCTAGTAGGAATGCAAAATTTTTCTTTCTCTTGTTGATTCAAGAGGCTAGATTTTTTGATACAAGTACCTATGTATCCAAAAGTTGTGAAGGTCAAATTTTACAATAAGCAAAAATAAATACATTTTTGAATATACAGATTATTAAAGAAGGTAGTACCTCCATATTATTTTCTACACATAAAAAAATTGTACCTACCTAAAAAAAGTACCTAAATATGTAAATACTTAAAAATGAATGAATCAAAATAAAACAAAAACAAAACAAAAATGCAATAACGTGTTCTTTTGTTTTGATACAAATTTGCTAACAGTTAACGGATGAATAACAAAACAAATGGACAAAAAAACAAAAAAAAAATGTAAAAAATAGTTTTTTTTTGTTATCAATTCTTTTTTAAATACGAAAAAGACACATGTTTGTACGTTTTTCATTTTTCTTTGCATGTGTTTTATTTGCGTTCATTTTAGAATGTTTAGGTTTATGGAAGAACAATGTAATAAAATTGTATTTATTACACAAAGTTTTCTCTTCAAAAAAATCTCATATGAAAGTTGTATTTAAAAATTAGGTTGGTGTTTAGAACAGAATATTTCTAGGAATATTACAAAAACAATGTTCTGTATACTGAAGTAAAATTCATAATAATAAAATTACATAAAAACGATAGCAATAAAAATCCTTTTGGCGACATAAATTATAATTAAATACACAATTACCTTCCGAATAAAATTTGGCAGATGCGAATTACAAGTCGAAATTTGCAAAACTGGTTCTGGGTTTCCCAATATTTATGATCCCAATTATTATTTTTTTTTTCATATATGTAAGTCTTATTGTTAATTATTTACCAAAATTTTACCATTATATACTTTATTCAAACTTAGGATTCTTCTAAGATGGGTCGTACATTTTGCACTTTTTCAAATTCTTAAATAAAAAAATATGTAATGAAGTCATTTGTTAGAAATTTATATAAATCTTAAAAATAGAGCTGCATGTGCTTTATAATTTATTTGATCAAAGTAGGGCGCAAAAATGTTATCAATCATTCAAGCAAAATTTTTATTCCCATATTGCAGAATCCCTGATTTTAAAATAAATACCATAACCTGGCAACAATCAAATGGCAATGTGGTGAATATTCGTAGTCTGAGAGTATGAAACTAAAAACTAGAAAAAAAAATTAAATAACACAGAGGCCGTTACAGAATTTAAAATTCACCAACAACACATGCACAAAATTCTTGTAGTTTTCCTTTATGCGTGGTGATTACACACAATGTATAATTGACTTCGGCACATTTGAAACAAACAAAAATTCTCCATCAACCGGCAAACAAACAAAAAAAGTAAAATACATACGATTAATTTTACATACCGCATATTTATTGAGGTATCCATCATTAAATCCACCTGCGTATTCCTCTAATTCAAACATACTTTTTTTTGGGCTTCTGTAAATAATATTCAATCGTCTGTCGTCACTTTTTGTCAAAAACAATTGTTTTTTGTAATAAAATTTATATATTTTAGCTTGAATTTGCCGGCAAATTTATCCAAGTAAATGCATAAAACGGCTCATGTGCCTTCGATTTTTCTCTATATTACATTTTTATCTTTGTTAGAAACAAAAAGTATATACAATATACACATACATACATACATGAACGTATGTAATTATTTGCGCGCAACCTCCTTGGTCTCTACCAATATAAAATTTTGCCGGTAACAAATAACGTGTTTTCAATTTTCTTTAACTAGTTTATTGCCAGCTGCAATTTTCATGAAAATCGATTTGCCGCCAAAGGTGTCGTATTTATTATTTAAATATGAAACAGTATTTTATATGCATTGAAATATTAAAATTAAAACGAATCACTCCCGACACACCAAAAACAACCACTCTCTGCTCTTACTATCAACATACTGCCGACAAACACACGTTGAGCAAAAAATAAACCCAACATTTTCTAGCACTAACACAATCACAAGCATAACATTACAGTTGACACCGGCAATGTTAATGTCGACACATACAAACACGTTCTGTTAACGCAAATCCTCTCCGGGTGAGCAAATTTTCAAACGTAACGTTTATGGTACTTAATGAACACAGCTGCCAGATTAGATATCTTTTTGTCCCAAAAACTTGCTGTTTTTAACTACCGATTTGTTGATTTTTTAATTAAGTGACGATTTCATGTATGCTAAAAGTATTGTTTTTTGTAAGTCATATATTTGAGAAATTTAACATGTTGAGTGGGCACTATGTTTGTCCACCACAACATTGATTGTATCTAATTGGTTGAGAGTAGCAAGGAGGTAGCAAATAAGGTAATTTTCCTGCTGCAATTGATTTTTAAAGATTTTCTTAAAAATAAGTTGTATTTTTTATTAGATCATTAATTATCTAGTTTATCCAAATAATAATCAAGGCCTCAGCTTAATAATTTATAAAGCAGTGTTTCAAACAGTAGTTGTTTAAAACCTTTCTAAACAGTGCCATTATGTAATACAATGATTTAATAAATTGACTTGTGGAAGCAAAAACCGATTTATTCAACATTATTTTAAGTTTATACTGTTTTTTATATTTAAAATTTATAGTCAAATAAATCAAAAGGTTTTAGAGGGATAAAATAAAGTACAAAAATATTTTTTTACAGCAATTGCAAAACACGTTATTTAAAAACAATGTTTTTAAGTGGAATTGTTTACCATGACGTGGTATATAGATTCTCAAACTCACTTGAAATTGAACGACAAACAGTTTTTAGCTTATATCGAAAATTTGTAATTTTAAATTAATTCCCTTTTGCTGGTCAGTGCGAACTGTTAAAAAAAAAATAATTTTAAATGTATAAGTACATGCATATGTGCACATGGAAGCAAAATTATCACGTCTATGTTGAGAAAACTATACAAAGTATAGTTAAAAGATCGGTCAACAGCTGTTCGTTTTCAAAAGTAAAAATTTCATACATTTCTCTGTCGTAACTTCAAATTGCCAAACTTCATAAAAAAAAAACTATTGAAAACTCCTTTTCAATTACCTTATATAGTTACAACATGTCTCTACGTAAGCTTTCTTTGTTAATATTCCTAATAGACTTTTTGACATAATCCTAAAATAAACATACACACACAAATATAGAACATGGTATGGATGTAATAGTATCTTTTTATCTTTTGCAGAGGAAGTATTTAAAAGAAACCGATGTCTTATTAAAATCGACGATTTTTTTAATAAAATAGCAAAATAACATAAACAACGATTTATTCATGAAACAAAAGTATAAATTCAAATTTTGAAATTTGTAGTAAGGTATAAATGTATTAAAAAACATATGTATGTAATGTGTATTTGTATATATCGAGCCACAAATGGAAAAGCCCTAACTCGTACTTTTTACAACATTGAGTTTTTTAGTGATTCCAATACATTTCACACAAGTAGACATCGACATAAAAATTTAACGCAATAGGACCAAAAATAACAGTCTTACAAGCAATTTTACAAACAAGAGTAATATAATAATACAGTTCTATTACGTTTTTACCATTTCTTGTAAAGTAACAATTATTTGAGTTAGGCCTTTTCTTCTTTTGACCATCGATATATATGAATATATGTATTATGCATGTATATATAATTATTAATTTAATTTTTGAGCTGCATTATCAAATCGCACAATTCATTATAATCAAGCAATCAATTATGTGTGTGGGAATGTATGCAGCGATTGTTTTTCCACTAATAATGGCTCTGCACTTGGCGACGTTCTTTTAAAAGTAATATGTCACGTTTGGTACTACGCTTAACATCGGGACGCATTAGTGCTGTTTCTTTAAAATTACAAATGGCATTTTGTTCTCTTTTCGACTGGCATTTGCCTGTTTTTTTAGGCACATCTTGAAGATTCTTTGAAATCACTTCTTCAATAAAAAGTCCAGATTGAGTCCATTGGGCTTTTGGCAAGTTACGCATATTGGTGCTTTCGTCATAAATACGCTTTCTTTTGCCATTCTTTGATATTGATGGCGACAATTTGTTGTTTTCAGTGAGTCTTACTCTAAACCCAACACTATGTGGAGTTATCGGACTTTCCCTGAACTCCTCGCCGTTAAATGCTCGTGCTGAATGTGTTTTAGGTGTAACCGGCTCAACACTAACTTTTCCTGTTGGCAATTGAATGTAAGTAGGCTTTCTCTTCTTTTTTTCTGGAGTCTGCAGCACTTCTGTGAAACTACCAGCCGATGTTGATGCCAACTGAACATTTGGCATTGTTTTGTGGTCTTTACGGGTTTCTTAAAAGAGAAATAAATATATATGGTATATGTATATGCATGTATTTTTTCTTTAATAAAATGTTTATTTTTTATTTATATTTATTTTATTTATATAAAGTTTTTTTTTTACTACACCTCCTGATCGAATTTTTTTAATTTTGCAATAATTTACGATAAATTTCTTTAATTTCAAAATTTGGACAAACTGTTTAAAAGAACAACTATAGAGAGAAAATTGATTTTACGTTGAATTGGTCATATATTCCAGATCTTTAATTTTGTTTAAGAAGGCATGTCGACATTTGACTATTTAAAATTTCATATGTAATTATGTAGTCTCTTATTTTCGAAAACACTTTTACGTGTGATTTTTTTAATATACATATATATTATTTTTATTTAACTGGAATGTCCCAAAAGTAGAAGATTCTCTCTTATGTTCTCCTAGTGAATCCCCTATTAATGATTTAAGACATGTTTCAAAACATTTTCAAATTGTTAAGAAAATTTACGACGATCTGGAAATCATAACTAAAGTTTCTAAATGTAAAGCAATTTGTTTTCGTAATGCCTTGGGGAAGTATAAAAGCTTGTACGTCGTAGAAGTTGTACACATTATGTTGGTAATTCCTTCATTAATTTTTAATAGAATGTCGTATACATACAATAGAGATGGCAAAATTAATCCTTTTGCCGTTTTTCTTTAATATTTAGAAGTGAATTTCTTACAACCATGACTCCTATGATAGCTTGTGAATTGAGCGTATGTTATTATAGAAAGTAAAATATTAAAAACTAACGGCAAAAGAAATAGTGAATTTATGGATTTTAAAAAAGATCGATATCAAAGTCTGTGCGGTTGACTCATTTGGTTTCTAATTTGTTGTATTCAAGAACAAGAGTTACTTATTAGATTGTTATACATAAATATCTATATGAAAGGAAAGGCGTTTGATATAATGCATATGTATGTCAAATTATGTCTAAAAGATTCAATAACAAAAAAAACAAACAAAAAAAATCAATTTTTTTGTTTTGAATTTTCGCTGCCGTGCGCTTTTTTCCTATAACTTTTAACTTTATTCTGATATGGTGATCAGGTGAGAGTTAAAATTTTGCACTACTTTCAAAATTCTTTTATGGGTTTATATCAAAATTACCTCTCTTCGATTTTTTCTTTATTATTTCTGCTTCGTTGATAGCATTTAAAACATCTGGCGGTAATCGTTTCAAATTCAGTTCAATGTGTTTTCCCTGTATATTAAAAATAATTAAAACATTCAAACATATATATGTATGTAAAAGTTTTAAAAAAAGTTGAATCATTACCACATTCGATTGAGTTGGTTTCTTTTGATTGAGTATAACATCGGCAGCTCTAATTGCTTGCGATAAGGCTGTTTTAGTTTTATCTAAAAATATAGTATAATTATGTTTTATAAAATAAAATATATTTTTGTTTGAGTTGGGAAATCATTGTCTACATTCAATGTGTTTTTACCTTTACGTTTTATATCTTTGACGACTCTTCTAAGAACATCATCGTTATCAACGGGAGTTGTTTCGTTTGATAATGCTGAACCAGATTTTTTCTTTAGTTTCTTAGTTATCTTAATTTTACTCTAAAAATAAATTTTTAAATGTTTACAATTGTATTTGTATTATATATTTTCATAACCTAGGGTCTCCACGTAGCCATATTTATTGCCGCAGTTGTCAAATTTAATTGCGTAAATAGAAATTGGGACGTGTAGACCGCAATTTGCCATATATAGCAATTTATTGCGCAATCATTGCTTTGCTAAATGCTTGAGCAATTATTGCCGCAATAAGCTGTCAAATTCGTTTAATTTACTTTAAGTTTGTTGTTTTTCTTTGAAGAAACAAAGAAAAATTAAATTTTACCTGATAATAATTTAGAGTGAGATATTCCAAAAAAAAAAAAAAAAACATAAAAGTTGAAACAAAAAAATTAAATTTTGTAAATAAATTACTCGTGTCGCTTTCTCCGCCCAAGGAAAATATACATAAGTACATACTTTAGCAATAAAGTGCCGTTATTCTGCCGTCGTTTTTGCTTATGCTTAGTGTTAAAAATTGCTAAGTGGAGACCTAGCGTAAAATCCACAAATTGGTTTAGAATTTGTACAAGATCCTAAATACATTCGCAAATATACACATACTTATATAGAAAATTAAACAATAAACTTTATACCTGTTAACCAAAATGTCTATCTTCTTGTGAAAGCATCATCTGCTTTATTCATAAAAAAATCAATAAAATATCAAAAGGTTAATAATCGAATTTGCGTTGCAAATCAGTTCTATAAACCCTTTAATAATTTTAATGAATAAGACAACACGTATTTAAATAATAATAATATAACAATTTAAATTAGACTCTTATATTGTACTTTGGCGTATATTTCAAATTGACGAGACTTTGAAAATCTTTTGTTAAAATTGTTTACAAATATAGTTGATCGTTTTAAATAATGTTTACTAAATTTAACCCAGCAAAAAAATCTATGACAAATAGGTGAATTTGCAGGGGTTCAACTGGTGACGAAGTGATTAAATTTAGGTGAAAACACTCATGATTTTAACATTAGCGTGTCATTGGAGATCATGTGTTTACATGAATATTTTAATGAACTGCAATCTAATTTAACAAGAATACATGGTGAAAAGCATCCACTGATACATGATTAATATTGTTTTTTTACATGAATAGTATAAGATATTTTGCATGATGTTGCATTCATTTTTAAACACATCATTTATGACAAATTACTTCGCATTTAGGGAGTTATTTTGAAGAAGTCTTTAAAATGTAATTCGCTTTGCACTACTTCCAATTTTTTTTGCTGGGAACAAAAACAAATATGCTTATATTATATAAATTCCATCAAAAAGTATGTATTGATTTAAGAAATTTCTAATGTTAATCTTAGACCGAATATTCTTTTTTTTTGTATATTTTATTGTGTAAAACAGATTTTATTTGAACTGTTGAATTTTGTTGTTTTATTTAAATTTATTTTATTTAGTATTTATTTAAATTACATTTACTAACCGAGCCCTAATGGGCCATATATGGTTATGAGTTTACAACAATGTGCTTTAATTTTAAATATCTTAACAATTTATTTAAACTCAAAGATTACTAACTCATGAAACATGGGTTTCTATTCACCAAATATGCAAGAGCTCTAAAATGAAGTGCATACAATACATGATTTCCAATGCCACGCTAAAACCGAATCACTTTATTATTCTCTTTAATTCTTATTGTTATAAAAAAAATGCTGTAGTGTGGTTTTCGAATTTAGAGGTCCTTAGTGCAAAAAGTAATGTGAAATTATATTATAAATAGTTGTTGTTGTTTGAAAGAACTTTGTATTTTCGCAGGACTAAAACCGGAGACGTAAAAAGCTTTAATATTCAAAAATAAATTTGTTAATATAATTATTAATTATGAATTATGTGTATGTGTATATAGACAAGTGTAGTTAGGATAATTTTACACATTTTCCAATCAATAATAAAATATAACTTTAGTTTTTTGTTATTTAAAATAAGACAAGAAAAAACAATTGAATTTTTTACCTTCTTGTTATTCATTTTTGCTTTAAGTTTAGCACGATTTGCTGCTTCGAGAATTTCATCGCAACGACTCAAGATGCGGCTAATGCTATCGGTCTTAGCGTGAGGAGTTGAGCTTGCTTTAGTTGAAAACTTACTGGTTTTGTTATTTTCAATGGAATCGTGATTACTCTCAGCAATGCTTTTATCCTCCATTAATTTAGATCTCTTGTCTAAGTGGCGGACATCAATGTCTACTATACTGCTGTCAAGAGTATCGGAAGCCCCGCAAAAGCTTTTCGATAGACGCTTTCGTTTAACCATATGGCGATTGAGTTCATTTTTATGTAGTTCTACTGAATCGATGAATGACTGAGAGGGATTAAACTCACTGCTTGACGGCATACCTAAACTTTTACGTTTCGATTTTTTTACCGTACCACTTGCGTGACCGGAGGGGCAAATCTCCATGTTCGGATTGGTGGGTAGTGCTAATGATTGGCGACGAGTTCGTATTAAAGGATTACAGAGAGGAAGTGGCATATGCCTTATGTTCTCTAGATAATTAATATCTTTGCTTTTAAGCTTTCCCTGCCCATTTTCATCACAGGATGCGGAAGACGATGATGGAGAGGATGATGTTGCTGGTGTGTTTTCTTTTAATTCTTCATCATTAAATACATTTTGCGGGTATTCACCCTTAACGGTTACATCTACGGTAAATGACCGATGCCATTCCTGACTACCCTCTGTTTGATTTATGTGTTTTTTATTTTTACCGAAAGAAACAGTCATCCCGCTATCAGCCCTTTGTGGATTGTCTAAAATCATAGAATTATGATGATTTTCTTTATCAGCATCACTCTCCGAAGTCACTGATACTTCCCCTAAATTACTTTCCGATTGAATCTTTCTACCACTGTTTGTTTTGTTGTTGCTTTCATCGGGAGAAGTAGCTGTCTGCACTTCATCGGATGATGCACATTTTTTATCGTCTTCATTTTCTTGTATGGTTTTAGTTATTTCTTTGGCTTCCCATTGACATTCTGAATTTGCAACTGGTGATGTATCAGATTCTGTATTTAAATCGCGAACCGATTTGTTAAAGCGATCGGATTTATTTAGTTTGCGAAGAAATTGCTTGCGCGATATATTCATATATTCTTCTTCAACCTCATCCATTTCTTTCGCTTCAGATTCACTTTCAGAAGAACACTGCAGGCGCAATGCAGAATCACTAAGTTTGCTTGAATCAAGAGCAATATTTTCGCTATATTTGTTGCATAAATTATTTTCTTCAGCGACAAATTCAACTAAATTCGATCCGGATTTCATCTTGATGGATGTGTCATTGTCACCAACAGATGTCTTTGACTGAGAAGTAAAATTATTATTAGGACATTCCACAACCTTTTTTGGACTATCGTTTTTGTCATTAACTTTAAGCGTTTCTGGGAGTTTATCTAAGTCTAGCTCTTCATCTGAAGATGAAGAACTATCCATAGGACACTGTAAACGTTTATAGGTCCTCTTCTTATTTCGATAAGAATCATTTTTGTTTTCATCTATTTGTTTTTCTTCTTCATTACTATCTGCTGAATACTCAAATTCTTCATTGTCAGAAACTATAAATGAATCAGCAGTTTCGCTATCCTCTCTCTCATCGTATTCTTCGTGATCATCTACAGTTGTATGACTGCCAATTGATTCACCATCGAATTGTAATTCGTTCTCATCTAGATCTCTGCGCTCTTCGGAATCCATAGAATCACCACTTTCGTAATCATTCACTTCCATCGCTTCATCATCATGAAAATCATGCTTGTGTTTGTAAGGTTTTTCTCCTGGTGCTAATTCCATTTCGGCAATAATTTCGGAATCATCTTCTTCTTTAAGTACATCTTTCTCTTCATCTTCGGATGAGAAAATAATACTTTTCTTTTTATTATTGTTTTCACATTTTCCTTCGAAAGAATTAACATTTTCACAACAATCATTGGTACTTGCGATTGTACGTGTAACTACTACATCCAACTTTGAGCCTTCTATAGTTGTCCCTTTAACACTAGGATTTATCCATTTCAAATCCTCTTTTATCTGATTACTGGATGTAGCCTCTTCATTTTTGCCTTCTTTAACTTCTAGATGTAGAAATAAATCGTTTTTTTTTATAAAAAGTTTTTTTTCTTCTTCTTCTTCTTCTTTTTCTTGCAGAAGTTCCTCATGTTTTGATGCCTCTGCATTAATTGGTGTGGAGCTTTGAATTATTTCCAAAGACCGTGCACATTTAAAAGTAGTTACTGGTGAAGTCGTTGTTAGATCAAATTTATTAATTGATTTTAATTGTTTATTTTTATGGGCTTCTTTGTCGATTATAGCAATTTCAGTGATATCATCACTTATTGAAATTTCACCTTGTTTATTATCCAACAGATTCTCATCATTTTCAGCTTGGAATGAATCATTATCCTTAAGTGAACTAATTTCTTTACCATTTTTTAATTTTATCGAAGCGGGTGTTTTTGGATAGACTTGTTTAATGGTCTTATCATTTGATGGACTGGAAACGAAATCTATTTTTTTTGAAGATACTTTAGAAACACATACATTTGAATCTCCTTCGCGGTGATAAGGTGTCAAAGAACTAACACTTAAAATCTCAAATTTATCAGGCAAAATTATTTTTTCTTTGGGCTGCGGAGTGGATTCGCTTTGACTATCACTAACATTTTCCAATTGAACGCCTTTAGCAACAGATACACTTATTTCATTTTCTTCTACAACCTTTTCACTACATTCTATCTCATTATTCATGACACACGAATCTTGCTCGTTTTCAATAATATTTGTATTGTTTTCCATTAAATTTGTATTGTTTTCAATAAAATATTTCTGATTTACTGTGTCAACAACAGTCTCCTCTGTTTGAATTATAGACATTATTGAAGTATTCTCCTTTTTGTTTTCTTCGCTTTGAATCTGTATTGGTTCTTCAGTAATTTTAATAGAAGATATTGTGGTATTTTTTGAAGAAGTGCTATTGGATTTTGTTTCGCTTTGTTCTCCATTCATATATAAAGCTTCTTTCTCAGTAAGGCTGGTGTTGGCATTATCAATATTAAGAGCGACTTCTGAAGCCTCATCGAATTCTTCAGTTTCTTTATCAACTGTAAGATTTGAATTGTCATCGGTTAAAACAATTGTTTTAACATCCGCCGATTTGTTTATTAATTGATTTATTTCATGTTCATGAATACTAACTTCAACATCAGATATATCATGTGTTTCCTCCTCCGGTCTGCGGGTCTTACTTTTAGGCCCAGGTTTACGTCCCTTCTGACTTTTCATGTTTTTCTGCTCGGAAATAGTGTTTCTATTTTCCTCAGGACTTTTAGTCTGGTTAGGACTTTGTGAAGCTTTTGACATAAAAATTTGCAGAGGAGACTTAGATTGCGAACGAGTTACTACACATGGTTTTTCTTCCTCCACCGATTCTACATTTTTGATTTCAGCAAAGCTTTTTACTTTTTTAGGACTTGGTGATATCTTTGACAAATTGGTTTGCTGTGGTGATTTAGATTGTGAACGAGTTACTCTTAACGATTTGTGATTATCAGGTACGGATTCCTCATCTAATGCTCCTAACCCTGTAATTCTTAAAGATGTTTGAGTAGTTTCATCATTTTCATATATGGATACAGTACGTTTGCGTAAGTTTCTTCTAGCAGGTGTGCTTGTCTCTGAATTCTCTACAATAACTGCTGAAGAAGCAGTAACACGCCTTGATGATGGAGTTTTTACTGGTGTCGCTACACCTGAAGTAGAATTACGTCGCGTAATACGTGTGGATTTAGATGGAGAATCAGCTAACAAAATTTATTTTTTAATATTGAATAAAATTACAAAAATTAGATAAATTAAAAAATTGCTCATTTTGCACTAAAAACATATTCTGCAAAAAATAGTAAACCCGAAAAATTTAAGTCTTAGTTTTGATTTTAATATTACAAAATTGTATATTTAATAGTCTGACTTTAAATATAAATTCAATTAAATCAGCCTTATTCTGTGTGTTGTTATAGTGTTGACTTGCTGTAAAAAACGATAGAAATACGACAAGGTCCAATTCACTTCCCATTGTCATGAATATTACACGGTATTAAAAATATGACACCGACACTCACAAAAAGGCTGAATAAATAATTTTATTATACTATGATGAAAGGACAATTGCGATTTAAAAGTAGTTATTTTAAATACATATTAAATAATTTATATGACTTGCAGAAGAATTTAAAATTGAAATTGTTTAGATACTTACATGTCTCTGATATCGGAATAAGTTTCGCTGCGACTGGCGTACCAGGCCGGCTGGAGTTGTCACTGTCTACAGAGGTTAAGCGTTTTCTCAAGGAGCGTGTCACTAAAAATAAACGAAAATATTTAACTTATTTAAAAAATATGTACATATGTATATACATATACAGTGGTGGTGATTTTAGTGATTTTAGCACATACCTTTTTGTACTTTTATAATTAAAAAATTTTGTTACATATTCGTTATTTTTATGATTGTTATATCTTAATGTATTATTCCCGGTGTCGAGAATATGCGACATTATTTTACTTAACATTTTTATTTATTTATTTTTTATTCAAAGTAATATAAAGCCTCCTTAGGCCAATTAAAATATATTACATAGGTACACAGTTAAATCCTGAACATTAATATTATAAAAAATATCTGCAAATAAAAACCTAACATAGGTAGGTATATGACCATTTTTCGTCTATATTATTTTTTATAACGAACCCTCAAAATAAGACTGGACAGTAATTTAGCACAAATCAACGAAATTTACGTCCTTTAAATAAAAATCCATGGAATACCTATCATAAAGTTTTTACAGAATAACTTACATATGGTGTAGATATGGATTCAATCAAAAAAGAAACGCAAGTATCAAGGCAATTTGGAAATTATAATAATTTATTATTATTGAATTATTTATTATTTTGAATGCAACTTTTCGAAAGTTTTAAAATTTTGATATTAGATCATTAGTAACCAAGGCACATTTATTCATCAGGTAGTCTTTTTTTCTTAAGCTAATTAACAAATAAACATATGTATTTCATCAAATCAAAAATCAGACTTCACAGTGTCACCCGACTATATATTCTGAAGATACCCTAAAAATTTCATCAAAATCTGCCCAGCCGTTTGGAGTCCATACATTACATACATACACACATCCTGTTTTATATACATAGAAGATAGAAAATGTATGTAGAAGGTACATGTAAAAAAATGTACCTTCTAGCATAACATTTTCAACTGCGGTAAGAAAATATACACAAAAAACAATATGCCTACCTATAGTTTTCTATATTTATCAATTTCATAATTATTTAGAATGAAAACTCAGTAGTTTAAGGCGAAAAGCTTTATTAAAATGAGAAAAAGTTCTAAGTTCCAAAGGCAAATCAATACCTCTAGACCAAACAATCCAATAGCAACTAATACTAAATGTGCCAAAAGACACATAATCGTAGAAGATAAATATTTATTTATTTATTTATTTATTCAATAGTAATACAAAGCCTATAAGGCCAAAATATCCAACGAATAAATTTTTGGTTAAATCCCAGAAATCCTAAAGTGTAAATAATCAACGTAAAAAAACAAGAACTAAAACAACAAAGACTAAAAAATATCTAATTATAATACCTACCATTTGAAACTTTTAGACATACCGTCACAATATTTATTTGAAGCAAAAATAAAATAAGTTTATTAAGATTCAAAATTAAGTGCTATTTTCGCAAATCATCCGAAAAATTTGTTTCATAAAGGAAATAACATTGAAAGTGTTTACAGATTACAATGCCATTTTAAGTGTAGCAGTTTAGTAGTTCTATACATCAGAAGACGAACCCACTGTCTAAATTTAATGTTTCTAGCATTTTGTGTTTCGGCTGTGCGATGATGCATCTGTCAGTCACGTTACTCTTTTATATAGTTTTAGATGTGTTTTAATTTAAAAAAAAATTAACTTTTGTTGTCAATTATGCTATGTTAATTTTGTGGATCTAATGTTTCGCCATTTCTTTTCAAGCTTGTCTCAGCATTATGGAATTTTTTTAATTTTTATCACCAATGACACGCTAATGTTTAAATCATTATTTTCATAAGAAAATCATTTCGTCGTCAATTGAAACAGCAAGATTACTTCTTTAAAATTTTTTTTTGCTGGTATAGGTATTTTTGATACGCAAAAACATTTTCATTTTTCAGTTCTCAAAACGAGAAATAACACCCTGTATATTTTTGGAAAAATTTCAGTTGTATATAAGGCTTAACATTTCCGTACTTATAAATTAATAATGCAAAAATAAATTATTTTCTTGTATTAAATATTGATAGCAATATATAGGGCTCTAAATTTTGATGCCGCACGTTTCCACTTAACCATTTGAAAAAAAACGGTTCATCACAAAGTACACATACAACGATATCCAGAACTTGTGTACATGTGTTATGTACTTAAACGTTTGGAATTAACTTACCACGACTCCCAGAATCAGTTAAGTTGCTATCCATTAGTTTTTGTATTTAATATAGTTTTCTTTCACAAAACAATTAGAAGACAAACTGAAAAATTCCTAGACGCAATGATTTTAGACACAAACAGAATGCTCATAAACCTTGCTCATAAATTTTACAAAATGTGCCCAAGTCAATTGTTGCCAACTCACGTTTAAGTTATTTAACCCTTATGTGAGTGTACGTGGTAAGTGTTGCCAAAATTACCAAGTAAAACGAAAAACACACTTTTCAACAGATGTCAAGTTTTTTTTAGGTTCGTTTTTTTAACTAGTCCTACCAATCAGATGATTGTTATACATTTGTACCTTGTACCAATGTTGTAAAGTTTATTGTTATATTCCCTGTACCTTTTTTATAAAAATAACTTTATTTTCCAATATTTCGCTACCGCATTGAGTATTTCGCTACCGTATGAGTAGTAGGCGAAGGGGCGTGGCAAAATCCAATTTTCATATTGCACCACCAATGACATACACATATATTTATTTTGTTTGCTTTTATTAAGTTAATTTTATTTTTTTAACGACGTCATGTTTTTCAAAACGAGATATCAAACTCTTAAATCAGTTGTGTAGTTCCGAAGATATTTACAAAAAACCTATGTATATTAATAATGATCCAATATCATAATTTTAAAACTTTCGAAATTTTGCATTCAAAAATCACAGTTTTCGGTTTATTTACAAAAAATATTTACAGCTCAATGAGCAAATTCAATTGAAACTGCCCGGGAAATTGATCAAATACAAATCGATCGACACAGTAATAAATGAAGAACAAGCCGTCAATTATCAAACTGAATTTTTGAATTCATTGCAACCCGAAATGCCACCGCATGTTAGTACATTAAAGGTTGGATCACCGGTAATTCTTATTCGCAACTTTAACGCACCAAAGTTATGCAACGGAACCAGATTGACCATCAAAAACTTTTCACCAAATTTAATCGAGGCATCAATCATCGGTGACAGATTCAAATGCGAAGACGTACTTATTCCACGAATTCCGATGATTTTCAACGATTTACAATTCCAATTCAAGCGGCTCCAATTCCCTTTGCGTCTTGCCTTTGCTATTACCATCAACAAAGTACAAAGCCAATTCATGTTTTTTATACGGCCAGCTGTATGTGGCTTGCTCCCGAGTTGGCATGCCAAAAAATTTATACGCTTTTACACCAAATAAAAAAACAAAAAATATTGTCTATCCGCTGGCCTTAAGATAAAGTAATAAATAAATATAATTGCCAATTTGCCTTAAATACATGCGTTTCTTTTTAGATTGAGTCATACCTACACCATATGTAAGTTATTCTGTAAAAAAAGCTTTATGATAGGTATTCCATGGATTTTTATTTAAAGGCCGTAAATTTCATTTTAAGCTCAATTTAAATCGTGTGGTTATACAACACTAATGTTTGCTTAGGGCCAGCATCACGGACCGGGTCAGCTAGTATATATATATTTAACGACTTAAGGAACACAATTTTTCATTAAATTAAATTAATTTATTTATTACTTACTTTTCTTTCCTAAACTTTCACAATATATCTGTGGCTTGGAGCTAAAAGGACCAATGTTACTTTTTTGTTTTTTTGAGTTAATTTGCATTAGTTTTGTTTTCTTGCTCTATTTCATTATGGTAAAACAGCTAAAGTCATACTTAACCAAGAACAGCTTCACAAATAAAATGCTGGCCAATGTCACTATGAAAGCATATATAAAAGTTAAAGTTCAATTCAAATTTTCTCAAAAGTAAATATTTTGACATTTGCCCTTTTTGCTCCAAGCCACAAATATAAGTACACAAATAAATTTTAAAACTTTTTTTAGAAGAATTATTATTACATTTTTCTTTAGCTGAAAAAAATCGATTGTACTGAAAAACAGACTAAATTAGAGTAGGCCGATTTCACTAGAAAACTCAGATTGAAGTAAAAGGTCGATTAAGCTAAACGACTAATTGAACAAGAAAACAAACAAAAAGTGATCTTAAGCTTAAGAAAAAGAACAAATGATTAATATAGAGATCCAAAAATTGACGATACTTTTGGAAAATCTATTTTCTATATATCTGAATACTTTTCATTTGAGTACTCGATACTATTAAAAACTTTTAACGGATTTTTAAGTTCCCTATTTCTCAATACTTTATCTTCGCTATTAAAAGCTCTTCTGCATGGATTTTACTTTCTATTATACAACAAACACTGGCGTCATCAACTAAAGTGCATAAGTATATATTAAAAAAATAATTAATTTGTTTTTAGTTATCAAAAATGTTTGCCGCTAACTCATTCCCTCTCCCTTGTTCAGAAGAAGTTTTAAATAAATTTGGTATATCGAAATGGTTCTATTCAATAGCTTTAAAACGATACCAATTTTGTCCCTTTTCGAAGCTTATACGTTACCGCGACTGTTTTCAGTTAAAATATTCTTATAATTTTTAAAATTTCAATTCCCGTATGATTTTTTTTTAATATTTTGGTTGTGTAAAACTAAAATTGAAATATTATTAGACATGTGTATTACACGCAGCAATTTTTGAAAGTTGGCAAGGCGATTAAAAAAAAAAAAATGTTAATAAGTAGTATTTTTATAGATCTGGTAACTTTCTTGTTGGAATTTTCACAGTGAAGTAACAAAAGACGAAGAAAGAAAAAAGTAAATAAATTTTTGTGATATTTTATTGCTTAAGCATTTAATTACTCAGATATAAAATACGGCCATAAAAAGAAAAACATCAAAAGTTTCTTTTATCAATGCAAGAATGGCCGCAGATCAACGAATTTTAAAGCAAGATGGTTACCTGGATGTAGGTTGTAATAGTCGTGGCTCTTCATCAATGGAAGGCGGCACCATTGCCAAATCCCTAACATCGATCGCAGGTTCTACAATTGAAGGAGGAGCTGTCCAAACTACTAGCATAGTTTATCATCCCAATCTAAATGTCATACTTGTGTTCGACAGTCTCAATCAAATCAAAGTTCTTGATGTACATTCTGGTATCATACTGCAGACATACCATCTTGGAAATGGTAAATATTTGTACACAATAAACTTCAAATCTTCCGACACGTTGATTTCCATATACGTAAATAGACATTAGAAATAAAAAATATATTTGTGAGTCATGATAGTGTTTGTATATTGTAAGTCGACGATATATGTATATGTTGTAATCAGTATCCCAATTGTATATCAAGTAAACATTATTTTCTGTTATACTTCTACGAGCTAATTAAAACTACAATTCTAACGAAAAAAATAGCATCGTACCAATCAATGTTATAAAATAATATGATTGTACCGAAATACTTGCTTCTAGTATATAATAGCACAAAAATCTAACGGATTGCAGTTGACAAATCTTTAGTTAAATACCAGAAGCTGGTATGAAAACAAAACTTACAAATCAGAATTACTTCTATTAAATTTGAAGACCCAATAATAACAATACTAAGGACTTTAGGAAAGATTTTTTCTTAATTGAAAAGGGAAATACAATACAATAATACAAAACAACAATTAAAATCTCTTTATCTCGTCTTATTTTAAACAGTATTAGTGTAATAGTACCATGGTTTCCTGTTAAAATTTTAGAATGATTTTTTTTATTCAAAAAAAGTCAAATGCGTCTGTGAACTTTGATTGAGATTTCTTATTTGCTAGTTTAAAAACGGTCACTTAAAGCAGTGTGAAGTATACAACAAGATTTTTCCTGATTTTCAAATGAGGATAAAGAAAAAATTTTTTTTGGTGTGATTGACATGATTTCTAATTTTTCTTTTTTATATAAAAAGAATTTTTTTTTGCAGCATGATTTTTTTAAAGCTTATACGATAAGGTGCAAGTTCAAATAGCTTTATTCATATTCTAGGTAGCCAGCTAATAGCTAAAATGCTTTTTTTTCTAAATAATACATTTTTAATGAAGCTTTAAATTAGGTAAGATAAATAATTCTCCATAATCTTAAAGGTAACTTACAATATATGTATGCTAAAAGCTCACTCACTCAAAAACTCATTTATTATTATATTTAATGCTTATTTGATGAAATTGTAGTTATTTTAAACAACAATTGTATATTACCAAAAGTTGAGCAACGTGGATTTGTGCATTAAATTAAATTGTTTTTTAAAAATTCCGGATATTCGAATTTATTTATGTTCCTTTCAACAAATGTTAAGTTACTAACTTCAGCAGCCTGCAGTAAATATAACGTCATTCCAGTAAAATGCTGGGTATTTTATGTACTCATAAGAAAATTATAGTGTTCTACGCCTGTTGCAGTCATTTATAAAAAAATTTTTTTTAGTCATGACAGCTTAATATGTGTGCAAAGTGTCAGAAAAGTCGGTCAAGTGTAAGTAGCTAAAAATGATAAAAAGTGGGCGGGCCATAAACACTTCCTGGAATGTGTACAACAACTTGCTAAAGTTTGAGTCCGATCGGTTTTACAGTTTCGGAGTCTATAGCTAACTAGCTAGATGGTACTACGAATCCGAATTTATTTTTTTTGCTAGAAATTTTCGCCTAAATAGTGTTTTCCAAATACTAAGTAACAAATATGATAAAAGATATAATAAAAACAAGCTTATTTATGTATTTATTTATTGTAAATGTATTCTATCAGCTTGGAAGTTTTGCCTCATTCACTTATTTTTTGTAAATGCTTACTAAATTCATTCATAATGTACATACCATGGTGTAATTACATAAGGTGATAGCGTAAAGGAGAGCAATTTTTGTCTCTCTTTTTTTATGTATGGAGTTTGACAATTTCCGAAGTTGAAATAATTTTTTTAAGTATGTATTTTGACATTCTCCAGAACACAAAAAAATAGTCAGCTGGGCTTGCACCGCCACCTTGTATAAGTGTACCCTGGTACATACTAGATTTTCAAATTTGTTACAAAAAAAAGTAATTAATATGTAACAAACAAAAATTTATTTTGTAAAATGTATTATTATTAATTTATTATTAATGTATTATTATTTTTTAAAATGCATACATAAGCGATATATGTAAATACAAGATTAAAAATTTTTTTTGTTTCATATTCGAATTTCTGATGGTATTGTTACTTTTGGCGTTCGAAAATCGTATAAGATTTTGCACATATCAAAAACGGAAACGTAAAACTTACATTTATAATTATTTTAAGCCTTTAGTGCGTTATTTAATAATTTTATCTGCATAATTTTTTTGTGTGTTTGAAATAAAACCGTATTATGAATATTTATTTTAAATTGTTTATTTTTTTATTCGAAAGAAAAGTTTAAAACAATATTGCTAATAATAATAATATTTGAAAATTCTTTAAACATCAGTGATTTTTATCTATTGTGTGATTTATATATTGTATCAAGGCATATTTTTTAATCAGGTAATTACAGTTCGGGGAGAATTTTTTGCTTATATTTTTTATATATGAAGTTTGACATTTGAAATAAATTAGAAAAAAGAAAAAAAAATTTTTTTTATTTATGCATTTTGACAGCTGAAATGAAAAATAACCCAGCAAAAAAAATTAATGACAAAAAAGTGATTTTGCAGGGGTTCAACTGGTGACGAAGTGATTAAATTTAGGTGAAAACACTAATGATTTTAACATTAGCGTGTCATTGGAGAGCATGTGTTTACATGAATATTTTAATGAACTGCACTCTATTTTAACAAGAATACATGGTGAAAAGCATCCACTGATACATGATTAATTTTGTTTTTTTACATGAATAGTATAAGATATTTTGCATGATGTTGCATTCATTTTTAAACACATCATTTATTTATTTATTTATTTAAATTTCGGCAACAAAGCCTCTAGGCCATAATTGGCTACAAACTTCTACTTAAAAAAAAAATAAAAAAAAACAATGCTTTTTAATAAGCACATCATTTATGACAAATTATTTTGCAGTTAAGAAGTCATTTAGAATTAATGCTTTTACACAATTGATTTAGAAGTCTTGTAAATGTAATTCGCTTTGCACTACTTCCAATTTTTTTTTTGCTGGGAAGTGTTGAAAAAAATAATCAGCTGACGAATCAAGAGTACCTGATGAGTAAATATGCCTTGATATTGTATTTAAAATTTTTTATGTTATGGTTGAGAAGCTATTGTGATATTTTTTTAAATATTATGTCTAACTTTAATACTTATGAAGGTACAATATTACTTGTTAGGTAATATAAGTTTGGTTTTGAAGAGTGTATTTGACTCTTATTAACACACAAATGTAAAATAATAACAAAAAATATTGTATTTAATGTTTATTATGTGTATATGTATTAAAATTCTATTTTAAGATACAAACCACAAAATTCATGGTTATTTTATGCCACTACAAGAAAAGATTATTATAACTGATGGTCATGTCATTGGTTTTCGTGGCGACTACAATGGAGTTTTATTACTAGACACAGTTTTGCAGACACCAATTTCACATAACGATGATCTAATACGAATTGAGATGCTACTATCAGAAGCTATACTATTTCAAACATGTCTTAAGGAGTTAGAACAGGATGTTGAGTGCCCCAACGACTTGTTGAATGAGTTCATGGAAAAGATAAAAAATGCCCAGGCAAATTCAAAAAAAGGCATCAAAGCTCAAAGGGTACGTTTTAAAATATGTTTTTAAAATATTATCTTTAATAATTTGCCATTTATTGAGGTTCTTAAAAAGATTTTTTTTTTTTTTCATAAGTACATATCGGTAATGCATGCATAAATAAAAAGGTCGTAACTCAATTTTAAATGAATTTGCTTTTTCTTTTTGTGCACATACAAACACAGTAACCCTAAAAAATTTATTGAGCTATGACCGAAAATTAAAAATTTATAGCTGTTTATGTATGTATGTATTTCATTTTTAATTCAATTAATTAATCGAGAACTTACTATTTAAATTTAATATGTTGTATTATCTGTTGTCTATGGTTTATTATATAAACAAGTTTTTTTTCATTTTCGATATTTTATTACGTAAACTGCATGAAACAACATGAAAATTAAAACAAATTTCCATAGAAAATCAATTTTATTAACCTCTTATAATTTGTATGTGAATGCGTTCGATGTATTATGAAATGAAGAAAAAATAAATTTTATTTAAAAAAGTGACGTTTTAGAAATGCAAGAATTAATAAGCATATTTGTGAATCTAAATTGGATTTTTTTCAGTGGAATACAATTTGCCTGCAAGTTTCCTACTCTAGCCTTAAATTGGTTGCTAATAATATTGTTATATTGTTAAAGCGCCTCGAGCGTCATGTGCCTGCACTAGCAATTGCCTCTGCAATTAAAGAACGTCTGACGGATTTACTGATTGGAGCACGATTGCGCGATCTTAGCTGGCATTGCAACAACTTTCAGCGTGTTCTCATGCATTCAGAGGCAGTGCGAAGACAAACGTTTGAGAAATGGCCCCATATGGACTACAAATGGGCTCTGCCCGATCAAATGGCGCAAGCAGGTTTTTATCATCAGCCCTCATCGTCAGGTGAGGACAGAGCTATGTGCTTTACTTGTAATGTATGCCTAGTTTGTTGGGAAAAAACCGACGAACCTTGGAGTGAGCATGAACGCCATTCGCCAACGTGTCCCTTTGTTAAAGGAGAATATACCCAAAACGTGCCTCTGGCGGTAACATATGCAACAAACCCTGGAGTAACTGTTCCTGGAACGCAAAGATTTGATATTATCTCAAACAGTGACTACGCAAATGTACTGTGCACTAGTTGCTCACAGACAGGCGATATAACGATTTGGAGCATTGAACGCCATCTAAAACAGATGCATTGTTTTAATATCGCCTCCTTAATGAAAGATATATGCTATAACAGCCACAATAGTGACAACGTATCAGTAGAAACTGAAAGTTCATACGAATGGGTTCGTGTCACTTCCATTTGTGTTTTGCCGAATGCCAGAGCTCAAAGTAAGATATACTCTATGAACTCTACACAACCAGGTAATAGCAGCTTGGGCACTGCTGCAACTATCGGAGGGATCATGCTTTCATCATCCATTTCACCATGTACATCAACCTCAACCATACGTGCTGGAGTCGTAGGATCAAAGATCATTTTAGGCTTAAGCATCAAAAAAACCACAGGCGAACATATGTTACTAATGGCAGTTTTGAAAATAGTCGAAAGCGATCGTCCCAATGAAAACGTTAAAACAAAAAATGAACTTGTAATTGATACTAGTACAGCAGCAAGTTCTAGTGATAATAATAAGGATACAGCAATGACCAGTAATGAGAAAAGTAAGTTTTTAAGTTTAATATTATTACATTTATTCCTTTTATAAATGTTGGCTTATTTCCTTTAAATAAACTGGGGTTCGTTTTATTTATTTATTTATTTACTTATTAATTTTTAACACAATTGATTGACGTTTTACGGTATAAATTAAACTAATGCCGAAATACCAAAAATACAAGCATTGCCATAATAGTTACGATAAACTTCTATAACAATAATGCTAGTAAATTCTCCCCAGCGTAAGAAACATTTTCTGCAAACGTTGATTTATGTTTGCCACAAACCTTGTGCTGTATGTCAGAATAACGTATGCAAAAATGGATGTTTTTAACCTAGATATGTCAGCTGCACCAAACGGTCTATCTCTGTTGCGAAATGTTGCAGCTACTTATTGGCTTTCTTTTTTCTTCCTCGCAATTTCATTCGGAATATATAGCGCAACTATTATCCATCAAAGTGTTTGACATTTCCTGCGAAGCCTACAAAGAATGCAACAGAGATGTTTTAAAAATACCTGAACTAAGTGGACCTCCCTCCACTTGGACGTAGGTTTTTCTTACCTTTTCACCTAACTTTGGCTTTACATTAGTCTTAGCACTAATGATCGGCTATTGGTCAGCGTCCTTACCGCTAACCTTTGGCTTCGCATTAGTTTTAAACTATTGTTTGGCTTTTGGTTGGCGATCCCCTTCAACCCGATCTTTCGGAAAACTTTCGTGTACCGAAGGCTGCGGTTCAGGTTCAGTCACCGTCCGTAGTTGGCTCGCGTCGAAATTCCTGGGTTTAATACCCTTAAATTTTTTTCCTGTCCTATCCTTCGGCAGCCAATAGGTAGTCCCGTCTCTTTGATAGAGGTGGCTGAGTCTACCGTTGAAATAACGGTTTTATTCACCGTTTTGATATTCACTGTATATCTGTAATGTATGTATACATGTAAATACATTGGCATATACATATTTCTGTTCTTTTTTAATTTTAGGTGAAAACGATATTCTACATGGTAAAGAAGTATCTGTGCTAAAAACATTCAATGAAGTAAATAGTGAGCCACAATCATTAGCATATGAAAAATATGCAGATGGATTTGATAGTAATGGCTTTGCAAATGATATTATGGCACCATCAAAAACAGAAATAAATCCAGTAATGTCGAGTGGTAAATCCGATTCACCAATGGAATACAATGATGCTTATCTTGAAGCGGAAATTAAAAAGATGGCTGAACAATTCAGTGACCTCAACAGCCTTTTCGATTATGATTACGGTCAGCCGGTGGAGAATAGTTCATTAGCTACTGAAGAGGGTGGTGAAGGTGGGAATGCTATTATTAGCAGCGGTGGTCCAAGTGTCGCTGCCGATGATGTCGAAATGGATGCCAGCTACTTTAAGGAAAATCTTCTTTTGGTAGCTAAAGCAGCTCAAAAGAATAAAAACGGTAATGCAAATTTCACTAACAAAACAAACAATTCACCAAATCCGGAGACTGGTAGCAGTTCAAAGGTTAACTATAGTGAAGATATAGATTGCATTGTCGAAAGTTGCACAATTCTCAAACGTATGAATGCCTTAAACGATGGCAACTCGCCAAATGGAGGAGAAGAAATTGTAGAAATAGCAAACATTATACCAACAAATAGTAGCTGCAGTCAGTTATTGATTAAACTATTAAAAACCAAGGCTTCAAAAGTTGTAACTACAAGCAAAATAATAATGGCAAATGTAACAGATTTGGACAGCGATAACGATACATATGATGACGATAATAACGAGGAGAGTTTAATTGAATATAAAACAAATCATTCGCGCTCTGTTTCTAAGAAATTAGTAGGCGGTCAATTGTTACTGTTTGATTGTATTGATGGCGCAATACCTAATGAGCATAAAAAAGCGATAACATTCAGTAAAGCAAAATATCCTAGAGACATTTGTATGTTGCCGAATTTCCAGCACTTAGGAAATGTTTCGGAATCGGTCGTTGAAGAATGTAACACTGGGGAAATTATAGGTGCATTTTCTGTGGTTTGCGCTGATGGCAGCATCGAATTATTTTCCTTGTGTGACTTTCAACGCATTAGTAGCATAAAGGAAGAACAACATAATTTTATTGCTGTTACATATTGTCGCAGTTTAGAACGTTTATGTTGCTGCACCCGAGAAGGAGCTTTGATTTTTTATTCTCTCAACGATACTGATGATTCAGGTGATGAAATGATTGACATGGAGGAGGAAAGCTGTACCGGAATAACCTTAACCGAAAGCTGTGTTGAACATTCTGTGACCGATGGCGCTAATTTAAATCATCAACAGCTACATCAACAACCAAAACAGCAGCATGGAGATAACGGATTAGCAGCTGTTAAAAATTTAGCACAATCGAATATTGTACAAATTCCCTTCAGCACAAATATAAAAGTAGACTGTGGTCCTAGCCAAACCTTAACCACCGGATCTGGAGTACCCGCATCACCATCCCCCTCTTCATTAAACGTAAATTCAGCTGCCTCAAATTTGTTGGCCTACCGGAGTGGTGACCTAACATTGGAGGAATTGCGATCACTATATACTTTAACTCTTTTTGATGAAAAATCAATACCTTACACAGCCGAAGTACCTAGTTGTTGGAATAACTTGGTGCAAGCTCAAAAGCAACGCAAGCAATCGCAACACACTTGGCGGCTTCACAACGATGCGTAATAATAAATTGTCTTCATTTTCTATTAAAAAGTAAATAATAAAACGTTTTTTTTATTTTTTTTTTCACTAGTACGACGTGGGATGAGCACATTATTGAAATAAATCTGTTGCAACCTGCAACTTTGGGTCACATCGACTTAAAGTTTTCGTTATATCAACCATGCCACAATCCAGCTGCCATACAAGTGACGCTTTTGAAACAAAATACCAGTGGTTTCGGCTATAGGATGAAGGGTCCACATTCGAACTTTAAACATCAACCTATGGATGAAGGAATATGTACTGATATTCCTTCTTGCAGTAATAGTGATGGTATTTTTAATTTAAAATAAAATTTCTATCATAATGCTAAGCATTTAATTTCCATGTATTTTTCATAACTACAGGCAACAATGAAAATCCAGTTTTAAACGAAGAGTTTCTACAGACGCACAATGCTGAAATCCTAGCAGGCCCAATAGAATTATCATCGTGTATAGATTTGTGTGATCAAGGCGGAACAGTTATCTTAACTTCGCCGAAGCTCTTCAAAACACGTACCAGAAATTTCCTACTTCATATCAAAACGATGACAGATCCTTCGAAAGAAGGTCAGTGTAAGACTCGTGGTAAGTTTATGTTCATTCGATTTCATTTACTAGCTTATATGTTTGTTTCGTTTCACCCTATCATATAACGCAATCAAATTAAAGGATGCGAATGGTTACATGAAATCTCAATATTTGTGCGAGGTGTGAAATCGCAAACACAAATACCTAACGAACGACTTCAGCGTATAGCAATGTTGGAAAGCAATCAGTTACTTGATATTCTCTTCAAAATCATCAGTAGAGCAGATACCTCGACGTTAGCAAAAAATTATGCACTCGACATTTTAATTTGGATCTGTTGCATTCGCCTAAAACGATTCCGTTCCCCAAAATCAGAACGAAGCAACAAGGGTCAACCAATACTGGCACAACAACTTGAATGCATTAGTATAACAGAAAAATATTTGGAAAACGTATTGCGTCATTGCATTATTTACAGCAATCGCAGTATGGCCCATAAATGCGTGAAATTAATATTAGTGTTGACTGAGTAAGTCTCTCATTATTACTAAATTGACTATTTTGTTGTTAAAATTTTACTAGATACATATACATTTAGGGCCATTATTACAACTTGCCGTTAGGTAAAGGCAGGATGTTGTCGGACCGATAAATGGCATTGCATTACAAATCTGTCATTTATTATTATACCCTTCACCTGTGGTGCACAAGGGTATATATAGCTTTGTCATTCCGTTTGTAATTTCTACAATTTTCATTTCCGACCCCATAAAGTATATATTTTCTGAAAGCTTATGAATAGAGGAGTCGATTAAGCCCTGACCGTCTGCCCGTCTGTCCGTGTGTTGGTTGAAATCAACTTTTAGAAGCAACTATATGTTCCTCAGATCTGTATATGGTATCAATCTCTTGGAAATATCCAGGAATGAATCGCTATTGAAATTCAGCACAATCGCCCCATAACTTTCTGAGATATGAGCAAAAAACCACGACCACCTCGTTTTTTTTCACAATTACAACAACAACATACATACATACATACATGTAAAAAACATACCAAACAAAAAAAATTACAAAAAAAAAATATTAAAAATAAGAAAAAAATAATAAAAAAAAACTACAAAAAAAAAATTTAAAAAAAAATATAAAAAAAATAATAAAATATAAATAATATATTAAATAAAATAAAATAAAATTTTTTTGGCTCAGCTGGGATTCGATGCCACATTTATTCTAACGTGTACGTATGCACGTATTTTATATGGGATGAATGGTGATACAAACAATTGTTATTGCATGACTACACGTTGTGAAGGGTATATAAGATTCGGCACGGCCGAATATAGCACTGTTACTTGTTTTTTCATACTATTATTATTAGTAGTAATAACAATTGGAAATGAAAGTTGTAATAATGCGAAGCTATTTATCGCGCACAAAAAATCCTACCTTTAACCAAAGGCAAGTTGTAATAATGGCTCTTAGAGGTATAGAACTTTTCTTAAATAAAACGCAACAAATTTAAGGGAATTACCAACATTTTGGCTTTATTCGCTCACAAATTTTATGGCATTTAAAAATAAAAAAAAATTCTGCCATTTGGCATCCGATACTGCGCCTTGACATTTGTCAATAGTGCGTCGAATATTGGCTTCTAATCGTTTATCAATCGTTGTTGTTTTAACGGCATAAACCATATGTCATACCCCACAAAAAGTAGTCCAAAGATTTAAAATCACATCAACGTGGTGATTAATTGATCCATAATAAGGATAGAAAATTATGCGCACCGTAAACTTTACAAAGTGTGAAAAACAATGCGCGAATTTTGGAAATAAATTTCCACGATTGTAAACGTTGTTCTGGTGTAAGTCTTTGTTTGCATTGTGATTTGCCAAAGTATACTGAAAAAAGTTTAACAAACTTCATTAGTATAACAGCTAGTTTTACAGTTATCCCTATTGAAAGTTCTATACCTCTCAAAAAAAAAAAAAAAAAACACTTAAACAATTTTGAAAGAGTCTGTGACCGATTATGGCCTCGAGACTAGGTTACCAAACTTAAAATAATAAAAAAATAAAATTAAAAATAAATTTGCATTAATTATTGTTATTTTGAACGTTTTCGCTTTTAGTGGTTTTTGCAATTTGCCGACAACTATAAAACCATCTTCTCAAATAGATGTTGTTTTAAGGGATGCCATTTATAATACATTTAATGAATTGCCATTGGCTAAACATTCTAGTGTCGTTCGATGGTATGTTATGTTGGCTTGCATTACTTCATCTAATAAAACGTACAATAACATATCAGAAATGTGTGTGAAATTACTAATGGAGATTTCAGAAGAAATAAACAGAAGATGGGATCCTTATGGTGCGCTCATTGGAACAAGGTTAGTTGATCGTCAATCAAAATATGCTATTTACTAAATGTGTACTGATACAAATTTTCCCATAGATTTGGTTTATATGGCTTCCCCTTTGAGCCGGATATTTTTGATTACGATTTACCGAATGTCAATAAAAATAACGTAAATTTTACATCAACTCTAATGAATATTATACGAAATAACGCCGGTCTTGTTCAAGCGGCAGGAATTGATATAAAGAAATTATGTTCAATAGGTAATTCATGTTGATATTCTATAAGATGTAACACGTTAAAAAATATATTTGTGCATGTTCTGTGTTCCGAATCCGCAATATTATATTCGGCAGTGGAAGTTTCCGAATTATTTTGCTGTTCTTCATTCCATTTCGCAAAAAAATTAGTTTTAATTCACCCTTTACGAATGAAAACTTTATTGAAGTTCTAAAATTATAATTGAAAAAAAAAAAAAAAAGATAATTAAATAAGTACTATCGGTAGGCCTTTACCCAATTTTTTTTTCAAGTTGAAAATGTTATAAGTTTTCTTTTGAAATCATCATAAACCAAATGAGAATCTATATATATAAAAGTGAAACTCTGTGTGTGTGTGTGTGTGTGTGTGTTAGCTATAGACTCTGAAACTGTAAAACCGATCGGGCTCAAACTTTAGTAAGTTGGTGTACACATACCAGGGAGTGTTTATGGGTGAAAAAAAGTGGGCGGGGCCACGCCCATAAAAAATTAGTTATCATTTTTAGCTACTTGCACTTGACCGATTTTTCTGAAACTTTGCACACATATCGAGCTGTCATGACTAAATAATTTCGTGATAAGAAAAGTGGGCGTGGCCACGCCCCTAAAAAAGTTTTAATTTTGAGGTACTTGCACTGGACCGATTTTTCTGAAACTTTGCACACGTATTAAGCTGTCATGACTTTATAATTTCGTGATTAAAAAAGTGGGCGGGGCCACGCCCCTAAAAAAAGTTTTAATTTTGAAGTACTTGCACTGGACCAATTTTTCTGAAACTCTGCGCACATATTAAGCTATCATGACTTTATAATTTCTTGATTAAAAAAGTGGGCGGGGCCACGCCCATAAAAAATTAGTTATCAGCTTTAGCTACTTGCACTGGACCGAATTTTCTGGAACTTTGCAAACATACCGAGCTGTCATGACCTTACATTTTTGTCATTAGAAAAGTGGGCAGTGCCACACCCATTAAAAAAAGGTATCGTTTTGAGGTACTTTCACTGGACCGACTTTTCTGAAAGTTTGTACACTTATTGAGCTGTCATGACTATACAGTTTCGTAATTAGAAATGTGGGCAGTGCCACGCTCATAAAGAAAAAGTTATAGTTTTTAGCCTTGCACTTGATATTCAATTAAAATTTAGAATGCGATTAAAATTCATGAAGGGGCGTAGCAACGCGCGCCGGGCTTTTCTAGTCTTAAATAAAACAAAACAAGATATATTTTTTTTTTCTAAAACCCAATCAACAATTTTTGAATTTAAAATGTATAATGCCACTATGATTCGTTGTATATTGTTTACGTTCTCTATCACTTGTTTAAACACAACTAAAATTGTCTACACGTTATCGAATGGATTTTTTGTTTTTATAAAATTAAAAAAAGCTATGTTCGTAATTATACCCGCCACCAAAAAAATGGTGGGGGTATATTCATTTTGTCATTCCGTTTGTAACACATCGAAATATACATTTTAGACCCCATAAAGTATATATATTCTGAATCAGGGTTTGATTTGATGACGATCTAGCTATGTCCGTCCGTCTGTCCGTCTGTTGAAAGCACGATAGAGGTCGCACCGAAAAATCTAGGGGGCTCAAATTGCCAGAATCTTTCTTATAGACAAGGTTTGTTTGGTATTGAAAATGGGCTAAATCGGATTATTAGGAAGAGAGTTATAGCTCGAAAACCAAGAGTAGGTCGAAAAAACCGTGTCCTTCAAACATCGAATAAAAAGGAACTGTGTCCAAACGCATTAACGTAGACTCATGAAACTTCCAATATATATTTCCAGAGTAAAAACAATATTTTTCCCCGAAAATTATCTAAATCTATGCATTAGGAGAGGAGTTATAGATCAAAATGTACGAAAATTTATACCGCACAGTGTATTTTTCGGTATATTTAAAAACAAAAACGTCATAAAAGCAACAAAATTGCATGTACGACTCTGATTTTTTTGCTCTAACTCTGACTGAATTTTGCACACTTTGCTTTTTTTTTGGTGAGACGCTTTTTTGTAACGGAAAATCAATGTGCCACGCCCACTTTTACGCCCACCTCCCATATAACGTTTTACTCAAAATTCATATAATTTCTCTATTAATAAAGATTTTGGAATTATAAAGGGCTATATTGAACCACCTAAGTTGTACTCATTCGCAAAAATAACTTTGACACGCCTACTATAACGCCCACTTTTCACGTAATCTACCGTTAATGAAATTTAAAAGCTCATAAAACCGCCAAAATTAGAGGTATGATGATCAAATTTGCTACGTATATCCTTCTAATCAATGTTATCGTTGTGCCAAAAAGTTTAGGTGACACGCCCACTTTAACGCCTACCTCCCATATAACGGTTTATCTTAAATTCATGTAATTTCTCTATTGACAAAGTTTTTGGGAAAATAAAGGACTATATTGAAATATCTAAGTTGTATTTATTAGCAGAAACTTTATTGACACGCCTACTTTAACGCCCACTTTCATTGAAAGACTACATTTACAAAAGCATTTTAGTAGCATATCGAAGTTATAAAGGGTGGTTAAATGTTAAGGACCGATGTTGAATTTAAATAAAACACAAATTATTTAAGATATTATTAGTATTTCTTTTTGTAATTATAATATTTGTATGGTTCAATTATGTATTTAACAAAATATCGGCCAAATGGCCCCCCATCCCTGGTGCCACTCCTCTATCGTATGGTCCAAATTTTCAATGACAATGTTGATGATGATGAGGCGATGTTGACTGCTCTTTTGCCACACTATCGCAAAAACCAGCAGTGGTTCCCATTCAACGAACTAAGAAGGCATTCACAGATTTTCTAACATTTTATACAGACCTGTTTTGCAGAAATTTAAATATTTTTTACAATTCTCCCGATTGTGGATGAATTTGAACGATTATGTTGATCAAAAGAATTACGAAGTGCACAAAATGCAATTCGATTTGAACTCCCATTTTTATAAAAAACCTGAATAACTTTAAAGCGTTGCTCATTTGCGTATCGTTTCACGGATCAAATTGAGTAAGTTTGAAATTGAGAAATGTCAAGTGAAATGCAGAAAACAATTTTAAAGACTAGGTGTAGTTCACCGTCAACATGGGCCCTTAAAATTTAACCACCCTCTACAAAGAAAGTGATACATATTTTATTATAAAGAGATTATTCTATAGCGATTAACAATATAATAAATATTGTGATTTAAATGTACACAAAATTGGTGGTGGGTATAAAAGATTCGGCACAGCCGAATATAGTGCTCTTACTTGTTTGTTTAAAGGTATTGTTCATTTTAAAATGACAGGTTTTCGTTACTGCATAAACTATAAAAGGAGTGTATCGAAAAAATTTGTAGTTGCATTAAGTTAAATAAAACTCAAATCGTGCAATATAGAAACTCTTTAAAATACGCAAATTTATTGGCATATTGTAAAAATTTATTTGACATTTAAAATCTTAATTTATTTTTTCGTATTTATAAAATTATCGACTTTTTTCGCTTCTGTTACCTTTTTGGAGGAAGTGGCCCATCTACATTTAAAATCGGACATGTTCTAGGACACCTTCCTGTGTTTTTCAATACCCCTTTTTACAAGAGCCCAGTACCTTTTCACAGGCCTAAGTTTTGGACAGTTAGGTGGATTTGCCTCTCGTGGTACAAAAATGACATTATTCTTTGAACACCACTCAAGTGCCTTTTTTCTATAGTGACATGATGCCAAATCAATCCACTCCGTGATATAAATTTCTGTGTTTATCGTGCCTGTGCCACAAATGCATGCTTGACTTCGTTTGCCACAACCTCAAATAGCTTGCCACACGAGAAATTTGTTAGGGAATTTTGTTTTTGTTTGTTTTTTTTTGTCCGGAACTCTTTCCGTACATTACCTTTTTATCAGAAACTCGTTTTTTTGATTCTAGGTTCTTTAATGAATTGCGATCTGAAACTTTCTGAACTTTGTATGTCTTTAGCCCAGCATAAGCTTTGGTCCTTTGGACAAAACTATTAGAGCATTTCACCGTACGCGCTGCTTTTCTAATAGAAGTGTCAGTTGCTCGACTTCTTTTACCTTACCAATAATATCCCTTGGACCTTATTTTTTTCCTGATCTAGGTTTTCTTTCAATGCTCAGGTCTTCCGTATACTGTTTAATGGCATTTGAAATAGTTTGAGGGCCAACTTTTAAATTTTTTCAATAGTATCTGACATACATATACACATATAAAAGCTAACGAAATAAAAAGAAAAATTATTTATTGCACGACTTGAGTTTTATTTAACTTAATAATACAAATTTTTTTCGATACACTGCTTATACATTTTAAGAATACAGTTCTCTCTCTATTTGCACAAAAGTGTTGGTATATTTTACGAAAATGAAAAATAGTTTCGGTCTTTTAAGAAAAAAATAATAAAAGTTTTTTTTTCTTTTTGTAAAATGTTGAAGAAATTTGTTTCGGTGCAGTAAAAGTACCACAGAAATTTAAGCGTTTGAAATTTTTCGGAAAACAGTGAAATCTTAATTCAAAGTCTTGCAAAATCTCTTATATTTATTTTAAAACTAGTTAAACTGATGTTTATTTTACTGACTTTTAAATGAAAGTGTTTTATATTTTTATAATTTTTGCAAGTATGAACGTGCATACATACCTTTTATATGTTGAGTGAGCGTTTTTTAACTTTGTGTGTTAACGAAATATTTATTTACTTTTTAAGATGGTGTTGATTTTAGAACATTTCCACACTTGATTAAGTGCAAAAGTGTAAGTAATCAATTGCGTGGTTTGCTTGAAGTCGAACAGCTTCATTTTGTATGTGCCGCAACCTCAGAAGCAACTCGAATAGATAATATGGATGCGGTGTCAACAAATACCAGTAACAGTATTGTTAACATGGATGATCTATTAATTGCTCCCGTGGTGAACGAAGCTGTCGATCAAATATATACTAAATCTGACAAAGTAAGTAAAATGTTAATACATATTCATTCATACTATAAAATCTTAAATCGATATTCTAAACTAATCAATTGATGTGCATATATCAAAAGATGAATAATATTCTTAATAATGTTAAAAATAATGTCAACAACATTCTCGATAAATTAAAATTGGAAAATAAATTGGAGATGAACGAAAACACTGAATTGAAACCGAATGGAATAGAACGTAAGTATTTTGAGCTTTTAAAATAATAAAAGTTTGTTTTTTTTTGTTGCATTAAAAACATAAATATACGTATGTACGCTATACGCTATGTGCAATTTATACCGATAGATGCCGAGCCAAGTGTAGTGACTGTCGCACCATCGAATAAAAGTGAAATCTCGAATGAAGAGAAAATGAAATTGAAAACATTGCCAAAGTTTAAATTTATTTGTGAGTACATTGACCAGCAACTAGGTGGACCAGAAAAACCCTCTAAAGAAAGCAAATTGAATAAAAAAATTGACAAAGTAAGTGCATCTTCTGGAAGTTCAATAACAAATGGTGGAGGAAGCGGGTGTGCTAACCCTCCAAATATTTTCACGTGGCATAAGTTGCTATCTCCACCACCAAAACAAATGATTGTTATTGATCGTATGCACTCCGGGGCGAGACGTTTTGTTGTTCTTGATTTCGGTTCACCAATTTTATTGACCGATCTTATAATACCAGCATGCGACGAGTTAGCTTCACTTCATATTGACATTTGGTGCTTTAAAGAGGAGACTGACTGTGTTCGTTTGGTAGTGGCTTCCGACATTGGAACAAAGACTTTGGTTTTAAGTGATTTGCTTCCACCACCAATTTGTCGATATATGAAAATTACGATAATGGGACGCGTCGGAATGTCATCAACAAAATGCAAAATTCCTCTCGGATCATTTTTTGGTCATATAGTTGCATTAGAATCAGATGGTTACGGTGATGTTCTTCTAAATTACATGAACAGTCAATCACAAAATATTCAAGCTCAAATTCAGGCATTACATTCATTACACGAAGATGTCCATTGCCGTTACAGTCTCGCAAGTTGCAAGCTGTTGGAGTTGCTAACTCCGTTTCTGAATGCAGACGTATCAAATGTCGCTCATATGCAGGCATTTATTAACAAACAGCGCAGTGAAGACGATACGTCGTACAACTTGGAGAGCGTAAAAATTACATCAATATATGAGGTTTGCTATACAAAATTACATTTTTTACCCGTTAAATATAAATGATTACATAATCAAACTGTAATAATAGAACATTTACACAAGCTATATAAGTGAGCTTTTTTTCTCTAGTCTAGGAGAAAATAATTATATAAATTTTCAAAATGGCTGCCATATCTGTTCTACCCATCTTAATAAGGTCGAAATAATCTTTTATACAGATTTTATTGCAATTTTCTTTAATCATTAAGCTTTTATAAAATTAGCTTTAAATTATTTCAAGTTTTTTTTTTCTAATTGAATTTTCTAATTCAGAATTCTGAGTATATGTAGATAACGAAAAATATTTATGTATGTGTTTTTATTTTTATAAAGTCTCATTAATTGCAATAGCAAATAGAGTTGATATTATTATCATTAAAATCATATTTCTTCATCACCAGTCTTTACGAACAATTTTCACGATTACAATTGCATTAAATGTTAAAGCAAAAGGATAAACAATATGTGTGCTTCGTCATGTCGTTTGTAATTTTTACAATTTTCATTTTCGACCCCATAAAGTATATATTTTCTGAAAGCTTATAAATAGAGAGTCGATTAAGCCCTGACCGTCTGTCGTCTGTCCGTGTGTTGGTTGAAATCAACTTTAAGAAGCAACCGCATGTTCCTCAGATCTGTGTATGGTACTAATCTTTTGGAAATATCCGGGAATGAATCGCTATTAAAATTCAGCACAATCGCCACATAACTTTCTGAGATGTGAGCAAATAAACACGTCTGCCTTTGTTTTTTTCCCATATTTTTATCACCAAAATTAAAATTTTTTAGCCATAGAATTATTTAAAGGTACCTTTGCTTTGTAGATATAATATGCCTCTAGAGATATTCGTGAAAAATTTTATATGAAGCGGGCTCTACTCGGTAAAGTTATGGGAAACAATTTCTTTAAATTTTTTTCAGCTTCTAGTCAACCGAGAGAGTCAATATTGGTATCATCTGAAAGGACTTGACTAGCGCAATTTAAGCACTATAAAAAAATTTAAATTCATGTTGGCCGCCACTACAAAATGGCAGGCAATAAATTTATATATTTTAAAATGTAACTTCTGAAACCCCATCAATATGGATATAAAATTAAAGGGCGTGACTAGTAGAATAATCAAGGATGGCGGTGGAAATAATAAGGAAAAATGGCGTATAATATGAAATATAGGTTAAGCTACGATGTGGGATTACACCTACATATGTACATGATAGTGAAGGGTATTATCAGATTCGGCACAGCCGAATATAACACTCTTACTTGTTTATTCTCAATTAGTTAACTTAACTACAGTATAATACGATCGCTACAATATATTATGCATGTTTGTTGATTTGTGTAATGATTATGTAACCGTAGCTAGTTTTGAAAATACATTCCACGCGACTGGTGTCAGAAGACTTTAAATTGACTTTTTCAGTTTATTGTTTCATATTTCATTTCTACTTACATACATACATACATAAATACATACATACATACATATTTCTGTTATAAATGTTTGTATTTGTTCTGCTCAATTAAGTTTCCACTTTAATTTGATTCAATTATTCTAGGAATGCATTGTGCTCCAACATGAAATTAATGTAATACGAAATGTTATTGTCAGACTGGAATCATCTCTTAAAGAAAATAATTCATATTCACCAGTAGATACTGCAGAAGCACTACGGATGTCATCTCGTGACAAGTTGCGTGTTCTGGGTCAGGCGCTGATAGAAATTCTATTAAACTTCTCCATAGAATTTAGTTTTAAAGTGAGTGTTAAGTTAACCGCAATTTGAAGTTTAACAAAGAAATATTTTCTTCTTAGGATATGGTGATGATGCAACAACTATTCACAGTCGATGTAGCCAATATGCTATTTAATTCGTTTGTGGTGTATGGAGATGCACATATTCAATTGGCGACATGTTCCTTATTAGTACGAATGTGCTGTGTTCAAAACTGGTGGGGTGATTTTCTGACAAACATATTTTGCAACTTGTTTTCCTCACAAAATAGCAAAATATTTCCTCAAGATCGGTATAGTAGATTTAATGGCAACAAAGATATGATGTTGATGATTTTTCTTTTCTTAGTATATTCTTTTTATTAACCTATTTGGGAAGACGAAGCATTTCCATGGGAAATTGTCGATCCATAGTAATTGATTCGGTTCTTAAAACATTGGCCAAGCTGCTAGCTGTAATTTCTCCTCGATATCAAGAAACTACCGGGTCTGGTTTCAATATTTCGGACATTGAAACCGATACTAGCAACTTATGTGGAAAGTCTGATTTGCAGTTGATTACATGGCTGCTTTTATTCCTTTCGGTATGTCTAGATGATCGCAAAGATAAATGTATGTAACGCTTCCTTTGTCGACAACTTTTATTACGAAAACATATAAATATGAAATTATTTAATTAAACAGCCGCCAATAGATGGGATTTTATGAGTTGTGAAACAGATTTTGCTAAAACACGTGGTCAATCATCGAGCAGTTCGGGAAAGCAATTGCGTTGTTTTAAGAAACGTATTATACAGCAAAACAAATACAGTGTTCAACCTTATACAGATTGGGGAAAGAAAATCTACATGATACAGAATGAAGTGAGTGTACATTTAAATAAAATATTGTATTGTATTCAGGTGTGTGATGGAGAGCAATCGTTTTTGAAACTATTTAAAAACTATCGATTGGAAAAGGTGCGATGAATTCCGCTAGATTTTGAGAACCAATTTTTAAACCTATTTTGAAAATTGTTGATGAAACACCTATGGCAAACACATCAAACCTCTAATCGTTTTATGTCTAAATCGTTTTTCATCACATACCTGATTGTCGGAAACAAAATGTTTTTCTTTTTTAATAGCATCCTGGTATTTTTATGGAACTTACCGGTAAACCAAAGTCATCTAACAAAACTAGCAAAAACAATATATTGCCAAAACTTCCCAAAGATGTTAATCCAGAACCAGAGAATAATTTTGACAAAGGACTAAAAAACATTCGTCTCAATAATATATTAATTGTCATCCGCGGTTTGATTGCATTGCTACTTGAAATGGATTTTACCTGCAATATGGATCAATTTTTGTTAACATGCAAAGTTAGTCGTACATATTATGTATATGTATATTATTAGTAAACTTTTTTTAAAATTAAGGTGATCGCCCGACTAGTTTCCGCATGCCGACCTGCAGTTCAGCTATCGAAGATTATAACCATAAGCCAATTGGAACACTTGGTTCGCATGGCTGTTTGGAACGACCAGCAGCAGCCCTGGGCTGTCCATGCTATAACGTGTTTGTTACAGGTTCGTCTAAAGAAATTTATATTCATGCATATCTATCGTTTTATTCCAATTTCGCTTACATTCTCTTGTAAAGGATTTGTTAGATGCTGATAGACATTTTAAAGATAACGATGCAACTCCCACAAATGATGGAATAAGGCCACTGGATAGCCTGCAGGAAACAAAAGATTTATTTGCCGCCTATACGTGTAAGTTGCAAATTAAAAAAAAAAAAAAACAAATATATTTTTATTTTGGTCATTTTAATATGTATGAAGCGATTCGGCATAGACGCTGAAAATACACTGTAATTCTAAATAGCTTTATTTTTTGCACTACCATATTTCTATAATATTAGTGAAAAAAAAGTCTTAAGTCAACGAATTACACTGCAGTTTCTAACTTAAGATCATTTTGCTTATTCGTTGAACCATTTAAAAGATATAAAAACTATGATTAAGCATGTTTAAAATTTTAGCTCTATATATGCCTCAAACAGGCTCTGCTCAAACAGCCAGCAACGAAATGCAATATTCGGACGGTAAGTAAAACAATTAAATAACATATATTACATTTTATTATGCATAAAATAAAATGTATGTTAATTTAGGTGTAAAATATCCATATTTACCATCGTTGATTGAATGTGATGACACGGAGTTTGACGAGATATTGAATGACATTGATATTATTGAACGAAACAAAGCAGTACCAAAGAAAGACAATAACAATTTGAATAAAAATACAGTTAACTACTTTTG
Source organism: Phyto melanocephala (assembly GCA_941918925.1). NCBI lineage: Eukaryota > Metazoa > Arthropoda > Insecta > Diptera > Rhinophoridae > Phyto > Phyto melanocephala. Next base: position 183,710,321 of record OW799233.1, read on the forward strand.
CAAATCGATTTCAAGTGCAATGGATTCTCGCCTCGACATCGGACTAGATTTAAATGTTGAAACGGATTTGCGACGAATTACAATGGTATCATCTCTGGATATGTATTCATCACTACCTCAAATAGCTGCCAGTGAATTCAAAACAGCCTCGCCGGAAGTCGCGGTTTGGCCCGATTTTATTACAGATATTTGGTCTGGCCCAGAATACAATTGCGGCGTAAATACGTACAACATGTTTAAGAGTGTTTTCGATTGCATACTCGCTGACCTACATTTAGAAGTATGTTTACATTGTGTTTGCGTATTTCGTTTGTTTTTTCATATCCCTAGTGCCGATTTATTTTTAGGAAACCTGGGTACATCTTGAACAAGTTCTGCAAATGTGGTTGACTCTTAACAGTGAACTAGCCGAAAAGTCGTATAATTCCGGCATCTCGAATAATGAAGTTCCAAAAATTCCATTTGGCGCAAATGCAATTCAAGGACTGTTGTTAGCCTTGGCTTGGTATAATGATGTAAAACTTCGTACGTGGTGCTTGGGTTTTCAATGCTTACTTTTGGCATGCAATTCGCAAACATTTTGCCAAGAGGAAGAAGATCGTACTCGCATAAACGAAGTCATTATTAACGATGAGAACTTTGAGAAAATGTTATTGAGATTCTTCTCCGGTTATGGCATGAGCTCTGTCATTATTACTAATCGATGTGTAATTATTATATCTACCGAGTAGTAAAATAAAAGTGTTTTTAATTGAGACTGTACTTTATTTCATCTAGGCTGGACCTACAATATGTAAACACCTGCATGATCTGTTGCATTGGCTTCATCGGAAAGGGGAGTCGGCCGATGGCGTTATATCCTGCAAACGAAAGCTTAAAGATACGCTACTACACGTGATATTACAATTAGTACAACCTGGTGGTGCAATAAGCAACCAGTTGGGTCCAATTGATGCTCAAAGTCAATTAGTTCGTGACTTGTTGATTATGCCTAATGATAAAGCAGATCTAAATATTTCATTAAACATAATAGAGTGCGTTTGTAAGTATTAGTTTATACGAGGCTTGAATAAAATATTAAACTCATGGGCACGTCATGTTTTTCTTTCTTTCTTTGGCTTTAGCGTTTTTGGTATTTAACAATATTTCAAATGGCGACAAACTGCAGTGCCAACGAACATCCGATACCAACAATACCAGCAATTCATTTAGTAGTCTATTTGCCAACGTATTGGGATCCGACCACTCCAAACAGAATTGCCCAATATCTGACAACTCGCTTATTATTAGTCTGCTAAAACTTAGTTCATCGTTAATACAAACTGAACTTCCGCGACAATTGACTGTAAGAAAAATTTGATTTATATGGGCTAAGCATTTTACATATACATAAAAATTTATTTATTTATTTATTTAATATCAATACAAAAAAAAAATTTATTTTTTAATTATGTTTATTTAATTTGCAATACTAGGATGTCACTATTCCAGAAGAAGAAGAACTTATAAACGTCTGCCAAACTGATGAAACTAAAGCCGAACAGTTAAACATTGAGGGCCATCGTATTAAGACACCATGTATAGCCGATACAGGTAAAATGATTAAGATTTACCCTATAATACTTTTAATAAATACATCACACATAATATACGTCTATTAACTCTACAGTATTGCGGCATTTTCCAACTATGAAGCGTTTACTAGGTTCATTGTCACACTGCTCAAGTACGTCATTTACATTAATGGTCTCATCCGCTCTGTATAGTGTCAAGCCTGCCGATTCAACATTTTTGCTCGATGAACCACAAACCGCAGCTGATGCCGTTTTTAATATGTTAATAACTTTATGCGAGAAAGCATCGAATTCCCGCCTAATTGTAGCTCCCATATGTCAATACTTGGATGCGTGTATGTACACAATTTTAATTTCTTTTAGAATATGTACGTCCATATATAATTTATATTTTAACGTTCAAAGGTGCAAAAACCAAAAAAAAATTTAATCGTATTATTGTAGTTTTACGCAAACAAAATTTAGTCATTTACCACTATAATTATTATGCAAAACTTTTTATCTTTGTTTTTATTCTACAGTCACATCACAGCGTACATCTCTTCCACGTCTGCATTTGTCGGAACCACTGTTGTGGTACATATCAAAAGTTCTTGAGGTTTCATCTGCTGTTCAAATATTCACACAGCTGGGTGGTATTGAAATAATATGCAAAAACTTGGTACGATTAAATAAAACACTAATAAACGTCCAGCCTGGATTGGTAAGCGCTATTATCTTCTATGCACATATCACTTGTTTGCGACAATAGGGTCATGGTCTCTAAAAAGAAATTTTAAATTTATTTTTACGAATTACGAAAAACTTTACCGAATAACAAAATGTGGAAAATACGACATGTTAGAACAAAGAACCCTTTATGCTATAAACACAACTAGGACGAACGACAAATTTCGCACAACAGACCAAAATTATCCATAGAAATTTGTTGCGTAAACTCGTCGAATAAAACCATTTTTAATGTCGTTTAAAATTGTTTGGAATTGGCTAAACAAATTTAAAAAGATTGAATCAATATTGGCATTTTTATAATTTTTAAATGGCAGCTTATGATTATAACCTTTTCAATAATTATGGCATTAAAATATCGGTTGTTAATAAACTTTTAAAATAACTGACATTTTATTTAATTTCATATATTTCATTACAAGTGACAGTGATCTGAACTTTCTGACTACTATTTTGTATAAATAGGTGGTTATTCAAGTATTCACAACAATATCTATTTTTAAATTAATAACAATAAAATATGCACAATGCTTCATTTGTTGTATAATTTTTGTTTGCTAAGCAAACTATGTACATGTATACTAATTAAAATAGGAGAAATATTAACAAACAAAAAAAAAAAAAGAAAACTAATAAAAATTAAATACATTGGGCCAATTCAAAGTGGTTGCATATCAGTCATATTTGTACTATTTCATATTATTTTATGCATGCATAAAATTTTTGTTAGTAATTTCCATACAAAAAAAAAATAATATGACTTTACACATTTGTTTCCTATGTATAAGAAATTGTTTATGTTATACTTTTAACCATACTGTCTCTCAGAGAGAATTTCTTCGCTTCTCACCTCTCAGAGAGAATATTTTCTGTTGTGCTTTTACGTTGTAATAAAAGACAAGTTTTATATAATTAAATAAAATAACTTTTAATTCTTTACTTTGAGGTGTGCTTAAGGTTTGCTTGCTACAACATGACTAAATTACAGTTGAAAACTAATACGTATGAAATTTAAACTTATTGAGGGCGCAGCGTTGCATTGCATGGTGATGCCACATTATCATGTTGCAACTTCGCTTGTGGGTTACCCCCTAACATCTCCCTCCTTAAGATGATTGCGGTGACCTGGAAATTGGTTCCACTGGTTGTCTTCGATTGGTTATACGCTTAGGAGTCCAATGTGGAGAGACTGTAGGCGTTGAAAAAGTTTCCTCTGGAGTTGATGGAGTTATTGCAAATTCTTCCAGCAACGTGTCTAAAGGCAAATTAGATGTTTCGGATAAAGATGTATTTTCCTCAATATGTCTGGGTCGAAGTTGATCTGTGTGCGTTCTAACCAGCATTTTCCTATTGCCTACATCGATAAGGGTGTTATAGATTACGTTTCCTATTTTTTCGATGATTTCTCCAGGCACCCAATATTGATTGTTTCCCCTAAAGTTCAATGCATAGACTTGGTCGCCAATGTGAAATATTCTCTTTCGGGTACCATGTTTGGTGTTGTACTGCTTCTCCATTTGCTGATTGGTTTTACGTTCACTGTATTTTAGTTTTTTAATGACGTCGAAGACTGTTCTCATTTTTCGACCTATGAACGACTCTGCTGGAGTTTTTCCATTTGGTGAGTTTGGATTTGGTGTTGATCTATAAACTTCTAAGAACGTTTGGAGTGATGCGGCAGGTGTATCTTCCCCTTCAGATTTTTTTAGAGCGCGTTTAAGTGTGTCTACAAATCTTTCTGCTTGACCGTTAGAGCTGGGGTGAAAGCGTACTGTTCTGGTGTGTTCTATGGATCTTTCCTTGCACCAATTTTCGAACTGTCCCGAGCAGAACTGAGTCCCGTTGTCCGAAACTATTTGTTCAGGATTTCCAAATTGTGCGCAATATCCGTTTAAAATTTTTATTGTTGCCAATGATGTTGTTGTTGGGGTTTCGTAAATAGATGGATATTTAGAAAATGAATCGATAACAACTAGATAATATTTATTTTTGACAGGTCCCGCGTAATCGATGTGAATTCTCTCGAGTGGTCGAGATGTTGTTGGCCAAGAGCATAGATTGGTTCTTACAGGATTCTTTGCTGCGTGCTGACAGTTTTGGCATTTCTTGACGTAATTCTCAATTTGCTTGTCAATACACGGCCAGTACACGTAACTCCGAGCGATTGACTTACATCTTTCTGCTGCTATATGTCCTCTGTGGAGCTGCTTGAGAATCTTTTGACGATATGGGTCTGGTATAACAATTCGACTGTTGAACATCACACAGCCATCTGCTGTCGATAGTAATTCTCTTCGATTAAAGTAGGGCATAATAGCAGAATTAATATTTTTGCCACTTGCTGGCCAACTGGTGTTTATATATTGAATGACGTTCTGTAAAATTTGGTCATTTTTGGTAGCCTTGACTATCATCTTAAAGGATACAGGTAGCGTTGACATTGCCTCGTCGATATCTTTGCGTATGTCTTCTTCGAGTGATACGGAAGCGACAATATATTCATTTGATGGTTTCTCATGATCACTGATGAGTCTAGAAAGAACATCTGCATGACCAAAGTCTTTGGTGTTCGTGTATTTGATTTCAAAGTCATAAGTTAATAATATCAAGGCCCAACGTTGTAAACGATTGGCAGTGTAAACCGGTATTCCTTTTTTCGAGCCGAAAATTGAAAGCAATGGTTTATGGTCGGTGTGCAATGTAAATTTCCGTCCAAACAGCATCCTGTGGAACCGTTGTACGGCAAAAATTAGTGCTAAGCCTTCCTTTTCAATTTGGCTATAATTACGTTCAGCGGGTGTGAGAGATCTTGATATGTGATGAATTGCTTTCATGCTATTATCAGGAAATGTGTGGTAAATTACTGCACCAATGCCATGGGAAGATGCGTCCGCAGCAACGTGTATAGGTAAATCCGGGTTGTAGTGTGTAAGTAACATGTCTGAGGTTAAAATTCGTTTAAAATTTTCCAATGATGCTTGGCATTCTGGTGTCCAGTTAAATTTGTTTTCCTTTTTTAACAGATCATCAAGGGGCTTTCGAAGATTTCGCATGTTTTTAACGAATTTGCCATAATGATTTATTGAACCCAAAAGGGAACGTACTTCGGAGATGTTTTGTGGAGTTTTCAAATTTTTAATGGTATTGATTTTCGTCGGATCGGGTCGAATGCCATCCCTATCTAAAATCTGTCCTAAATATTTGATTTCGTTCTTAAAAAATTGACATTTCTCAAATTTTAGCCGGAAACCATAATCTTGAATTTTCTGTAATAGCAGATTAAGATTAGATTTATGTTCAGAAGTTGACTTACTTGCGAGCATTATATCGTCTATATATGCTTTAGCACCATCTATGCCTGAGCACAGTTGGTCCATTATCCTTTGGAAAGCTCCTGGAGCGGATTTTATTCCAGGTGTCAGGCGATTGAATTTGAATAAACCTTTGTGAGTGTTTATGGTGAGCAGTTCTTTGCTGTCGTCATCCACTTCAACCTGAAGGTAAGCATCTGACAAGTCCAGATGGCTGAAGATGATGCAGTTGTGGCATTCAGAAAAAATTTCCTCTGGTGTTGGCAATGGATACTGGTTTGGTTCTACTATAGAATTTAGTCCAGTAGAGTAGTCAGCGCAAATGCGAATTTTTCCGTTCCTTTTACTGACTACTATTGGTGCAGCATACTTAGATGTGTTCAGAGGAGAGATAATTCCCGCATTTTCCAGTCTTTGCAGTTCCGATTCAATTTCAAGTCTTGCTGCGTAGGGAACTGGGCGTTTAGGAACAAAAATTTCCTTTGCGTTCGGTAGTACTTGTATATGTACTTTTGCTTTGGTACATAATCCTAAACTACTATTATCGAAAACGGTTTCATACTTTTCCTTAAGTGTAACTATGTCCTCATCAAAACGAATCTGTCGACACCAGGTGGATATAGGTTTTTCCCAGAGGTCAAAAGCTTGAATCCATTCTATACCCATGATGTTTAATTGATCTATATCTGTGATATAACAGTTAAGTTTTTTTGAAACATCATTTATTGTGACCTCGCATTTGAATGCTGCCAGTAAATTGATTTTGTTCATATTGGCGTCGCTGGCGCTGTCGTTTGTTGCACAAGCAGCTGGTTTGCCAATGGTTTCCCATGTTTCAACCGAAATAATTGAAATGTCTGAAGCGGTGTCTATTTGCAGTCGAATAGTTTCGTTATTGATTGTCACAGTTACGTACTTACGACATTCTTGGAGTTGAAGTTTTTTTCCTGTGAATACGGCTTTTGTTCTGAAATTCGTTTTCTTTCTGAATTTTCGTTTGTTTTCATCTTGCAGTGGCTTTGTTGTTTTCCCGAGCTTCGAGCTAGAGCAGTAGTTGTCCTTGTGTCCAATTTGGTGACAGTTAACGCATTTGTGTTTAACGTATGGACAAAATTTTACATAATGTAACTCCCCGCAGAGCCAGCATGGTGTTTTTGGAATTTTGTAACTCGAATTTTTATTATTGTTCTCCGTTTTGGTGACAGTGCAGATTACCTTGGATTGATGTTCAATCATTGTATTATCTGATTTGAGATCCAATATGCGCTGTGTCTCATCAACAAGTTTATCAAGGTTTGCTGTTTCAGAGAATGCATCTAAAATTTTAAGTAACTGGACTCGAATGTCTGTGTCTTTACTGGATTTAAGACCTAATACGAAAATTAGACATTTGAACTGATCAATTTTAAAATCAGTCATGTTGAATAACTCGCATTGGAGGTTTACTCGGCTAGCGTATTCTTTAAAATCCTCGCCTTCCATTTTTGAAAGTTGCAGATATTTATAGCGTTGTGAAACCTGTGTTTCAGCTTTGCCAAACAGTTTGTTCAATTTGTCGACAGTGTCTTTTAAGCTCATATCAACTGGCTTCGTTGGCAATACGTAATTTGAAAATCTTTCATGAACTTGGTTGGACATTTTCCTCCAGAGCAGAGCAACTTTGTCATGGTCTTCCAGCGTGTTTGCCTCCTTTTCAAAAACATGTACATATCTATTGTACCAAGCTTGAAAAATAAGACCACTTTCTGGCTCGTACACGAAATCTGTCATTGAGTGAGCCAATGATTGCATTAGTGATGCTTTTGACGTGCTTGGCGTCTGTGGACTACTCGTTGAAGCTGTTCCTTGCGCCTGTAAAAGCTGTGCCATTTGTTGTAGCAAAAGGGTTTGTTGGTGCATAGCGTTTTGCTGGTCTTCCAACAATTGAAGAACTTTGTCGTCGGACATTGTCGTTTGCGGCATTTTGTAATAATAAAAATTTCTTATTTTATTTCACCGTCCTCGTCGCCACTTTTGTTGTGCTTTTACGTTGTAATAAAAGACAAGTTTTATATAATTAAATAAAATAACTTTTAATTCTTTACTTTGAGGTGTGCTTAAGGTTTGCTTGCTACAACATGACTAAATTACAGTTGAAAACTAATACGTATGAAATTTAAACTTATTGAGGGCGCAGCGTTGCATTGCATGGTGATGCCACATTATCATGTTGCAACTTCGCTTGTGGGTTACCCCCTAACATTTTCTATTTTCTTCTTTCCTGTATACATACAATTTTTAACAGCGTCATCTCTTTGTCTTCTTTCTTGTATTAAATACATAATTTGTTAACAAAAGGTGTTCAAAGTCACTAGTCATATTAATATGAATTATATGACATAGTACAATATGAGAGTCTACTTTGAATTGGCCCATTAAAATGTATTACACTAAAAATAACTTAATGACTTGATTTATATGCTATCTTTTAAAAGGGAAACATTTTCTTATGAAAGTAAACTTTTAACAGATTTTAAAACAAAACTAAAAAGAATAATGGTCACTCTGCACCGAACTATTCGTCGTTCATCGGTGTAAGAAATAGAAATAAAACTATCGCAAAGTTCGTTACACACGACGAATTTTAGTCACCGCACCAACTGTGCGATTTTCATATACTCAAATATGTACCATTTTCAAAGACGAATATTCGCCACGAGAAATTCGCACGCAACAGTTATTTTTTCAACTCATAAAATAACGGTTTTGTCAAATTGAAACGTATAAAGTTTATGTTGTACTTCACAAAGTACGTAAATCTAAAATATATTTTAATTATTCGCAAATAACTTTAACAAAAATTAAAACTTTTAATTTAAATAAACCCCCTAAACTTAAATAAATTGTTAAATATAATTTCTGCTTTAATTTTAAAAAAAAATTCAAAGTATCGGCAAGTACTTTATAGAATTGAGTATTCAAAAAAAAAAAAGGGCAGTTAACTCGATACTCAGCACCCACAGTGTTTAAAATGTGATTAAAAGTAGGCACAAAGACATTTCTTCATATCCTAATATAGAGATTAAAAGTTTTCCTTTTCTCAAAAATGGCAAGCATTAAATTATCTGAAAAACCGGAACTTGCTTGAAATGACAAAATTTTTTAGTTATGACACTATTGTCACAAATGAGCGACTTTTTAAAACTTTGTATTTAACAAAAATTTGTATAGATTTCAATGATAATGCAACATATGACAAGAAATTCGAAAGTTAAGTTGGTTTCACAAGCATGTTCTAATGGCAATGGAAAAAAGTCATCATCAAGTTCAAGTCAAAATCATCGTTTCCTACAGGATGGTTTAATAAATTTTGCTCCATTCTGTACAATTTCTGCCGAAAACGATACTGCCCAATCGGCAGATATTCTTATTATGAATCCAGTAGCATCACATAGAAGACCGCGTACGCCTGCCTGGAGCTATATGTTTTATCCCAATGAATCACATGCAGATCTCACAATTACCCTGCCCACGGCAATTTTGTTACGCGAAGTCCAACTACAACCACATGCTCCCACATTAGCTTCATGTCCCTCTGCTGTTGCTTTAGAAATATCAAGAGACTTTGGGTTAGGACCAGTACCAGTGGGACCTCCATTAACAACAACTGGCATGACATGCATACGTCTAAAATTATCAAAACCTGAAATTGCTACCAGTATTGTTTTGCGGTTATACCGGTAAGTGAAAATATAATATTGACTCACATACTTATACATACATACATATACAGTATCGGCAAAAACGAAAGCACGGACTCTGCTTATTAAAAAACTTTGCAATAACATGAAAAATAATGCTCAGTTTATAAAAAATATAATTATATTTGAAACAATGTAGGTAAAAAGAAACCCCAAGAATACAGCGACAAAACTAATGCATGTAACCTTGAATATTTCTTATTGCTTTTAATAATAAAAAAAAAGATTAAATTAAGTGCGTATAGAGAAAATTTGCATTTAATTTTAAGTTGTTTCCGTTCTTTAAACTCGTTGTGGACGAACGTTTTTCGTGATTCACTTACCAAATGGCACAAAATAAATATTCAGTACATTTAAACGAAGAAATTCAAAAAAATGCAATTGCAAGAAAAATTTGATATAACATATGAACATTTCCATGAATATGGCTGACTTCCAAAACGTCAACTGCTTTGTGTTTGAACAAAACATCATATTTAATAACACCGCAGTACAATAATTATACAATGTACACCATTTCAAAACGCCGCCGCCAAGTATTTTTAACGCATTAAGAAAGCAAACAATGCATCGATTTTATAGTTGATGCATTCTTTCGGAACTTTGCGTGCGTATTTGATTTAAATACAATAGCAATACTGTATACAAACTTTGTATAAGAACGTTTTGGAAGTCAGCCTATATCAACCTCGACTATAAAAATAAAAATTCTTGAAAGTTTTTCAATATAAGTTTATTGATAAAAAAAAACACTCAAAGTTTACCATGCGCAAGTATTAAGAGCTTATTAAATTATTTTAAGAGCAATAATAAGATTATGATTATCTCTTTGACTTATTTTAAAGAATTGCAATAAACTATTTTTCTAATCGACTAAATTGTAAAAATAAATCGTAATTGTAAATATGCTTTAAAATTAAGGTACAACAACAATTAACAAGATCCATAAGAAAAAAGAAAATTTAGAGTCCAATTAGCGGTATTTTTTTTTTTTTGATTTCCCTTGGATGTAATTTTAATGTCACGTACGTAGTGAAAAAACATTATTTGTCTCCGTCATTCGTATTTAAACAGTCGCAAGAGCACTTAATTTAGAATTTAACTTTTTTTTTCTTAACATAATATAAATTTTATTACCTAAAAATACTGTTAGAGAAAAATCTGTCACGTACGATATGTCACGAACGATGTTGAATTGAATTTATTATAAAATCATTTAAAGATTGTTTTCAATTAAGTATGATGGATTTTAAATGAAAAATATTTGGTTTAGTGTAAGAAATTAAAAAAAGAAAATATTTTCATATTTGCATATATAACTTAAGGTAGGTAGGTAGGAAAGGGGGATGCAGAAAGCAGTAACTGCCTCCTACACCCACACTCGGAAACCAATTAGGTCCATTGCGTTACCCTTTAAATAGTAAAGATAGAAAAGAGAGAGAGGGTTGCCAAAGATACAATACATGAAAAAATAATAATAAGTTAGTAGGAAATAGAATAGAAGAAAGAAAGATATACAGATTCTCTACGAGCGCCACTGCCTGTTCACCAACCATCCGATCCCCATGATGAATCCGATAATATTCCCCAGCTTGCACCCCGAAACATCACCCAACTCATCATGGAATCGTTTACCTAACCATTTTAGCCTGTGATTCTGTAGCCTTGGGCAGTGACAGACAATGTGTTCCACAGTTTCCAGCTCCTCCTTCGAGGCGTTGGGCGCCGCCTGACTTTCAATGTATAGAATAACCTCCCTACCCCTTGGAACGTGTACAATATAAGATCCGTCGCCCTATAGATAGCCATATATCTCCGCTTGGAACACACTAAAGTTATCAGAAAGTTTGTAAGAACTCATGATGTTCTCTCCCATAATATAGACACCTGCCCCTGTGCCTATATCCATCTTCGATCCGTCCGTAAAGACTGCACACCCCTCAAACAGTCTGTCGGATCCTACACAACAATCCTTATCAGGAATTATCAGCGGGAGTGTGCTAACAAAACTGATTACCCTGACGTTGAACACAATCCTGGAGAACAGTTTCCCATAAAATTCTAGTGTGGCCCATGTTAAGTATCCTACCCAACCCTGACTCACCTAACCCAATCAAGCTCCTTTCCGCCATTCCCTTCACCCAAAACTCTATAGGCATAGTGCCGAGAATGGTGTCCAAAGACCCCTGTGCTTCTCATAGCACCAGTGATACCGAGTGAAGCACACCTCTGGACCTTTGTAAGGAGCTTTCTATAACAACCATTCTCCAATACCTCCCACCATACAGTACATCCATATGTTACAATGGGGCTTACCACCGTCGTGTAAATCCAAATCACCACCCTTGGTTGTAGGCTCCAACTCTTGCCTATGGAGTTCCTGCAAGTGTAGTAGTCATTAAGGCCCCTTTTCACCCTCTCCCGCGTGTTCTGACCCCATGATAGCTTGATGTCAAGGACCACACCGAGATATTTCGCCCCGCACGCTAATTCTAACTCTACCCCATTAAGCATCGGTCCCCTAAACGCCTCGATCCTATATCTCCTGGTAAAGAGAACTAGCTCAGTCTTTTCCGGGTTCACACCCAGTCCATTCTCTGAAGCCCAAGAAGACAATATACATAGTGCCGATTGAAGTACCTCGCTAATCGTCGGAAGAAATCTTCGCCTGACCAGCAGTGGTGTCCCTCTGGTCACTTTCCTTCTCATGCTGAAATCTACTAAGCTAGAATTTATAACCCTGCTCTCCAACATCGAGGTTATCCAACTAACCAGAAAATCCCTGACTCACAGCCCATACAGAGCCGCTCTAATTGCCTCTTTGCTAACATTGTTAAAGGCACCCTCCACATCCAGAAACGCCGCTAACGTATATTCCCTATCCTGCAAGCTACGTTCTATAAAACCTACCACATCATGTAGTGCACTCTCAACAGATCTACCCTTCAGATAAGCATATTGAGCTCCACTGATGTGGGGATCAATAAAACCCCTCAGATGTAGATCGACCAGTCTCTCTAACGTCTTAAGCAGAAAAGAAGAGGCTGATAGGTCTAAAATCCCTTGGCTTCGAGTGTCCTGCCCTACCAGCCTTGGGTATAAAAATAACCCTAACCTCTCTCCACCTCCTAGGTATGTATCTCCTCAGGAGAAACGCTCTAAACACCCTCGTCAACAGTAAAAGAAAAAGATCCGAGACGTTTTGCAGCATGGCAGGAAGAATTCCATCCGGATCCGGGGATTTATAGGCCTCAAACCTATTAACTGCCCATGCTACTTTATCCGCCGTTATCATTTCCTCAACTATCTTTCGTTCCCTATCGATCGATCCCAGGTCGACGATATATACCTCAAAATCACTTCTGTTCTATGTCATGTACGATGTAAATTTTTTTTTCTGGGTATTTTAGACAACAATGATTCGAGTATAATTAATTTTTTTTTAAATAAAGTAAGTACCCTTTGAATGGAACATAAAGATCTGAATTTGTTTCAGTTACTCTTACTTTTGCAAAAATTACTCCACTTTATAGGAGTACAAATGTCACGTACGATGACATGGAAATGCCCATATGTATATGTTTATATTGGTATGGCGTGAATAAGTACATTTTTACGTACATACATATGTATTTACATATTTGTGTGTATGGTTAGATTTAGTTCAATGAATAGTTCGATAATGAGAAGTATTAAAAATTATAAAAATAATATTGAAAGAGAAGAAAAATAAATAAAAAATATTTTTTTTCCAATTTCTATTATGTGCTCTTTCAAAGACCTAAGGATAGCCCCAGTATTGGGCTTACACAGATTGCTGTATTGGGCAATACTATATTTGCTTCGCAAACTAATAATTCAAATATTGTCAGCGGTACCAATTGCAATACTGCAGCATTAGCACTCGATCATGCCGTAGATGATGATACATTTGCCAAAACAAGTGTAGGTTGGGTTCGTATTTTATCACGGTGTTATAGTGCAGCATCTCAGGTGGCGTCCGATTCGAAATTGGCAGCGGATGTAATTGGCGCTTCTGCAGCTTATCCAGGATTTTTAGATGCTTGTTGTTCGTTAATGAACATTATGCCGATGATTCCAAATGCGGCACTGCAGAATCTAGAGTGTGTATTATTGAAATTGGGAGCGTATAGCCGTGAGCTGTGTCTTTCTTTAATACGGACCTTGTTATGGGGAACTACACCACAAAGTATGTCGTCGTAGTGACTGCGAAGTATAATCTTATTTAATTCATTTTCACTGTCATAATTTTGCATTTCAGTTTACAAACTTTCCAATGAAAGTATATGCGACTTGCTGTATGAGCTATGCACAAACAAAGATGAATATGTTTTGGATAAAATCCTAGTATTACTTGAATGGATAGAAAAATTGAAAATAAACTACAGCAGTAACAACATTACACGATGCTACAATCCTCAGAGTGGCTTTGTAAAGTGTATCGCTTCAATACTTTGGTTTATTTATACCGAGAAAAATGTTCAAAATTTACCCGAACACATCACATTAGATGTGTTTGATGCTTGCATGCATTGGGTTGACAGACTCGATCATGAAGAGCCATTGAAAATAGCATTCGATTCATTACTTTGTTCTCTTTGTTATATACAACAAAAATTCTTTACGCATCTGTTGGCAAGACTAAACGTTAACTTAGCCCCCACTGACATTGATTTAGACATGTCGAAAGATAGAAGCGACGAGTGTGGCTTAACTGATGATAATAAAGAGGTCAGTGGAACAGTTTGGTATAGTAATGTTGCTGCAGACAACTTGTCAATATTGTTTAGCCGTCCTTCGTATTTAGCAACAATTGCAATGGCATGTCAATCTCCAAATGCTGTTTTTCTATTAGTTGATTCTGGTCTACCGAAACTGTTAGCATATGCTTTGTTTGAGTATTGTTCTTCTCTGTTGATGCAGAAAAATGCGTGTCAAACACAAAAATACGATCCGATGACATTTGTCCCACAGTATACTTGTTCGAATCCTTCATCATCCTCCACCTCTTCTTGCATGACCGATGCAGACAAGGTTGCTGGTGATAAAATGGAAGTTACACAGACAGAAAATAAGGACATGGAACTGGCAAATAAGGCTCAACTTATGACGTTCGATCTCGTCTCGAAAATACTTGATTTCTTTTCGGAATGCTGTTCAGAGGGACATATGCGAGACTGGTTGGGCACACAACTCGGTTCGATATTTTGGAAACCGTTATTAAAACTTCTCTGCAATCACCGACCAATCAACTTTATTCCTATTACACCTATCGTAAGCAGCGAACCAACACAACAGGCGTATATACGTATAGAGCGAGCGACAATTAACTTCTTTTCACGAGTCACCGCCTGTCACCCCAATAACCAAAATATATTAACAATGTTATTAATTGAGGTAATAAGGGAACCATCTATACCCCCGACACTGAACACGATCGAGTCCACTTCAAAGCAAACCATTTCCGGTTTTACGCGCCAACTTGTCTTGCAATTACTACTTGAAAACGAACGAATTCTTGTTTCTGTGCGAAGTAAACAGCCACTACAGAAAAAAGACCCATTCGCACCGTATTTACCTATGACTGCCAATGTGACGTCAACAACATTACCAAATAGTTTTCCTTTGTCCAGCAGTGTTACCATGTCATTGGTCAATCATCATCCAGCAAGACGGATTAACAATCACCACCTGCTTTTCTCTGTTAGCGCGAATACGAAATGCCAGGAGATTATTCAAAATTGTCTTTCAGGTAAGTTTCTACTGTATGTACTTATATGTATGTATATGCAGATGATTATTAGGTTTATGCTTCAAATCGATTCTATTCGATTTTATTAAATTTTACTTTTATACATATTTAGGCACAAACACACATACTTTACCCTTTTTGCACATTTATTCCGTTTAGTAGTTATGTTTTTAAAATTACGCAATGCTAAGCGGTTTTGAAAAATCTATACAATACTATTTACGCAGTGTCTCGTTACGGTCTTAATCTGGGTTCGATGTTAGAAATGTAATGTGTTTTATTTATATATATATATATATAGGTTTGTCATTCCGTGTCATTCCGTATATATTTTCTGAGAGCTTATAAATAGGGGAGTCGATTAAGCTCTGTCAGTCTGTACGTCTGACAGTCTGTCCGTCTGTATGCTGAAATCAACTTTTTGACGTGAAGTATTAAAATATTGGAAATATTCGGGAGCAGATCGGTACTGAAAATCAAAAACATCGGTACAAAAACAACTGAGATATGAGGAAAAAGCCACGACCACTTATATACTGGTATACTCAAGGCGAATTTAATTATCAGGTGGTGGAAATTCTACAACAAATGCAACATTAAAAAAACAACATGGTTTTTTTTGGTTGCTTTCGACTGTTGATGTGTCAAAAACTACATGGTTTTTGTTTGTGTTTTTTTGCGCGGGAAAGAGTAATCTATGTAAGCATAAATAATATTTGACAACTCAACCATCATTTATGCAAATAAAAAAGTAGATCAGCTGCGTTGTCAACACCATCTGATAATTCGCTTTGGGTATACTGGTGGCACCGAATCCCAGCTGAGCCAAAAATTTTTTTTGTTTTTGTTTTTATTTTGTTTTTTATTTTATATATTATTTATATATTATTTATATTTTTATTATTTTTTTTTTATTTGTTTTGTGTTTTTTTTTTGTTTTTGAAACATACATACGTAAACTCAATTTACAATTTTACAATGGGATGTTTTTATATATGTACATACATATGTATGTTTTTTTAACGTATTTCGTATGAGATGAATGGTGATACAAACAATTGTTTAGTTTTTTTTTTCTTAATTATATTTTTTATTTAAAACTTTGTGTGTTATCGTTGTTGTTGTTAAAAGCAGCTAAGAGTAATTTCTTGTTTTGTGATAAATGCAGAAATACGACCAATTGACGGAAGTTGTAGTATAACACCTGGAACAAGTATGACGAATGCTACGCACTGTGATTTGCTTAAAAATGAAGCAGATAAGAATCAGAATGATCCTTATAAGGATATCTCACTTAATTTTAATGGTTTAGATAATGGCATGGAGTTTCTTAGTGTAGCGGCTGGTGTTACAGCCAAAGACAAACGAATAAAAGATGCTAAAAATCAAATTGCGGCCGCCAACAAGGATAACAAAGATATGAATACCATTTTTCCAAGTAATAAATTAATCTATTATTGTCTTTTTATTTAATCGAGTCCACACATACATATGTAAATGATTAATCTCTTGTAGGACTTGTAACATTTGAAGATTTCCTTACACCACCGAACTCATCGGCAAATGTGGCAAATTGTGGTGGTCAACTGGTGCTTAAAGAATATCCAGATATATTTATTAGTGGAGATACGACAGTTTCTCAGTTACTCGCCACACTGCAATGGAAGGGACATTCACTAGCTAAGCCGTGCATTTCACTTGATATGGTTTGTAAAAAAAATGTTATTGAAAAAGTCGACAACACATTTAATGTACAAACGTTTTAATTAAAATATGTCAACAGATAATTGGTAAGGGCAAAAATGTTGATGTTCTTGATGAAAGCTCGTATATAAAGACGTCTTCGATCGAACCGCTACCTTCACCCTTACAACGCTTTTCCACTCGGGGCGGTCTGTCCTTATTAGCTCAGTATTTGCCAACAGTTTATCCGGATATAACTTCTCGAAAACATTCGAGTGCGGCGCCAGAGAAAGAAAAAAGTCCACCCATGAATGATTGGGTTAAACTAGAGCCAAATGATGATATCTACGAGGATCTAGAAGATCCATTGTCGGAGCCAACTACCAAACAAGCAACCATTACGTCTGTCCCTCAGCATTCACTGGCAGCATTTGGACTGTTTTTACGACTACCCGCCTATTCGGATGTTCTCTTGCGTGATAAGTTAAGAGCACAATGTCTTCTGAGACTTGTCTTAGGAGTTACGGGTGATGGGGAAGGAAGTAAGATAACGTGAAAAAGAAATTTATTGAACATATAAAAACTAACTTAAAACTTCTTCTATATAATTAGATGATATTTACAGTCTGTCATTAGCTCCTTCGCTGCCGACATTGCCGTTTGAAGTTTTCAGACAACTATTAGATAGTTCGCCCTTGACTACCGATGACGGTATGCTGCTGAGGCGCATGGTAATTGAAGTTGGTGCAATGCATTTAGTTTTGAATTGCCTAAGTATATTTACACATCACTCGCCTATTTATCCACAAAGTGTCCCTCCAAGTGAGGTATGTAACTTCATTAGTTTTGTTTTACTTTAGATCATAAATATTAAAGTACAAATATTTTAAGATTTCAAGTGGAAGTGTTAAAACTGCATTAAATGTTGGGGAGGACTCTTCGTTAGCCACATCTGATGATAAAGGTCATATGTATTGGGCGAAAGGTACAGGATTTGGAACTGGTTCCACAACTCAGTCATGGAATGTTGAACAGGCTTTGCTGCGACAAAAGAGTGAAGAGGAACATGTAACAGTTTTACTGCAAGTGAGTTTAACTATTTTTCAGTTTGTTCAGGAGAATGCACAATTCTTACGGTTTTTAATAAATTAACGTATTTTTCTATTTTTATTTGTTTTTAATTTAAAATAGGTCCTTGCAGGATATATAAATCCAGGAGATTATATTCCAACTGACGATGAAATGCCATATCACGAAATAACTGATCTATCGGACGAACTTCCAAGTGAGTTTTCATCTATGCTTAAACAGTCGTGCCTCATTCCAGCTCTTAGTTCCTATTTGCAAAATGATTCCGTACTCGATATAACCCGACACATTCCGCTTTATCGTGCCATACTGCAGCTATTACGAGCAATATCACTTTCGCATGAGTTGGTTCCGTTGCTTCAGCCTCAGAATTCAGATGCAAGTTCACCATCCATTGCAGAACTATTATCAAATTTGAGAACTTGTGTTGATACATATGCCAAACGTTTAAAGTGAGTTATTGATGTTAGCAACAGCAGGCGTTTTTTTTTTGTAACATTTTAATTAATCTTTTAGATTAAACAAAAAGTCAAACATCAAAGGACAAACACAACAGGTAACTGTCAATATTGACGATGGCGACGATGAGGGTTTGGCACTTCTTATACCAGACATTCAGGAGACCACAGTCTTAGTGCAAAAAACTACCAAACGGTTAGGACAACAACAGAATCAACTGTTATTAATAAACGAAGGAGGTGTTGTAAACGATATTGAACGTATACCGCAATGCAAATCAATTGAAGATCGTTACTTAGAAGTGATGAAAAAATTACAATTTGATACGTTTGATATGATTGTGGAAGCTGAGAATAGCGGTTACCGCTTTGTTGTCTCCCATCATTTTGAAAAAATGGTTCGAATGGCTGGCGATCGATATCATCCTTCGCGTGTCAAACGATTGGCCCAAGAGGCAGTGACGCTATCAACCAGTCTGCCTCTATCGTATAGCAGTTCCGTTTTCGTACGGTGTGATACCGATCGTCTAGATGTCATGAAAGTAAGAGTGTCATGGACTATTTTTATTATTTAAATCATTTTTTAAATTTATGTTTTTTAAAGGTACTTATAACGGGCCCGGCAGACACTCCATATGCTAATGGATGCTTTGAGTTTGACGTCTTTTTCCCACCAGATTATCCGAATTTGCCAATGCTTATCAACCTAGAAACCACAGGTCGCCATTCTGTACGTTTTAATCCAAATCTGTACAATGATGGCAAAGTATGTTTATCAGTTTTAAACACTTGGCATGGCCGTCCGGAAGAGAAATGGAATGCTCAAACTTCTAGTTTTCTACAAGTTCTTGTATCGATACAATCACTAATACTTGTGCCTGAGCCATATTTCAATGAGCCAGGATTCGAGCGCAGTCGGAATACACCAAGCGGAACGCACTCATCTCGAGAATACAATAGCAATATCTATCAGGCATGTGTCCGTTGGGCTATGCTAGAACAAATCCGTAATCCTAGTCCTTGTTTTAAAGATGTAAGTACTTCAAATATATACTTATTGATGGATATGTACATATATTTAGCTGGGCCAAATTTTTTGTTTTGCCTACCCAGAGTATACATAGCAGGAACGTAAATTAAAAAATTTTTTTCGAAATTTCACAAGAAAATTTCTATAAGATATTTTCCCAATTCTGCATTTTGATTTATTGGCCGCATTCAGTTACTCAAATAAAGAATAAAGATATTTAATAAATATCTGAATCTGAAGAAGAAGACAAAAAGTATGTGTGTTCAGCGTTGTAAAACGGGAGAAATATAAGTTAAAGTTAAACAAGAAAATAAAGAGAAAGTTGCAATCCATTCGATGTTAACGATCAGTTATAAGACATTTGTTTGCAATAAATAAAATAAAATTTATTAACGATTATTAATAAAACATTATATTGCATGTATTCTATTGCACGCTTTTAAACTAAACAAACAAAAATCGAATTAAAAAATTGGATAACAAATATCTTTCGAAGCATGTTTACTATCGGTAAAAATACATATCTTGCTTATGTCATCAGAGCTCTTTGAAAATTGTTTGAGAATTTTTAATTCAAATTTTATAGTTACGAAATTTCCGCCCTAATCAAAGAACTGTAACTTAATTTTACTTATTCCATTTGAAGTTTTAAAATTAATCAAAAACACACTTCTTAGTTTTATAATTTAAAACCTCAGTTTTTTGAAATTATTTTTAATATTATTTTGTTGGTTTTCACAAAAAACGGCATATAATTTTGGATTATATTATAAAATTTTTATAGTAAAATGTCATTAGCTCAATGTTGATTAAGAAGCTATTCGTAAATTACTTTTCTACCATACGCTTCTTTAAAATTTCTATTTCGACGAAATTTACCTTCTCTAATATATGTTTATACGGATATGCAATTAATTTATGTCACTGTAAATTGATTTCAGGTTATTCACACTCATTTCTGGCTTAAACGTAATGAAATTTGCGACCAAATAGAAAACTGGATCGAAGAGCTTAGCAAACCTCAATATAATGAACGAAGTAGTCGAACTATTTCATTTAATTCGATGGTTTTGAGACGACAATATCGCCACTTACGTGAAGAGTTATCAAAACTTAAAGTGCCAGAAGGTTTGAGTGACTTGGATGCTCCATTTAACCCTAATGTGACCTTACCAGCAATAAATGATAGTGGCTCCAACAACTGCAATAGTGGCACAATTTCGCTCACAAAATCCAATTGCACAGTTAACACTGCGATTAGTACAACTGCATCTGGCACAGTAAGTTGTTCCAGTGGAAATGACATACCGGAAACTACTCAGGCATCAGGCCCCTTTGATGATGTTTCTTCTGAAACCAGTAGTGGCCATAAAGAAAAAGATGTGCAATCCTTGAATACTCCGTTGACACCACTCGAGATAAATACAAATCAACCTTTTATTAATTGCTCTATTGATGACTCACCAGCTATTATTCCACAAACGACGTTAGCGCCAACTGTTAAAGCTGAAAAAGTGACCCTCGACGAATCTTCATTATCCAATGTTATTGAGATTGGCGAAGGTGACGAGCAAGATCCAGATGAAATGATTGCAACTGATGGCGATGAACTGGATATTAGTGATTATAACTGCAACACTGTTGACGAACTTATGGAACAATTGTTTTTTGATAGTTCAGAAAATGCTGTGCACTACGATGATTGAATTTTAATATTGTCCTGTAAATTATCCGTTTTCTGCCTTCGATTTCGTGCTTAAAAAAATATTAAGAGTAAAAGGAACAATATTATGGAATTACATTCATACTAACGTGTGTTTGTATTAATTTGCTACTGTTGTTAGGTATTTTGCGTATGTGTTTTCTTCTTCTTTTTTTTTTCATTGTAATATTTAATTTTTTGTATGGATACCATTTTTTAATCTATTTATCTAAAATGAGAAAAAAACAATGCTGTAATAATGCATAACATAAAAATAATAAAACAACAAATTAAACAAAAAAAAAAAAAAAGAAGAAATTTGACTAAACTTGAATGTGGTTTGATTAAGATGAATAATATTACATTTTCCATAAAAAGCTTTTGTTTCTTTATTGAGAGAACTAAAAAAGACTACAGAAATTCTACAAAATAAAAATTTCACCTTCAATCAAAATTTGTGGTATGTATTTGTTATTATTAAAAAAAAAACAAGTAAGAGTGCTATATTCGGCCGTACCGAATCTTAAATACCCTTCACAACGTGTAGTCATGGAATAACAGTAGTTTGTATCACCATTCATCTCATATGAAATACGTACATACATATACAAAACATCCCATTGCAGAATTACATACATATACGTATGTATGTTTCCAAAAAAAAAAAAAAAAATATAAAAAAAGTGTATTAAAAATTAAAAAATTAAAAAAATAATATAAAAAAAAAAATAAAAAAATATAAATAATATATAAAATAAAAAAAATTTGGTTGGCTCAGCTGGGATTTGTATGTATGTATGTTGTTGTTGTAATGTTGTTTTTGTGGAAAAAAATCGAGGTGGTCGTGGTTTTTTGCAGGGACCGTAATAATTATTCCTTTTTTCATAAAAGTCAGATGATAACAGTTATTTTTTGATTTTTATTTTTTTGAGCAAAAATAAAAGTTATTTTTTGATTTTTATTTTTTCGATCAAAAATAAGTTATTTTCTAACGAAATGTATGTGCTACAATAATTAAGTTAATATTAAATATTTATTTTATTGTGCATACAAAATTCCCACGATGATCACATTTTTTGTGATTTCTCACATTTTTGTATACTATGTATTCTATATCAATGGTAGGCGCTGGTTTGCCTGAGTTACGAAGTTGTTCAGGTATTTAGTAAATCATCCTACATGATTGCTGAAAAGTTTTTAAAACAACCTGAAAAATAACATAAATAAAAAAATTAAAATCACATTATAATTAATAATTAAAGACAAAAGTTGATAACAAAGTTTGAAAAAGAAATAGTTGATAATTTGTAAATACTAAGCAAAACGAATTGATAAAATGAGAGGAGTTATTAGGAGCTTTTAGAGTAGTATGTAACGATATTAAACAATCACTGACAATAAATATTAGAAATCACAAATTCGAGAACAGTGTTATTATTATTTCTTTCATTGTTAAAAACTCGTCTTTACCGTTACATTTAAATAATATTTAATATCGAAAAAATAAAAATCAAAAATAACTTTTATTTTTGATCGAAAAATAAAAAATCAAAAAATAATTTTTATTTTTGCACAAAAAAATAAAAATCAAAAAATAACTTTTATTTTGCTCGAAAAAATAAAACTCAAAATTTTAAAAAGCAACATATTTTATGATAGACTAATGCATAAGGATCAATATGGTATACTTGAATCCGTTTTACGACATTTACTTCTAAATGCTTTTTTTGCTTTAAAATTCCAAAATAACTGTTATTTTCGGTCTCTGGTTTTTTGCTCATATCTCAGTTGTTTATGTACCGATGTTTATTTTCAATACCGATCTACTCCAGAATATTTCTGATATTTTAATACCTCACCCGGATCCAGGCGATATCGGGGGGCTACAAAAAGTTGATTTCAACATACACACGGACAGACTGACAGAGCTTAGTCGATTCCCCGATTCATAAACTTTCAGAAAATATATACTTTATGGGGTCGGAAATGAAAATTGTAGAAATTTCACACGGAATGACAAACCTATATATACCCCTTTTCACTGTGTGAAGGGTATAAAAATTCTACTAATATAATAAATGTGAATGTTTGGATATTTGTTACTCAATCACGCAAAAACGGCTGAACGGAACTAAATGAAATTCGGAACATAGATAAAAAACAACCTAGATTAACACATAGGCTGCTTTTTATCGTGATAATAACGCGAAGTCGTTGCCAAACTCATCATCACACATCCTAAATGTGTTGCTTGTGTTGTAAATATTTTTATTTTTGTTGTAATACTAAGTCTAGCTTTTATCCCGATAACTACGCAGAAGAAGTCGCGGGCACAAGCTAGTAAAAAACGTAAACCATATGTAGTCTACGGTATGCAGATCTATTTTAGTTTAAATTTTCATCGAAGTCGTTACGTTTTTTTGGTGAGGCATTAATTGTCCCTTGCGGTGAGTCACCCCAAATATTTAGGAGTATGAAAAATAGATGTTGACCGATTCTCAAATTTACACGGGCGGGTTAATTTTACTAATGGTTAATAAAGACGTCTAAAATATATAGTATATAGTTTAGTTTTAGTTTCCCAGATGACCTTTTAAATGTAAATGTCATACAAAAAATTCAAAAATATTTAAATTGTTTCTCCCAAATATCACTTAGAATATACATACATATTTTCTTTATATTATATTTGGGATATCACGCCCTATTTTCTCTTATTTTTCTTATCAAACATTGTTCAGGGTATCAATTCTCGTTCTATGAAATGAAAAGTTTTTGTGTGTAATGTCATATGGTGCCACCATACCCTTTGCTATGCAAAAACTTTTTCATATCACAGTTTCACAGAACAAGAACGGGAATTGAGCCCCTGGTTACTACAAATGCAACACATACAGAACAAACGAATTCGCTTGTGCAGTTCACAAACTGAGTCTTAAACTTGTTTTTTCTTTCCTGGTATTATGATTACAACAAAAAAGAATAAGCAAAATCCGTCAAGCCGTTTAAAGGTTATGCTCTAGCATTCATGCGGAAATTGTTGATATGCAATTGGTTTTCTTTGTGTAAGATATATTACGCCCACTTTTAAAAAATTTTTCTATATAAAAGTTATGCTAGTAATTACGAATACAACAAAAATAAAATCAGCGAAATCCGTCGAGCAGTTCTAAAGTGATGCTTTTACAGATATGCGACTACGCCCACTTTTATAATTTTTTCTCTACAAACCTCTAGCTTATTGCGAAATAGAATCAGCGAAATCGGTTGAGACGTGTTCAAGTTATGCTCTTGAAAATATTCGGCAATTATGTTTTATATATTATAGGGTGGGCCATCTATCGGTTTAAATTTGAATCAGCGGTTATTTTGAATCTGGCAAAACTTATATCATTCTATTCTGTCACAAAATTCAGTTCAATATATTATCGCCGCTGATCGAAATAAATCTAATTACGCTTAAGCAACGTTGGGATTTATTGGAAATTTATTTCCAAAACGAAGACAATTGTTCGGAAATGGTGCGAAAATGTGTATCAAAATTTGATCGCAGAGAAGGACCTACGGCGCCCGGTATACGTATGTTTATTGCTAAAGTTTGTGAAACCGGTTTTATTGTTGATGTGCTAAGACGTGAGCGTGCTCGTACAGTGTGTAAACCCCAAAAAATTAAAGTGGTGGCTGAGAGTGTGCGTGAGAACCCATAAACATCGAGTCGCCATCGTTCTCAAAAATAGAACATTTCACGTTTGCGTCGATTGAAAAATTTCTGCAGAGTACTGTGAGGACATCCGCGGTGGCCATATGAATGAAATAATATTTCATTTCTAAACGGAACAATTGTGCTTCACAATAAAAAAAATAAATTTGGCACAATTTCAAAGCGTTTTTGTCTTATTGCATTTTTAAATATAAACTTTTAAATGGCCCACCCTATATGCAATATATGTAAATAGATTCATTAAAAAATCTATGTATGTATATTACTGAACTATCTGAATTAACTGCAGCATACACATAATTCCCCCATCGGATAAAACGATTTAAAATTTTTTTAATGTACCCATTTCGGTAGCAAACTTGATGCTAAAGGTACTGGAAATTATAAGCCCATCCTCTAGTTTAGGACTAAATGTACAAGTGAAAAAAGTCATTCAGATGAAAATTAATTGTTGTCGCTATCAATAATATTTTATTTCCGTTTTAAGTAATTTATTACACTCTGCAAATTTCTGTCGCATGCAATAAACAAAATCAGCACTGTTATTTTGAGCGAATAACAATACATATAAAGATCAACGGTCTCTTAAGCAAAAAAAGATCTACAAGAAAAATAAAAGAGATTCTTAATTTGGTGTGGACAGGAAATTTTCTTATGTCTGTCGTTAAAAACTTCCTCTAAGGTCTTGAGCTTTGATTCTATTTCAGAGAAAATATATTATATCATATAATAATAGCTCTAGATTTTCCACATCACGAAAGTGAAAAAAACAACGTCTTCCAATCATTGAAATTTCTACGTTCTTGGACATTTTACGTCACATCCTTCCTTTACTTCAATAGTTTTTCTTTGTCTTTCATAAATCAGAGCACGTATTTGTTCTTTCGCGGACAATGGATCGATAGAAATAACTTAAGGACGAATTGATTTTGCATTTGGATCTTTTTATTTCACTTAAAATTTTGTTACTAATTGTTATCTAAAAACTAACTACGTCATCGGATTATTTAATGTAAGGTGTGTACATTAACGCTAAATATTTGCAAGAACGTTTTATATTGTAAAGTGGGTGTAATCATATGAAAAACAAGTAAGAGCGCTATATTCGTCCGTGCCGAATCTTATATACCCTTCACAACGTGTAGTCATGCAATAACAGTAGTTTGAGTCACCATTCATCTCATATGAAATACGTACATACATATAAAAAACATACATATATAAAAACATCCCATTGTAAAATCAAAAATTTAACGTATGTATGTTAAAAAAAAAAATAAAAAAAATAAAAAAAAATTTTTTTTAAAAATTAAAAAAAAAAATTTTTTTAAAAATTAAAAAAAAAAATTTTTTAAAAAAAAATTAAAAAAAAAATTAAAAAAAAAAAAATAAAAAAAATAATAAAAATATAAATAATATATTAAATAAAAAAAAATTTAAAAAAATTTTTTTTGGCTCAGCTGGGATTCGATGCCTCGTTTTCTCTAACCAGTATACACGTTTGTATGTATGTATGTTGTTGTTGTAATGTTGTTTTTGTGAAAAAAAAATCGAGGTGGTCGTGGGTTTTTGCTCATATCTCAGTTGTTTATGTACCGATGTTTCTGATTTTCAATACCGATCTACTCCCGAATATTTCTGATATTTTATTACCTTACCTGGGTCCAACCTATGTCGGGGGGCTTCAAAAAGCAGATTTCAACATACACACGGACAGACGGTCAGACTGACAGAGCTTAATCGACTCCCCTATTCATAAGCTTTCAGAAAATATATACTTTATGGGGTCGGAAATGAAAATTGTAGAAATTTCACACGGAATGACAAACCTATATATACCCTTTTTCACTGTGTGAAGGGTATAAAAATAGTTAAATGTTTTTTTTGCGTTTAAGGAAATTGTGCTTTGATGTATTCATAAGCTGAGAGAAATTCTCTATCCGCTAACAAAGAAATTTTTGTTTAATAACAAAAATCGTATGAATTCAATGAACTGAACTGGTGTGTAGATTAGAAAACCTTTTTATATAAGTCTAGTTTTATTAACTTATACGAGAGTAAAATAGGTTAATAAAGAAACAAAATTATATCTCGTCATTAATCTTCTTAAAAAATATTATATTAAACCTTTTTATATACCTTTTACATACGTTGGCTTATTTCCTTTAAATATCTCGGGATGTTTTTGTTGCAAAGAATAATACTTGAAATTTGTTATACAAGTAAGAACACTTTATTTATTTAAACACACTAGAATATAACTTTTGCAATACTTTTTCGGAGTCCTCTGAAATATATTGGGTACTGTTTGTATTTTTGTACGTTAATGAATATTTTCCCTAGTTATTTTGTAGTTTTTTTCTTCTCATTTATTCAGCTGAAGTTTCTCGTACGATCGACCCTCATCATGTTCATCTGATACTAATGGGCGTAACTAGACCAGAATTGTTTTTGAACAACTTGAATTTGAATATATTAACTACTAGCTTGTGCCCGCGACATCGTCTGCGTAGTTATCGGGATAAAAGCTAGACTTAGTATTAACAACAAAAATAAAAATATTTACAACATAAACAACCCGTTTAGGATGTGTGATGATGAGTTTGGCAACGAGTTCGCGTTATTATCGCGATAAAAAGTAGCCTACATGCAAAGAAAAAATATGGTTGTGGTAACCATAATCGAAGAGCATCATACTATGATTGAATTGTATGATTATGGTTAAAACATATAATGGTTACCAGTTATCATTATTATGTTTAATTAAAGTATCATTCAATAATCATATATATGACTACAATTAAAATCGACAATCTTTGCTTTTTGACGGCAAATTATTGTCTTTTGCTGTAACATACACATATTGATTGTACTTACCAATTTAATTGCAATTTTTTTACCAATATTTTTTTATATTTTCTCGTTAATTTTTAAATTTTCTTAAAATTTTCAAAAATTTTGTTAATTTTTTTGACATCTCAAGCTTTTAAAATAATAAAAATTTATTCAGCAAAAAGAAGAACAGTTGAAATCAAATTATTATTAAAAAAAAGTCATAGCTTGATTAATTTGTAATCATACTGTTGTCTCACCTATTATTTAATGATTATTTGTAATTTTTAATGCTTTTTAATGTAATGTTATTTTTGTCAAATTATTTTTTTTTAAATCATACTATTTTTAAATGATAACCATTTTGAAATTTTAACGAAAAGTAATCTTTAAATGATACAATTCAAACAAATGCTTAATTATCGTGACAAAATATATGATGAAATGAAACAAAAATAACTATAGAATATATAATATGACTATAGAAACTATAATATGACTGCCGTGAACATGTCGTAACCATGGTTTTTCTTTGCGTGTATGTGTTCATCTAGGTTGTTATCTATCTATGTGCCGAATTTCATTTAGTTCCGTTCAGCCGTTTTTGCGTGATTGAGTAACAAATATCTAAACATACAAACATTCACATTTATTATATTAAGTAGGATAGGATGTATATTATAGTAGGAAGTAGGATTTACACACTTATAATATACATACATACATACTAACATATACAATTATTTCTGTTTAAGATATAAGTAAAATATGTACCTACAAATGCCTCCCATAATCTATTTTCCACTTTATTTAAAAGGTAACGTCCTTCATAATCCGTTGAATTTGTGGACCTACAAAGATTCCTTTTATCAGTTTTGTGTCGCTGATTCGTGGGAATTTAGTTTTAAGGTATTGGAATCCCCTCCATCCTTATAGATTGCTTTCACATTAGACCTAGCTTTATGTGAAGAGGTGGTAGAAATATAATTTAATTTTTAAATAAAGGTTCTTTCGATACGCTTTTTCTCTTCGAATTCGTGGCCAATTTATTTCTTTATTTTGTTAATATCTTGTGCGATTATACCATTCGCATAAAAAACAAGATAACTAGGTATAGTTATCTTGGAAGTAATTCAGTTAGCATAGCTACAACTAGAAATGCTAAGCGGGACTGGTTTTGCGAATCTCGAGATTAGGGATCCTAAAATTTCAAATCCTGGGTTTTTGTTGGAGACTTCTGAAACATTTTAACATTTTTATGTCTTTTTCAATAAGTACATAGTTTAACGTGAAATTAATCATTATTTTCTTCATTATCATCATCTGATGAAGATGAAAAGTATAAACAATTTAAAACAATTAACAATATATGAAAATTATTTATAAATGATTTATATTGTTAATTGTTTTCAATTGTTTATACTGTCCCTAAAGAATCTACCCAATGTGTAAGCGAAACATTGGAACAAAGTGAAATTATTTATATATATATAAAAATATTTCTTTAGGTATCTCCTATCTAAATGCAGATTTAAATAAAATTCATATTTGGGCTTGTGCAAACGAACTTTGTTTAAATCCAACCAAATCTAAATGCCTTGCAAAATGCAAAAAAACACAAGTTCCTTTTATTGTTGAAGATATCGTTTTAAACGGTGAGAAAATCGAAGTTGTGAACAGAGCGAAGAATATTGGGATAACTTTTAATAGCAATCTGACATGGACTGATCACGTTAGATCACTACTTGGTCAAACATATGTAAGATTGAGAGCTCTCTGGTTGACACAATATTTCACCCCTCTACATGTAAGAACTTTACTGGCTAAAACGTATCTGATCCCTTCTCTGTTGTATGGATGTGAATTATTTGCAAGTTGTGACTCAGTAAGTAAAAGAAAACTAAATGTCTTATTTAACAATATCATAAGATATGTGTATGGATTACGAAGGTTTGATAATGTCTCCTTATTTTCTGAATGGCAGTTTCACGTACATGCCGCTCGACTTTGCAACAATCTTCCACCCAGTCAACAACTAAATAACAATGCTAGTAGTTTTAAAACATTTTTAATAAATTTTTTTACATAGGTTTTTTTTGTTCTTGTTTTAATTTAATTCAATTTCAAAACATTTGTACTTAATTTTTTTTTTTACTTTAAAAGGTATATCTCTATTATGTCCTTATACCTAATGGGTGGCCCAACTAGAACGTAATTTTTAAATTTTAAATAAAACACAAATATTTAAAAAAAAAAAATCGTAAAACTTTATTATATCGTAAAGTAGACAGAATGAGGTTATGTATGGAACAATATATCGTACAGATGGCCGCCGCGGCTTTGCTGGCACACACGCGATCTTTTAATGAAATTTTCAATTACCTTTTTGCATAAATGCTGCGGTATTTCATTAATGCAGCATCCAATTTCCTCTTTTAAGGCTTGAGTCGTCGTCGGCTTATTCGCATAAACCATCCACTTCAAAAAACCCCAAAGAAAAAAATTTAAAGGTGTTAAATCACACGATCTAGGCGGCCAATTCTGGTCTCAGCATTTTCATGTTGTCTCTCCAATACCCAATTAATGAACTCCCATCGCTGTCCATGGTCAGCTGGCTTCAGTTCCTGAGTCAATTGAAGTTTGTATGCATGAAGATGCAAATCTTTCGTCAAAATTCGCTGCATAGTGGATTTAGAGACACCAATTTGCTGAGCTCGGTGTCGAATTGAGGTGGATGGAGTTTGAGCGACATCATCACGTACAGCTGCGACATTTTCGGTCGATCGACCTGGTCGAAAGCGCGTTGTTGTCTTTACATCACTAACAGACCCAGTTTTGGCAAATTTATCCATTAATCTCTTTACAGTTGACTCTTTTGGAGCATTATTGTGACCCCAAATTGATCGCAATTTGCACACTGTAGTCGCAAAACTTTCACCATTTTGGTAAAACAATTTCACAATGAGAATGCGTTGTTTATTCGTGTAGCGCTTCATTTTTACTAACCTCGTACCTTCTACTAGCAAACAATAACAATTGTTCAACTGTCAAACAATGACACTTCGAATGGCGCCAAATTTAAAAATTGCATTCTAGTTGGGACACCCGATACTATGTTATATTATATGTTATATATTATATGTCAAGATAATTAGGTGTGTTTATAAATAAATTTCTTGTAACGTAATACGTTCCTGTACTATAATTATAAGACTAAGTCTTGTTGTACAGGAAATGAAAACAAAAATAAATAAATAAATAAGAAGAAAAAAAAATTAAAAAGATCGAAGACATTTACTTAATATTAATGAAGTAATTTATGAATATATATTAATTATAATATTATTAATATTATTATCACTGTAAGGACCATAAAATGTTTTTGTAAAACTGGGTGGATGTAGGATAGTAAACATATACTTGTGATCTTTTTGTTTTGCTTCGTTTAGTATTCCAGTGATCGTAAATAGTGGGAATAATTTAAAATGTTAAACTGTTATTTTTAATACTAGCCCATTAAGTTTTTGTGTCGAGGTGTATTTGTGTAAAATGTATTGAAATCACTGAAAAACTAAATTTCGTAAAAATTTAAAAAAATTATTAGCATAGATATACTGACGCTCACCGATAAACAATTGGCAGTTAAGCGATATCATCCGTGCAAAATTGTTTATTTTTAAAAATTTCAGAAGAAACACAAGCCCTCCATTTTGACTTTCTTCAGTTACTTATTATCTTTATTTTCAAGCTATTTTTTTTAATATGAAATACTTGTTAATTTAGCAAGTGTTTATTAGTTTTAGGGCCATTATTACAACTTGCCTTTAGTTAAATGTAGAATTTTGTGTGCCAAATAAATAGCTTAACATTATTACAACTTCCATTTTTTATTGTAGCTATTATTAATAATAATAATAATATTTAATATATTAAACATTATGGCTTTATAATGCAAAATCCATTTGTCGGTCCGACAAATTCCTGCCTTTAACCAACGACAAGTTGTAATAACGGGCCTTAAAGATTATTTCAATTAATAAAATTTAAAAACGATTATTTTTTGTTAATGTCGTTTTTAATTATAAAAAAACATCGCTTCAGAAATGTTTTCGGTAAAAACCGATATGCAGTCCTTCGTTTAAAGAAAACGATTGTATAAATTTGATGACATTGAAGCAATGCCGCCCTTTGTCGCCAATTGCAACAGTGATAACATTGCCAACTAACCAGAAATAACAGAACTCATACCACGTACATACTAACAAACGTATGTACATAAACAATATGAGAATAATTAAAATAATAATAAAAACAAAAAAAAAAAACATTTTACAATCGGTTCTGTTGGTATATCTTTAGGTACTTGTTTTATTTCCATTCTCTCAATTACTTTCGACGGGATCATTGTTATTTACGGTTCATTTGAATGGAAACTAAAAAAATTATTTAACAAATAAAACAAAATACGTTCATATTTATAAAAGGAAACTTGCAATCGGTATAAATATAATAATTCAATTAATAATAATTACTAGAAAGCCACTGAAAAAAGTGTTATTTGAAGATCATGGAGTTGGCTAGTGTTACAATTAATGCAAGAAATTCTGTAAGTTTATTATGTTGTGTTGCTGATCCAAATTGTGTAAAATTTAAATGTTAAAATTCTTGTAAGAAAAAAAATGTGCCTTAAACTTTTTTTGTTATGAATAATTTTTGAGTGCGTCTTATTCCAGCTAAGTGTGTGGATATTTACTATTGTATACTACATACATACATATTTACATTTATGTAAAAACAAATGGTCCTCTAAATATCGTTTACAAATTGCGATAATAAAGGAGCAAAAAGGCAATGAATGACATATGTACATATCAAAATTTAATTATTTCCCATTTTATTTTAAACTTGGAAATTTCCCAAACAAAGAATTGTTTTTATACCCTTAACATTGAGTGTTAGCGGCATGTATGTATGGAAATGCATATAAGTGATTTATTTTCACAGTAGTTCTTTGCGATCCCATAAAGTATATAGTTTTTAAAAATCGACTCTTTTTTTCATCAATTTCAGTGTAATTATCATAATACATCACTACCAAACAAAAAAAAAAAAAAAAAAGAAAAAAAAAATACTGCTGCAAGCAAAAGTAATAATTGATAATAATTAATGAAATTTGCATTAAAATCACAATATTAATTCTTAATTAAAAAAATATTTTTATACCCACCACCAAAAATATACCCCCATATTCATTTTATTATTCCGTTTGTAACACATCGAAATATCAATTTTAGACCCCATAAAGTATATATTTTCAGAGTCCTAATTTTATTTTAGGACGATTTAGCTTTGTCCTTCCGTCTGTTGAAAGAACGACAGAGCTCGAACCAAAAAAGTTAAGGCGATCAAATTTTGCCAGAATATTTCTTATACCCAAGGTTTCTTTGGTATTGACAAATGTCTAAATCGGTATATTAGGAAGACAGTTATAGCTTGTAATGAAAGAGTATCTAAGTCAAAAAAAACAATGTCCTTCATACATCGAATAAATTGCGATTGTGTCTAAACGCATTGACGTACATATATCGATAAAATTTCGTAGGTATATTTCCTAAGTAAAAAAAATATTTTTCCCTGAAAATTGCTGAAAATGTCCAACGCCTAAATACCAAAGCCTATCCCTTCCTAGCCAGCTCATCTGCCCGGTCGTTACCATAGTGTACCTTATGCGCAGATACCCAGACTAGAACAACGTCAGTCAGTTGACCTAGCCATGACAACTCTTTCCTGCATTGACCGACTAATTTAGACGTGGAGATGCATGACAAGAATGCGTGACAAGAATGCCGCCTGACTTTCGACAAAAATAATTATATTCCGAATATTTCAGCTTGAAATGCGTTGCATTCATTCGAAAGTCGGAAAGAGCGTTATTTTCTTAGTTCTGCAGAGAAGACACCACATCCAACCCCACAGCTCTCCCAAAAAGGTCACCCCTATACGACTCACTCCTAGAATTATTTTAATTTTAAGCGCCCTATCAAAATTCATATTGTGACATACGAATTAAATATTTTCTTTCAAGTTTTTTTTTGTGTTAGAATAATTTTAAAATGATTGAGTTTTTTGCCTCTCAAAATAATTTAAAATAAGGATTTTTGTTTAAATTAACCAAAAAATAAATAAAATTTTTCGACTAAACACTATTCTAGATTCAACCTTAATATTAGAAAATCTAAAGTGGCAAAAAACATTATAGTTTTGCTAAGCGAGAATTGCGATAACGTTAACTTTTTTGTTGCCGAACATTGGGGTTGATCACCTTTGCCAATTTTTCTTGTGGTCAATAGCCCTTAAAGCAAAAAAGACAAAAACATCGATCGAAGAGTGTGATACTTCAAAAAACGACCACATAAAAAAGATGAAATAAAAATATACAGTTTTTCTAAACGAGTCACTCTATGTTCTATTACAATTGTATACATTATCAAATCAAACTTAATTTGCCAAATTTAAAAGATATGTACAAACATTCACACATACATACATGCGAGTAGGTACATTTATAAAAAATCAAAAAAAAAAAAATAAAAAATCGAAGACAAACAGTGAAATTAAGAAAATTAATTCCTAAAAATACATACGAATAATTCTTAATAACCCAGTGGCGACCGTCATCATGATTCATTCTGTTGAACGCTGAAACTGTTATAGTCAATTATATTGACTATAATATTGATTGCAAAGTTGATAATGTATCATATGCATCTGCGTACCTATTAAGGATTTAAAATGTTTAGTTATCGATTAAACTAAAAAATGTCGCTAAGTTTGAACTTTCTTAAGTACGGTGACACTGTAGAGATGTTATCAAGCATAAATCCCTTTGTTTCTGTCATTCTCACTCGGATTGATCAATAAAATTTTAATTTTCATTAATTTTGTACAAATTGCTTACTGATTCTCTGACAATAATTTATAAATGGAAATATCACAGCAACGATGTGCATTAATTTAGCTACTGGGATGCCTTGTATAATAAATACAATTAATTTTAAATTAAAAAAAAAACATAAAAAAAATTGTATACCTATAATCTTGCACTTATTTTATATAGAAAGTATACAACAAACATATGAAAATTATAGTTAATTCGAATTAAACTTTACCTAATTTATATTACAATTTTTTACTTAATTATTTATTTATTTTGTTTCTATGTACACATACATACATAGGTATTTTTCTCTTACACGATTATAAAAAAATGTTTTAATATTAACTAATACTTAGCACAATACCTATATTCAATGAAAAGCAAGCATTTTTACATAAATTTCCATTAATTAAGATTCATTAAATTTTAATAAAGATATAATAAGTATGCATAAATTTATTTAAAAAATTTAAAGCTTTAACTGATGATATTGTCTAGTTGGCTTGCAAAGTATAAAAAGTTTTCATATGATTTAAAATACAAATCAATTGCTACCTTTATTTTGAAAGTCGCAAAGAATAGGTGAAAATTACTTGAAAAAAAAGGATAGTTTTTTTTTTAGTAATTATATCAGCTTTTTAAAAAACAATATTTTGTATGTATGCTGTTGCGAAGTATTTAAAAAGTAGTGTGTAAGACATAAGCTACTCTTTTTTAATGCAAATATATAGTAAAACTCAAAAAAAAAAAAAAAAATAAAAACAAAAACTTACTCTATTTTTAAATTTTTAAATTTGATATGGCGTTAGTTTTCTAGATGTCACTTAAAATAAATTTTCTTTATATTGAAGCTGTCACGCTCATTATAATTTTCCAGCTTATTCAGATGTTCTTATACTATCTGACACGATTTTTAAAGACTTTAGATATGGCAGTACTCTGAATATGCGGCAAAAACTGTTGATTTTGTATGAGGGTGCTACACTCACTTAAAATTTAAGGAAGAAATGTTCGTAAGAACCATTCTTGAGCTTCATAGAAAATTGAAAAAAAAAAGACAAATCGGTCCAACCGTTCTCCGATCTTAGAATAATTATAAAAGTAGGCGGGAAAGTGGGAATAGTTAATTATTCTTTTCGTTAAAATCTAAATAGGTTGGGTTATGACAAACATTTAAAAAAAAACTATCGAAATCAGTGCAGCCGTTCTTAAGTGATGTCATTACCAACAAACGATATTTAGTTTTTATTTATATAGAAGACTATTAAACAGAAGGATATAAGTACATACTTATTTGGGGGCGCTACACCTCAAAATGTAAACCAATGCTTTTACTACGTACAACATTTTTATGTGTGTATATGTTAAGGTTTTAAATTTGTGTGTGCTTATGTTCATATATACATATGTATGCATATGTTAGAAACACGTGATTTAGATAAAAAAAATTTTTTAAATAATAAAATGACAAAGTATTTAAAGTCAGTATAAACTTTTCTCCTAAAATAAAAAAAAACAATATAAATATGTTTGTTTGTATATTCTTTTATAGACGTTATAATTGAGTTTAATAATAATTTACTAAGAATGTAATAAAACCTAAATATCAGATTAGATAAAATATAACCACAAACGTGTACAAGTCTAATACTGGTACTAATACCATTATAGGAAATACATATTTTATATTTTAATATCAGATATTTTCAAATATTGCCACAACTAAGGAATTTAAAGAAACGTTACATAAAGGGTGTCTCGTAAGAATGTATTTTTTAAAATTTAGTGTATTTTTTGTGCAAGTTGCAAATCTGAAATTTAGCAGTTATCACGTATCTTTATTACAAAAGAACAACGCGTTATAATTGCAACTTAATGCAAAAATTTGGAAAGTTGTGCATAGACTATTCTTAAAATTGGAAGAAATTTCAGTCGAGAAAGTCCAACTAATGTGTCAACCATTTGAATAGTGGTCAAAAAATATAGTCGGTCGGTTTTGGACAGTGAGACTATTGTGCGTTAACGTACCGATCGGTATCTGTTGTAAAAAAAAAAAAATCGACTTCGTTCTCAATAATTTCACGAAGCACTACGCACCGAATTTTGATAAAAGATCATAGACAGACCATAGAAAGTGACAGCAATTCGTTCAATGGATAATGGATGAAAGGAAAGTTGATGCCAATTTTTTGAAAAAATTATCGAATTTGGGGTTAGAAAAAAAAAACAACGAGCAACTATCTGGTGCGGATTTTCATAACAATGGATTTCCTGTGGCCTCAACTGGACGGCATAGATCTGGATGATATGTGATTTCAACAAAATGGCGGCACCTGCCACAATTTCAAGAAAAAATTATCTCAAATATCTGCCCATGAAGATCATACATTTAATAATACTTATATAATAATGAAATAAATTATAAATAAACCAAAAACAATTCGTGACCTTAAATCCTAGATCCAATGCACTATCGGTGAGATACAGCCGCATTTCTGTAAAAATTCTATACTTAATGGAAATATATTTAACCAATAAATATCAATTCAATAAAAAATCACAACTATTTAAAAAAATATATGTTTTTATTATAGCCCTCACACAGTGAACAAGTAAGAGTGCTATATTCGGCCGTTCCGAATCTTTTATACATGTAAAATACATGTAAAAATCATACATATATAAAAACATCCCACTGTAAAATAATAAATTGAGTTTACGTATGTATGTTTCTAAAAAAAATGACAAGAAAACAAATAAAAAAAAATATATTAAAAACAAAAAAAAAACAATAAAAAAAATTTAAAAAAAACATTAAAAAAATTTTAAAAAATTAAAAAAAATATATAAAAAAAAAAATAAAAATATAAATAATATATAAAATAAAATAAAAAAAATTTGTTTGGCTCAGCTGGAATTTGATGCTACGTTTACTCTAACCAGTATATATGAGTTATTGTTGTAATTGTGAAAAAAAACGAGGTGGTCGTGGTTTTTTGCTCATATCTCAGAAAGTTATGGGGCGATTGTGCTGAATTTCAATAGCGATTCATTCCTGGATATTTATACCATATAGAGATCTGAGGAACTTATAGTTGCTTCTTAAAGGTTGATTTTAACCAACACACGGACAGACGGTCGAGGCTTAATCGACTCCTCTATTCATAAGCTTTCCGAAAATATATACTTCATGGGGTCGGAAATGAAAATTGTAGAAATTACAAACGGAATGACAAACCAGAGAACGGCATATTCGTTAAGCTTAAATTAGACGTGAGTGATAAAACCATAACCATACAAAACATGCTGTTTAAATCAAACTTATGGGCCATAATGTGTTTGTTGTTAGTGCGATTTCTTTAATATTTTCTTATGTATTCTCATGTCCGTATATGCATTTACTGCCGTATTCATAAAAAATATTTTAGGTTTATTAAGGGCTGACAGATATTGTACAGACATTTAGATTTCAATAAACCTAAAAAAATAAAATTAAATCATGTTCAGACACAGTTTTCTTACAATGTTATTATAAGTATAGATATACCCAATACTAATCACAACGTTTAACGAAGTTTCTATTTCAAAATCACTAGATTTGCTAAATATTTGATAGCAAATCTTTTTAATGGATATCGGAGGTTTCAGCTATATGTACATATATATATGTACATACATACATGTGTATAACAGACGATTTGGCTTAGTAAGCTATGACAGCTCAATAAACATATCATATACATACATGTAGTATATATGTATGTACATATGTATGTATGTATGTATGTATGTATGTATGTATGTATGTATGTATGTATGTATGTATGTATGTATGTATGTATGTATGTATGTATGTATGTATGTATGTATTTTTTTAAGGACAATTTTTACTTAAAAAGCAAAAACAATTTTTTTTAATATTGTGAAATTCTAGAACATTTTTACAATACGATATGTTAGGACACCTTGTGATCACAGTAATTGTATTTATGGATTTCGCATCCCTTGGTCATTCTCTCATTATATGGTGGTAAATATGCACAATGGTTTCACAGTACTACATGGTATTATTTGTTAGTGCCTTAAGTTTTTAGTTTTGTGAACAAATTATGAACAAGCGTCTGAACAGAATTGTGTTACTATAAGTAGAAGTTTGCTCGTATTAAAATAAGAGAATACACTTCTTTCTCGTTTACCACAGTTTCACTTTTGTATTTGAGTTCATGTTAATGGCAATACATTTTATATTTTAGCACATTTTGAAAATGAAATGCCCCTTAAGTGGAATGCAAAAAAATAAACAACAAGTGTTGGTTGATGACAGCTGCAGTTCGTGATAAATTAAATAACAATTTTTCAAATAGCAATCATTCAATGAAAACACCAATTCTTTAATAATTATATACAAAAATGTTAATTAAGTAATAAATCAATATTAAATAGATTTACCTACTAACTTTTTGAAAAATGTACTAAACATATTCATAATAACATACATATGTACATATAAGAATAAGTACTTAAAGATTGTACTCTTAATACAATTACAAAGTCTTTAATTAAGCTAATAAAATAAAATAAAATAAAATAAATATTTATCACATAGTTATAGTTGCGCCTTAACTACAAATTAATAAGTCGTTCTTTTGTTTTCAATAATAACACAGTACAACACATGATTCGGGACTCAATTCTGATAGTTGTTTATGAAAGTAGACCCAAAAATAAGAACTTCTGCATCATTGGTTTGGTCAAGGCAAATCAAATAATAATTTAAAAATTAATTTGAAGTTAGTAAGTATCGTTTAGGGGAATTTGTCACGTTTAAGGCTCTTTTATTTGTCATAACTCGAGAACCACTAGTCCGAATAAGCTGAAACAAATTTTAAAAAATTAAGAATTACAATTCCTTTAATCTGCTACAACGTTACAACGTTTCGCAGTATGAAGAAAAAAATATTTTTTGCCCAAATAATTTAAATTTATACTTTATAAAAATAAAAATTATAAATTTTTATATCATTGATTTTTTTAATAACTTGTAAAAAAATAATTAGAAAAATACAAACATTTATTTTATCAGTCGTAGAACATTATTATACGTGATTTATACCAAGATATGTCAGATGTATATATAATTGAAATTCAGCACAACCACCCTATAACTTTCTAAGATATAAGCAAATAAACACGACTGCCTCTGGTTTTTTTCCTATATCTATTACAAAAAAAATAAACTTTTCAGTCCTAGGATTTTATAGAGATTTTTGTGGAAGATTTTAATAGATCAGTCACTAATCGGCCATGTGATAGGCAAACATTACTTTGAAAATATTGGTTTTTTATAATACATAAAAATGTTTAAGTTCCTAAATAATTTATGGACACCTTTAAAACACCAAATTAGAAGCCGAGCATAGAAATATAACTACATCGGTGTTTTTTCTAAAATTTTCTAACGAAAATCGATTTTTTTTTAGATTTCTGTAACCAAAATGAATATCAAATGAAAGGGCTTGACTTGTAAAGTAAAATTTACTTTGAAAAATTAGAAATCCAAGTAGCGTAGCATAGGGTATTACCAGCTTTGGCACGGCCGAATATAGCACTTTCTTACTTGTTTTTGATGTCAAAAATTTTAAATAATTCTAGGTCTTAGCTTTAAATATTAAATAAAAGGGCAAAATATAAGCATGATATTCCCATTAATCGCATGTACATACATGGTGGCTTCCTTATTTTAAAGTATGTACTTATGTATGTATATTGTATAATATTGAGGGTGGGACTAAACAAATTCGTCTTGTCACAATATAGTCTTGTCACAATATAGTCTTGTCACTAGTTGAATTTGCAAACGGTTTAGCAGAACGTTTTGTGAACCTTTTGCAAATTTATGAATTGAATGTATGGCCCAAACTCTTTTTTATTACGAAATTGAGTTTTTCAGTGATTCCAATACATTTCACATAAATAAATCTCGACACAAAAACTTAACGCAATAGTATTAAAAATTAAAACAATCTTACAAAAGAAGCAACATTATGATAATACGGGGGTTTTTATTACGTTTTTACTTCTCCTGAAAAAATAACAATTATTTGTGTTAGGGCCTTTCACAGACACATCGGTATGTTTAAATAGCAAATGTATAAACAAAAAATTGCCACACAATTTACATACATACATACAAACAGACATACTTACTATGTGTGTAAATTTTACAGATCACACAACATGAAACTAAGTTAAATGAAATTCAGCATGATATGGATTTAGATGGAAAGGAAAGATCGAAGCTCCTGTATGGCATCAACGATAATCCGCCTTGGTATTTGAGTATATTTTTAGCCTTTCAGCATTACTTAACCATGATTGGTGCAATAGTTTCAATACCATTTATTCTAACGCCAGCACTTTGCATGTCAGACGAAGATCCAAATCGAGGAATAATCATTTCGACTATGATTTTTGTAACTGGCATAGTGACATATGTTCAAGCAACTTGGGGCGTACGTTTACCAATTGTCCAGGGTGGCACAATATCGTTTCTAGTACCTACTTTGGCAATACTGGCATTGCCGCAATGGAAATGCCCACCTGAGGTTGAAATCAAAGATATGGACGAAGATGGCCGTCAGGAATTGTGGCAGGTACGCATGCGTGAGTTATCAGGTGCAATCGCTGTTTCAGCCATGGTGCAAGTCATTTTGGGTTACACTGGTCTTGTGGGTAAAATTCTTCGTTTTGTAACGCCTCTGACAATAGTACCGACAGTATCGTTGGTGGGCCTTACGTTATTCGAACATGCTGCGGAAACAGCTTCAAAACATTGGGGTATAGCAGTAGGGTAAGTTTTTAAAAATTTTATTTTCAAACCGAATTAATTTATCAGAAAATAAATTTTTATAGGACGACATCTATGTTAACATTATTTTCGCAAATAATGTCAAATGTCGCCATACCCATGCCAATTTATCGAAAAGGTCATGGTATTGAATTTCGGCCTTTTCTGTTGTTTCGTTTGTTTCCGGTAATTTCGATAGTGCCATTGTTTTTATAATCGTTATTGCTGTATTTTTAATCGTGTTCTATTGAGTTCAGGTGCTCTTAACAATAATGATTATGTGGGGTTTATGTGGAATCCTTACGTTGACTGATGTTTTTGAGGCGGGTCATCCATCTAGAACCGATGTACGTATCAATGTCTTAACTAATGCGAAATGGTTTTATGTTCCCTATCCCGGACAATTTGGTGCACCTACTGTAACATTATCAGGTGTTTTAGGTATGCTTGCTGGTGTCTTGGCATGTACCGTGGAATCGTTAAGCTATTATCCAACTGTATCCCAAATGGCAGGTAAGAGCGAAAATATGATGGAAGGGCTATTTCAGTTTAATTGTGATCCAAATATTTGTTGTAGGTGCTCAGTCGCCACCATTGCATGCAATAAATCGCGGTATTGGAACTGAAGGATTAGGTACTGTTTTAGCTGGACTTTGGGGTGCTGGCAATGGTACAAATACCTTTGGTGAGAATGTAGGCGCTATTGGTGTAACAAAGGTATGTATGCACAGACTTATTACATGTTGTTTTGTAATTAATGCGTTTGACTCAAAAGCTTTGGTGTTGGTTAATATTTGGTATACGATTGTCAATATAATTTTTTTACGAAACAATATTAAAATAAATACATGCTAACATATGACTGTATGTCTTCTCATTAATGTAGCTGAAATGGACTAGTTACAACATGGTTCTATGTAATGCAAACAAGAGTTTGTAGTTAAGCGACAAGTGTTTGTGTTTTAACGATTTTTTGTTGTTGTCAAAACCTGTATAATAGTTGGTATGGTTTTTCATCTACAGTCAAGTCCCGATAATTCGTACCACGATAATTCGTAAAATTTCCATACATTTTGGTCCCCTCGCTAATTCGTAATTTTTTCTTTCAAATAAAATCTTCTTTACCTCTTATAAATCGTAATTGTTTGCTAACTACCACTTATAATTCGTAATAAAAACACCAGAAACATGAAAAGAATGCTAAAAGCCAAGGCATATTTATTCATCAGGTACTCTTGATTCGCCAGCTGATTATTTTTTCCAACACTTATTTTAAATTTCAACTGTCAAAATGCATAAATAAAAAACAATTTTCTCTCTTTTCTAATTTATTTCAAATGTCAAACTTCATATATAAAAAATATAAACAAAAAATTCTCTCCGAACTGCAATTACCTGATGAATAAATATGCCTTGGCTAAAAGCTAACAAAATAGAAAGTGATGACGACGACGATGATGGCAACAACGAAGTTCCCTTAATGATGAATAAACATGCAAAATTGGCAATTAATAAATAAAGATTTAATGTCTCCAATCATACTGTGGACGAAGAAATTATTTATTCCTTAATTTAAATAGGACAACCTCCGTGAGAAAAGTCTGAAACAAATGCAAATCACTTATTTAAAAAAAAAATTTAAGATAATGTAAATATGTATGTACATTAAGTATTTTAAGTTCAGAAAATTAATTTGTCAGTTTTATTTTTTTTTTGCTATTAAAATTAAACGTATTTTACGCTTAGTAAATGAATTTGCTATTTTATTTTATGTACATATTTATTTTATTAATTTTGTGTTTTATTCTTAACAATTGTTTTTTATGTTGCTTTTTATCGTTTTAGCAAATAAATTGAAAAACCACGTAAATTCGTATTTATTTTATTTTAATCTTGTTAAATCGAAACCCCGCTAAAACGAAACCCCCTATAATTCCTAAGAAATGGCCGGTGCCTTGCGATTACGAATTATCGGGATTTGACTGTAATAGTGACAAAGAATATGTAGTTGATAGTAGTTAATTTTATAGTCCAGCCCCATTAGGCATCAATGTTAAATCGACTATACTATATTTCTTCATGAATTTAGGTGATCTTTGGATAAGTCCTAGTCCATAAATGGAGTATACTTTCTTCTTTCTTTTAATATACTTTTACTTACTTGTGTACATAA
Organism: Phyto melanocephala; assembly: GCA_941918925.1. Classification (NCBI taxonomy): domain Eukaryota; kingdom Metazoa; phylum Arthropoda; class Insecta; order Diptera; family Rhinophoridae; genus Phyto; species Phyto melanocephala. The sequence continues at coordinate 183,753,920 of OW799233.1, forward strand.
GTATGAAAGTATGCACATATACATATGTACATACATATGTATATGTACTTATCTATTTTCATTTAAGAAAATTCCTTACAACTGTTTCCTTAAGTTTTTCTTAATATACTTTGCTTTTGTTGTTTGTAAGTCATTAACATATTTATTTAGATCGGATCTCGCCGTGTTATACAATGGGCAGCATTTATAATGATCTTACAAGGAGTTATAGGAAAGTTTGGAGCTGTCTTCATTTTAATCCCGGACTCTGTAGTTGGAGGAATATTTTGCGTCATGTTTGGTATGATTGTGGCGTTTGGACTTTCAACTTTACAATATGTAGACTTACGATCTGCTCGAAATCTTTACATACTTGGGCTGTCAATATTTTTCCCTATGGTATTATGCAAGTGGATACAGCAACACCCAGATGCAATACAAACCGGAAATGATACAGTAAATTCAACATTGACCGTTCTATTGGGTACAACAATTCTAGTTGGTGGTTTACTAGGATGCATATTGGATAATATAGTTCCAGGTAATACGACATGCATTTATATGTTCACACACACATACATACATACATACATACATACATACATACATACATACATACATACATACATACACACATACATACATATGAATTGCAAATATGTTGACAGAAAAAATTAAAATCAGATTCAATAACGAAACTAAGCCAAATTTTATTTGAATTAGAACCAAGGCGAATTAATACAGGTGACTGTAAGAACACAGCTAATTATAAATTTGCATCATTTTTTATACAAAATGGCTGTGAAATTTGTTTATTTTTATTTATGTTTTAATTTGGCTTTTAATAAAATTGTAAAAAAAGTTTAAAATAATATTTAAATTTTTATACAGGATTGAGTTAATTTTTAAACATTTTTATTTTTACAAAGAATTATTTAATTGTGATAATGAAAGAATAATCTAGAAAAGTATTTTTAGCCGTCACTAGCCGGGTGGAATGCATTTTTATTTATAATTTTTCAAAATATTTTGGCTTTGATGTTGACTATTTCTTTGCCACAAATTCGCCGTGCATTTACCTAAAAATTGTAAATTCCAACAAAATAATTTTAAAATAATTTTTTTTTTTAATTTTTTTAAACAAGATTTAAACAATAAAACAATAAACAATAAAAATATTAAAAAAAAAATAATAATAATAGGCAAGTTTTTGTTTGCACATACATATCTTGATCATAATTTTGTCTGTGTTTACACAACTCTGTCAATCGTATAGGAACGCCAGAGGAACGTGGGCTTGTTAGCTGGGCCAAGGAAATGCCTCTTGGTGATGATAATATTAACGATGGTACTGCCACAGATTATGATTTTCCATATGGTATGGAGACCTTAAAACGGTATGTTTAAAAACACTTGTATTTATATTCAACTCCCTTATAGTTTTTCGCTCTTAATACATTTGTCGTATTCATACCTATAAATTAATAATAATCTTTTATTTTTTTGCGCAGTTGGAAGTGGACATATTATGTGCCATTCTTACCCACATACAAATTACAAACAAAGGATCATTAAATCTTCATGTCATATAAATTTTATTAAGTTTATACTTGAAATTTATTCAATAAAATTATAATTATTGTATATAAGAACATATCGAATCTATATATATAAAAGTGAAACTCTGTGTGTGTGTGTGTGTGTGTGTGTGTGTGTGTGTGTTAGCTATAGACTCTGAAACTGCAAAACCGATCGGGCTCAAACTTTGGTAAGTTGTTGTACACATACCGGGGAGTGTTTATGGATGAAAATAGTGGGCGGGGCCACGCCCATAAAAAATTAGTTATCAGTTTTAGCTACTTGCACTTGACCGATTTTTTTGAAACTTTGCACACATATCGAGCTGTCATGACTAAATAATTTCGTGAATAGAAAAGTGGGCGGGGCCACGCCCCTAAAAAAGTTTTAATATTGAGGTACTTGCACTGGACCGATTTTTCTGAAACTTTGCACACATATTAAGCTGTCGTGACTTTATAATTTTGTGATTAAAAAAGTGGGCGGGGCCACGCCCATAAAAAAAGGCTACAATTTTTAGGTACTTGCACCAGACCGATTTTTCTGAAACTTTGCACACATATTGAGCTGTCATGACTAAATAATTTCGTGATTAGAAAAGTGGGCAGTGCCACGCCTATAAAAAAAAGGTATCATTTTGAGGTACTTGCACTTGACCGATTATTCTGAAACTTTGCACACATATTGAGCTGTTATGACTTTACAATTTCGTGATTAGAAAAGTGGGCAGGGCCACGCCCATAAAAAAATTATAATTTTTAGGTTTTTGCACTTGATATTCAATTAAAATTCAGAATGCATTTCGATTCATTAAGGGGCGTAGCAACGCGCGCCGGGTTCGGCTAGTGCTTAATAAAAAATGAATTATCTTGAATTTCTATTGCTTCACAGGAGAAAAATGATTTCAACTTAAAAGAATGAACTAAGTCGGATTTTTTTTATAATTTCTCGTCGAAACAGCTAATCGGAAAGCATAATTTCAAAAGTTGTTAAATTCTCCTTATTTTCGTAGGAAAGTTAGGCTTTAGAAAACATCTACGAAAAAGTTGCTTTGTTGTAGCAATTAGCCGTTGCACATACAAATGTTATACCTAAACGATTATGCCTTGATAATTTTTTTAATTAATAATAAAAATTGTAAGCAGATCCTTATTGAAAATTAGAAAAATCGGTACATAAACAACTGAGATATGAAGAGGAAAAAAAACGCCTCCTCGTTTTTTTTACAACAACAACATACATACATGCAAACGTGGAATACTTGTCAGAGTGAACGTGGCATCGAATCGCAGCTGAACACAATACATTTTTTTTTATATTTATATTTTCATATGTTTTTAATTTTATTTTTTTTTTGTTTTACATGTTTTTATTTTTTTAAACATACATACATACTCAATTTATAATTTTACAATTGGAGAACGAAAATAAAAAAATCAATTCGAATTAATTTAAACCAGTGATAAATAGCTTTTATTGTAATGGTTTGACTTAAATCAAATTGTCATGAATTTAAAAAAGAATTGTATTTCAGTTTTTCAAAATATTAACTCAAATATTTTTAAATGAATGCAGTGTTCCGTAAAATGGCTATTACTCATGAACCAATACTCATACAGAAACCGTTTATAGATAAAACCCTTGATATTGACGTCACCTTTCATATGAACTTTGCAGTTCTTTGCGGTTCACGCATTCTAGGGAACATGAACTACTAACACAATGCAACTTATTTTTATATATGTATATACTTAGATGTATGTTTTTTATATGTATGTATATACATACGTATGTATTTATTTATATTAGAGCTGACGAGTGATGTGGTCCTGTCAAAACGGAGTCATACAGACTCCACTTGACTGTTTGCGTGCAGTGAACTACTACGTTAACCAACCAACCAATGTATGTACGTACATATTAGGGTGATCGACTCGGTTTTACAACCGGTGGAAAACCCGGTTTTTTTTATCTTTCAGCTGACGGTTTTTTCTAAATGTTGATTTTTCGAATATCGAATACACCGGTTTTTTTATCCGAAAAAGCCGGTTTTTTATTTTTTAAAGTTTATTTTCATATATCTTTGTAACAAATCGTGCCACAGTATATTTAGAAAATAAAAACTATTAAATATTCTTCCATAATATTGTAAGAAATTTATTTGTTGTTTAAAAAACAAATGCAAAATAACAAAAATAATTGAGCTTAAATATTATTTTTTTATGGGATATAAACCTAATCTCTTCTTCCAGATCCTAATTTTAATTAATGACATTGAGTGTCTGTCTACTTAAATTTCAATTAAACCATCCATAAACCATTATGCCTATATATGTATGTCTGTCTGTCTGAAATTTCAAAGATTTTCTCCCTAGCCTTTAAAATTAATTTCAAATTACAGAAATCATTTCAAACAAAATACGTTAGTGCATATTAGTTTAAGAGATCCATTAAACATTTAAAAAATGTACAGAAGGAGATACAAAAATTTATAACAGCCTTATAAAAAGTCTTATTTATTTTGTATTAATTTATTGTATTTATTTATTTTACTTGTAAAGAGTACCTGTTGTCCTTAAATGCAACTTATTAAAACCAAATTAGTCAACTGCATTCATGTCAGTTATTGCGTTATTGTGCAGCCAAACGTATATAAACTGTAAAAATTTTATATTTAGATATAATTTTTATTATAATCTTTTTTAAATATTATATTTTATATATTCGAACCGGTAAACCGGTTTTTTCTCAATTTTCAAAATAGCAACCAGTTTTTTTAAATTCTAAAATTCAAACTATTTGAAAACCGGTTTCTTAAAAAAGTCGAATAATCGATCACCCTAGTACATACATATGTATGTAATCATGAGATGAATGGTGATACAAACAATTGTTATTGCATGACTACACGTTCTAAAGGCTATATAAGGCACGGCCGTGTCCTTCGAACGTTGAATAAAATGCCATTGTGTCCAAACGCATTAACGTACATGAAACTTCGAATATATATTTCTCGAGTAAGGACAATATTTCTCCCCAAAAATTGCTTAAATCTATGCGTCAGGAAAGAAGTTATAGATTAAAATGTACGAAAATTTATACCGGTATATTTAAAACCTAATAAAACGGACAAAATTAGATGTACGACTCTGAAATTTTGCACACCTTGCTTTTAGATAAGAGGTTTTGCTGTAACGAAAAATCAATGTGACACGCCCACTTTTACGCCCACCTCCGATATAACGTTTTACGTAAAATTTATATAATTTCTCTTTGAATAAAGATTTTGGAATAATAAAGGACTATATTGTAATATCTAAGTTGTATTCATTACGACCACTTTTCTCTTTATCTACTGTTAATGAAATTTAAAAGCTCATAAAACCAACAAAATTGGAGGTATGATGATGAAATTTGCTACATACATATATCCTTCTAGTCAATGTCATTATTATGCCGGAAAATTAGGTGCCACGCCCACTTTAACACCTACCTCCCATATGAGGGTTTATCCTAAATTCATGTAATTTCTCTATTGACAAAGTTTTTGGAAAAATAAAGGACTATATTGAAATATCTAAGTTGTATTTATTATCAGAAACTTTATTGACACGCCTACTTTAACGCCCACTTTCATTAAAAGACTAAATTTACGAAAACATTTTACTAGCATATCGAATTTATACAAAGAAAGTGATACATATTTTAGTATAAAGAGATTATTCCATACCGATTACTATAAAAAACAAACAAAACTATATTTTGTGCTATAAATAGAGTTATATCCCGGGATTTTGAGTAATTTAATCTTACCAATTTCCCGGGATTATTTTTCAGGATCGCGGGAAATGAAAAAGGTGGCTATGATTTGAAAGCAGATGTTTTTGTATTGTAACATTTATTTTTCATACAAATTTTATCTTCAAGGTTTTTTTTAACTTTAGAATTAAAAATATTTTTAAAATAAATTGGATATACTTTTTGAGGTAATGTGTTAAAAAATTAAAAAAAACTCAGCACACGTTACCAATACTTAAAAATTTATATAAAGAAAGAGTTAACATTTTTTTAGGGAAGTGGTCAAAAAACTCAAAATATTGTATATTTGGTAAATGCACTTTTAACTATTCGTCCAACATCGATATAAAGTGAACGAGTGTTTTCTGTAACAGGTCAATTTGTTAATAAAATCAGAAATAGACTTTCTAACCAGTCAATAAACGTTTTGAGCATATAAAAAGATTTTTTTCTACGTCGCTAAAAATTTTTGCGTTAAATTTTTTAATTATACATTGTATATACATACATGTTTTTGAAAATAAATAATAAAGATTTTATTTTTGATCTCATAGCTAAATTACCTCTATTTTTGTTTTTTATTCTCATATTTCTCGTATCTAAATTTATATTTTAAATTCAAGTTTCTTTATTAATTTTTATAGTTTTGAAGTATTTCTTTTACATTATAAACTATTTTATGGTTTTAAATAAAAAGTTTATTATTAATTAAAAAAAATTTACTTTATATTTGTTTTGCTGCGGGATCCCTGGAAATTAAAAAATAAATTTGGCATTCCCGGAAAACAAAAAATTGGGGGAAATAAACCTAGTTATAAAAGTACTTCAATATTTGTTTTTATTTATGTTAGAATTAAGTAATTACGTACTAGGACTACGAATGCAAGTTTACTTGTTTAACAGTTTATGACAATAACAACAATAAGTATACATTTTTATACCCGCCACCAAAAAAATGGTGGGGGTATATTCATTTTGTCATTCCGTTTGTAACACATCGAAATATCCATTTTAGACCCCATAAAGTATATATATTCTGAATCAGGGTTTGATTTGATGACGATCTAGCTATGTCCGTCCGTCTGTCCGTCTGTCCGTCTGTCCGTCTGTCCGTCTGTCCGTCTGTCCGTCTGTCCGTCTGTTGAAAGCACGATAGAGGTCGCACCGAAAAAGCTAGGGGGCTCAAATTTTGCCAGAATCTTTCTTATAGACAAGGTTTGTTTGGTATTGAAAATGGGCTAAATCGGAATATTAGGAAGAGAGTTATAGCTCGAAAAGCAAGAGTAGGTCGAAAAAACCGCGTCCTTCGAACATCGAATAAAATAGAATTGTGTCCAAACGCATTACCGTAGATTCATGAAACTTCGAATATATATTTACCGAGTAAAAACAATATTTTTCACCAAAAATTATCTAAATCTATGCATTAGGAGAGGAGTTATCGATCAAAATGTACGAAAATTTATACCGCACAGTGTATTTTTCGGTATATTTAAAAACAAAAACGTCATAAAAGGAACAAAATTGGATGTACGACTCTGAAATTTTGCACACTTTGCTTTTTAGTGAGAGGCTTTTTTGTAACGGAAAATCGATGTGCCACGCCCACTTTTACGCCCACCTCCCATATAACGTTTTACCTAAAATTCATATAATTTCTCTATTAATAAAGATTTTGGAATAATAAGGGACTATATTGAAACACCTGAGTTGTGCCCATTCGCAAAAGCAACTTTGACACGCCTACTATAACGCCCACTTTTCACGTTATATACCGTTAATGAAATTTAATAGCTCATAAAACCGCCAAAATTAGAGATATGATGATAAAATTTGCTACGTATATCCCCCTGGGCGATGTTATTACTATGCCAGAAAATTAAGGTGCCACGCCCACTTTTACGCCCACCTCCCATATAACGTTTTACATAAAATTAATATAATTTCTCTATTAATAAAGATTTTGGAATAATAAAGGACTATATTGAAACACCTAAGTTGTTCTCATTCGCAAAAACAACTTTGACACGCCTACTATAACGCCCACTTTTCACGTTATCTACTGTAAATGAAATTTGAAAGCTCATAAAACCGCCAAAATTAGAGATATGATGATAAAATTTGCTACGTATATCCTTGTAATCAATGTTATTGTTGTGCCAAAAAGTTAAGGTGACACGCCCACTTTAACGCCTACCTCCCATATAACGGTTTATCTTAAATTCATGTAATTTCTCTATTGACAAAGTTTTTGGGAAAATAAAGGACTATATTGAAATATCTAAGTTGTATTTAAGAGCAGAAACTTTATTGATACGCCTACTTTAACGCCCACTTTCATTGAAAGACTACATTTACAAAAGCATTTTAGTAGCATATCGAAGTTATATAGGGTGGTTAAATTTTATGTTGAATTTAAATAAAACACAAATTATTTAGGAAATTTTTTATTATTTCTTTTTGTAGTGATAATATGTGTATGGTTCAATTATGTATATAACAAAATATTGGCCAAATGGCCCCCCATCCTTGGAGCCACTCCTCTATCTGATGGTCCAAATTTTCAATGACAATGTTGATGCTCAATTGTTGGGCATGATGATGAGGCGAGGTTGAGTGCTATTTTGCCAAACTATCGCAAAAACCAGCAGTGGTTTCCATTCAACGAACTAAGAAGGCATTCACAGATTTTCTAACACTTTATACAGACCTGTTTTGCAGAAATTTAAATATTTTTTACAATTCTCCCGATTGTGGACGAATTTGAACGATTATGTTGATCAAAAGAATTACGAAGTGCACAAAATGCATTTTGATTTGAACGCCCATTTTTATAAAAAACCTGAATAACTTTAAAGCGTTGCTCATTTGCGTATCTTTCCGCGGATCAAATTGAATAAGTTTGAGATTGAGAAATGTTAAATGAAATGCAGAAAACAAATTTAAAGATTAGGTGTAGTTCACCTTCAACATGGGCCCTTAAAATTTAACCACCCTCTACAAAGAAAGTGATACATATTTTATTATAAAGAGATTATTCCATAGCGATTAACAAAATAATAAATATTGTGCTTTAAATGTACACAAAATTGGTGGTGGGTATAAAAGATTCGGCACAGCCGAATATAGTGCTCTTACTTGTTTAAATATCTTATTTATATATTTATTATATTTATACCTATATACTACATGTATATTTTTTATATATTAAACGTATGTATTTATGTAGAAGAAATCATGGATTATTAAATTATATATTGTCTTTCTTTTGCATATGTACCTATACTATGTACATAAATAAATACATATGAATGTACGTCTGTTCATGTATGAAATTTTAAAATGCATTATTTACTCTTTTTTAATTCTTAAATTTTTTAAAACGTAAGAAAATAGATACGATATGCTTGAATGTTATTTGCAATAATAGAAGTAATCCACATATGTATATACATATGTATGTACTTACATATACGTATGTACATATGTGTGAAAAATTGACAAAAATCGATATAATGACGTTTTAGGAAACTCTAATTAAAAGTTAGTGACCTGCATACATTTTCAACATATTAAATTTCTACTATAAATCTTTTCTTAAATATTTTTATACCCTTTACACAAAAGTGAAAAAGTGTATATATAGCTTTGTGTGTGAAATTTCTACAATTTTCAATTCCGACCGTGTATCCGTTTGTCCATGTGTATTTTGAAATCAACATTTTGAAGCTCCCCAACATCCCATACTGGTCAGAGTGAACGTGGCATCGAATCCCAGCTAAGCTAAATTTTTTTTTATTTATATATTCCCTTGTGGTGCACAAGGGTATACATAGCCTTGTCATTCCGTTTGTAATTTCTGCAATTTTCATTTCCGACGTCATAAAGTATATATTTTCTGAAAGCTTATGAATATAGGAGTCGATTAAGGCCTCAATGTCTGTTCGTCTGTCCGTGTGTTGGTTGCAGTCAATTTTAGAAGCAACCATATGTTAAATACAATTCTACATTTTGATACATTTATTACAGTTTACGCGCAATTTCCGCTGGATCAAGAAGTGCTATCGTTTGTTTTATAAATATGTATTGCAACTCAAGTGTTTAAATGAAATAAATTTATTAAAAATTAAAAACGTGTAAAAAGTGTTGTGTTTAAATAAAATCAATCGTTTTTTAGAAAATATAATTATCGCATCAATAATGTTAAATTGCATTAGATGCTGCTTTAAAAAAAATGATTTTTTTGCTGCATACAATTGAAATAATAAATATGTATTAATGTATGTGTGTATATTAGATGCTGCATCAGATAAATTTATCTTCTTTTTTTAAACTTTGTGTTGAATAAAGCTCTTTTAAAGTCTTTCTAGATAAGGCTTTGCTAACGCTTTAATGCTTTAAATACAACTCTACACTTTGATACATTTATTACAGTTTACGCGCAATTTCCGCTGGATCAAGAAGTGCTATCGTTTGTTTTATAAATATGTATTGCAACTCAAGTGTTTAAATGAAATAAATTTATTAAAAATTAAAAACGTGTAAAAAGTGTTGTGTTTAAATAAAATCAATCGTTTTTTAGAAAATATAATTATCGCATCAATAATGTTAAATTGCATTAGATGCTGCTTTAAAAAAATTATTTTTTTGCTGCATACAATTAATGTATGTGTGTATATTTGAATAAAGAAGTTGAATAAAGCTCTTTTAAAGTCTATCTAGATAAGGCTTTGCTAATGCTTTAATGTTTTTTGATAATAGTGTGTCAAAGAGAAAACCAGAGATAGTTTTTTTATTAGAATCGGCTAAATCTATATTATTTTGACTTCCGTCTAAATCCTGATCTTCAACAAATTTGGAATTCGCAGTTGGCGTAGTTCCAAAGCAGCTTTTAAATGTTCTATTTACAAGAAAATTATTTGCCAACCAAACAGCAAATAGAAAGAAACCTTCTATCAAATAAAAAGACATTGTGTATAAAATGGTCCTTAACCCAAGGTAAGTACATTTTTATTTTCCTTTGTCCAACTTTATGTAGAGCAGAATTTTCAAAACAATATATAATATCGTTTAAAAGTTATAGAGATAAAAAGATAAATATTAGACCAAATTTTCAAAAATAGAAGCGATTTTCTACTTAAAATCGTTTTGTTTCAATTAAAAACAAAAACTTAATAGAATGTCAATTTCTAATACAACCAAAGACCGGGCTTTTGTTTATTTTATCCTTCACAGTGAGTATAAGGGAATATATAGGTTTGTCATCCGAGTGAAGTTTTTACAATTTTCATTTCCGACCCCATAAAGTATATATTTTCTGAAAGCTTAAAAATAGGGGAGTTAATTAAGCGCTAATCGTCTGTCAGTCTGTACGTGTTGAAATCATTTTTTTGAAGCCCACACACATTTTCAAGACCCGTGTAGGATACCAAAATATTGAAAATATTCGGAAGCAAATCGGTATTAAAAATCACAAAAATCGCTTTTTAAACAACTGAGATATGATTAAAAAAAACCCTGTACCACCTCGTCTTTTCACACCAATCCAAACGGATGAACGAAGGGTCGAATCCCAGTTAAGAAAAAAGAAATTTTATTTTTTTTGTTATTACTTTTTTTTTAACATACTTACATAATACATAACTCAATTTATAATTTTACAATGAAATGTTTTTAAGCGGATAAAGAAGTCATTATAAAGATAATGAAACATAAATGTATGTATGTATGTGTGTATGTATGTATGTATGTATGTATGTATGTATGTATGTATGTATGTATGTATGTATGTATGTATGTATGTGTGTACGTATCTTATGTTAATTAGATGAATGGTGAAAAAACAATTGTTATTGCATGACTACACGTAGTGAAGGGTATATAAGATTAGGCATGGCCGAATATAGCACTATTTCTTGTTTTATTCTCTTTCTATTATCATTAAAACATCATATTTTCTATAAAATGTGGGTGTTTGATCGATATTTAGTATTTTAATCATTTGTCTAAACGTATTCGTTGTACAGTCTTTCTGCTTATATGTATTTACATTAATATTTTAGAAGCCTTCACTTGTTGCACAGATCTGTATGTGGTATAAATCTTTTGTTTTTACTATAAAAAGTTTAAAATTCACGATGGCCACTACTATAGAATGACGTACAATATATTTATATATGGGTCAAATCTATTTTATCAATGTACATAACCCTCTCAATATCGGTATCAAACGAAAAGGCTGGACTATTAAAAAACATAATCAAAAAGTTTCAATCGAACAGAATAATAAATGTAAATTATGTTTAAGTAAAAACTATTTTGGCTAACGTTTGCAAAGAGTGTGGTAAGTAAGTTCGGTAAATATTAATTAAAATTTTGTTTTCGCAAACCTGCTAATAGTATGACTATTTTAAAAATATTTAAATTAAAAAACTTAAACATTTACAAAAACACAAATAAATACAATTTTTTTAGTTAACTTTTTTATATTTATTTTAAATGCTTTAAAATTAAAATAAAACAATTACATGAGTAAAAAACTGACTTTATTTTCTAACACAAATGTGTTTTATTTTTATGATGAATAATCGCGGCGAAGAATTCTTCGTTCGTCGTCCCAGTTGATGCTAGGTGTGCATTATTGCCAGGAACACAAGTGGGATGAACTACGAATTATAGTTGATAAAGTTAGGCAAAGATCAAAATTAAAATGTTTGTAAAACTAATCACACTAATAATAACTATTATTCTTCGTTCGTCGCAATTGTGTTCTTAGTATAATGCTCCTTTTTAGGTTTGTTACTTCGGTGTTAGCGCTAAGCACAAACTTATCGCTCTTGCTTAGGTTTGTGTGTAAATTAAAAATTTGATAAAAAGTATTATTTTAAAAATATGTACATAAAAAACTACTACAGTTATTCAATTCACAACCTATCATATCATTTTTACTCGTATATACCATCTACCTGTTCAACGATGTCGAAAGAAAACCCAAGCGAAATTTCATTCGTACAAATATATTGAAAACAACAACAAAAACTAAAAATTTGTTTTTGTTTTCAACGTATTTGTGCGAATGAAATTTCGCTTGGGGTTTCTTTCGACATCGTTGAACAGGCAGTATACATACATATGTATATAGACAAACTGACTACCATGTGACATTTTCCGAGCAGGTGTTTTTTTTAATGGAATTTAACTCTCAGTTTTGATTTTATTTACATTTGTTTACATATTAAAAAAATAAATGATTTTAAGAAATTTTCTATTTCAGATACATTTTTATAATCTATAAAGACAGGGTGGACAAAAAATCACAATAGGGGAAATCACCCTTCGTCGTAAACAGATCATGCAAATGTTGCAGATCTTGCAAGTCTAGTATATGTTCTAAAGTTTACAACATCACAACAACAATATATAAATTAAATTTCCCACACAAGCACTTATTTTCAATACTAAATTCGGAAATTTTTAAAAGCAAAGTTTGCAATAGAATATATACTAGACTTGCAAGATCTGCAACATTTGCATGATCAGTCTACAGCGAAGGGTGTTTTCCGCTATTGTTTTTTAAAAATGTTAAAAAAATTTAAAATTCTAACAAAAAAAAAAATACAAAACTATAAATTCAATGGTGGCTTTTTGTATTCGTAGTATACATATTAAGCCAAATAGTTGTAAATGAAGAAAATACTAATAGTATTCGTACAACTGTTGTAAACTCAGATGACGATAAACAATTCATACGATAGATTATGAATTAAACAAATATATTAACAAATATATGTAAGGCATTATTTATTATTATTATTATTTTTATTATTATTTTTATATGTGTAGTATGAATATAAAAAATTAAGTACATAATTTAACTGTGCTTCACAATTTCAACAAATTTATATTCAGATTAATAACAAATAAATTAAGCGTAACGTGATGATAATTAATTATGAAACTTTCATACGTAATGGCCAGTATATACACATACATATGTAGTTCTGTCTGAATTTCAGGTTGCCATATGCAGTATGTGTAAAAACAACCTAAATTTCAGTAGTTTAACAATTTTTTAATTTTTGTTGCATATTAGAAATTTTTTTTAAATCAATTTTTATTTTAATTTTTTTTTTGCACACGACAACACGTTTTTATTTCGTGTAAAAAAAACGAAAAATATCATATCGGAAATTCAGGACACTGCATATTGGCCCTAAAAGTTGATTCTTCCTAATAAAAAATTAAAAAATGCTATAACGTAAAGAAAACTCCGTTATTTTATGTTTATTTGCAAATTAGACTTATTGCTTGAATACATATGTATGTATGTATGTGTGTATGTATGTATACTTATAGTATAGTCACAAGTGTAAAATGAGTATTTAACTAGTCAGTACAATATTGCTTAATAGAGAAAAATAACCAAATTACATATCGTCTGTACTTACATATGTATGTATTTGGGTTTATAATTTATGTACATATGTATGTATGTATGTGTGTGTTTACGAGTATAATGTTTCCTAAATATAGAGAAGCTTATGATCTACGTGTTCGTTCACTGATGTCATTTAAGCATAAAATTTGTGAACGTTTTTTACCTACACTACTTTTGGATGATGTCGATGACGTTCCTGGCTTTGTGCGTCGTTTTTTTTGAGCGTAATAGCAGAATATACAAAATCCATTTTGTGGGGTTGTGCATCAAATGTTGGTAGGACTACGTGATGTCGACGATTTGCGGTAACGGGAATTTGATCTGAAATATATTTTAATTCATGATATTAACACCAAATGACAATAAATAATTGATGGATTAATAGTGTACGTGGTAGAATAATGTCGTATTGTTATTATGTTTAAAAATTTTACAATGGGTTTAAAATATTGTTGTTGCCTTTCAAAAGCAACAATGGAAACTACAAATTAAAAATCACTGCTTGACACTTATCGTTACTACCCGAGTTAGGAGTGAATTTTATATACATACTTCAAATATGCCATTTTAGATTCCGAAAGCCGAAACCCTATAGCCGTTGCAACTTAAACTTTTCCAGTCTTAAAATTGTGTTTTGACGGTAACTTAGTACAGCGACTTTTAGGGCCTTAAAGGGACCCAAGTTTAACTCAGCGGACTCTACGTTACTTCTGGGCCTGAATAAGGTATGTCTGAGAGCCACTATTGGGGTTTTGACAGGATACAGTCCTATGAGAGCTAGGTTTAGTAGATGTGATCGCGGCATTCCGAATTATTGTAGGATGTGTGAGGATGAGAAGGAACTAGAGTGTGGAAAACTGCCCGAGTCTAAAATCCACTATCTTTCTTGTAAATGAAGAAACACGATGGTCCATATTTGTCTCGGAGTGTGGGTGTTGGAAGTAGCTTTTGCTTCCTGCATCCCCCTTTCCTACCTACCTAACTCAGTATGTCTGACGATATGTGTGTGTCAAAACAATAATAATATTATGATATGTTTTTGCGTTGTCGTAGCAAATCGATATGCATACGAATATGTAAATATGTATTGTATATGTAAATATACATATATATTTTTTTCTTTTATTTTTACTTGTAAATTAATAAATTATAAAAATATACTGACCTCGATAAGCTTACTGTATAGTCTCGCATTGACGATGATGTAGGTATGCCTTCATGGCGGTATGCATTCGTGTTGGATGGATCTAAAAGAGACATGGTTCGATGTTCATAGGCACGAACTGGTCTTCTTCCCATAGTTGCGTATCCATCTACTTGGGTATTATGATTTGAACCGATACCGCTTGAGGATATTCCAGTGTTTGTATTAAATGAAAAACGTCGTTTCGGATTATATGTGTTGAAGTATGTGTTTAAAGCACCACCTGCGTGTCGAGATGTTTCATCGTATGGGCTTGCTTTATATCGTGATGATGGATAGATGGAAGAATTATTGGTGGCAAGTGACTCATTTTCTGAATTGACAAAGGAGGTGTATCGCCGCTCATATAGACAAGAAGGAGATGTGGGTGTACGTATGTCATTCAGACTCTTTCGTGGTCGTCCAGTTGCTGACGAATAGTCATGACTACCGCTAAATGATGATCTATATACAGGCGGCTTTAGTTCAGTACCGATTGGACTTAGCTTAAGAGGTCGGAAGAATTCCTGTGTTATATCCGGCGAGTGTTCGCGTTCACCGGTACCTGTCGCAGTTTTTGTTGATGACCGTGTTTTGCTTGACGCCGAATTTTGTTCGCGGTAGTACTCTCGTACTGCATTCGGACCCACAATACTGCTCGTCCGTTTTGGTTTCTTCTCATTGAATCTACAATAAAAACTCCGACGCTTAATGCGATCTACAACACTTTCACCGGCTTCGGAGCTATCCCTTCCACGTCGGGTCGGAGAGGAAGCTTGTGAAGCTCTAGATAGATGGGATACAGTCGGTGAAGGTGTTATTCTTTGACCGCGATAGTTGTCTTCGGAACATATAGACCAAGTATCAAAACATAGTTCTGCTTCCTCGGTGGGAGAAAGAAATGTTGATGTAGATGCGCAATCTTCTTGGTAGCTGCGTGAATCCGAAGAACAATTCCCAATATTTTCAAAGGAAGGCGACAACAAATTATTGTTTTGATTTATTTCATGTGTTGATGACGTCCGATATCCAGACGTTTGTGAAGTATGCAGTGAAGAACAATTATTGTTATTATTGCTGTTGCTTTTTTTAATTTTGGAGGACACATTGTTGTTGGAGACATTTTCTGCAGTCAAAATATTAGATCCATTACCCGATGAAGAGTGAATGGATTTACTGTAAGGTGAAATGTTGGAGTAGATTTCATTCTCATTAAAACCAGAGTACTTTTTCGATGATCGATTATTGTTTTGCGCACTAGTATAATTTTGCTGACTCTTGTCGTATTTTATTAGCTCAAGCATTAAACCTTTTCGTTTCTCTTGATTCCCTGATTCAGCTAATTGTGAATTATATCCTGCTTCATTTGATTTTACACAGCAATCAGGACACATTTTATTTGCCGATAAAGATATAGGTAATGCAGAATTAATTATATCTGTATTAGATTGACCTGAGCCCTTACTATTTCGTTTAACATTATTCATATTTTTGTGAATGCCACAACTGCTGCTGCTTTTTTCAATCTGTGCGTTTAGTTTAAGAACAGCATCGGCATTTTGGTAAACTGGCGATAGTTCAGGAATTTCTCTATCAATATTGCTGGTTGAACGTGCACTACGTACACGGTTCTCTTGATTGGCATCTTTCTCATAACGCTTAAATAGACCCAACACTCTGTTAACGGATTTTTTGTTAAATGTACCCGGCATCTCTTCCACGCTAACTGCACGTTTTATGTAGTTCGACTCCGAAGATATTGTTGGCTGAGAACGCGGAACGGAACGTTCCCGAAGATTTCGTATCATTGCATCGATTCGCGAACGCTTTTCGCTCTTAACTGGTTTAACTGAACTTTTGCAATCTACATTACAAATTTCAACACCTGTCGCTAATGCCTTACCACTTGTCTTTTCTGAATTTGTCATTTTTGTGCTGGTACTTCCACTTAACGATTTTGTTTTTTTTACTTGTGATTTTGCGACTTTTTCTGGTGATGATTTTTCAAGGGAAGACTTTTTATGAGTCGGTATGTTAGCACATGAATTACTGGTGGCTGAAGCGCGAAGTTTTTCAAATTTTTGGCCGATAGCATAAAGTAGACCCTTATTGGCCTTCTTCTCTACCACCTTTTCTTTTGACTGATTGGTAAAGGCGGGACTAGGCTCTTTTGATTCCTCTCTAGTGATTGAGTTAGCATTTGTAACTGTAGTAATCCTCTTACTATTGTTGATGCTACTTGGTTGTGAGAATTTACTTTTTTTTGTGAGTTTGACAACTTTTTTGCCACCTAAAGGTGCGGTTTCCGCAATTTGGGAACTAATCGCCACATCTTTTTCACTTTTAGTGCACAGAGTAAGGGGATCGGTTTTTTGACATGAACCTGACATGGGAATCTCTTCAACCGTATCAACTTTCTTGCTTAGAGTATGTTTGGTTTCCTTTGGTGCTACCAGTTTGGAAGTGGGATAGCTTTTTGGCCGCAAGAGTCTACTTTCTCGTGCAGCAGTACTGCTTAATTCAGTTACAATTGAATTGCATGTTGGGATCACGTGTTCTGTTGTTACATGACTGCTTGAACTTAGTGCGTCATTAGTCGCTGATATGTTTACGCTACGTATTTCGGAAGTATTACTATTTGAAACTGACTCTTTCATTGGATATGATTTTGGTCGTTTTAGTTTAGACACCTTTTTTGGAGATGGAATATCGGAGACTAGTGCAGATTTGTCATTATTGCTTTCAGGATATTCGGTGGATAACTCTTTAACCATCGGAGTCGTTATTGATTCAGATTTTTTGACAATTTTTTTCACTTTTTTTATAACAGTGTTCGAATTTTTTGAATCGGCATCAGTTGATGATTCTGTTGACTTTTCCTTAGCCTTAGCTTTTTTAATTTTTTTATTGGTTGATATTGGTTTCACATTGCCAGCATCAGAATTGTCGTTAGCATTATCACTACCTTCCACCTCTTGAGATCGTATTGATGATAGGATTTGTAATTCTTGCAATATTTTATCAGCCAATTGACTCTTGTCAAATTTATTACTTTCATCCAAATCTCTTGTCCGCGACAGACTTCTACGATTATATTTAACAACATCCTGATTTGAGACATTGTTGTTCGAATACTCCGAAAGGATTTCAACACTCTTGTTACGAATGTGTTTTGAACTCTTTAACTTTAATGGAGAAGTCTCTGTATCAGGTTCCTTACTTTCTTCAGCATTTGAAACTTTGTTAGGCAACTCTTCAAGCGTTATTTCAAAGAAATCTGGCCGAACTAAGCGGGAAATGCGACGATGTGCGAGACGCCTGCTGACAGAATCAGCTGATGTTGGTGGCGACAGTCTTCCGCTTGGAGGCCGTCCAAGCATTGCTCCGCCCGATGTTGTTTCAGTAGAGCATACTTTTATACTTTTTTGAGATGTTTCTTTTATAACTTTATTTACATATGGAGAATAGTATCTGTACTTGTCGTTTATGTCGCTATTAAATAATGCCGCAAAATCTTTGCTATTTTCGTCATTATTCTTACTCTTGTTTTGAATTTCATATGGAGAGAAGGCAGATGCACATCTATCTTTTCCAATGCGTGAGAATTTTTCCGACGTTGTTGCTGTTTTTAAACCAATATCTTCCTTTACATTTTCGTTGTCATCCGTTTCATTAGCAGCAACAACATTTCGGCCACTACTTTGACTGCGTTTGTATATTGTCACTGATGGACAGTTTTGGTTTGTTTGTACACTCAGCGTTCGCGACAACTTTCGGGCTTGTGTAGGTGGCAACTTGGCGAGTAATTGCTCTTGAAAGCATGTAGGAAGTTCTGGAGCAATGTTAGATAAAGTTTCAAGATCCTTTTTACTTAATCGCAAACGAGACAAATCTAAATCAGCTAAATCGAGAGGTTCCTCCGGATCTTCACCTACACTTCCAGTGGATATATTGCACTTTTTGTTTATTTTAATTTCAGACGATTTATTACCTAAAAACAAGAAATATTATAAATATTTTAATTACATATCATGTATGTATGTGCATTTGTTTAACATCAAACTGAATGGCTAAATGCACACCTACAGTTAAGTACATATTTGTATATACATACGTGTGTAATTCATACGAATTAAGATTGTATATACTTTTTCCCAAAAACGATTGCTTTTTTAAAATTCAGAAAAAGGTAGGCTAGTAAAATAATAAACAATAGGAGTATTCGTTTAGACTATTATGTTTAGTAACTCTTGAATTGTTTGCATTAAGCAATTATGTATGTATGTATGTATGTTACATTTTCTCTAATAAATTTTAAAATTCAAAACTAAATTTAAAGTTTAAGTGCTACAAAAGACAATTTAGCAGATTACACAAATACCCCTAATATACATTTTAGTATTTGTAAAAAAAACAAGTAAGAGCACTATATTCGGCTGTGCCGAATCTTTTATACCCACCACCAATTTTGTGTACATTTAAAGCACAATATTTATTATTTTGTTAATAATTATGGAATAATCTCTTTATAATAAAATATGTATCACTTTCTTTGTCGTTAAATTTTAAGGGCCCATGTTGAAGGTGAACTACACCTAGTCTTTAAATTTGTTTTCTGCATTTCACTTGACATTTCTCAATCTCAAACTTACTCAATTTGATCCGTGGAAAGATACGCAAATGAGCAACACTTCAAAGTTATTCAGGTTTTTTACAAAAATGAGCGTTCAAATCAAAATGCATTTTATGCACTTCGTAATTCTTTCCACAATCGGGAGAATTGTAAAAAATATTTAAATTTCTTCAAAACAGGTCTGTACAAAATGTTAGAAAATCTGTGAATGCCTTCTTAGTTCGTTGAATGGGAACCACTGCTGGTTTTTGCGATAGTGTGGCAAAAGAGCAGTCGACCTCGACTCATCATCGTGCCCAACAATTGAGCATCAACATTGTCATTGAAAATTTGGACCATCAGATAGAGGAGTGTCGCCAAGGATGGGGGGGCCATTTGGCCGATATTTTGTTAAATACATAATTGAACCATACAAATATTATAATTACAAAAAGAAATAATTATAATATCCTAAATAATTTGTGTTTTATTTAAATTTAACATCGGTCCTTAACATAAACCACCCTTTATAACTTCGATATGCTACTAAAATGCTTTCGTAAATGTAGTCTTTCAATGAAAGTGGGCGTTAAAGTAGGCGTGTCAATAAAGTTTCTGCTAATAAACACAACTTAGATATTTCAATATAGTCCTTTATTTTCCCAAAAACTTTGTCAATAGAGAAATTACATGAATTTAAGATAAAGCGTTATATGGGAGGTAGGCGTTAAAGTGGGAGTGTCACCTAAACTTGGCACAACAATTGCATTGATTAGAAGGATATACCTAGCAAATTTGATGATCATACCTCTGATTTTGGCGGTTTTATGAGCTTTTAAATTTCATTAACGGTAGATAACGTGAAAAGTGGGCGTTATAGTAGGCGTGTTAAAGTTGTTTTGCGAATGAGTACAACTTAGGTGTTTCAATACAGCCCTTTGTTATTCCAAAATCTTTATTAATAGAGAAATTATATGAATTTTAGGTGGACGTAAAAGTGGGTGTGGCACCTTAATTTTCTGGCACAATAATGACATTGTCTAGGGGGATATACCCAGCAGATTTGATCATTATACCTCTAATTTTGGCGGTTTTATGAGCTTTTAAATTTCATTAACGGTAGATAACGTGAAAGGTGGGCGTTATAGTAGGCGTGTCAAAGTTATTTTTGTGAATGAGTACAACTTAGGTGTTTCAATACAGTCCTTTGTTATTCCAAAATTTTTATTAATAGAGAAATTATATGAATTTTAGGTAAAACGTTATATGGGAGGTGGGCGTAAAAGTGGGCGTGGCACCTTACTTTTCTGGCATAGTAATATTATCGCCCAGGGGAATATACGTAGCAAATTTTATCATCATATCTCTAATTTTGGCGGTTTTATGAGCTTTTAAATTTCATTAACGGTATATAACGTGAAAAGTGGGCGTTATAGTAGGCGTGTCAAAGTTGTTTCTGCGAATGAGTACAGCTTAGGTGTTTCAATATAGTCCTTTATTATTCCAAAATCTTTATTAATAGAGAAATTATATGAATTTTAGGTAAAACGTTATATGGGAGGTGGGCGTAAAAGTGGGCGTGGCACATCGTTTTTCCGTTACAAAAAAGCCTCTCACTAAAAAGCAAAGTGTGCAAAATTTCAGAGTCGTACATCCAATTTTGTTCCTTTTATGACGTTTTTGTTTTTAAATATACCGAAAAATACACTGTGCGGTATAAATTTTCGTACATTTTGATCGATAACTCCTCTCCTAATGCATAGATTTAGATAATTTTTGGTGAAAAATATTGTTTTTACTCGGGAAATATATATTCGAAGTTTCATGAATCTACGTTAATGCGTTTGGACACAATTCCATTTTATTCGATGTTCGAAGGACGCGGTTTTTTCGACCTACTCTTGGTTTTCGAGCTATAACTCTCTTCCTAATATTCCGATTTAGCCCATTTTCAATACCAAACAAACCTTGTCTATAAGAAAGATTCTGGCAAAATTTGAGCCCCCTAGCTTTTTCGGTGCGACCTCTATCGTGCTTTCAACAGACGGACAGACGGACAGACGGACAGACGGACGGACATAGCTAGATCGTCATCAAATCAAACCCTGATTCAGAATATATATACTTTATGGGGTCTAAAATGGATATTTCGATGTGTTACAAACGGAATGACAAAATGAATATACCCCCACCATTTTTTTGGTGGCGGGTATAAAAACAAAAAGATATTTGTTACATGATTTTATAAAAAAGCAGTGACCGAAAACCACAGTTATTTTGAAATTTTAAAACAAAAACAGCATTTAGAAGTAAATGTTGGGAAACGGATTCAACTATACCATATTGATCCTTATGCGTTAGTTTATGATAAAATATGTTGCTTTTTAAAATTTTGATTTTTAAAATAAGAAAAATAAAAGTTTAATTCTACAGAATCTAGTTTTACTAACAAATTGTACCGCAACTCTCCTAGAATCAGTGTAGAATTTCTCTACACTAACTTGTGTCGCAGGTACAGAATGCACAACAAAAGCCAGTCTACGTAGCCAGGGAATTACGTATGTGTTTCTTATGTATGTTATTTTTCAGGTTGTTTTAAAAACTTTTCAGCAATCATGTATAATGATTTACTAAATATCCGAACAACTTCGTAACTCGCGCAAACCAGCGCCCACCATTGATTTAGAATTGTATACAAAAATGTGAGAAATCACAAAAAATGTGATCATCATGGGGATTTTTTATGCACATTAAAATAAATCTATATCTCCTATCTACATACATATAAAAAACAGGATGTTTGTGTGTATGTAACGTATGGACCCCAAAACGGCTGGGCCAATTTTGGTGACATTTTCAGGGAATCTTCAGAATATTTAGGCGGGTGACACTGTGAAGTCTGATTTTTTACATATAAATTTATTTATTTTGTTTGCTTTTTTTTATTTTTTTTTTTTTGAAAGCCGTTATCATGTTTTTCACAACGAGATATCAAACTCTGAAATCGGTTATGTAGTTTCGAAGATATTTAGAAAAAACCTATGTTAATAATGATCTAATATCATAATTTTAAAACTTTCGAAATTTTGCATTCAAAAATCACAGTTTTCGGTTTATTTACAAAAAATATTGGCAGCTCAATGAGCAAATTCAATTGAAACTGCCCGGCAAATTAATCAAATACAAATCGCTGGACACAGTAATAAATGAAGAACGAGTCGTCAATTATCCCACTGAATTTTTGAATTCATTGCAACCCGAAATGCCACCGCATGTTAGTACATTAAAGGTTGGATCATCGGTAATTCTTATTCGCAACTTTAACGCACCAAAGTTATGCAACGGAACCAGATTGACCATCAAAAACTGTTCACCAAATTTAATCGAGGCAACAATCATCGGTGGCAGATTCAAAGGCGAAGACGTACTAATTCCACGAATTCCGATGATTTCCAACGATTCACCATTCCAATTCAAGCGGTTCCCATTCCCTTTGCGCCTTGCCTTTGCTATTACCATCAACAAAGCACAAAGCCAATCATCGACTATTGCTGGCTTAATTTTGGAAAATTCAGGTTTTTCACACGGCCCGTCGTAGGTATTCCATGGATTTTTATTTGAAGGCCGTTAATTTCGTTAAAAGCTCAATTTAAATCGTGTGGTAATACAACACTAATGTTTGCTTAGGGCCAGCAATACGGACCGGGTCAGCTAGAATTATTGTAACACGTACATTTCGTTAGAAAATAAATTTTATTTTTGTTTGAAAAAATAAAAAGCAAAAAATACCTTTAATTGTTGGTCGAAAAAATCAAAAAATAATTGTTATTTTTGCTCGAAAATATAAAAATCAAAAAATATCTGTTATCATCTGACTTTTATGAAAAAAGGAATAATTATTACGGTCCCTGAAAAAAAGTGCAGACTTCTTATATTTTTATTATGGTATAATTTTTTTTATAAAAATTAAATAAAGTACGATTTATATCGTTACATTATTTATAATTAGTCATAACATTTTGTAAAATGTGCAGGAGGAGACAAAAACAAAGTAAAAGGTATTTAAAAAATCCATGTCTCTAGTCCAAAACTATTAAAAAAATGTAGCCTAGAGCAGAGAACTCCTAATTTGGTAGTTTCAGTTGATCAGCGGATAGCTGATGATCCGCTTTCCTTTCGAAATGTCACAATTTCAGACATTTTCTCATTTCCATCTTATGAGGAAATTTCCAATTGTTATACTTTACATAAAAAAGGTTTTTTTAAAATTCCTTCTGATATGCAATCACTTATATAATTATATAATTACACCATGGACTAGAGTTTTATTTAATTATAGTTTTTTTTTTAATTCTGTTAAATACTCTTAAAATACTGAACTAACTAATTTTAATAGGATTGAGATTGTGCAAATCTGCAGTGAAATTCCTTTTAAATGTACATTGGTCAAAAATTTAACTTTCCTGGACGAAATTATTTATGTTTATAAACTAATAGCCTCTTTTAGAAATAATTAAGGTTGTTATCTATATGTGTGGCAAATTTCATTTAAATTCGTTTAGTCAATATCGAAATATTTTAACTTACAATTTTAAAGACCTCTTTTAAAGCTCAGAGAACTTAAAGTGTATTTTAGACACATTAGTGTGTTTCAAATAAGAATATATTTAATACGATTTTCATGTAGGTATAATGCATCAGTATAATGCATGACATATTTATTCATGAGATAGGCTTGATTCGTCAGCTGATTGTTTTTTCTTTACTTATTTGAAACGTCAGCTGTCAAAGTCCATACATAAAAAACAATTCTCTCTCTTCTCTCATTTAATTCAAATGTCAAACTTCATATTTAAATAATATAAACAAAAATTCTCTCGAAACTGTGGTTACATGATAAATAAATATGCCTTGTTGATACAATGCATAAATGTGAATAGTATTTAATTCGATTGAATAATTAAAAAATAATTATTAATTGATGGTCATGTTATACTTTTTGAGAGAGGTTAAATTATGTATATTCTTCTTCGTTTGTAATATCACCATCATCTTTATTCGGAGCATTTATAAAGGTACTTTTGCATTTTTTTTAATTTAAGCTTATTTCAAGTTTTGCAGAGAACTGGAACTGGATACATAAAGTTTAACAGGTTCAGGCTGTTGTTAATTTTCAGAGCATATCTTTCTGATTTAAGATGGTTGCGTTAAACTTTTCATTGAGTATTTTAAAACAGCAGATAGCCCTCTTTTCTTCCTATTTACGGACTAGTGTATAACTTAACAGATCTCTCTCACTTTTTTAAAATGACCAAAGACCTGCTGTTTTCCTTTTTAGGATCAGATATTTCTGTATAGGCAATTGTGGCCGATCATCCTCTTAAGAACTTAGGGTTTTTGTTTACACTTAATATGTTTTTAACATTTCTGCAGATGCGAGCCATTTACCGTTTCAGGACTCAAACAATTTTAAGCAACTTCTGTCCCAACTTAATGCAAAGAAGTCGTATTTTGTTTCTTTTTCTTAACATCCAATGTGATCTTCAGATCTTTCTCCATTCGTTTTAATAACATAGTAAGTCAAAATAGCTGTCCCTACATATCTATTATTATTTTAAAAATTTTTAAAACATATTATAAATGCCTACATTAAACTTGATTATCCATAAAAATGTTAATGAATTTTTTTCTTAATTGCTTAAACACCTAAAAAGCACTGCTCAAATAATAATAAATAACGGTTAATAAAAAGAAGTAAATACTCTATTGATACAAAGTGTTATTAATCTCATTATAATATAAAACAAGTAACAGTGCTATATTCGGCCGTGCCGAATATATACCCTTCACAACGTGTAGTCATGCAATAACAATTGTTTGTATCACCATTCATCCCATACAAAATACGTGCATACGTACAGGTTAGAATAAATGTGGCATCGAATCCCAGCTGAGCCAAAAAAAATTTATTTTATTTTATTTAATATATTATTTATATTTAATTATTTTTTTAAATTTTTTTAAAGAAATTTTTTAGAAAAATTTTTAAAAATTTTTTTAAAAATTTTTTTTGTAGTTTTTTTTTAATTTTTTCTTATTTTTAATATTTTTTTTTTTTTGTAATTTTTATACCCTTCACCTGTGGTGCACAAGGGTATATATAGCTTTGTCATTCCGTTTGTAATTTCTACAATTTTCATTTCCGACCCCATAAAGTATATATTTTCTGAAAGCTTATGAATAGAGGAGTCGATTAAGCCCTGACCGTCTGTCCGTCTGCCCGTCTGTCCGTGTGTTGGTTGAAATCAACTTTTAGAAGCAACTATATGTTCCTCAGATCTGTATATGGTATCAATCTCTTGGAAATATCCAGGAATGAATCGCTATTGAAATTCAGCACAATCGCCCCATAACTTTCTGAGATATGAGCAAAAAACCACGACCACCTCGTTTTTTTCACAATTACAACAACAACATACATAAATACATACATGTAAAAAACATACCAAACAAAAAAAATTACAAAAAAAAAATACTAAAAATAAGAAAAAAATAATAAAAAAAAACTAAAAAAAAAAATTTTAAAAAAATTTAAAAAAAAAATTTAAAAAATTTTTTAAAAAAATTTAAAAAAAAAATAACAAAAAATTATAAAATATAAATAATATATTAAATAAAATAAAATAAAATTTTTTTGGCTCAGCTGGGATTCGATGCCACATTTATTCTAACGTGTACGTATGCACGTATTTTATATGGGATGAATGGTGATACAAACAATTGTTATTGCATGACTACACGTTGTGAAGGGTATATAAGATTCGGCACGGCCGAATATAGCACTGTTACTTGTTTTTGTTTGGTATGTTTTTTACATGTATGTATGTATGTTGTTGTTGTAATTGTGAAAAAGAACGAGGTGGTCGTGGTTTTTTGCTCATATCTCAGAAAGTTATGGGGCGATTGTGCTGAATTTCAATAGCGATTCATTCCTAGATATTTCCAAGAGATTGATACCATATACAGATCTGAGGAACATATAGTTGCTTCTAAAAGTTGATTTCAACCAACACACGGACAGACGGGCAGACGGATAGACGGACAGACGGTCAGGGCTTAATCGACTCCCCTATTCATAAGCTTTCAGAAAATATATACTTTATGGGGTCGGAAATGAAAATTGTAGAAATTACAAACGGAATGACAAAGCTATATATACCCTTGTGCACCACAGGTGAAGGGTATAACAAGTAACAGTGCCATATTCGGCCGTGCCGAATCTTATATACCCTTCACAACGTGTAGTCATGCAATAACAATTGCTTGTATCACCATTCATCTCATGTAAAAAACATACCATTGTAAAATTATAATTGAGTTTGTGTTTCTAAAAAAAAAAATTACAAAAAAAAAAATAACAAATATATATATTAACAAGTAACAGTGCTATATTCGGCCGTGCCGAATCTTATATACCCTTCACAACGTGTAGTCATGCAATAACAATTGTTTGTATCACCATTCATCCCATATAAAATACGTGCATACGTACACGTTAGAATAAATGTGGCATCGAATCCCAGCTGAGCCAAAAAAATTTTATTTTATTTTATTTAATATATTATTTATATTTTATTATTTTTTTTATATTTTTTTTAAATTTTTTAAAAATTTTTTTAAAAAATTTTTTTAGAAAAATTTTTAAAAAATTTTTTAAATTTTTTTTTTAAATTTTTTTAAAATTTTTTTTTTGTAGTTTTTTTTATTATTTTTTTCTTATTTTTAATATTTTTTTTTTTGTAATTTTTTTTGTTTGGTATGTTTTTTACATGTATGTATGTATGTATGTATGTATGTTGTTGTTGTAATTGTGAAAAAAAACGAGGTGGTCGTGGTTTTTTGCTCATATCTCAGAAAGTTATGGGGCGATTGTGCTGAATTTCAATAGCGATTCATTCCTGGATATTTCCAAGAGATTGATACCATATACAGATCTGAGGAACATATAGTTGCTTCTAAAAGTTGATTTCAACCAACACACGGACAGACGGGCAGACGGATAGACGGACAGACGGTCAGGGCTTAATTGACTCCTCTATTCATAAGCTTTCAGAAAATATATACTTTATGGGGTCGGAAATGAAAATTGTAGAAATTACAAACGGAATGACAAAGCTATATATACCCTTGTGCACCACAGGTGAAGGGTATAAAAACAAAAAAAAATTACAAAAAAAATTTAAAAAAAAAATAATAAAAATATAAATAATATATAAAAAAAAAAAATTAAATTAAATAAGTAAGAGCGCTATATTCGGCCGTGCCGAATCTTATATACCCTTCACAACGTGTTGTCATGCAATAAAAAAAAAAATGAAAAAAAAAATTTAAAAAAAAAAATTAAAAAAAAAAATTTTTTAAATAATTAAAATATATATAATATAAAACAAAAAAAAAAAAAATAAAAAAATATTAAAAAAAAATAATAAAAATATAAATAATATATTAAATAAAAATTAAAAAAAAAATAAAAAAAAATTAAAAAAAATATATAAAAAATTTTTTTTTGGCTCAGCTGGGATTCGATGCCATGTTTACTCTAACGATGTACGTTTGTATGTATGTATGTTGTTGTTGTAATGTTGTTTTTGTGAAAAAAAATCGAGGTGGTCGTGGGTTCTTGCTCATATCTCAGTTGTTTATGTACCGATGATTCTGATTTTCAATACCGATCTACTCCCGAATATTTCTGATATTTTAATACCTCACCCGGGTCCAAGCGATGTCGGGGGGCTTCGAAAAGTTGATTTCAACATACACATATATACTTTATGGGGTCGGAAATGAAAATTGTAGAAATTTCACACGGAATGACAAACCTATATATACCCTTTTTCACTGTGTGTAGCGTATAAAAAAATTGTTGGCTCAGCTGGGATTCGATGCCACGTTTATTATAACCAGTATATATGTATGTTGTTGTGGTAATTGTGAAAAAAACGAGGTGGTCGTGGTTTTTTGCTCATATCTCAGAAAGTTATAGGGCGATTGTGCTGAATTTCAATAGCGATTCATTCCGGGATATTTCCAAGAGATTGATACCATACACAGATCTGGGGAACATATAGTTGCTTCTAAAAGTTGATTTCAACCAACACACGTACAAACGGGCAGACGGTCAGGGCTTAATCGACTCCTTCTATAAGCTATCAGAAAATATATACTTTATGGGGTCGGAAATGAAAATTGTAGAAATTAAAAACGGAATGACAAAGCTAGATATACATTTTGGCCAGGAAAAATAAATTTTTTACCAATATGAAATGGTATATTTGTCATTAAAATCAGTTTAAAAATGTTTAAAATGCGTTAAAATCGACTTGGTTATTATATGTATGTATGTATATAATAACAGCTGTTTTGCACCAAAAGCACTTTTTATACCCTTCACACAGTGAAAAAGGGTATATATAGGTTTGTCATTCCGTGTGAAATTTCTACAATTTTCATTTCCGACCCCATAAAGTATATATTTTCTGAAAGCTTATGAATAGGGAAGTCGATTAAGCCCTGTCAGTCTGTCCGTCTGTCCGTCTGACCGTCTGTCCGTGTGTATGTTGAAATCAACTTTTTGAAGCCCCCCGACATAGGTTGGACCCGGGTAAGGTATTAAAATATCAGAAATATTCGGGAGTAGATCGCTATTGAAAATCAGAAACATCGGTATATAAACAACTGAGATATGAGCAAAAACCTACGACCACCTTGATTTTTTTTTCACAAAAACAACATTACAACAACAACATACATACATACAAACGTGTATACTGGTTAGAGAAAACGTGGCATCGAATCCCAACTGAGCCAAAAAAAAATTTTTTTTAATTTTTTAAAAAATTTTTTTTTTAATTTTTTTTTTATTTTTTTTTATTTTTTATTTAATATATTATTATTATTTTTTATTAGTATTATTTTTTTTTTAAATTTTTTTTTTATTTATTTTTTTTTTATTTTTTTTTTAATTTTTTTTTTAAATTTTTTTAAAAATTTTTTTTTAAAATTTTTTTTTTTTTTTCGTTTTTTTAACATACATACGTGTACGTATTTCATATGGGATGAATGGTGATACAAGCAACTTTTATTGCATGACTACACGTTGTGAAGGGTATATAAGATTCGGCATGGCCGAATATAGCACTCTTACTTGTTTTAATTAATCTGGATTTCTCAGTTACTGGACTTACTGGAAAGGTAATCGAATGCACTTATTAACATGACCTCTTACTTGAATGTCCAGCAACTACATATAATCGTAATGTACAGGTATCTAAGTATATTTAGCTTGTAATCGCTCTTTTCACCATTTATATACTTACCTAGATACCAGCTTGAGACTTTATTATCGGTACTAAAAGAGCAGATTCTTAAAAAATTCTCAAAATTTTTTCTTTTAGGTTTGCAATTCTTTCCAAGACATTATCTGTTGACAAGTTTTAGTTTTTGAATGTAAAATTTTTTTCTTTTCTTAGAAAATACAGTTTTTTTTTCTTTACTATTTTGATGATTTGGGGTATAATATCGCTTCCGAGTTTTTCATTGATCTTACTCGTAATAAATATTTTCAGGAAAATATTTTACAGCTATGTAAATAACTTTAGGAGCTTTTAGAAGGTTATATTTCAGATTACAGCGAATCAGTGACCCCGAATCCCAAAACAAGTCTTCAGAATCAGCTAAGTACAAATAGGGGAGGAAGAAATTTTGAATGAAAATGTTATTGGAATAATGATTTCACTTTAAGGATTTACGAATTTTCCTGATTTTCCAATCATTAAAACTACATTTTGCATTTAAAGTTAGGTTTCATTTAGGGTTAAAACAAATAAGGGCACTATATTCGGCAGTGCCAAACTTTTGATACCCATAAGCAATTTTGGGTAGTACTTTTATAACACAAATTTTCTAATGGCTATAGAAAAATTTCCTAATACTAAAATATAAGGGGTGTTTTTTATACAGGTATAGTGTTTTGAAATGGAATAAAAAAAAGATAAATTTTTAAATTGACATTAAATTTTACTTTATTCTGGCATATCACCATTACGATTGGCTCGGACGTAGTCTAACCTAAAGGCCAATTTTCGATGACTTTTTTCAACATTTGTGGCCGTATATTGGCAATAACGCGGCGAATGTTTTCCACCAAGTGGTCAATCGCTTCGGGCGTTTACGCAGATAAGTAAACTAGCAACTTAACATATCTTTTCAGAAAAAAGTTTGGCGGCGTTAAATCGCATGATCTTGGAGGCCAATTCACGGGTCCCAAACGTGAAACTATGCAATTACTAAGCGTTTCCTTCAATAAATCAATTATGGCACGAGCTGTGTGACATGTTGCGCCGTTTTGTTGACAGCTCCTGCAAATCATGGTTTTTAATTAATGAACGAAAAAGTCAGTAATTATAGTTCTTTAGCGGTCACCATTGACCAACATCGTTTTTAAAAAAGCACGAACCAATGATTCCACCAGCCCATAAAGCACACGAAGCATAGCCATACATATTTCGAACAGAACCATGATTTTCAAAATATAGTAATTTTCAATTTGGAAGCGTTGTTCAGGCATTAGTCTATTTATGTTGAAATGCCTAACCAAACTATATATACATACATATTTACATAAATCACTTGACAGCTGAAAAAATTACCGTCAGTTAAAAAAGTGTTACCAACTTAAAATTTTATATCTTTATAAAAAAAAACACCCGTTTCTTTTGTCTAATTTTCTATTAATTTTTTTTTCTTATAAGTATTTAGTCCCAAATTTAATAACCCCTTTCTTTTTAACACAATTTTTAAAAAGTGGGCGTTAAAGTAGGCATGCCAAAATAATTTCTTGTAATTAATTAGAGCTAAGATATTGCAATATACAGTCTCCTATTCTTCCAAAATCTGGCTGACTTCCAAAACGTCAATTGCTTTGTGTTTGAACAAAGCATCATATTTCATAACGCCGCAGTACAATAATTATACAATGTATACCATTTCAAAACGCCGCCGCCAAGTATTTTTAACGCAATAAGAAAGCAAACAATGCATCGGTTTTATAGTTGTTGCAGTGTTTCGGAACTTTGCATATGCATGTGATTTAAATACAGTAGCAATACGAACGTTTTGGAAGTCAGCCTCTTTGTCCATAGAGGAATTAAATAAATTTAAGAAAAATTTTTATATGGGATGTCGACGTTAAACAATGTTTTCCGTTATAAGAAAGAA
The DNA here is from genome assembly GCA_941918925.1 of Phyto melanocephala. NCBI lineage: Eukaryota > Metazoa > Arthropoda > Insecta > Diptera > Rhinophoridae > Phyto > Phyto melanocephala. The sequence continues at coordinate 183,785,783 of OW799233.1, forward strand.
TATTAACCAAAATCCTACATTAAATTTTAGTATTTAGACTAAGTAGACATTGTGAGGTACATTTTCGTATATCTCCCTTTGTAATGTACGAATTTAAAAACATTTTTAGGAAACACATTTTTTACTTAAGAAATTTGCTGACCCGGCAAACGTTGTTTTGCCATATAAATTGTTTTTAGGAAATATTTTTTATATTAAAAAAAAAAAAGGAAATCATGTGTTCTACGATATGCAGATATGCAGTTTAAAATTTCATCAAATTGTCTCTTCGGGTGAGTCACCCTTAATATTAAAGAGTATGAAAAATAGATGTTGACCGATTCCAAACTTTTATTTCTGCATTGGCTGGACTATAAATTGTGTACAATTTGAATAAAAATACTAAAAAATATATCGATGTAAGTACATAATTAAAAAAGGTGGGCGTTAAAGTAGGCGTGGTAAAAACAGTTTCTTACTAATCATATCAGAGTCTTAGTTATATTATGTGAAAATTTTAAGAAGATCGGTCCAGCAGTCTGTCCTTCCTGAGGGGGCGTGAAAAAAGGCGTAATTTTGAGGGGTATGAAAATTAGATGTTGACTGATTCTCGGACCTACCCGATATGCACACAAAATTTCATGAAAATCGGTCAAGCCATTTCGGAGGAGTTTAATCACAAACACCACGACACGAGAATTTTAAATATTAGATATACTTGTGAATTTTTATTACTCTACGTCACTGTGTTTAAACACAATCGCATTTTATTTGATATCAAAAAAATTTTTTTTTTATGATTTACTCTTGCTATATAAACTATAACTCAAATCTTAATAGACCGCTTTAGTCCATTTTCAATAACAAACATTTCTTTCAAAAATTTCATCCCACTACGATTTTCTATTCGAGCTTTATCGCACTTCGACAGACGGATAGACATAGTTAGATTATTTTCAAATTAATAGTGTATGATCATGAAAAAAACTTAATTGTTCTATTAAAGGCGAAGACATTTACTGAAAACAACAACAAAAACTAAAAATTTGTTTTTGTTTTCAACGTATTTGTACGAATCAAATTTCGCTTGGGTTTTCTTTCGACATCGTTGAACAGGCAGTTATTTTTTACAATATTAAAAGTTGAATACTTTATATATGAAGCTTAAATCTATTACAATGACCTGCCATATCAGAAATGTATTAATAAAGGAAAATCAGAATAACTTCGCTCTGTTGGAGCATTATTTTGTAATCATTTAATAGATGAATTTAATTCAATAGAGAATAAAATTTGACTTTATGGGGTCTTAAATGGATATTTCGATGTTACAAACGGAATGACAAAATTAATATAACCCCACGCCATTTTCGTGGTCGTGGGTATAACAATATAGTCTCGTTTCTTAAAGACGATGTTTTTTTTCCAACTGAAAATAACTGCAGTGTGCATTTCATCCAAACAGTTTATTTTTAATATTGATGTATTCATGTTTGAATTAGGTAGAACTGGCGATCTTTTCAAGTGCGTTTTCTATGTGTTGAATAAATTAAAAATAACGTCTATGTTTAGAAAGAAAAAAATTAAAAAATCTATTTGTAATTACTTACCTTTGAACTAATTTTTGCTTTGAACAACTAGAGGAATTGTAAATGAGTCAAAAGAGACACTTAATCATCTCTCCGAGTGATAAAAAGCCAATCGTCGATGAATGATATTAAAACATAGCAAACAACATTAGCAAAACATAAAGAACAATTTTAATTAAAATAAAAAAAAATCATGCAAACAACAATACAAAAATACAAAAGTCTATTGGAATTAGGTAAAAGTTTTTTCTTTATTTATAATTTTTTTCTTTTATTTTTATTTGGAAGACAATAAATAATTTTTTTTGTTTTAAGTTTTATTTCAGATATTAGTGAAATTATTATATATAAATACATACATATGTATAATAAAAAACTGTGATTTATATAAAAATAGTTAATGAATGTTATGTAGATATATATTTGATGAAAAAAAATAAACAACTAAATTTAACAATTTTCTATTCAATGTTATACAAAAACGCACATACATGCATGTCGACAATCAAAGGTCGGCACTGCTTAACCGATATAAAATAAATTAATGATGACAAACGATTTTCCACTCATATCATATGGATTTTGTCTGCCATCACTATTTGGTGACAAAAAATAATAATATTAATAATTAGTTATGCAGTGATCACCTTTGGCAGCAATAAACATACATACATACATATGTATATTCATACATAAAAAATCATAAATCATAAATCTATAAAGAAAAAATTAGTTTTCAAAATGCAAAAAATCAAATTATATATTAAACTTGGCATTGACTTTAATTTAAATTTCAAAAATAACAAAAAAATATTTCCAAAATACAGGAATAATTCTTTTTTTCTGTTGTTCCTATAAGAAACATAGGGTCGAAATATTATTTCATTTCACTAGGTTGCGGCACAATAGAATATTAGCCTGATCGTAAACGCATCAACGGCGTGCACGACGGTAAACTTTTACAATCGAAAATATAATGACAAATTGATAAATGTGCACTGATAAATATTTATATACAGTTTGTCAACTAATTATTTTCAAAATAAATATACATTAAAACATTTACTTTTACTAAAGACATACACGAACAAATATTAAATTTTGAAAAAAAAAATTATTATCGCCTTTGCTAATTTACTTATAATAATAATTTTACAAAAAGAAACAATTTCGCAAAAACCAAAATAAGGATAAACATTAATTTATGTGGTGTAAAACAATTCTTCTCAAATTTCACACACACATACATACTTTATTAGCGAATATTTTCTCTTATATGGCAATACTTATGACATCGATTGACAAACACTGACTTTGGGCTGCAATAATCAAAATAACAAGTTTAAGTAAAAAAAAAAGATGCCAGGAAAGCGAACCGATTTAAAATTTATTCAATTAGTTTATTATACATAATTATTATAAGGGGAAATCTCCTAAAGATCTTTCAGAAATGTTTTTATTGCAACTTAGAACTGTGTATAATATCAATAACCGTGTCGAAAAGCAAGAACGATTGAAATTTAAGAAGTCAACTGGAAGAATAAAAGCGCTAACACGACGAGCTGAAAGGAAAATAATAAAAAAAGAAAATCCTCAAACAAGCACAAGAATATTAGCAGGGGATCTAAAAAATTAATGTGGGCTAACAGTTTCGCATGAAACAGTTCGAAAATATTTAAATAAAAACAAATATTCGTCACGAGTAGCTAGACAGAAACGTTTACTTTTCTCTACCAATGGAGTATTGGGATGACATAATTTTTGTGATGAAACTAAAAAAATGCTCTTAAGGCACGATGGACCCAACAGGGCTTGGATAAAACCACTAGCTGCGTTTGAAAACAAAAATATAATTCATACAGTCAAATTTGGAAAGTTGTCTGTAATGGTGCGGGGCTGTATTTCGAAAAAAAGGAGTAGGACAAATAAAAATTTTAGAGGACCTAATGACCAAGGAGGTGTACTTAGACATTTGAAAAGTGGAATTAACTGCTAGTGCTCAACAATTTGGATTTTTTTTACCTTGAAAACGCGGCAAAATTTAATTACAAAATTTATCAGGACAACGAGATAAAATATAAATCGCATTTATGTCAATCGTGGCTTCTTTATAATTGCAAAAAGGTACTAGATACACCTGCTCAAAGCCCTGATTTGAATCCCATAGAAAATATGTGGAATTTAAAAAAAATAAGTCCTAAGAACAAAAATGATTTAATAAGATTTATTAAGGAAGAATGGTTGAAAATCCCCCTAGTATACGATATTCCAAAACTAATATCGTCAATGCCGAGCAGATTGCAAGCAGTTATTGATTCAAGTGGTGGACATACCAAATATTAGAATATTACGTAACAAATTTGCTACAAATAAATACATACATATATTATTCTATAGTACGTTTTTTCAAAAGAATTGTTTGACACTTTTTACATTTTTCCTATTTTATTCCTCACTACAAATACAATTTTATATGTTTCTTTGTACTATCTATCTTTGTAAAATGAATAAAAAACATGAATTAAAAGAAAAACCTACAAAATAAAAAAAAAAATTGTTCGTTAAATTTAGTCATTAAATAAAATATTTTGAATATTTTTAATTTTGAAAACAATTTGTTGACAAATTGTATATATTTTCCAACGTTAAGCATTAAACTGTTTTTAATGTGAAAAAATTGCAGTTAATTATGCTTTTTCGGATTCTAAGTCATGATACAGTGCAGTAATGCATTTACAAACAGGCCCCCATTTTAAAGTTTTAACTATATCTCCTGTTTGATTAAACTGTGTTGATTTTATATGACCAAAATCGTGCCAGTACACTTAATTGTAAATTCTTATTTCTGCGGTAGATTTTACGTGTTCGAATGAAAATAAAAGTTATTCTACAGTAAAATTTTAATAAACATCTGAGCTCATTTCACGGGTCGTCGCCACCAAGTTGCTATCATGGTTTAGTGAAGTGTTTTTTTCGATCATGTCATTGAATTGCATTTTTGTGAGCAAGAGGTCAAAACAAGAAATTGTTTTGAAAGCAATTGTCAAGCCACTTAACCATTCCCCGTTCCAAAACCAGCAGTGAACTTTCTGGCAGGTTTCTGTGCCGGCTTTTAAAGCTAAAACGACACAAACATGTCTTCGAACAAATTTACCAGCTTTAATTTACTCTTAACCTACCGTTGCCACATGCAAGTGCAAGTGAAAAAAAACCAATACACTAACACTTTTTTACTAACACAACTACACTTTGGCAACCTGCGACTCAGCTTGCGAAGAAATTTTTAAGCAAGTAAAATTTTTACAGTTACGGCAAGTAAAGTGACAAGCCGAAAAACAGTGTTGTCTAATACTGAGTTTTTTGTTAACTCAATAATATATCATACAATTGTGGTGTATAATTCAGCTAATTTTTTTAATAGTTATGTATATGTGTATATGAAGAATATTAAGAAAAAATATAAATATTCATTTAAAATGTAAGTTTTAATATAAATATCAAAATTTAATAAAAAAAAATTATATTAAAAAGTTACATGTCTAAAGGTAACGTTCAATAGTGGCTATTGACAACACTTAATTACCAATTGTAGCAGCGCCATTTGTTTTAAATTTGTTTGAAGTTTATTTGTTGACGACATTTTAAAAATGAACTTGCACTGTGCTGTGTAGCCACTCAAAAAATTTTTGTGTTTTTTTTGGCATTTCTCCTGATTTTCGTTAGTAATACGTATACACTACTTGCAAGTAAATACTTGCCTGTGGCAACGTAGGGTAAGAATAGCCTTCTGGCAGATCTAATCTAAACACTTTGTATTACACAGAAGGTACCCCAACATTGATTATTTTAAGATCGCATTCGTTCGAGCTGAGGACAATTTTCCAATTGATTAGATGCGTGTGAAGGCCAAAGGCAGACATTTCGAATGAACCTAGGTTTTTGTATACAATATAAAACAATAATTAAATAAAAAACGATGTTGTATGTAGTATGTTTGCAGTTACATATATATTTGTGTTTATGTATAACATTACGCAGCGATAGTAAGTTGTGTTGCGGTTATATTGATTGGTGTTTGTTAATTTCCATGCCAACTTGAATTCTTTGCTAGTTTGCATGTTTAAACCCTTCAAGCATTTGGACTTGGCAGATCAAAGTTTTATGTTACCGCTTTTTTTTATATTACATTTGCTTACGTAAAATGTACGAAATAAATTGACAAACAAAAGCAGCATAAATTCAAATTAAAAAAATATGTACATAATTGGTGAATTCACAAGGTGTTCTATTTGTCGTATTTTCATAATTTATAATTAAAAAAATTTAATAATTTTAACAATACAACGTACGGCACTTCTTGTGAATTCAACAAATATTTGTATCGTCTATTAAAATATAGTTTTGATTTATACTATTTATGTTGACATTTAACGTCAGGTAAATAAAAAACCAGGAATGGGAAAGCTAATCAAAGCTTACTTCTGCAGAGTTACAAAAAGTATTTAAATTAATATTTTTAGTAGAATGAATTTATTGACTTCTAAAAAGCATATAAGAAGATAAAATATTAACAATGTAATAAAATTGTGAAAAGAAGTTTATCAGAAAAACGATTGAAGAACATTTTTGAAAATGATTGACAAAACGACTTTAGCAAGCACATCACACCTTTTATCGTTTTAATATAGGTTTTATTTCTAAATCGTTTTTCACCACCTACCTGCTTGTTTTTTTTTATTTTGCGATAAAAAAAAGATAACAAATTATTTTTTTGATTTTGAAAAAAATTTTCACTTCCCATTCCTGTATAAAATGAAATTGTATTGTTATACAAAATGTTTTAATCGAATTACAAACAAGAAGCATACAATACTAAAACACATACAAAATATTACCAATCAAGGCATATTTATACAGGTACATATACATATGTACATATATGCAAAGGCGAATTGAAAAGCAATTTTTTAAGGTGTGTTTTCTGTCAAGGCCAAGGCATATGCATACAGGTATATGCAACGGCGAATTCGCTGTGATGTTCTCTGTCAAATACCACTTATAAAAAACAAACAATAATTTTTTATACATGGAGTTTGACAGCAGTGTTCCCTATCAGCTGGGCTGATAATTTCACCTGTATAAATTCGCCTTGGTCAAGGCCATTTCGTATATCAGGGATGGAAAAACTGTTATGTTTAATTTTATACAATTTAATTTAAAAAAGGAAACACGTTATAAGTAGTGCAAAAGCAACAACATTTATTATGAAAAAGTTGGCTTAAGTGAGTTGTTTAATACGGAAACCAAAATCTCAATTTTCATCCCTGAATTAATAAATGAAATCAGGGCGAATTCAAACAATTTTGACATTATTCTTTCCCATCAGCTGGGAAAATAATTTCACCTTAGTACATTGCAAAGAGAGGTTGTGAATTAAACAATTTTGATTTTTTATCAAACAATAAATTCAATTTACAATGTTTAATTGTGTCTGCTGCAGAAACGGGTCTTGTGAGTGAGATTCTTACTCCATTAATCGGTTTTACAGAGAAGCTACCTAAATTAAATATGGTAATTTGAACGATACGTGGCTTGATGCTTAATGAATAAAAGACGTTAATTTTTGTCAGTATTGACTTTTCATATATGTAGTTTCAATCAAAATCTCGATAATTGACTTTCTTCATATACAATTAATTTTTATAATCAGCGATTTTGAGACACAAAACTTGTCTTTAATGTGAATTTAAAATTATTTAACTTTTTTCTATTAAAGAAATCTTGCAGTTATTGATGAACGCTGAAGGGCTTCTAATGACATTAAAACTATCAACACATCCCCTGACTTTAACCAAACAATTTCTGCAAAAGTGTAACTAATTTAAAAATTTGTATTTAACGATTTTATAAAATTTGTTGTTTGAAGACTTGTTATTATTAATTTGGGTTTAGTCATTGTTGTTGTGGTAGTAGAAGTACAACAAGTAGAGGAACTTCGTAAACTATTAGGGACATGCATTTCTGAAGGAACGGTGAAAAAATTGGCTGTAAAAAGCATAAATAATTAAATTATTATCAACAATAACAAAAATAATACTAATAATGATAAAAATAAAAACGAAAGTAAAAATAATAAAAATAACATTAACAGTAACAATTGTAAGCAATTAAGGAGTTATACATACATAGATTAATGTTCGTTTTAATACGATATTTCATTTGATTTCTTAACATACATACATAATTAATTTATTTGTTGTTAATAAGTAGCATTATTATTAATTATTTGATTATTCTTGCATCGTATTCAAAGTTTTGGACATTTTTTAATCTAGATCATTTCTTGTTCTCATATTTTGTAAGTATAAATATACTTGTTTCTATGTATGTATGTACATATTATAAACAACTACATACATAATATACATACACACATACATATGTATAGTGATACATATATAAAAATAATAAAAAAAAATAAATAAAATAAAAATTGCAATAGCAATCAAAATTCACAAAATAAATTATTTGTTTTTCGTTAAATTAAAAAAAAAAAAAACAAAAATATGTTTTTTTTTAAATTCTTTTTGTTTTTCGTAAACCTGAATTGTATTTAAAAAAAGCCCAGAACTCAGAAATTTGTTTTTGGTGTTAGTCCTAAAGAATAAATTAAATTATGTGTTGATCAGATCTGCTTTCATTCTAGAAAATAAGCATAATGTGCATCAATATACATACATATTTCAGGCCTGATCTATTGTATAATTCAAATTATTCAATTATTATTATTGTTATTAATTTTGTTTTTGTGGGCTGCAATGATTAGTAATAAATTTGAAATATTTTTGTTGTAAATTCTTATTCAAAATATAAAGTTATAAAAAATCAATATGTAATTTAAAACATGTTAAATTTAAAATAGAATTTTACGAGATAACACCAACAAAAACAACGAAATAGTAAATTTATTGCTTTTTAATAACTAGATGTGGTAGTAGTAGGAGTTAAAATGTGTGGGTGTGTGTGTGTGTGTAGGATATTTGAAAAAATATATACAATCTTGTTAAGTAAAAAAATAAGAAAAAAAATATATATTATACATACATATGTAGTATCTATTTGTATTAGATGTTATATAAATGCAATTATTATTTTTTTTTGTTTGTTTGCAATAAAAACAAATTTAAGATAGCAGGGCCATTATTGCAATGTATGCATTCACGAAACGCGTGAAATGGTTGTTTGTGGATGATTGATTGCCATACAATATATGTACATACAATTTTCAATAAATATTTACATTTCCTTTAGTTGTTTGATTAATAATTTCTACAAATAAAACATAAAAACTTTTATTTTTTTTAATTTATAAAATATTACAATTTCATATTTATTACTTTATTGATTTTTCATAATATATTGCTATAAATGTGCTTGTATGTATGTATATATGTAGTTATATAATTATTCTAAATATAAATGATTTTTCAAATTTTAAAAAAATATCAATAACTTTTATTTAACATACATTATTTAACATCTCAGAGACAAAACTTAACAGTTCGAAATTGCACAGGCAAATGTCAAACCAAAAAAAAAAAAAAAAAAAAAAAAAAAACACACTGTTTTAATTTTAAAACAATAACATTAGCGGAGCTCACTCTTTAATGCAAGCAATCCATAAAAACTGTGCAGATTGTGCAAGTCTAGCAAAAAAAAAAAAAAATACTTTTGCTGTAGCTTAATCCCTATCATTAAAACTCTTAAAAAATATATATTAAGCAAAATTATGTATATTAGCCAAACAATCTCTTATTGTATTTTTCAGAGTTTGCGGGATAGGGATTAACCTTTAGCCAGTTACAGAATGAGGCTGTAGAGCCGTTTTCTTGGAGACTAAGGCTACACAAATCTCAGAATTTATATTTTTTTAGCGATAGAGATTTTGCTTTAGCGAGTTACTGAATACGGCTGCAAAATATATTAAACTAAAATTTGCTTCAATTGAGAAATTGTGCACAACTAAAAATCAGTGCTAAATAAACTTATAAAAATTTGCACAACGATTTGCGATTTACTTAGAAAGATCCGATAATAGTTAAATTTGTCGTCGACAAGTATTGTTGTATACACTTACGGTTATGTAATTCATGAAATACGTTTAACGATACTCGTCAACGGTTACAATAAAGTTACAGCTTCGCCAAAAAAAAATGCCGAAATAAATTCACCACCCACTAACATCACTTCCACTTAAATAGGTGGTTTTTGAATCGGGTATAAAGTTTTACTTTTTGTCGTTAAATGTAAAAATATATTTTGAATACCGAAATCCATAAAATTGCTGTTTACTTTTTTATCGATACAATTATCGTTGAAACAAGTTAGTGAAACGTACTACTATTAACAATTAATTGTATTGAGGCAAACTATTTTGTAAAAAGTCTTTATTTACGTTAATCCGCATATTTTAGAAAAATAAAGACAAAGAATATTACTTTTTAAAATCTTTTAAAATCAACTGTTTTCATAAATAAATACATATTTTCATGAATTGCAAATATGCTACAAAGAGCGAGTTCCGCTATTATTACATACTGCTGTCGGTTACATTAAATGATAACTGGCACTAGACATATGTAAGTAGTGATGTCCAGTCGACTGTCCTATTTACGAGCTTATGACCTTAATATGCTAATAAACATTAGGGGTATTCATTCAGATTAAAATTACAATTCAGGTAATTAAATAATCAAGTTTTTAAAGTTATAACAAAAAAAGTTGAAAAATTTAAAAGGTATGTCAAAATTCTAAAGTTTATTTCAAGTTTAACAAGTATAAGAGTCATTTAGAAGATTAAACGAATACCCATATTATTTTGTTTTATTGTACATATTTTTGTGTAATCACAAGAAATCCTCAAGTGTCGTATTATCACAATTTTGCAAAATTTCAAATCAATAAAAAGTGCAAAACTCCAAAACTTTTTCATTTCAAAATTAACATTGCTGCATTAATTTTTAAAGCAAAATTTAACGAAATAAATATCACATTCCCCTACAAAATATATTTACAAAGTGCCTTCTCGAGTGTCACAAAATAAGTCAAGTGATTAAAATTGTAATAGAACAACAAAATTAATTAAAAAAAATTAAGAAAACAAAATAATAATGTTTGCCTTAACATAAAGTTATATAAAATTCAAACCACATGGCTTTTTTGTGCCACCCTGTATGTACATATATTTGCTATATGTAAAAGAACGATTTAAAACTTGCACTACTCAGCACTCAATAGCGGAACTCACTCTTTGATGCAAACTACCCTTGCAAGTCGTGCAGACCGTGCAAGTCTAGCAAACAATTTAACTTGTGCACGACTACAAAAACAAATTCTATTAAATTGCAGTTTGCATCACTTGAGCAAATATGCACAACTAAAAATCAGTGCAAAGTAATGTCACACAAATTTGCACAACAGATACACAATTTTTTTAATCTCATGATTTAAAATCTCCACAAATTCTATTTCCTACATGGCATTTTTTACCAAAAAAATTCAGATATTATATTTTTCCGTTGATTTAGGCATTGTAATTTATTTAAAATTAATTAATTTTCTTTTCGGAAAATATTAAAACACAGAATCTTACTTATTAATTTAAAAAAAAAAACATTTGTTGTTTCTTAAATACCTAAAAAATCAGCTCGTTGCCATAAGTTCGAAAAATGCAGTCACGCTTGGTAGCAAAAAATTAGTGCATATTTGCACTAATTGCATAAATGCTACCAAGAGTGAATTCCGCTAATGTAATTATTCTTTTATGTTTTCTTACAGATTTTTTAATAACAAAAAAAATTTCAAAAGTTGTAAAATAACAAAAAATAATCAGTTTTTTTTAATATGTATGTATGTACGTCTTTAATTTAGGCAAAAAAAAAAATGTTAATGTTCCGCATAATTGTATTTATGGGTTAATTTTGTAGTATAAAAGGATATTTAACATTAAGAATTTAAAAATAATAATTGAAAATTTGACTGAGGGTTTGCAGGATTGCAGTAGTGTTATTATCGCAATTTTAGCTTATGTCGACTTAAGCACCATTATTCCGTTTGCTGCTGATATAGCGATTTCTTTTATTTTTTGTTTTTTCCTAAACGTATACCAGCATATTTGGCAAAAACTTGCCCTAAAAAATAATTTTTATTTAATTAAAGACTGCCTTAACTTAAACAAATTTCAATATATCTTCATAGAAACTTTAAATTTAATGTTTAATTTATTAACCTGCCATTCAAAGATAAATGCAGAACGTCTAATGAAGTTTTTTTTTGTACAAAAATTTCTATTTAAGTGATTATTTTAAAATTCTCAAGAACTTGTACGATGATACGAGGTTCTTGAAGAACAAATTTTCCTTAAAATTGTGATATTAGCAGTTCTTTATTTAACAAACCAAATGTTTATTGTTGTTTGTAAATTTACTTGATTTCAATACAGGGTGTTTGTTTTAGACTTATAGAACTTTCGACAGGAAAAACTAAAGGACTTGCGGCCATAATAATAAAGTCTGTTTTACTTTTTTCAATATACATATGTACTTCGGCAAACCACCTTGTAAAGAATTATACCAGAACAAAGTTTACAAATCGTGGAAATTTATTTCCGAAATTCGCGTTCTGGTTTCCAAACCTGACGAAGTAACTTTACGGTGAGCACAATCGTTCATATCAGCAGGTAATACATAATACTATGGATCGGTTCATGACCACATTCACTCTTTTGGACATTTTTTATCTAAATCGAACCTAAATTTAATCTTAACAAAACAAGCCATTACAGCTGCAGACGCAAGTGTGACAGAGGACTCGATTTTATCGATCCGACAGCTGTCTCATCAACTCAGTTTCTGTCCGTCCACTACTCAGTTACTGGGCTTTACTTGAAAAGTAAACGAACGGACCTTTTGTCATTACTATGCAATTTAGGGGATTTCCCAAGATAACGTAGTGCCAAAGTGATACAGAAGCTATGAATATACTTTTGTCGCTTGTCTTACATTTCTGAGATGTTATTGTCAAGACTTAAACTCGCCAAACCAAGATAAAGAAATAGTTATTGAAATAGCTCAGAACACTCATAAGAACTTATAAAACATTTTAAACTTTTATTACATAAGAAATACATACATACACATTAATGGTTTTTGTTATTGAACTCGATTGAATTGTTTATTTTTTTATTAAGAGTATTTTTATTTAAAAAATAATTTGTCTAAGACAAATTTTTCAGATTTAAATTTGTAGGTTCCCTTGAACGGACACATTTTAATGGTCTCTTCGAGAGATATGTCCGCTGAAGAGAGATTACACTGTATTTAAAAAAAAAAAAACAAGTAAGAGCGCTATATTCGGCCGTGCCGAATCTTATATACCCTTCACAACGTGAATTCATGCAATAACAGTGGTTTGTGTCACCATTCATCCCATATGAAATACGTACATACATATCAAAACATACATATATAAAAACGTCCCATTGTAAAATTATAAATTCACGTGTGAATGTTAAAAAAAAACAAAAAAAAAAAAATTTTAAAAAAAATTTAAAAAAAAAATTTAAAAAAAAATTTTAAAAAAAAATTTTAAAAAAAATTTAAAAAAAAAAAAATTTTTAAAAAATTATTATGTATATAATATATACAAAACAAAAAAAAATAAAAAATAAATTAAAAAAAAAAAAAATTAAAAAAAAAAATAATAATAATAATATAAATAATATATTAAATAAAAAATTAAAAAAAAAATAAAAAAAAAAATAAAAAAAAAATTTTAAAAAAATTAAAAAAAAATTTTTTTGGCTCAGCTGGGATTCGATGCCACGTTTTCTCTAACCAGTATACACGTTTGTATGTATGTATGTTGTTGTTGTAATGTTGCTTTTGTGAAAAAAAAATCGAGGTGGTCGTGGGTTTTTGCTCATATCTCAGATGTTTATGTACCGATGTTTCTGATTTTCAATAGCGATCTACTCCCGAATATTTCTGATATTTTAATACCTTACCCGGGTCCAACCTATGTCGGGGGGCTTCAAAAAGTTGATTTCAACATACACACGGACAGACGGTCAGACGGACAGACGGACAGACGGTCAGGGCTTAATCGACTCCTCTATTCATAAGCTTTCAGAAAATATATACTTTATGGGGTCGGAAATCAAAATTGTAGAAATTTCACACGGAATGACAAACCTATATATACCCTTTTTCACTGTGTGAAGGGTATAAAAAAATACAAATAATAATAAATGAAAAAAGGGTTTTTCATTTGAGTTAGCAGACTATTTTTGGTATAAAAATAGTCACAGAGAGTTCACTGTATTTACTTTTTTAAATTTATTGTTTTAAACATTGATTCGAAAAATATAAAGAACCTTATAATAGAGCATCTTTTCTTAGCACTTGTCTCTTATACATACATACATATTAATTATTTATTAATTTTGTTTTTTTTTTCCAAACAATTTGATCTGTATGCCAATAATGTAGTTTTGATAGAAATTGATATTTAAATAAAATACGCTCAATTTTTTTTTATCGAAAATTTTTAAATGTAGAAAAAAGAAACTTTGAATACGAACATTTTTAGCAAGTTTTTACTCGTCGTATTTATTGAACGGGATATAATATTGCACTTATCTTATATAATTACTGCCTTATTTATAAAAATTGACAAAGGATAATAGAGGGTTTACTTTTATTTAGTCTGATTTTCTATGAAAATTTGATTTATTTACGCTTCATTAACCCTTTATAATTTGTATAAATAAGGCTGATAACAACAGTACAGATGTTAAGACTCTAATAAAAAGCTGATTTATGTTGTTTTTTTTTGTAATATCAATTACTTGGTTATAAAAAGAATTATACTTTTATAAAGCCAAAAATAAAAGAACTTAGTTCTACAGCGTTTCTTTACACCGGCTCAACATTTTATAAAGCTGTTTAAAGAAGAATAGAAAGAAGAAGAAATAAGCTTAGTTTGTTTATCAAATTTGTTTAAAAACTTTTTCAATGTTTCCCTTTCGGTAAATATTTGACAGACTTTGAAAAGAGTTTTTAGTTTTTAATTTCGACTACAGATGTTGCCTTTTCAATTTTTCATTAAATTTATCTTTGACATTCATAGTCTGAACTTTAAGTGTGAAATATCGATGTAATTGTCGTGTTACTACTTACATCGCACTTATTCTCCTAAAAGGATTTACGCCAAAATATATATACGATTCATGGGAATTAAATTTAGTCACATTGATTAATCAAATATAAATACTCATGTACAACAATTTGTGTATTCTTGTAAAGAAAATGTACACACATACAGTCAAGTATTGAAGTGTTGTTATTGCTGAGCCGGTCACTGAAAGATCTGTTTAATTCCTTTACTTTCCTCTGCTTCTTTGTTTAGTTAATTAACATTACAGAAGATAATTAATTAAAAATAATAAACATTACGAAGAAAATTTAATAATTATAAGTACTTTTGTTTGTGTAATTAACATTGGCTGTGTTTTAGTGATCTAGAAATTTACTCTTTAATCTGTGATATTCACCTCTTGGCAGTGTTGCGCCAGTACGAGAAAACATTGAATCCATGTCACTGCCTAAATCACGAGTCATACTATGGCGCCATGGTGCATTCATCGTACCGCTACTAAGCCTGCTGAAATAAAACATAAAATGACAGTTGTATTAATAAAATAAAAACCTTAAATTTTAACATTAAATGTTAAGGTTAATGGTTTAAAGCAGTCAATTAAAGATATAAGATAAAACAAATTAGTGACATTTAAGAATAAATAAATTTATTAATAACCACCTGTCCACAATAGGAAGCAATAGTAAGTATTCAATAAGTAGTTTTAGTGTCTCCGAAACGATATATTAATCATATTTACGTCCATCACCTGTGGTGCCGTTTGTAGTTTCTACCATTATCATTTTCGACTCCATTAAGTACATATATCCCAACAGCCCCCACATGTTATTCAGATCTGTCTGTGGTATCAAACGTTTGAAAATATCCGGGAATGAATCGCTATTGAAATCCAGCACGAGTACCCCATAACTTTCTGAAATATGATACGATTGCATTCGTTTTTCCCATATCTTTACAACAAAAATCAGTACTAGGTTAATTTCTAGACGTTTGTTACTATTTATAGGTACAATATGCCTTTAAGGAGGTTCTTTAAAAATTTTGTAAAAATCGGTTACTAATCGACAAAGTTATAGACAAAAATAATTTTGAAAATATATATAGTTGTTACAAATTTTTAAAGCTCCTTATAAATTTTTGGACATGCTATTATAGCCACCAGAATATAAAGCGTAGTGTTGAAAAGTTGACAAATCGGTTTAAAACTGACAGAGATATAAACACAATAATACAAAGCTTCAATATTTTTCCTAAAATTTACAAACGAAAATCAATTTGTTTCAGCTTCTGGACAGTAGAGAGGGACGCCAATGGATATCAAGGAAGGGATTGACTTGCAGAATATAATACACTACACAAAATTTAAAAAACCCAAAATGGCCACCATTAGAAAATTGTGTACAAACAATTAATATATGGGTCAACCCTAGTGGTTAAACCCCCTTAACCCAAATATGCCCAATGACCTATATATAGTACACCAACATTCTTGTTTACATGATACGTCACGCGTATTAAAGTACCGTTTTTATTTGTTCACATACTCAGTACTCATCAATACCTCGTGGGAGATTGTATGATTGCATTATTTTTTGCTACTACTTTTAAGTTATTGAATTAATAAATTGTGATATTTTCATAATGACCGAACAAGCGGCCGCATTTGTACGGTAAGTAAAATTTTGTATCTTTACAAGTGAATAAACACAATATTTTGCATATATTTATGAAGAGCAGCTTCATTGTTATATTCATGAGCGTTTCATTAGTGTGTTTTATTTGTTTTGTTGTGACACTTTAAAATTTGCTGTCCTATATGTAGGACATTGGGAATATAATATGCTGTATGTTTTCTATAGGGGGCTTTCTCTCCATGAAGCTTTGGCGTTGATAGAGGATGACAACATAGATGTGGATAATATTACTATATTTCCACCCAAGAATGCATGTAAAAACATCACTGATGAAGATTCCGGCGATGAAGAGTACGTCGATATAAATAATTTACCGGCATCGCTAATGCAAAATGAGGTGGAAATTGTAAAAAAAATCAACTTTGATAGCGATTGGGACACAGAAGATGATATCCCGCTCCCTCAGATTAGGGACAACTTGTCTAAAAATGCAAAAAAAAAAGAAAAATAAAAAATATTACTATGTGAAGACAGACTTGTCGGCCAATGAAGCTATTTTTGGTAAACCTGATCATCACAAAATAATAGAGACTTTCGCGTTCATATATCCGAAATGAAATGCTTTCTTGGAGTACTGTTGCTTAGTGGATCTATTCCTCTACCTAGAAGAAGAATGTTTTGGGAACGCTCGAAAGACTCCAATAATGAACTAGTTTCCCAAGCGATAGCAAGGAACAAGCTTAAGTCTATTTTGACGAATATTTATTGCCAAGATAATAACTTTCTAGATCCTTCTGATAAGTTGGCCAAAGTCAGGCCACTCTTCGCGCATTTGAATAAAAAGTTTATGAAAAATACTTATATTGAAGAGGAACACAGCCTAGATGAAGCCATGGTTCCATACACAGGTAAACATGGTTGCAAGCAGTATATTCATGGTAAAACCAATTCGTTATGGCTTTAAACTATGGGTAGGTACGACTCGACAAGGCTATAAAAACTGGTTCGAGCCTTACCAAGGTGCTTCTTCAAACATCAAAGTGGGTGATGGAACATCTGTTGTTCTTGAATACGCCGATGCTTTGCGTTCAAAATGGAAGGACCTACAATTTCATTTGTTTTTTGATAACTTTTTTATTCCATCGCTTTACTGGAAATCTTGAGAAAAAGAATATGCATGGCAATGGTATAATTAGAGAAAACCGCATTTCTGGAAGTACTTTGCGCGAATCTGAGGAGATGAAGAAAACCCCTCGCGGCAGTTATGATTTCATCAAAATTATAAACAGCAATATAATTTTTACAAAATGGAATGATAACAGTATTGTAACATTTTGTTCCAATGCAATTAGGGTGAATCCCCTCGGATCTGCCAAGCGGTATTCCCAAAAGGAGAAGAAATTTATTCAAGTTGAACAGCCCCAAATTGTTAAGTATTATAATAGGAGCATGGGTGGAGTCGATCGTTCCGATCAGAACATAAGTTTATACCGCACTGCTATAAGAGGAAATAAATGGTATTTTTCCATCATAACACACTGTGTATATATGGCGGTACAAAACGCCTGGCAGATTCACAAGCATAATGGGGGTACTATGGATCAATTATCTTTTAGAAGAAGTATCGCCAATACTCTACTCGTTCAAAATAAAAAAGTTCCGGTTCAACAAAGGGGTCGTCTATCGCTAAGCCTAAATAATGAATTGAGTTATGATCGATTTAACCATTGGGTAATTACACAGGAAAAGCAAACCAGATGTGGTCATCAAAAAACCTTAACTAGATGCCAAAAATGTGATATAGGATTACATGTAAAATGTTTTTTGTCGTATCACACCCAATGATTCATGTGCCCAATGTCCTATATAAAGGACGGCTTCAAAAACCACTTTTTTCAATAAATTTTTTAAAAATCTACAATTAAGCTGTTTTTATTTATCATTTGCTTCCAAAATATTATAAAATTACTTTTAAAATGATTATGCTCAAGCAATGGGCATATCTGGGTTAATTTGAGTATCAAACGAAAGGACTTGGTCAGTAGAACTCAGTAAATAACGAAGAAATTAAAATACAAGATGGCATCTGAAATAAAGTGGCTAATATAATATAATATTAATGTTCAGGATTTAACTATGTAATATATTTTAATTTGCCTAAGGAGGCTTTATATTACTTTGAATAAATAAATAAATAAATAAATAATATATATGGATCATAACAAGTAATTACGGCTTTGTTCTCTTCAACCCAGATAATATTGGTATAAACAAGTAAGAGTGCTATATTCGGCCGTGCAATAACACCATTGTATCACCATTCAAGTCATATAAAATACGTTCATATGTATGTACATGTAAAAAACATACATATAAAAAACATACCATTGTAAAACTATAAATTGAGTTTACGTATGTAGTTTCAAAAAAAAAAATTACAAAAAAAATGTATTAAAAACAAAGAAAATAAATTTAAAAATAATATAAATATTATATAAAATAAAAAATTTTTTTTTTGGCTCAGCTGGGATTCGATGCCACGTTTACTCTAACCAGTATATATGCATGTTGTAATTGTGAAAAAAAGAGGTGGTCGTGGTTTTTAGCTCATATCTCAGAAAGTTATAGGGCGATTGTGCTAAATAGAGATTCATTCCCGGATATTGCCAAAAGATTGATACCATACTCAGATCTGAGGAACATATAGTTGCTTCTAAAAGTTGATTTCAACTAACACACGGACAGACGGGCAGACGGTCAGGGCTTAATCGACTCCTCTATTCATAAGCTTTCAGAAAATATGCACTTTATGGGGTCGGAAATGAAAATTGTAGAAATTACAAACGGAATGACAAACCTATATATACCCTTGTGCACCACAGGTGAAGGGTATTTAAAACAGGGGCTTGAGCAGTAGAATACAGTATACTACCAAAAAGGTAAAATCCAGCACGACGTCCTAAACAAAATGGAGAAAAATTTTTTTTCTTAACCCATCAAAATGGGTATCAAATGAAAGGGCTTGGCTACTAGAATGCAGCTAACTATTGTAAAGTTTAAAAACAAAGCTAATCTACAATGTGGTCACTATACTATAAAGGGTACTCTTACTTATTTTAAAATCTATTTTAGCCTAATTTATATTTACTTACATAGACATTTTTCTGTGAAATAAATTTATGTAAAATCAAATAAAAACATTTAAAGTGAAGTGAAATGTTTGTTCGTAATTTGTATTGGCATCCAAACAGTTTTTTTATAGATAAAAACTTTTCCACTTAAATTAAATATCGCAGGTAACACAACTTATTAAAGGAACTACAAAATTTTCTAGCAATCTCATCTATAGTTATATGCAAACTAAGGTTTGAATTAAAGTCAAGCAGACTGAAAATCGCTTTCCGAGTCGAATAGAAGATATCCCTTTGTCCGTCGTCAAATATGATGAATGATAAATACCAAATTAAACAAAATAACTAATTTTTCAAATAATTGAAAAAACAGTCCTTGTTTTGTGGCTTCTTCTAATTTCTTGAACAAATTTTGTGGTGACCGATTCACAATTTCATTTTTATTAAAGTGATTGTTTTTTTTTCAATATTATATTTTTTTTAATTTTATTATAAATGTGTAACTTCCCAGCAGACTTGCTCTTACCAAACAACATACTTTTCAATGACTAATACATATCGTCTGTCTTACTAAGAATGACTTGATTTATTATGCCAAATTGTCATTATTTTAAAATGTGTTATTTTGCTGGTTTCTATTTTTTTGCATTTAACATTAGCAATGGAAAATATCTGCGAGAGCAAAACACAAAATATTGTAAGAATATATTTTTTTTAATGTGGTGAGTTAAAAGCAGGAATAAGATGTGAAGATTTTTGGGTCGATTATGGATAGCAACTGAAGCTCAGTAACTGAAGCCAGTTGCCAAAAATAGGCATTACAGATTGCAACGGGCAACTACCAGCTGTCAATTTTATATGAAAATTTAGCCACCGAGAATTTGTAGTTGCCAGCTGGTAACGCAACTGAAGTTCGGTTGCTATCCATAATCGACCCATTTGTTTTATCAAATTTTCATATCCCACGAAGTAATAACTGATTTTATGTAAACATGTATTTATATGTAAATTTTCCTTTACTTTCCCCTTTTAGATAAAGTTCTTGTTCTTCTTCTCAAAAATAACAATAAATAATTCATGTACTATTGTAGAATTTAAACAAGAAAGAGCACTGTATTCGGATGTGAGGAACTTTTCATACACACCACCGATTTTGTGTACTTTTGTAGCAAGAGTAAATTTGTTACCCAGAGGTAGTTAAAAAATAATACTTTTTATCTTTGTGTGGGCATGGCACCTCTTACTTTTAAAATTATATAATTAATGTTTGAATTCAACTATGACAAGCCATTACAGACTTAATTTTTTTTTTTTTTTTTGAAAAACTTTGTCCACATAAAAATAATGTGAATTTAAGATAAAGCGTTACATGGGAGAAGGGCGCTAAAGTGGGCTGGTCACTTTAATATTTTGGAATTATACTTATATTGTCAGTAAATAAATTTACCAAAGTAGTTTCTGATAATAAATTCAGCTTAGATATTTCTATCAAAATCTTTGTCCATAGAAAAATTATATAAATTTTAGGTAAAGCGTTATTTGGGGTGTGGGCTTTAAAGTGAGATGTCATCTTAACCTTTCGCTATTACAATCGTACATCTAATTTTGTCAGTTTTATTACGTTTCAGATTTCTACTGATTAATTTTTTTTTAAATTTAGTCTTACAATGGAAAGTTCTACATTAGAGATGATACTACTGACTCTTTTTTACAACAATGTTGTATTTTTACGGAGTCTGAAAATATTAGCTTTGTGTGGGCATAATTTCAGAATCTTACATCTAATTTTGTCAGTTTTATTACGTTTTTAATTTTAAATATAACAAAAAACGACACTGTGCGGTATAAAGATTTGATCAATATTTAGGGAAAAATATTTTTTTTTATTCAGGAAATACACAAATTAAATTTTATCGCTCTTCGTTAATAGGTTTAGACACAAGTGCATTTTATTCGATGTTGGAAGGACATGGTTTTTTTTACCTATTCTTGCATTACGAGCTATAACTCTCTTACTAATATACCGTTTTAGCACATGTTCTATAATGAAACTAGGACTCAGAAAATTTATACTTTATGGGGTCTAAAATCGATATTTCGATGTGTTACAAACGTAGTGATAAAATTAATATTACCCCACACTAATTTTTTCGTGGTGGGTATGTTTACCTGTTTAATAGTTACATAAAAAAAAAGAATTAAAATATAATTTTTTGCCGCTTTCGAAAATTTCAAAGAGCCAGACACCTGTCAGTTGATTTTTTGGGTAGATTACGATGCTTTGTCAAATTAAACTGCATCAGATTTAAAAAAATTTTACAGCAATATTGTCGAAATTTTATTTCTGTGCCAAACGGAATTTTGCTTTCTACCGCATTTCGAATTTCATTTTTAATTTGCAAATAAGTTGTTCTTAGTTTTAGTTAGGTTAGGTTGAAGAGGGGCACTAAAAGCCCAAACCCATGACAGGTATACACTTATGCCCAGTTGGCATGTTGTGCGCTCCATGTGGGAAACGGAATTCCCAAACAAAAACCATAATCATATTTTCCCATAAATATCGGACTAGCCCATGAACTCAGTCCCCTCAATAATAATATGCCCAAACGCAACTTAGTTTTACGCACAGTTGATAATTTGAAAAAGTTAAATACATAGTTTTAATTGTAAATTTTTCGTCTTTTTCTGATCTCCACTACATCCGATGGTAGAAAAAATTTCGTACCAAAAAGAGAAAAAACAGTTATTTTAATCATATGATCGTGAGTGTATCTAAAGCAGCGTTGCCAATTTATCCCTTTTCAGGCTTAATTTAGCCTTTAGACTTTTTGAGCCATTTTATAGATATTAAAAGATTTTTGCTTAAAAATATTTAAATTAAGTTGCGCGTATAAGTATCGCTGCAAGCATAAAAGTTTCATGGTTAACGAAGCAACACTGTTATTTTCAAATCTTTTTATTTTGCTTCTACATTACATTTGTAAACGTTTAAGTAATTACTACGAAATTTTTTTTTTTTGAATTTTGGAAATTTTGCGTATAGGGTCGGTACGTACGTGTTTAAAGAATAGCTGTTTGCTATTTGGATTTACCAGATTTTAGTTATAAAGTGACATTTAATAAAAGTCGTAAGTAAAAAAACTTGCTAAATGAATAAAACATACACACAAAAGTTTTGCAAAGAGTGGACTTGTAATCAAAAATTTAAACAATGGGTAAGCGAATGCAACAAAACCAGAAAAGGCATTCTGAGAATATTGTAAATGCATAAAAACGCAAAAATTTTTATATTTAACGCCCACACAAAAACAAAAAACATCTTACCGTAGCATTGCTAATGCAAATCCTTTGCCTTTCAAACCGATTAATATGAAAAATTAGCAAAAGAAAAAAATCTCCTTTGAAGTTTTTAGCTCTTTTTAACCACTTTTTTGTATGGAATAAAGAGATAGACAATTGAGCTGCGCGTTAAGATTGTTAAACCCTTTAACGAAAATGGGCGTTCAAATCGAAATGCATTTCGTGTTTTCTAAGCGATGATTCTGGTCATCTATATGGCAACGGATCTTATAATGGAACATGTGCCAAGAGGTAGGGAGGTTACTATTTTTTTTTTACTCTTGGATGTAAGTCAAAATTTATATCCTATGGAGGAACAGAAGAGTGTCAAATAGAGTATAGGGTTATAAATGGACATTGGCCGATATAGGTTAGGATAAGTAAATGATATCGCAACACTCCGGGTTGTTGTAGGATGTGTGCGGACGAGAAGAAGATAGAACATAACAGCATGTTGTCTTTCGCTACCCGAGACTATAAAACCAGACTCCAGACCAGAGGACTTGGAGTGTGCGTATTGGAAGTATTTCATAGCTTTTCTGTACCACCTTTCTTAGCTACCTTCCCACCCATTTACAGTCGGATACTAATTAGTTTAGGAATATTGTTTTTTTTTATATTTTTAAATCAGCTGCGGTTATATCATTAGCTTTTTGAGACAGAATAAGAATAAAATGAAATAGTTAACAAATGATGTGTACTATTTCGATTAAAAAATGTATAAACAGCAAAACTAAATCCCTACATAAAACTCTTTAACATCGAACAGATAAAATACATTAATTATAAATAATTTTACACTTACTGGCAGCAACACTTCGAAATTATACTAAACATAACGGTATTTAATCGATAAAACATACGACTAAAAAATGAATTCCAATACTTTTGCCTCAAACTAAAAAAAAAAACGTACAAACATATTGAAGCATTAAAGTTAAAATGTATTGCCTTTTCTAAATATGTAAATACATTCATACGTACACTTCAAAAGGTAATTATACAAATTTTAATTAATATTTTTAAAGATATTAAATAAATATTTCAAAATAATGGCATACATATGTATGTATGTATGTATGTATGTACAAATATATATGTATGTATATTAACGTGTACAATAGATCGTGCTGGAAAAATGTTCGCTGAGCATATCCAAATGTAAAGTTTTTTTTCAAGACAATTTCTAAATAATTTTTATTTTTGCCGAACGTAGTGGTTGCCTTTTTAATTTTTTTGTTTTTACCAAAAGCTTATTATTGATTTCTTGCTAGTTTAAATTTTTAAGATTTTATGGTGGTAGGAGCAATTTTGTGCGTAAATACTAGACGTCTACATGGCTGTTTTGAAAAGTCATTTAAATACATTCGTTTGTTTTTAAACTGCGCAGGTTTTTTTCATTATGTGTTAAACAAACTAAATGGAATAAACTCTCAATGGAAAGAGAAACAAAAACAACTTAAACCGAAAACAAAAAATGACTACCTCATTCAAAAAAAAATTTAACACGAACCAAATGTGTTAAATATTCAAGCTTGATTTAAGAATAAATTTATTCGAGTTTTAACTACTTATTTGAGTGAATTCAAATAACGACTAGTCTCCAAGCAGACAAAGCAACTAGTATGTGGTGTGGTTAGGAATATACTAGTTCCTTCTAGCTTCTGTTGTTAGAGAGTAGTGAGTCAGTGTACCCACCTCACACATACTTTAAAAAAATCATTATAAACTTTAAAAGCCTCCACTCCACATATTACTTAGATCTGTATGTAGTACCAAACACGACTGCCTTTGTTTTTTCCAAAATTCTTATCACAAAAGTTAATATTTTTCAGCTTTAGAAGAGATATTTTAAGAGATATTCTTAAAAAATTTTCGATAAATCAGTTATTAACGGACAAAGTTATGAGCGATAATAATTTTGAAAACATTATTATTTTTTAATATATATAAAATTAATAAAGCTTCTAATTAATTTTGAACATCCTAAAGACACCAGGGGCCAAATTACAGTTCGTTATGCTTTAGGTATAGAGAATCTAAGAAGAATTTGTTAATTTCGATCACGTTCGAATGTCGAAATTTGCCCCCAGAATATAATTTGAAGTCTCACAAATTACTGACAAATCGGTTCGAAACTAACTGTAATAAAATCAAAAAAATATAAATGCTGCGATGTTTTTCTCTAAATTTACAAACGAAAATAGATTTTTTTAACTTCTGGCCAACAGAGAGGAATAAATAATATGAGTATCAAAAGAAAGGGCTTGACTACCAAAATATGAAACACTATAACAAAATTTTAAGTCCAAGATGGCCGCCACTACAAAATGGCGATAAATTAATTTTTAAATGGGTCAATTCTAGTAATTAAATAAATGTACCCACTTTAACCTCCTCAATATTGGTACCATAGACAGACGACAGCGTTAATTTGCATTAGAATCTCACTAATGCAAATTAGTATTTTGCTGTGACAGACGACAGTTTTTGCATTTAGTAAACAGCTGTTTGTTCAAGATCAAATGGATAAAAGGCAAAAAGTACGAATAGCAGCTATGCTGTTGGTGAAAAATACCTATTTATTTGAATGAAAGCTGAAATTACTTTTGCTAAAACTGCTTCATAATGTAAAAATTGTAAATGCACTGAATATGTTGCTACAAGTTGGGATGGCAGAAGGACACTCAGAAATAAGCGAAAGGGAATTGTGGAAATTCATAGGTTATAACTTCATTGAGGTTATAATTCATATGAAGGTACATATATCGTATTTTTTTAAAGGACCGTAACAGCACTTTTTGGGAGCACTTTGAGGAAAAACTTTCGCCTAAAAATAAAGGCATTCCAAAAAATATTAAAAAAAGTTCAACATATCGAAAGATTGGATACCAATATGAGGCTTTGTATTCCACTAAAAAAAGAGAGTGGCAATAGAATTGTTCGCATTGGAATCGGCAGCGGAATATAGGACTGTTGGCAGTTTGTTTGGTGTGGGACGCAGTACCGTTGATTTTAATATCTTATTTTTTTTTTGCTAAACAAAATTAACGTCTGTCTATGGTAAAAGGACTTTGACCAGTAAAATATAGTAAACAATGAAAAAGCTTAAGTCCAAGGTGGTGTCTGAAATAAAATGGCGGATATATGAATCAAAATTAGTAATAATGACTTTGTCTTTATCAATTAATTAAAAAATTAAAGGGCTTAAGAAGTAGAATACAATTAACTATAAAAAGATTTAAATCTAAGATGGCGCCCTAAAAAAATGACGGATATTTATTATATTAAATAAAAGGGCTTGACTACCAGAATACAACTGTATAAAAATTTAAAATCGAAAATCTCATCGAAAATAATAAACCAAAATGGCGTACAAGATGATATCAGAAATCTAAGCTAAGCTAAGATAGTGAAGGGTATTAACAGATTCGGCACGGCTGAATATAGTATTCTTACTTCTTTGTTTTTTTTTTATTATTAAATTTTGATAATAAAAACAAAATGTCTTCTCATTTATATGGGTATAAATTGTTTAACTCAAATAATATTAGAGTGTTGTGTGTATAAGTAAAACTGTTATCAAACATTGCGATGTTTTTGCATGATCAATTTAATTTTATACACCTTAAAGAAAAAATTGTAAAATAAATGTATGGTTTTTGTATTATTAAGTATTATACACAATTTACTTGATTTTGTGTTTGTACATGTTTAATTTTCTTAGCTGTCTTTGGTTTTTAAATATTTAAATGAATACCGTTTTTTTATGTTTAGAAAATCAAATTAATGTATTCATGCAGAGGACCAGTAAATACCACACCGAAAAAAACTACGCAACATATAACGAAAAACCTCTCGTAGTTAACTTTTTCGTAAAATAAACAAAAAACTTCAGTACATATCACGAACAAAAATTTTGACATTATTTTTATAATTTTACGAAAGTTTCGTAATATAACGTAATAACCCTTCGTTATTATTTTTGTGAAATTTCGATATCTTCGAACACATTACAGTTTTAGGCACGATTTTTTCAATTTAACGGAATTAAAAAAAAAACTTTCCTAATTGTTTTTCTTGTGACACTCTTTAAGCAATTTACGTTTAGATTATGAATTGTGGGCAAACTTCAGTTGTGTTAACAGCTCGAAATTTCACGTTTGTCAGTTAAAATCCGTGGACTTTGGTTTGGTTGCTAGTAAAATAAGATTAAACTATGCAAATATTTTACGAAATATGTTTACATATTTACGTCACTCTCAATATATAATTTTCCATAATACCACAAATGTAAAATTTATAACTAGTTTTTGGCGGCAATTTATTGTTATTTAAGGCGTCTTAGTTTTAGCAATAACATGTGAAATCATGAAGAAATCATGAAAAAATCACATTCAAATCACTATCCCCAAAATGAAATTTGTATGCGTTAAGAAGCAAGCGATCTTTTATTTAAAAGCAAAAAACTCTTCGTAAAGCAGCAGAAATAATTCGTAATAATTTTTAAATTTAAACTTACATACAAATGTATAAAATTATTTTGTAAAAAGTACAATATTTTGGTTGTTTTTCATGAAATTCTTTCGTAATCTACATAAATGTTAAATAAAAAATAAATCCTAAAATGTACACAAAAAATGTCGTACTTTTCGTATATTTTACGAAAGATTTTCGTGGTGCAAAATAACGAATTATTTCGTACAATGTACGATCGATTTGTACATATAGAATCCAAAACAATTATTTTCTATCCAGCCTTCATTACCGAAGAATTAACTAAAAATGTAAAAAAGGCTTACTTTATACGTTTGGCAAAATAAAAACTTTTCTTAAAATTAACCATCAAAACTAGTTTACATTCGAAGGTGTATAGCGTACGTTTTCTTCTTGTAAGTTAGTACGCTCTAATGGTCATATACAATTAAAACTTATAGACATGCATATACTTAATAACAGAAATGTATCTTTGGGCTTACTAAGTACTTAAGCACCTATTTAAAACAATCCTTGTAATGTCAACATATTTCAATCATTTTAAGGATGCGCTTTGTTCCAAGTTGCATCGTGATTTTCGTGATTTTTGTAATTGCCAACGGATAGAAGTCCATACGCTTTTGTTTTATTTTAAATTAGAAGTTTAATATTGTATGAATATGACCGAAAAAAAAAAGTATTTTTGCCAAATTGTATTTTTATTTTATACTATCGTGCTTCTACCGAATGACAAAGCTATTTATATATACTTTCATGGGTCCTCAGAAAATAATAAATTGTTTAACTTAAATAAGTGCTTCGAAAAGTATCGCAAGTTTTACAAATATATGTATGCTTTGTGCTTAGAAATACATATCGTTCATTTCTTGTAAGATCGACAATTAAATATTTCGTATATTACAATTTGGGAAATTTTAAGTTTTTAGTTGTCTAGGTTTCAGAGAATTGAGCGATATATAGAACATACATATGTACATATATGACAATGAAAGTGAAATTGCAACATTATACTTACACGTGTTTTTTCTCAATTGTTTCACTGTACGTGTAACACACTTTAGATCTTTTCAATGTTATTTGTGTTTGTTTTTTTTTTATTGAAACATTTTTTGTATTTTTGTTCAAATACAGTACAAATATTAAAGTGAAATGTAGTAGTCACACATACCACGATAACAAATATCGATCCATGATTTAAGTCAGACATTAGAACGTGTGCAAAGTTTTGTTTGTTTTGTAATTCATGATTAGTTTTCATTATTTAATTATAACAATGTTATTGTTATTGTTTTTTTTTGTGTGTTAAAGCGCAGCATGTAAATAAAATGTAAAAAATTTTTTATTAGCTTTTAAAGTAAATGCGGTTAGTGGCATTAAAAAATTAAATGCAAAAGTACATATTAAGAAAAACAAAAAGGGTAATGAATGAACAAAGAAAACTATAAAAACCATAAAAGCTGGAATATCTTACCTTCCAAAAGGTTCTTGATTCCAGAAAGGACTTTGAGCTTGTCTCATATTGCTTAATAGACGACTTGAACTTGGAAAAGCGGTAGTAATATCATTGTTTACGTTCATACGATTGGTTAGGGCACGAACCTATGCAGTAAAAATATTTATATTTTTAACGATTATTAAGGTAAACATTATTGAAGTTGTACTTACACGTTGCAAAAGCGTTGAAAAAAGATTTTCTGCAGTTAAAATTTCAAAGCCATCATCATCATCTTCCTCTCCTGAACTTTGCGAATCATTATCCTGACTTACTTTCTTTACTGGCCTTGAGCTTCTATAAGTAATCAAACGTATTAAATTGTACATAAATAAAGTTTTAACTGAAATGTAAATAAAACTATTTTAAATATGTATGTAGGTTTAAAATAAATATAATAATAATCCCATACATAGATGTTTCAAGTACATATGCGAATAATGAATAACAATCTGTTCGTTCGTTTACTCAAAAGTAATTACTATTTTTTGCTAAGCCTTTCTCGACTGTGTTCGTTTAAACAAAAATTCTACATAAATCTTAAACAATCCATTACGGAACGAAGTCCGCGTTTGAAATAGTTGTTAGCCAAAGGATTTTGAAGACGTCTGGTGAGATGATCTGTTATATTCCGGAACACCGATTTAATATTCAACTTACGAACCTTGTTGTATCCTACTACTAGTACTCTTTTTATATGTGTTTATTGTATTGTTGGCTTAATGTTTGTAATTTCCATTAAGTCATTTTGTATAACAATACAATTTCATTTCATATATTGTTAAGTGGTGTATTAGATTCATACAGGGACGGAAAAGGATAATTTTTGGCATAATAAAAAAATCATTTTTGTAGTATTCTTTTTATTTTGCTTCCAAAATAACAAATAGATAATAAATTTTTATCATAAATATTTTGTTGTTGTTTTGTTTGTTAAATTTTTTTACTAAAAATTATATTAAAATATTTTTTGTAGCTGTGCAGAAGTAAGGTTTGATCATCTTTTCCCTTCCTGATTTTTATTTACGTGACGTATAAAATTATTTGACATTAAGCAATACAAGCATACATCGATACAACAGAAATTATGTTCACAAGTTAATAAAATAAAATTGTATTTCAACAGACAATACAGAATACAATACGAATTTGTGAACTAAACAATTATTTTCTTATAGGGTTGCAAATATACCAAAATATATTTCGCGCTTGGCTAAGTTAAAAATTGGACATATTTAAAGTTGACATGACAAAGTAATGTGTGCGATAACCGTATTTTCGTTAACATGAAGTTGCAAAATTTTCAATAAAAAACAAAACAAAATTGTTTAAAGTATACCTTAGTTTGTGTAAAGTGAAACGTGAATCATCGTCACCATCACGAATAGAAGAAGATGTCCGTAATTTTTGAAATTGCGAACCATCATCGACTCCACTCTCGCTAAGTAGCGATCTGCGCAAAAGAAAATAAAAAAAAAACAATTATGAATTAGGAATTAACTTTAAAAACAATTCAAGACATTTTTAAAAATTTCTTACCCAATACGACGAGTTGGGCGCATGCGTGTAAATGTTGATCGACTAGATGTAGTAGCAGTTGTTTGGCTCGATTCTGACGGTTCTATACTACCTTCTCTAGGTGTTATAAAACCGCCGCCTTCTACAGCAATAGGAATTATAAATTCTCGTGGACTTTTCTTAATAGGCTGCGAGGAACCAGTAATTGTCGCTTGTGACATATTTGTAGTTGTTGTGTCCGATTCAGAATCATTAGTCGACTGGCGAGACAACGAGCCAGACCTTTTAAAAAGAAAATCATTATGTTTAACTCAAAGACACTTGTAACTATTCATAACTTTAAGTCGAGAGTCTTACCTATTTGTAGTATTTGAAATTGTTCGGGCGTAGGTTGAAGGGGGTCTCTGAATAGGTATAATATGTTCTTTGGGTTCTAAGCTGGAAGCTCTTTGACTTGTGATGTTTTTAATGGGACTATAAGGAACAGGGCCCTCACGTGGAGGAGCGCTGCGTAGATCAGCAACTGGATGCTGCATTTCTGTTGTAAATCGCATTGATGGCTGTTCCGCAATTGGTGGTTTAATATCCAATTGAATTTCTGTTTTCGCAGTTTTCCGACGTGGTAAAGTAGCCGATTTAAGTGTAATGGATGCTGTCGATGTTTTCATGCTACCTGCGGCTGGTGTTGATTCGCTGGGCCCTTGAGAAACTAATGACAGTTTTTTTTTTTGTTTAAATACTATTACGTAAATTTGGTACATATGTATGCAAACAACAAAATTTATTTATATTTTACTAATAATTCCTTGTACATAGTGGTTGATACCAATAAAGAAAAATTGTAATTTATAAAATTCCAAAAGTTGGAAAGAGAACTATCATACCTACATGGGTTTGAAATTATTCCTTTATATATGTAAATGTATTTGAATTTCTTATCCTAAAAGGGCCACAACCTTCAATTTTTTTTTTTTTTGTTGCAAGATATGGCTAAAAAATACTGTGTTTTAATGCTATAAAATGTAATTCGGGTTTTACACGATGATTTAAAAAGTCACATTATTTTCCAGTCGAGAAGGACAGAGAAGAGAGATTTTTTTGAAATATTTTTTTTTTGTATTTTTTATTTGGGTTTTCTAATTATGCTTTATTCTTTTTTGAAGTGACAAGTGTTTGTAGAAAGAAATAAAAAGTGGGAAATCTACTAAAAATATATATTATAAGTAATAAAAAAACATATAAGAGCATAAGAGTATTCGGCTGTGCCAAATTTTTAATACCCACCACCTATTTTGTGTACTTTTATAGCACTAAAGTTATTGTTTTGTTATTAACTGTAGTCGCTATGGAATAATCTCTTTGTACTAAAATATGTATCACCTTCCTTGTATAACTTCGGTATGCTAGTAAAATATTTTTGGACATTTAGCCTTTCAATGCAAAATGAGTGTTAAAGTAGGCTTGTCAATATAGTTTCTGCTAATAAATAAACTTAGATATTTCAATATAGTCATTTATTATTCCACAACTTTGTCGATAGGGAAATTTTATGAATTCAAGAAAAAGCGTTATATGGGAGGTAGGCGTTAAAGAGGGCGTGTCACCTTCATTTTCTGGCATAACAATGACATCGAGCAAAAAGCAATGTTTGCCAAATTTCAGAATCGTACAATTAATTTTGTCAGTTTTATTACGTTTTAAATTTAAAATATACACAGTGCGGTATAAATTTTCGTACATTTCGATCTATAACTCCTATCCTAATGCATAGACTTAAGCAATTTTCAGGGGAAAAATTTGATTTGCTCAGGAAATATACATTGCTCTACGTTAATGCGTTTGGACACAATTGCATTTTATTCGATGTTGGATGGACATGGTTTTTTTTTACCTGCTCTTGCATTACGAGCTATAACTCTCTTCCTAATATTCCGATGTAGCCCATTTGCATTACCTTGTGTATAAAAAATATTCTAGCAAAATTATCTATCGTGCTTTCAACAGACGGACGAATTTAGCTAGATCGTCATAAAATTAAACCTTGATTCTGAAAACCTGACTTTATTTGTTTAAAAAACCGAGGCAATCGAGTTCTTTTGCTCATATCTCATCTCGTAATGTGCCCACATAACTGATTGTCAATAGCAAAACTCTTAAAAGCAGTATACACGGGGCTTCAAAACGTTGATTTCAACATACACACATACAGACGGACTTGGCCAAATCAATTCCCCTATCTATAAGGATTCAGAAAATAAAAACTCCTCATACCCTTTTACAATCTCGTGTGAAGGGTATAAACAATTGTTTAGAGAATTTTGTAAAAAAAAAAATCGAAAAGAAATATGTAACAATTTATAAGTAGACTTTACACTTTTTCAAACTAAAAATATTGCAACAACGCAAATTCTAATTTCTTTTGATAAAACTGCTAATCGTACTTTGGAAATTCAATTTAGTCTAACTAACGGTTAAAGCTCGTCTCAAATTATAATCGTGCATTGCGGAATGGCCTGTTAATATTTTGGTTTTCCCCACGGCAGTTTATTTATCAAGTATTTTTTAATTCGTCAGATGCTTATTTTTTAAAACTTTAACTGTCCAAGTCCGTAAATAAAAAAATTCTCTCTCTTTTCTCATTTATTTCATATGTCAAAACGCATACATAAAAAATCTAATGAAACTGATCAATCGATATGTCTTGGGTGTTTCCGAAACAAATACCGAAAAGAAACTGGGCACCATTTTATGAAGAAAAACTTTCGTAGTTACTTACTTTTGCGTGAAATAAGCTAAATATATAATTTCACGAAAGCAACGAAAACCCTACGTAATTATTATTTTCGTAAGAATTACGAAAAAAAACTACAGTCTACAGACTAAAAATTTATAATTTTACAAAAATTATGAAAATTATAAAAAACTAACTAAACTAAACAAATTACGAAGAACAGTTTTAGATAAGATTTTTATAATTTTACGAAATTAAAAAATCTTCCGAACTTGTTTTCTTTTGCAAAATATACAAAACTTTTGTACATATCACCAAAAAAAATTCGGGTCAGAATTTTATAATTTTACATAAATAACAAGTAACATTTTTTTTGTTGCACATTCGTCCGAAAAATTTGTTCAATATTTTGTAACTTTGGAGCTCGTGAGGCTAATGAATAAACAAGAAAAGTTATTTTTTTTTTCCTATATCTGCAGCACTACAATAGCGAGCCACACTAATTTTGATGTGAGTAACTCCTGGAATAAATTGCATGTTCCAACCAAATCTTAGAGGTATAGGAGGGAGTACGGGTATTCCCCATACAAATTATTTAATATTATCTCAATATCTGCAGAACTGCCAAAGGGAGGCACACTAAATGAGATGTGGGTAACTCTTAGAACAAACTAAAACAAACAAATACAATAATAATCAAAATGGGACAATTGAAAAACTAGAGAAGTGCAAGTGCTCACGACAACAGCATTTTTTTTTATCACGCACGCTAATATATAACTACGATCACGCGTGACTTACGCGTAACAAATCACGACGTTTACATATCTATAATAAAAGCAAATAAAACAATAACAACAACAGCAATAAAAGTGTTAGCAGAAGTCGCGATGCGCGTTTTGTTGGTAAACTCAACGCGTGAGCCTATCACTAATTCGTTAAATAAAATAAAATTAATAACTTTATGTCCACTTAACTAAAAAAATTTATATATATAAATTTTTTTTAAATTTCCCATAAAATCATTAAAAACAAAAGCACTTCGACAAATTTAAGCAAAAGATTTCAATAAATTGCGCAAACTTTTTAGCTATTTTCTGAATATTTTTTCAGTTTTCTCTCACAACGTTTAATTTCAGCGCGTCAGTATAAAAGAACTGTTACTTATTTGACATTTATTTTTTGCCTAGAGATGTAGATTTTTGTGCACTTTTAGCGGGTACTTTTGGTTTTTATGGTATTTAAACTTCATTTAATTAAGCTGTGAAATGATCGCCTTCGGCCCCTATATGCGATGCCTATCGAACAATTATATGTACAAAATGTTACATTAAAATAATTTAAAAGTTAGATGCGAAATTTCCGAAGCTACATAGCGACTAAACTCCATTTTTAATAATAATATTTTTTATAATTTCGTGCAATCTAGTGCGGTATGTAGTATTTACAAAATGGAGTTAATAATTATAAAGTGAAACAAAAATTGTTATTTGTAATGAATAAGCGAAAGAAGAAACGAATGGACTAACGACAGCTTAACTTACATTTCCACAATGGCGTTTGAGATGCATTATAGAACGGTTTTGGCGTACTGTTAATGTTTATGACATTGCAAGAGTTGGTGATTTTTGTAGCGCCTAGTGCATTTGCATTGGCGTTGGTGGCGTGGGTGGTGGTGGTAGCTGTGGAACCAAATGGCTGTGTCGGCAGTGGGTGTTGTGGTAGTGGTGGTTGTGTAAAGTGCGATGTTGGTGATGTTGATGTCAAAAATGAATTCGATGACGACGATATAGAGGATGGAAAATACGTGTTATGGGATGATTTGAATTGTGGTTTTCCTGTACGTTTTGATAGCGTTGGGTAAGCCATTGATTTTTTCGTTAACATTAAATTATTCAGTTGGATAGGACTACCAATACCACCAGCAGCTAAACGTCCCATTAAAGTTTGCCTTGCTGCGGCGAGGGCAACGTTTGCATTTGGTGGATGTGTTGACATGTTAGAAGGCAATGAATATTGTTTTCCATAGCCAACCGGCAGATCATTGAAGAAATTAAATGCTTGACTATCGTCAGCTGATGGATTACCTGTTCCCAAAAAACTCCCACTAACCGCACGCATTTGAGCATAGCTCCCGGAACCGCCCCCGCCGCCGTTGCCAAAAAACGATGAAGATGTAAATGGTGGTAGTGGTTGTGGCCTGTGTAAAACTAAAATATATAGATGATGAGCCAATGATGAGATGAATCTAGTTACTATATTGTATGAATATTCTTAATACAAAACATGTATAGTATGTATACATTATACACGCAATTAACACATTCTGTTAGTCAACCCGTAATTTCCTACTAGAAATTAAATTATACATACACAAATACTGGAATAGTATTCTGATGCAAAGAGGCACATATGCACATAGACATATATCATAACATAACATTAAATACATGCACAATGTACATACCTGGTTGAATAGCATTTCCAATAATGGCACGTGCATTCATAAGTTTTCGTTCGCGTTCGGTTTCTGTTTTTGGAGTCTGTGTGTTGGTATCGTTGACGTGTATATTTTCCGTTTTGACACATAATTGGTTAACATCTTTAGAAGATTCCGATTGAGCTTGACGCAATAGAGCGATTGAGTTTTCCATCGAACGTCGAGCTTCATCTAGCGAAAAAGAGGAAACAGACGTCTTTGAATCGCTGGCTTCCACAACAACCGGTTCAATTCTTTCATTCAGCGAACTTTCAACTTCTTCGTGAGACTCTGCAACTGCGGCTGCTGCAGCCACTTGTTCCAGAGCACGACGTTCTCCAGCCGTGAGATGTTGGCCATGATTTCCAGGACCACAAGAAGCTTTACGTTCATACTCCTTTTTAAAATTACCAACACTAACACCGGGTATAACTATTTTTTTTCCTTTTTCAACCCCAGCGTTTGAGTTAGCGGCACTCATTTGTTGAAACTTTTCGGCCGTTTCAAGAATGCGTGATTTTCTGCGTTCAGTACTGAATTTGCTTAACGGGGACTCATCTTGCAAACTGCACTTGCGGACAAATTGCTGACCTCCACTTGGCTTTGCAGAGACAGCACGTTCAGTAGTGACTTGGGTTTTCAACGAGCTCGGATCATCGGGATCAATTTGTCCAATGACATTAACTAAATCAGCGGTTTTATGTTTGTTTACAAATTTTTTTATTACTTTAGTTGCGCCCTTTGTTTTTTCGGGAGAGTCTTGCACTGCATCGGCATTGCTGCTATCGACCGGTTTATCCATAACAATCTTTTCTTTGCCGACGTTGACATTTGGAAGACTAGTTTCTGTTGTCGATTCGTCTTTTATTAACTTTTCACACAAATCATCAACCATTTCCATGTCTTTCGTTGAGAAATTACGCGATGCATTTGACTTAATACTTGAAATAATGTCTGCTTCCATGGGTGACATTTCATTCGTTTCCATAGGAATTGCTTTTTCAGCCAAGGAAATCGTTGCTCTTGAACTTGATGTTGCTGTTCCGGCTAATGTTGTTTCTACCAAATTGCTAGCAACATCATCGATCTTATCCTTCTTTTTTAAAGCTATGCCTATTGCATTGTCCGTTGATATGGTATTTTCGAGCTTCCGTTTGACCTGTAGTGGACTTTGTGCAGGTGTGATAGTACGAGTGGGGGAAGGCATAAGAGCTGCTTCGCCACCAGCTTCAAAATGTAGAAAAGAGAAAGGGGAAGAGGCATGAGTATATGTTAACAAAGATATTATTTAAGTATGATTCATCGCTATACGTTGATTTCAATATCGTTTTTAGATTAAGAACGATAGCAGGAATATGTGGGAAACGGAATTTCGGATGGTGATAATGGTAAAAAATATTAAGTATCGAAAAACAATAAAACACTAGTAAGACTTCCTTCAACGCTTTTTAAATGTGTGTATTGTTTAACTTACCTGCAACCATATCCAAAATTTTACGTTCAGCGTCTGTATTAGGAACAACATCGCGAATCGAACCGACCGAATGGCTTCTTGGAATGACAGCGTTTTTACCCATTGCATTACCGCTATCAGCTGAAGGTACTACCAACTGTTCCGCTGTTACAGCTACCGGAGTCAATGATAGAAGAACATCTAGACGTACAGGTGTTTGATTAGCTAGATTTTCAGCTAATTCCAAGCAAGACACATTATCGTTCTCATTAACCCACCAATGAGAGCATATTTGTTCAATTGTTGCACGTTTTCGAGGGCAAACCGTAAGCATCTCACGAATTAAAGACGACGCTCGAGAGGGTTTCTTTGGTTCATAATAGTCGCCTTGGCTGATTTGCTTAACAAGTCTTTTAAAATTTGAGCCATCAAATGGCATCGATCCGTAGACTAGAGTGTAAAGAAGAACTCCCAAAGACCAACAATCAACTTCGGGTCCATGGTATGGGGTGCCTTCAACAATTTCAGGTGATGCGTAAAGAGGAGAACCGCAAAATGTTGCCAGTAAACATTGTTCATCGAAAACATTTGACAGTCCAAAATCGGCAATCTATTAAACAAATAGCAAAACATTATAATTTTCGACGACAGTATTCGGTGAAACCAACTAATTTACCTTTGCATGACCATGTTCATCTAAGAGAATATTCTCCAGTTTCAAATCTCGGTGACATATTTTGTGCTTATGACAATAATAAACTGCAGTTGCTACTTGCCGAAATATTCGCCGTGCTTCTTCTTCACTCAAAACCTTGCGCTCAGATAGATAATCATACAGTTCACCGCCAGCAGCGAACTCCATAACTAGAACCATTTTTTCCCGATTCTCAAATACTGTATAAGAATTAAAAAAATATTTGTACATTCGTTTAACATTTTCAAATACGTTTTCAATAAGTTTCGAAAACATACCTTCATATATGTGAATAATATTTGGATGTTGCACAGAACTCATAATCTGTACTTCCCTTCGTATTCGCACTAAGTCGGCCTCTGCTTCAATTTTACATTTTTTAATCGTTTTTATAGCTACCTCTTGTCCAGTCTCTTTATTGATACCTAACTGCACCTTGCCATACGTTCCTTGCCCAAGTTTCTTTATAATATCAAACCTAAATTTACAATCCGATCATCACACATCATATTCAATGCAAATATTTACGAGTACAATACCTTTGTCTCAACTTTTTTCTGTGATTGTTCATCTTTACATCGCCAGTATTGGCAATGCCACTCATTATGTTATCGATTTGGTCTTGTGGAATACCAGATGGATGGGACCCATTGTTGGCCCCACCAGTATCTTGACTTCCTATTACCATTCTAACTTCTTCTGATTAAATGCTAATGCTGTAAAAAAAAACAAAAGCATAAATTTTTAATACTTGTATAATTTTTAATTATTTGTAAATGAATGGTGTTAGAATGTCCGTGTTTTTAAAACTATAACAGAGACTGACTATATGCAGCCAGAGAAATTAAATCTGGTAGATATATTTTTTGACATCTTTTTGGTTCCAAATCTAAAAATATCCCTTTTCATCACGTACACACATATGTAGGAATAATGACCACAACGTAGCGTATCTAACTAAGATTTCATATTTATTGTTATGAGACATTTTGCTGTATTATTTCTGATGCCATTTTTGCTTTTGAATTTTCACAAAGTTAACTGTATTCTAAAGGGTCCGCCATCTAAAGTTTTTTTTCAACTAGTGCTTATTTCGTGAATGGTAACACTTAGCTCATGTCTGATTTGACAGACAATTAGTTTTATCCTTCCGCTGAACGAATATGGTTGTGTATACGCTTGAACAACGCT
Source organism: Phyto melanocephala (assembly GCA_941918925.1). Classification (NCBI taxonomy): domain Eukaryota; kingdom Metazoa; phylum Arthropoda; class Insecta; order Diptera; family Rhinophoridae; genus Phyto; species Phyto melanocephala. Next base: position 183,824,728 of record OW799233.1, read on the forward strand.
GCGAAATATTGCGACATTAATTTGGCCGATTTTGCCAAAAAAAAAAACATCTTTTCAGATGAAGCTCATTTTGAACTTGGCGGGTATGTAAACAAGCAAAGTTGTAGCATTTGGGGTACAGAAAACCCGCACGCATACATTGAAAAGCCGATGCACCCAAAACGAGTTACTGTTCGGTGCGGATTTTGGTCTAGAAGCATAATTGGGCCATTTTTCTTCGAAAATGAGCAAGGAGTGGCCGTAGTCAATGGCGATCGTTATCGGGCCATGTTGTATGAATTTTTTTTCACAAAAATTAAAGAGGAAGATATTGGCAACATTTGGTTTCAACAGGACGGCACTACGTGCCACACAGCCGAAGCTACACTCTTTTATAGCATTTTCAAAAAAAAAGTTATTTGGCGGACCCTTTACTAGTTTAGAAAAAAAAAATATCCATTTTGTTTCGGGCGACATCTTGAATTTTACACGTTTTCATAGTTTACTGTATTTCAATGGTGCAACCCTTTATTTAATACCAATGTTGTGGGGGTACATTTTTAAATTTTGTAATTTCTTCTTTTTTTACAGTTTTATCTTAATATTTTAAAGAAAAAATTTATATATTTTATTTTTATTTAAAAAAATATAAAAAATATATTGTAGAATTTTGTAGTGGCAAAACTCTACTACTGCTGCACTTTTATATTTTTGTGCTTATATCTAAGTTAGTTTTAAACCGATTTGTCAGTTTTTCTTAGCAGTAATTTTCTAGACTACGGCTTGCAATCTGCTGTCTCTAACATGTCAAAAAAGTTATGAGGAGCTTCAATAACTTGACATACATATTTAAAAAAAATGTATATTTTTCAAAAATTATTTCTACTTATAAGCTTGTCGGTTATTTATAAATTTTTATACAATTTTTTAAAAATATCTCTAAAGGCATATTGTACCTATAAATAGTCATAATTGTCTCTATATATTAACCTAGCGCTGAAAAATTTAGAGTTTTGTAGCAAAAATATGGGAAAAAACAGAGGCAGTCGTGTTCTTTTGCTCATATTATCTCAGAAAGTTATGGGGCGATGGTCTTGGATATCAATAGCGAATCATTCCCGGATATTTGCAGAAGATTGATACTATATACAGATCTGAGTAACATGTGGGGGCTTCTAAAAATTGATTTCTACCAACACTTTATGGGATCGGAAATGAAAATTGTCGTGTGAAGGGTATAAAAACAATAGGCTTTCTATTAATGTAAAATCTTTTTAAAACTTCTATAATAATGTAACTTCCGTGCCACAGATAAATACAAGTATATAAACGTATAAATATCCTAATCAAGTTTTTTAAGAGATCATTCCATATCTAATTACCAGGAATAAAATCATGGTATTAAAGTAAATCTCATTCTAATTTAAGTCTTCATTATATTCATACCACTGAATATGCGCTCAACTTCTGCGTTACTAAGATGCAAAACGAAAAGTTTCACCACAAAAGTTGTAATCAAAAACATTTATAAACATTTTTTTTATATTTATTTTGGGTTGTCCAATCATAGGAAGTTAATTTTTGCCATTGTAATTCTGAAAGAGTTTAATAATTTACGTTAAAATTTGAGATTTATTCTTGAAAATTTAATACAATTCGCCTTTTGTATTATTCACGACTATTTTTTAATTAATACAAATCAAGGCGAATCCACCTTGATAGAAATTTGCGTTTTGTAACGTTGTCGTAGTTGGCATATATGTAAGTTGTTTAATAAAACTTCGGCAAGTGTATCTGACTTTTTCAATTTCAGAATCTAATAATTATGTTATCAAATATAGTTCAAAATTTTATAAAAAAAATACGGTGTTGGAATTATTTATTAATATTTTTTTATTAAAACCTTTTATTTTTACCAATATTGTTATGAGATTTTACAAATAATATTACAACAATTAACATCTGGTTAATTAAATAAATAAACTGCTAATATCACAGTTTTAAGGAAAAGTTGTTTATAAAAAACCTTCTATCAAATTGGAAGTTTTTTTAAAAAACTTTAAACAAATTTGACGTTCTGTATTTTTCATTAAATGACAGTCAGTTAGTTCCCTTATCAATGAATTAAACATTTGCTATTTAGAAGATATGTGGGATATCTAAAGAGTAGATTGTGTATTATTTTCAAATTTTTATTTTGAATAATTTAGAATTTTTAATGCGTTTTAGCAGCCTTTTGGGGCCAGACTTGACAACCATAGGTCATAATTTACAAGGATTACTCGTGAATATTTAATTTCTTTATTGGGATAATAGTTCCCCTAGACCATAAATATCTAGTAGGAATGCGTTTTTGCGATTTGTTGAATGGAAATATTATCGCTTGAGTTTTGTCGTCATCAACATTTATTTTCTATTTTTCATAATAAATACGAATCAATCTAAGATTATTTTCAATTCTTCTATGTAATTCGCATATGAGATCATGCCGCAACAAATCTGCATAGAGCAATATCAGATGTATATGTATATCGACTATAGTGTAGGGAATAAAAGGGGTATTTGTCTTTCACTAGAAAATTTTTTATTGACAGATACAACAATGTACGTTTATCTAAAAAAAACCTTTGATACGTTTTTAAAGGCAAGTTGGAAAATTGAACGTATGTATTTATTTAATTTTTACACTAGTCCATGATGTCAAATCGAATCAAAACGAATGATTTAATTTGATTTTTCAATAGCAAATGGAGTTCTGAAAACAGAAGCGTAAGATCCACTTTGTTTCTTTCAAGCATTTTTTTTTTTTTAATTTTTTAAACATCTTTTTTGCTATGCAAACAGATGCAATTTGAAATTAAATAATAACGCTATTGTGAAGTCAAAAGAAAATTTTCAGTTAAATACAGGCTGACGAAATAGATTTTGGCAGAGGTACAACTAACAAATAAGATAAGATAATAACTACAAATATATTTATTTTAATGAGAGTGCGTGCATATGTATGTATGTAGATCAAATTTGCAATAATGATTGTTGCTGCGTTGCCATATTATTATTTTTTATTTTTTTAATTTTTAGTTTTTATTTATTTTCCAATAATCCAGTACCTTTTTTGTTGCCTCAGCGCCTTATAGGCATTATTGAGGCGAGTTGGTAAAAATTACATATTAGTTATGATTATCAGTATTAAAAAAAGAGAAGAAAAAAATAAAATAAAATTTGCATCATATTAATACATTTTGATATCAAAACTATTTTACATCAGAAGTTCTTCTAAATTTTGAAATAAATAATTTTTCAAAGATTTCTTAAATATTGAAATTCTATTTGTCATTTTCAAGTATTGAGGTAAGTTATTAAACTCACAACTACCCATATATTCAATTCTTTGTTTGGTTGTTTCCAACCTACACCTTGTTACTGACAAATTGCTGTTATTCCTTGTATTGTGTGACTCTCGATTCCTTGTAAACCGAATCGTGTGATGACCAATATTGTGTACAATTTTAAAGACATATATCAAAATTTGCAATTTGTAAATACCAAAAACTGGCAAAACTGTTTTGAATTTATCCTTATATAATGATATTGTTGGGAACGTAATAGGAAGATTAGAAACCACTTTTAAGGCTTTATTTTGGCATCGTTGAAGTGATTTAAGCTCATTATATTGCTTCCATCCATATACGGCAGTTAAGTAATTCAAATGACTTTGAATAAGGGCATTGTATATTAAAATTTTTGTTTTACGATCAAATTTATTTTTAAACTTGTACAAAAACCCGGTACCTTGAGCAACTTTTGTTTTTATATGTTGTATGTGTTGGTTCCAAGACAAATTGCTCTGTAGATATACACCTAAGTACTTTATTGAGTTGACGTCGTAAGTTTCACTACCATCGACATAAATACTAAAGTTTATGTTATTGTGGCAATGCGGTTTAAATCGAATCAACTTTGTTTTATTCGCATTCAATATATTTAAGCTTATTAATTCTAGTATATTCCAAAATAAGAGCAGTATCTCGTTCCATATAAGCTTTTGCCACGGTTTCATGCTTATATGGGTAAAACAGACAAATATCGTCAGCATAAATAAATAGCCTCCCATGTAATCCAAGGTTTTTTATATCATTAAGATAAATTGTAAAGAGTAAAGGCCCCAAAACACTGCCTTGTGGAACACCATGAAATCTTCATCAGGAGCTAAATGCTGCGATCTACGTTTTTGCTTGTTAGTGGCAGTTTCAAGTAACAGACCATCAATTTCTTCTTCACATTTAACGATTTTTGGCTTGGACAACTCACTTCCTTTTATAAAAACTTTCCCACCAACAGCATAAACGCTGCGGTATCCAACTTGTTTTAGAGATTTGGCATAGTTTACTAAACTCATTGTTTCTCTACTCAAGTAATCATTGACAAACACTTTCCTTGTTAATTCTTTTTCCATTAATTTTGATTCAATTGACATCATCGTGTATTTTGCTTTTTTAGAATTAAACTTCACGACCATTACCTGCTTTTTTTCGTTATTTTCATTTTTCTTGTCACTCGATGTATTCCTCTTCTTAATGAAATAAGCTTCATCAATAACAACTTCTGGTTGCAAATCTACACCAGCATCTCTGGACAGCTTTAAAACAGTATCTGCAGCAGACATTCCATCTATTACTTTAACACCTCTTATCAAACAGTCATTCCTGACTCGTTGATCGTTTAAAAATATTACAGAATTTTGTAATGTTTTTACTTCTTCTTTTAACATCTTGTTTTCCTTCTGCACAATTTCCAATTTCTTTTTGTTTTCTCGTATTGCTTAGACATAAAAGTCATGGTTTCATGCAAATTCGACAGCTGATCGAGCTTTTTCAGTTCTGTTTTTATTTCATTCAATTCTTTTTTAAGGGTACCACTATTATTGTTATTATTACCATCACACAAATGGCACACAAATTCTTCTTCTTCATGTTTTAGAAAATACTCATATTCGCGCTTATTCAATGCAGTACAAACTACATGATATTTTTTTGAGCACTTGTCACATTCAATAAACTCATCGCCATCTTTGACTTCCAAGTTACATTGAGCGCATATATTTTTTAAACCAAAATAAATTACACGAATTTCGAATTAAAAAAAAAGAAAAAACTAAATTTATTGTTAAAAAATTGAAAAAAATCTAAATGAAATATTTTGGGCTAAACATTGAAAAATAAAACTAAATTTAGCTCGAAAAAAGCTAATATGGTCACACTGGTCAACTCGATTTTCGATATTAAGAAAGCCATACGTTTTTAAATCTTTTAATGTGAGCAACAACGTTACAATCACCGGATAAAGAATTTAACTGAGAATTTAAAAAAAAATAAATTAATAACAAATCGAAGTTACACAAAGAAAGTAATACATATGTATCTTAGTGTAAACAGATTACTCCATAGCGATTACTGTTAACAACAAAATAATAAATTTTGTTCTATAAAAGTACACAAAATTGGTGGTGGGTATCAAAAATTCAGCACAGAACACAGTCCTCTTACTTGTTTTTTTAAACTAATTTGAGGTCGCTGATCTTAAATCTAATTTCAATTTTTCTCTATCGGCTCACATATTTTTGTTTCAGGTACAAATCGTATTTTTTACTTTTTCCAAAAAATAAAAGATAAAAAATCATATCTTTGCTTTTCATTAAACGATTTTTAAAATTTTTTGTTTTTTTTTAAGATTTAATTGTTACCTTTTAAATCACTCAAATTTTTTTAAATCACAAAAAAAAAATGGTTAAATGATAAAAAAAATTGTTTATTTTTTAAAATCATAAAAACTCCAAAACGAGAAAAAGTGTAAAGTCTTATTACTTTCACGTAGAATGACATAACATCGATCATATTTTTCGATCATAGGCACATCAGTAAAAAAGTACGAAGTATTTATAAGGATTCATTCACACACCTTTTCTCATTGAACAAGTACAAATCCACTAATATAGATTATTTCAACCTTCAACATTTAATCAATCAATACAAAAATTGTGCCATGACTACGCCAAGAAACACGTGCAAAATCAATCCAAACTATTTGTGCATCATATGAGGCGAATAAATTTTTATAAAAAATAGAAAAAGTCTGTCAGAGTCTATTAAACACGCGTATTTTGTCTATTTCGAATTACCATGGAAAGCCGTGGCAACAGCTGTAGAGTATTTAAGGTTATGGGCAAACAAAAAATAATTATAAAACACAAATGGTCTGGAGGAAACCTTTGAATCTTCATTATGATTGTTATTTATGCGCTGTCAACATAACAGGTTCATTGTGACGCCTTAATATAGAATAAAGAGAAGAATATAATAAGAATAGAAATAGTTAGAATACAAGAAAAAGAGAAGTAGATCAGTCCAGAGTCTCTGGCGGGAATCGAACCCGCAACCCCCAAACTACTGACTAGTCCAGTACTGACTAGTACACCGGGGCACCCTTGTCTATTACCTAACCAGTTCTGTATTTAAGTGACGTTTCAGAATCACAACAATCTGCATCTACACAAAATTATCACGACTTAAGATCAGATGACTTCCATTTACGCTAGCAGTTTAATCAGGAGCTTAGTGATTTAGTGAAAGACCTTGGACACTCTAAAAATTTAAGCTCTCGATTTAAGCAAAAAAATCATACTACCGTAAAAGAAAGAAAAACTTAATTCCATTCTGTTCGAAAATATGTATTAGTTTATTGTTCAGATGTTCCTGATTTATTAACAGCATTTGGATTAGAGAAGTATGTTCCAAATGACTGTCGAATATTTATGGATTCTTCTAAACGCAGCCTAAAATAATGCCGATTGTACATTTAACTAAAGCTAAAGAAGAATATTCTTATATTACCTTGTTTATAGATAAAATAAAGTACAGCGAGAACCGGTGAATAATTTGTATGGATCTGAAAGTAGTGAATACTTCTCTAGGTCAACAGGGAGGCTACACAAAACATCCGTGTTTTATTTCGTTATTGGATAGTAAAGCCAGATCTGAACTGTGGGGTTAAAAGGCTATGGAAGCTATGGTTCAAGGAAACCAGAATATAGTTAATCGACCACCTTGCCTACGGATCGCATAATACTGTCATCTCTCCATATCAAGCTAGGGCTTAAGAAATATTTTTTCAATGCTCTCAACAAAGACGTTATTGTTTAAGATATGCATAGCTATCTATTTATATATGTAAATCAGTCCAAAATCAGTCGAAAACTTGAGTTCGGAAAAATTTACAGCTGGCATTTTTATTGGCCCTTAAATCAAAAGGGAAATCAATAATGAAAACTTTGGTAGTTCCATGACAGATACTTAAAGTAATGCTTGCAATAAATCTGTTTGGATAGTGGACAATTTTCTAGAAAACAAAAAGTGTGAGCACTACTCGGACCACGTGGAAGCATATTGTCACATTTTCAGCAGCTTTGTTGTAATATGTGCATTAAGGTACATTACCTACACAGACATATGGATTGTTTCCCTAAATATCTTGGAAACTTTAGTGAAGAACAAGGTAAACGTTTCCATAATATATCCGTACTATAGAGGAGCGATACCGGGGTCACTGGCATACCCATATGATAGCGGACTATTGCTGGAACATTAAAAATAAACCATCTAAACAAGATAAATTAAGGAAATCTTATAAATGAAAAATGTTGCAATTACATCATAATATTTGTAATAAAAATTTTTTTTCCTTAAAATCCTCTTTTATTCATAAATTTAAAAAAAAGAAAAACTAATAGAAAAAAATATCTGAAATCAGTGGCCTAAAAATAAAACCTATAACACACTTTTCCCATAAATAGAAAAACAGCAGCAAACACATACGACACCACTAAAACTACTGGGTAAATTTAAAACCAATGTAAGCATGTCTTAAAGATAATGTTGTTAACGAGTTTTGAATTTTTTTTAACTAAATATGGTGAACTGTTTTCAAGTTATTCTTTTATGTGCAGTTTAACGTTATGGATGAAGAAAATAGGCGTTGCTTTAATTAACGGTATCTAATATTACTTTAAACTTTGTTGGTAGGCATCGAAAACTTTTAACCAACTTACAGAAATTGTTAATACCAAATTTGGAAATACGATTAGAAGTCAGATTTCGTATCATTTGATAATGTTGTTAAAGATTTAATGACGATTTTGCATTTAATAGGACAAGCCTTTAAAAGTCAAATTTTTTTTATACCCTTCACCTGTGGTGCACAAGGGTATATATAGGTTTGTCATTCCGTTTGTAATTTCTACATTTTTCATTTCCGACCCCATAAAGTATATATTTTCTGAAAGCTTATGAATAGAGGAGTCGATTAAGCCCTTAACATCTGTCCGTCTGCCCGTGTGTTGGTTGAAATCAACTTTTAGAAGCAACTATATGTTCCTCAGATCTGAGTATGGTATCAATCTTTTGGAAATATCCGGGAATGAATCGCTTTTAAATTCCAGCAAAATCGTCCCATAACTTTTTGAGATATGAGCCTCTGGTTTTTCCCATATTTTTAACACCAAAATTAAAATTTCTTAGCCATAGAATAATTTATAGGTACCTTTGTTACTATTTGTAGATATAATATGCCTCTAGAGATATTCGTGAAAAATTTTAGATAAATCGGGCTCTAATCGGCAAAGTTATAGGCAAAATTTTTATTAAATATGTATGTATATATTCCAAAAATTTACAAACGAAAATCAATTTTTTTCAGCTTCTAGACAACCAAGAGAGTCAATATTGGTATCATCTGAAAGGACTAAATATATACATATATGTATATATGTATTTTTATTTTATTTTTTATATATTTTTTTTAATTTATTTTTATTTTTTATTTGTTTTTTTTTAACATACATAAACTCAACTTATAATTTTACGATGTGATGTTTTTATATATGTATGTATATTGTTTTGCATATGTATGTACGTATATATAAAATTCGTCACGGCCGAATATAGCACTTTTACTTGTTTAATTTGGTGTTTACAATTTATTGAATTAACTTTCAAACTAAGAACAGTTTTTTCTCATAAAGCGGTGTTTAAGAATAACATAAAAACATTGTAGGGACCAATGCAATCCATTTAACATTGCTACGACTTTCAAATATGCACATACGTTCCATGAGTAATGTGAATATTTAATTTTTTGTAGTATCATCTTTATGGTACAACAGTTTTCTTTCATATTTCTTGCATACGCGAGTGGGACCAATGGAATTTTGTTGCCATTGTGCAGTAAAACGGCTTTCAAACTTGTCTTGGATGAATCAATAAAAAGCCGCGAATCCTCAGATTTATGACTGAAACACAGTTGTCGCAAAAGTCCATCAGCATTATCACAAAATACGAAGTCTTCCTCTCTGCTGAAATAACTCAAAAAAGGTTGTTCTTTATTTCGAAAGTACGAGACGTTAACATCCTTTTGTACCCAATTCCATTCTTTTCATTGGGATGCAAGAAGATCAGACTTGTTTTTTTAAAAGCCCTAATTTACGAACTAAGTTATTCATATCAGTTTAATTCGGAAAATAAGGTGTACTCGTTGGACTTCCAAATGAATGCGAATAAACAACCATGCTGGCGTAAGTGGATTCAGTTGCTGCAGAAAATTTATTTTTATTGAAAGTGTTATAAAAAATGGTTACAATCAGGAATTCCACTTATAAGAATGTCTAAGATACATTAAAACTTTTTTTGTTAAATTTACGTGTTCTTTGTTATTGAAATTTCAATTAAATTAAATAGAAACATAAAAGTGTAGTAGATCACTTTATATGTCAATGAATAATATACGATTGACATTATAAAGAAAACTAACGCTGCATACTGCCAGATTTTTACATTTTATACTAAACTCAAAATTGTGTTTATGTTTATGTTTTTTGCTAAAGTTTAAATTCAGTATGACAGACAGTTGTCCAAAAAATAAACGAATGCATATAAAAGTGAAGGAATGTGAACCGAAAGTTTAATAAATTTCTTTGCTTGCAAAAAAAAATGATTTTTGTATTTTACGTATAAAATAGTGTTGCAACAGAAAATAAGAGTAATTAACTCTTAGGAATTTTTTTTAATGTGCAATTTTAGTCTTAGGAAAATCGGGACTCGGGTTTGATTCTGCTATTTTTTCCTATTTTTTTTTTTTTGTGATTTTCATTAAACTTTTACAGAAACAGTTAAGTGATTTAGGTGTATCACAGTCTAGTGAAATAGAGGGCTTCACAACAGACGGAGCTTTTGCAATGCTTAAGATCGGAAAAATTATTGGACCCAAGCAGCAACTATGTTTTGAACATGGTATGCATCTGGTAATTGTTCATGTTTTTTACAACGCTTTTAGTTGTGTAAGTGAAAATGAAGCATCTTCATCAGATGATGATAATGAAGAAAATTATGACTTCATTCAGTTTTGGGTTATTAAAACAAATAGTGATCGTAATGATAAAGTTCACAATAAATTACTCATTGAAAATCAAAAAAAAAATAAAAAATGTTTCAAAAGTCGACAACAAAAAATGAAAAAATTTGTTACAGAAGAAACATAAAAAGAACTGAAACTTATTTTCGATAGCAAAACAAGATGAAACAAACTTGTTGATATGTGCAAATGATTTTGTGAATTGGAAGTATATTTTTAAAACCATTAATAGATTTCAAATTACCACAAATTAATGATAAAGAATTTATTATACTAAAACAAATAAGTTATTTCAAACCCAGTAAAGGTGACAGATGAAGTTATTTGTTGCAGTGATATACATCTGTGTGTATACCCAGCAAAATCTTTTTGAAATTGTGTAATAGGTTGTCATTACTTCATATATTACATAGTAAAGAAGGGTCGTTACCAACATCATTATTTTAAAGTACAGAGTAATGGCCTATTGGTTATGACCTTCGTAAATACTTTTTATATATTTTTTAAGCAGTGAACTTTAAATTAACTTCATAAAAATTATAAAATGCCCAATATTATAATTTTTATATTTTTTTGTATTGCAACAGTATAAAAAGATCCAGCTATAATTCAGCTTTATTGGTAACTACTTATTTTATTGTTTTTTGTAGGTTCATTTGTAAGCGAGGGTCATGATTTCTGGGAAAACTCAAACAAAAATAAGTAGTTATTCGGTCGAAAAGTAACTAGTTTATGTGTATCTCCAATATTACTTGCTAACTTACTAGGTAAGTAAAGATTTTGCTGGGTATAAAGCCGATACTGCTGCTCACTTATGTTCAAAGAAATTTCAAAAACGGATTTTAAATTAAGTGATGAATTGTGAAAAGCTTTCTTTAAAAGAATATAAGGAATAATAACAACAACTTTGACAATATATGTTTAAAGTATAATATAATAAAATCCGAAATCCCGAGATTAAAACCCTAAAATCATTCCCGTTTGGAATCCCTATTACATTGATCTGCAGCAAATATCGCCTTTGAATAAAAATATGTGGACTACAGAGATTTCGACGCGCTAAATTCAAAAAAATTTCATCATAATATAAGAATTATAAGTCTGATTTTGTTTTTAATTTGTAGGAAAAACACCGAAGCTTTTGTATTAATGTCTCAGTTAATATAAGACCAATTTGTCAGTTTTTCTTAGCAATAATTTTCGAGTCTCTCTAACATGGCCATTAATATATAATTAATAAGAACCTTAATAACTTGATATATTTATAATAAATATTGATTTTTCAAAATAATTTTTAGTTATAACTTTGTCGGTTAATAATCGATTTATCCAAAATTTTTTAAGAATATCTATAGAGGCATATCGTACCTACAAATAGTAACAAACGTCTCTACGAATTACCCTAGCGCTGAAAAGTTTTGTATTTTATGGGAACGATATGGGAAAAAAACAGAAGCAGCCGTGTTCATTTACTCATATCTTAAAAGGTTTTGGGCGATCGTCCTGGATATCAAAAACGAATCATTCCCGGTTATTTGCATAAGATTGATACCACATAGATATAAGTAACATGAGGGAACTTCTAAAAATTGATTTCAACAAACACACGGACTGACGGGCATGGCTTAATGAACTCACATAGTCATATGCTTTGATATAATATACATATATAATTTATGTGGTCGGAAGTGAATATTATAGAAATTACAAACGGAAAGACAAGGCTATATATACCCTTGGGCACCACAGGTAAAGGGTAAAATTAACAGAGTATAGTCACAATTACAAGTAAATTACGATCGAATAAGTCGACAGCAATTTCTATTTTGTTTCTTTTATAAGTTTTATCCTATTAAATAATAGTAATAAAGCTTTTATCAATCAATCAATTTAGGTAACATTATCTGGCAAGTAAGAAATCTTTCAAGAACTCTAAAAAACATAGAATACCATTTGATTCCAGGGTCCTGTTTCCACCACATAATAAATTGGTATATAACCTTTTAGGACTAAAATAACTTTTTTTGGTACCTTTTTGTATACAACATACACTTTTTTTTGGAAAGATCAGCATGAACTCGAAAATTCCGTTTTGGATTTTATTTTAGAAAATATTAGAAATAAAACTAATCAAATTATAAATTTGAAAAACTAAAAACTTTTGTTATTAAAATTTGGATAAAATACTGGAAAAGTGGGGAAAGTCTTAAAGATCAAAATTTAAGTTTTTGAAATGCAACAGCGCTTGGTGCGCATATAAGATTAATTATTCATTACACTTGTGTAAATTTTATATATCAATGTGGTTTAGAAATGTTTTTATTTTTTCAATTAAGTCGGTAAAATGCGAACCATTGAACATATTTTAATAGATCACATTGAAATAGTGGTTCCAAAAAAATCTTATCTCAGACCAGAAAATTCCTTAAAAATGTTACCTGAATTGCAGATAAAATTATACAAAATCTATAAGTTAACTTAATGTAGATATCTGGTTAACATAAAAAGTTACAAACACCCAAATCAAAAACGTCTATAAAAAAAACTAATTTTATTTAGATTTTACACAAAATAATATTTTAGACTATATTTTTTTTTCTTAATTTGCAAAAGAAAGCTAAACGAAAGTGCATGTAAAATAAAACACGGGTCAGGTTAGTTAACAGGCCCCCCACCAAATCTATCGAAATTAGGTCAAATTTTAAGAAATGTTGCAGGTTTGTTAAAAAATTTTTAGGAACACAAAACACCGATTACAACAAGTAAGAGTGCTATACCTGGTAATACCCTTCACCATCATGTACATATGTAGGTATAATCCCACATCGTAGCTTAACCTACATATATTTCATGTTATACGTAATTTTTCATTATTATTTCCGACGCCATCCTTGATTTTTAATTTTTACGTAGTTATCTTTGATACCCAAATTGATGGGATTAAAAAACTTGTTTCGCCATTTTGTTTAGATGCCATCTTGGATTTTATATTTTTTAATAATTTACTATTGACTCCCTCGGTTGTCTAGAGGTTGAAAAAAATTGATTTTCGTTTTTAAATTTTTGGAATATATGCATACATACATATTTAAAAAAAATTTGCCTATAACTTTGCCGATTAGAGCTCGCTTTATCCAAATTATATACAAATAGTAGCAAAGGTACCTATAAATTATTCTATGGCTGAAAATTTTTAATTTTGGTGGTAAGAATATGGGAAAAAACAGAGGCAGTCGTGTTTATTTGCTCATATCTCAGAAAGTTATGGGGCAATTGTGCTGAATAGCGATTCGTCCCCGGATATTTCCAAAAGATTGATACCATACACAGATCTGAGGAACATATGGTTGCTTCTCAAAGTTGATTTCAACCAACACACGGACAGACGGTCAGGACTTAATCGACTCCTCCATTCATAAGCTTTCAGAAAATATATACCTTATGGGTTCGGAAATGAAAATTGTAGAAATTACAAAGTGATTATAAATATTATATATAAAACATAGAAGTGTTTACGTTCTTTGTATAAATGGAAAAAAGTTACTGCTACCACTGTGCAGTGGTGATAGACGACAAAACATAAATTTCGATGACTGCTGTTCACATAAGTAAGAGTGCTATATTCGGACGTGCCGAATCTTATATGCCCTTCACAACGTGTAGTCATGCGATAACAATGGTTTGTATCATTATTCATCTTATATGAAATACATACATACATACATACATACATACATACATACATACATACATATAAAAAACATAATACATATAAAAAATAAATAAAAAACAATATAAAAAATTAAAATAAAAATATTAAAAAAATTTTTGGCTCAGCTGGGTCACGTTCACTATGACCAGTATACAACGTTTGTATGTATGTTTTGTATGTTGTTGTTGTAAAAAAGAACAAGGTGACCGTGGTTTTTTGCTCATATCTCAGTTGTTTATGTATCGATTTTTCTGATTTTCAATACCGATATGCTTATTTCCGATATTTGGGTACCATACACGGGTTTAGCAGATGTCGAGGGTCTTCAAAAAGTTGATTTTAACATACACACGGACAGAATGACAATGCTTAATCGACTCCCCCATTCATAAAGCTTTCAGAATATCATATATACTTTTGTGTGATGGGTATAAAAACAAGAAAATTGAAAGAGCTTGTGAAAGAAGCAAATCCGAATAAGTTGTTAATGGCAGCTGCCTTACGACTGCGATCTTCAGCTGCAATTGTATCTGATCTTGCAAATGCATCCTCAAAACTGATCTTGTACAATAACAAGGGCGAAAATATGTAATGAAAGACCAAAAAATGTTTCTTTTGACCAGGCCTTATTACTATTATAAATTACTATGACAACATGCTAAAGCTGTAGATCCCCAGCCATATAAATCTACCCGAATGATAAAGTTGTCAGTAAATCATATGCGTTTATATATATTTAATCATTAATTAATCATACATATTTTAGACTGTGTACAGTTTACAAAGAAATAGTAGTATTTCTATCGTCACAATTTAAATGTCTGTATATACAAATGATTGACCTTGAAATAAAAACTTGGAATCAACCTCAACGCGTTATGTAAATAAGTACGTAAAATTGCTTAATGTCAACAGTTAGAAAGTTACTGGGTCTTATTATTCATTTCGTTTCACGATTGCGGAAATCATTTTTTGCTCGAAAGCAAAATTTGAGTGGATCTAATAAAAAATATTTCAACTTTCAAAAATGTTAACATCTTTTCCAAAAGATTTTTACAAAAAACTGACACAATGAAAAAGCCGAAAGCTTTTACTGCAGGAATGATTAAATGCAATTTACATATCGATGGATATTTCTTTCCGTTGAATATTCCTTTCTGTGCGGCACCAAAAATACCACCCCAGACGAGTGCATTACTTTATGTGTATTTTAAGAAGTAGTTTATTATTTTGCATAAACTTTAGTGGTAAAAATATTACTGCATTACTTTGATAAGAAATTAATATAGTGCAAAAAAAGTGCACAAAAAGTTTTTAATTCTTTTTGTTTTAATATAGAAAAATCGCCAATGCATTTGTCCCACGTCTAATGAACATGTACACATATACAAATTTGTTTTTAAAAAAATTTTGAAAGGTCAATGCATGCAGGATACAAACTGCTACTTATTAATAAATCAATAATATAAGATATTGAAAAATTTTTATGTTTGTATGCACTATGTATTTGAAAGTATGTAGAAATGATTACAAGTGTAAAATTATTTTGTAGCAATTATTACATACATACATGCATACATACACATATATACTATGTATATAACACACACATTTATAAATACACTTGCATATCGAACGCTTTATATACATATGTACATGCATATATGTATGTATATATACGTATGTATATGTATGTATATGTACAATTTATATGTTTGTGCATATGTATACATATATTAATTCACAATAACCGTGCAATATGCAAGTGTATTCATAAATGTGTAATTCATATAGTATATGTATATGCATGTGCTGAAAAGTTGATATACATAGATACATACATATGTAATATTACCAACGTATGAATATGGGTACAATCACTAAGAAGTTCAATTACTATATACATATATAAATATGTCTGATTTGACTGACAATTAGTTTTATCCTTCCGCTGAACGATTATGGTTGTGTATACGTTTGAACAACGCTGCGAAATATTGCGACATTAATTTGGCCGATTTTGCGAAAAAAAATAATCATATTTTCCGATGAAGCTCATTTTGATCTTGGCGGGTATGTAAACAAGAAAAAATGGTCGCATTTGGGGCACAGAAAACCCGCACGCATACATTGAAAAGCCGATACACCCAAAACGAGTCACTGTTTGGTGCGGATTTTGGTCCAGAGGCATAATTGGCCGGCCTTTTTTCTTTGAAGATGAGCAAGGAGTGGTCGTAGTCAATAGCGATCGTTATCGGGCCATGTTAAACGAATTTTCGTTCACAAAAATTTAAGAGGAGGATATTGGCAACATTTGGTTTCGACAGAATGGCGCTACGTGCCACACAGCCGAAGCTACACTTTTTTTTAGCATTTTCAAAAAAAAAAAAGTTATTTGGCGGACCCTTTAAATGCAAAAAAACATAAAGATCGGTAAATAAATATGTTTAACAGTAAATATTTATGTTTATACGTACATATGTATATAGTGTATTTATATATATATATATATATATAAATATTAGTGTTACACATACATACCTACGTACTTTTATATTAATTTAATACATTACATGTAAATATGTAATGTAATTTTTGTTTTTATTTTATAAATTTGTTGTTTTATTGCAGCACTTAGTATTTAATTTTTTTTTTAGTTTTTTTCCTTTTTATACTATTTTCTTAAATTTTTCGTATTCTCTTTTTTTATTTTTTTAAACATACATATGTACATATGTATATTTGAATTTTGTTTTAAAAATAGCTTCTAGCTGAACACGCAACAAGAATTTTGTATAAAAATCTTCCTCTTTGTTTCTTTTTTCTTTTTTTTTTTTTTTTTGGGCGAATCAACCAACCAAAAGTTCAATTAGAACAAATAAAAAATAAAATAAAAGTTAAAGATCTAATGAAATCTATGAGCAAAAATTCTATTATAGATACACAATTTTTAACTAAATTATTGTGAATTGATTAAAAAGAAATATTTAGTTTTCTTCTAAATTGATTTACTTATGTATGTACATATGTATGTACATAATCACATAGTTTAAAAAACGACTATAACAGATTAATTTTCTGTTTAATTGCATTTACATAAATGTATAAGTACATAATACATTTTATTTATTGATTTATTTATTTATTTTGTTTTAAAATTTAAAAAACATTTTTCATCTTATTATTTTTTTTTTTTTGTTTTTTAACCGTTAGGCGATATTATTTTATTTTATTACAAATTTGTTTTAAGCAATTTCAAACCGAAAAATAAAAAATATACATACATACATACATATAAAAATATATACATGTATGTATGTATGTATGCATATATAAAGGTTTGTAAGTATATTTTATATATATATTTCTTTAGCTTTTCACTTGGATCAGTCTGTTTAAAATTATAAAATATCAAATTGTGCCGTAATTCTACTTGTGCGTGAACGAGCAAACAAACGAACGAACGAAAGAAAATGTGAAAATCGACTAAAATTTAGAATAGCATCTGCAGACAAATATCCTAAAAATAAAATTGGAATGGGAGAAAGAGATTCGACATTTTTTAAAAGAAAATGAAATAATGTGTTTCAAAAATGGGGAAAGATGCACAGCGCCCTGACAGACAATTTTTGTTTAAACACATCGCTCATTTATTTCAATAGTGTCAGAACTCAAAAAAAAAAAAAAAAAACATGCATATTTATATCGAAAATAGATTTAGTGCTTTTGAAAATATCCTCCATGAACAAATATGTGTACAAATTTTCAAAGCACATTTTTCATTCCAATTGAAGTATGTACCTCCAAAACATTATTTTTTGACGCATCAACCGCTTTATCAGGTGTCCAAAAGTCGTTGATCTTGCATTTATTTTTTTATGTTCGGGAATAAAGACAAGTCATTGTGTGCCAAGTCAGAATAATTTTGTTATAATAACTTCTCTTTTGCACTAAGTTGATGATGAGTGGCAGGTTCTTCTTCGTCTGAGACCTCTTCCGAATCTGAATCCTCTTCAAAGTCAAGTACAGGTGAAAGCATGAAAGGAATTGCTTCTTTCGTAAAGGGTAATGAGTGGGTCAGAACAGAGCAAAAGTCTATTATAAATGTCTATGTTGCACTGAACCCTTGAAACTTTCTAGCGAAATTTCACCTGTAAAGCCGGAAATGTTTGTTTCGCGCCTCCGCCGCTTCTTCTGATAAAATCCCAAAAGGCAAAAATGCCTCATTCATAACAGTTGCGCTATGCATTGAAATCTTGTGTAGTATAGGTGTCATAGGATGCTAGGGATATAGGGTAACGTAAAGTTTTGCAGTGTCTAAGCAATAATCGGCAAATGTGTTTTGTGACCACTTGATATTATTTCAATAATAACTTTGATTCGGTAGACGAAATTAAGTTCAATTCCAGTTATTTGTGCAGCTAATTCAGGATTATAAAAAAATCTTCTGCTGGTGTTACCATCGTTGCTGTTACCAAATCCAGTTTTCAATACACACTATTACTCCTAATGCACTTCTAAATTTTTCTTGTATAGTTTTTTTCCTCTCTTTAACAATGGCTTTGTCCGCGTCAGAATTTATGTGACAGGTGTAATATCCTCTCAAATAGACGAATTCTGGCGTGCAAAATGAGCAAAAACAGAAAAAAGGGACATTTTCAAAAAATCATTAAAAAACGGCGCAAAAACGCGCAACGTTTTTTTCTTAGTCGTATAGTAGAGATTTCATATTTTATCGTGATGTATAACATTTTGGGGAACGCGCCGTCCATCACTTTCAAAAACCTTTTGATTTTTTTTCTCAAAAAGTGAACATCAAAACCGTTTTGTTGATTTTTAACGAATTTTTTTATAAAAAAGCAGGGGCTGAAAATAACAGTTATTTTGAAATTTTAAAATAAAAAAAGCACATAGAAGTAAATGTCGGAAAACGGATTCAACTAAACCATACTGATCCTTATGCGTTAGTCTATGACAAAATATGTTGCTTTTTAAAATCAACCAGACCAGAACCACATTTCGTAACATTTTTGGAATGCTACACATATGACGCTATATAGGTATGGTGGCCCAAGAAGCACTTAATGCCATTGCATTAGTGTCATATTTGAAACAATTTTGAATTTTTAGAAAATTGAATTTAAAAAAGTTATAATAAAAAAAATAAAATTTTATTATTTTTTTAATTCAATTTTCTACAATTCCAAAATTTTTTCAAATATGACATTAATGCAGCGTCATTAAGTGCTCCTTTGGTCATCATACCTATATAGCGTCATATGTGTAGCATTCCAAAAATGTGGTTCTGGTCTCTGCTAATTAAATACGAATTGCACTTCACACACATTTCACAAACAACGTTAATAAATCGTTCACCAAACTTATACAGCACTTCATCAAGTTTACTGTGCGCATAATCGCCCAACTGAACAGGTAATACTATGAATAGATTCATGACCAAATTTACTCGTCTAAGTAATATTCAATCAAATCGAACCTTACTGTGCGCACAAAAGAAGCCATCGCTGCTCTAGATGCGAATGACGCACAGTGGCACATGTAGTATAAGGGAGGTTAAATAAACCAATATTGAAGAAAACGATTATAAATACGTGGTTTTAATGTCTTAAAATCAAATTTTTCAGGAGAGCCACAAAACCGTTTTATATAAAAGGAATGGTTAGTTATTGAACTTTTAAACTTTTTTTTACCATTAATGTCAATAAGATCTTAAAATTTTCTTATAAAACTTTCAGACAAATATCATTTAAAAATTAGATCATAGAGCATACCAACATAGACAAAGTGGTACGAAGACTAAAAATGTGTGCAGATAAAGCAGCGTATGTCAACATAGATTGTACACAAGTAATTATTCTACTTCTAGTAAACTGAAAAATTATCAGAAAATAACTTTCGAATGTGTTCGGAAATAATAAGGTATGTGGTTGTGTGTTTTTCAAAATATGAAATAATTTGCTATTAAAGCACACATAAGTCAACATACTGCGTTAGTGCTAAACGCTTTTTGAATATACGTATATAGAAGTTACGTTGTTATGCCATTAAAAAATGGGTTCATGTTATTCAGAAATTTTTAAAACCAAGTAAAGGGCGTTTAAAACCAAGCAATATTGCATTATTAACTCAAAATCGTAAAAAATGAACATACGCGGTTGACCATGAAAACCACAAAAATATGCTACTCTTTTTACAATCAGATTTTTAGTTTAGAAGATATAGCCCTTCAAAGGGATATAGGTATCCCGAAAAGTAGGTAACGGATCGTCATTTTTTTATGGAATATGATGGAAAATAAAAAAAAACTATCAAATTCTATATTTGCCATATTTTTAAAATATGTTCTTTGATTACTCCTTTACCTAATGAAAAAAAATTCCAGCTGCCCGTCATTGTCCCATTGTCTTTTGCTTGAGGTAAAATTTTGAAAATTTTTTAAATTATTCTGGAATAATCTTAAATCAATAAAGGCTTAAGCCTTTAAAAAGAAACATAAAAATCGAAAAATTTAAAAAAATTATTTTATTTTACTTCTTTTAAAAAATGATTTTTCCACAAATTTTAACTTTGATAGCCAGCCTGTAAGTAGGCAACTAAAAGGCTTAGAACAGTTTTTAAACAATAATTTCATAGGTTGATCAATTGTCTATGTTAGAAATACTTGAACGTTTTTATAGTTTCAATGTAAATTCTTATTCATAGTAGTTTATATATATAATATAATGTGGTGCACAAGGGTATATATAGCTTTGTCATTCCGTTTGTAATTTCTACAATTTTCATTTCCGACCCCATAAAGTGAATATTTTCTGAAAGCTTATGAATAGGGGAGTCGATTAAGCCCTGACCGTCTGCCCGTCTGTCCGTGTGTTGGTTGAAATCAACTTTTAGAAGCAACTCTATGTTCCTCAGATCTGTATATGGTATCAATCTCTTGGAAATATCCAGGAATGAATCGCTATTGAAATTCAACACAATCGCCCCATAAATTTCTGAGATATGAGCAAAAAACCACGACCACCTCGTTTTTTTTCACAATTACAACAACAACATACATACATACATACATGTAAAAAACATACCAAACAAAAAAAATTACAAAAAAAAAATATTAAAAATAAGAAAAAAATAATAAAAAAAACTACAAAAAAAAATTTTAAAAAAATTTAAAAAAATAATAAAATATAAATAATATATTAAATAAAATAAAATTTTTTTGGCTCAGCTGGGATTCGATGCCACATTTATTCTAATGTGTACGTATGCACGTATTTTATATGGGATGAATGGTGATACAAACAATTGTTATTGCATGACTACACGTTGTGAAGGATATATAAGATTCGGCACGGCCGAATATAGCACTGTTACTTGTTTTTTATATGTTCAATAGTTTTTCTATGTTTGTCAGTTTGAATAAAATTATCAAGACGAAAATATATTAATATTTATAATAAATAAAATAATAACTATATTTATTTGCTTACAGTCTATGATATGCCTTAAATTGTTTTAATTTTTTAAAATTTATGATTTGTGTAACGAAAAAACTCATATGGCACCACTGTGCGACGCCTGTCTCAACAAATCGGTCTCGTGATTTGCATTTTTTTTCTTCCTGATGTTATTGCAAATCATTTGCAGGATAAATGGTTCCGAGAATATGGCGCAACATGCCATACACCACATGAAACCATCACTTCTGTTGAGCCATACCCAAAAAAAGGACCTGTAAAGGTTATTTAGGCTTATTGTTGATTATAATGTTATTGTTATATACTGTATATACTGTACTTAATTGTTATGAGAAATTATGTAGTTTGCTTATTCAATATTGTAATTATGAATAGTTAGTTTTTTATTTTTTTATTATTCATATTCAGTCTCAATAAAACATTTCATATTAAAACATCAATAATCAACTGGTTATGGGCCCAGGACACTCTTGCTAAGAATTTTTTTTTTTTTTTTTCAAGTTGCTTAGAAGGATTAAAGAAGAATTTTTTTTTTTTCAAGTTGCTTAGAAGGATTAAAGAAGAATTTTTTTAAGTTGCTTAGAAGGATTAAAGAAGAATTTTTTCAAGTTGCTTAGAAGGATTAAAGAAGATTTTTTTTTTCAAGTTGCTTAGAAGGATTAAAGAAGAATTTTTTCAAGTTGCTTAGAAGGATTAAAGAAGAATTTTTTTTCAAGTTGCTTAGAAGGATTAAAGAAGAATTTTTTCAAGTTGCTTAGAAGGATTAAAGAAGAAGGGTAAATATGGAGGATTTTAAAATTGAAAAATTACGCGGAGCAGTGAACTGGTGTTCGTGGAAGTTCCAGATGCGTATTATTTTGAAATCAATAGATCTTTATAAGATTGTTGATGGCTCATACAAAAGACCTATTCATGCGGGTGAAAATGGAGACGCAGGTAGTGCTATTTTTCAGAATAATCTTCAGGCATGGGAGAAAGCGGATATTAAGGCTCAAAGAGTTATTATAACTTCAACTGACAATGTTATTTTAAATTATTTGATGTGTTGCAAGGAAGCATTTGATATGTGGCAAAAATTGCATACAATACATGAAATGCAATCTGAAGTAAGTGTTCATTTGTTACAGCAAAAATTTTATGAATTCAAAAAGAATTCCGAAGATTCTATTGAAATGCATATAGCTAGTATAGAAGAACTTGCAGAACGTTTAAGAAATTTGGGCGAGCCATTAAGTGAAAATATGGTAATTACAAAAATCTTGATGACGTTACCATAAACATACAATCATTTTATTTCTGCTTGGGAATCGACAGAAGAAAACAAAAGAAACATTGTCAATTTAACAAATCGGCTTGTACTAGAACAATCAAGAATAAATCGAGATGTGAACATAGCTGAGGCCTTTACAACAAAAAGACAAACCTTTACAACAAACAAAGAAAACATTCGTGAAGGTTATAAGAAACCAGGTAAATGTTTTAAGTGTAATAAAGAGGGTCACTGGAAGAAAGACTGTCCATTATGGAAGAAAAATAAGAATTTCAAGATACCAAATTATAAATCCAATGCTTTTATATGTGAAAGGTCGAAACTTTTAAACGAAAATTGGATAGTTGATTCGGGAGCCTCAGAACATATGACCTTTAATAGAGAATGGTTTTCAAGTTATCATCAGTTTCAAGAGCCATCTAAAATCAAAATTGGAGATGGAACATCTTTAAACGCTGTTGGTGAAGGTAACATTGAAGTTTTAATTGAAAGTAATGATGGCTGGAAACAAAAATTTTTGAAAAATGTTCTCTTCGTACCAAATATGAGAGTTAACTTATTTTCTACAACAGCTGCCATGGATAAGGGGTATGTCCTGAAATCAGATAAAGACAAATGTGTTTTTATTCGAGATAACAAGGCTGAGGCTTTCGGCAAACGGAACGGAAATTTGTTTGAAATCGAAATGAAAGTCATTATAAAAGGTCAGAACAGTTTTAATGCAAATAAGTGTAAAGACACATCTAAACTGTGGCATCAAAGGTTTGTTCATCAAATATGAAGCACACAGAAGAGGTTTTAAATAACAGAAAAATTGAATACGAAAAAGACCAAACCATAATTTGTGAAGGATTTTGTTTCGGCAAACAACATAAAATGCCATATACTTCAGGTGAATACAATTCAAAAACTCGAGGTGAAATAATTCATGCAGATGTTTGCGGCCCTATGGAAGAGTTATCAATTGGTAAATCTAAATATTTTTTGCTGTTGAAAGATGATTTTTCAAGATTCAAATGGGTTTATTTTTTACAACAAAAAAGTGAAGCTTTTCAAAATGTAAAAAATTTTTTTAAAATGTTAAAAAATCAAAATATACAAATCAAAATATTTCGATCAGATAATGGAAAAGAGTTTGTAAACCAAAATATGGATCAGTTATTCAAAAATTATGGTATTCATCATCAGAAATCAGTAAGCTATACCCCAGAACAAAATGGAGCTGCAGAAAGGGAAATTCGTACAATTGTGGAACTAGCAAGATGTACATTACAGAGTAAACGTTTACAAAAATTTTTATGGGATGAAGCAATTCAGCATGTAGTTTATGTATTAAACAGAACTGGACCAAGCCCGATTAAAAATAAATCCCCGTTTGAAATATGGTTTAATGACATACCTAAAATAAGTTTCTTGAAGGTTTTTGGTACTCAAGTTTTTGCACATATTCCAAAACAAATAAGAAAAAAGTGGGATGCAAAAAGTAAGAAAGGTATTTTTGTTGGTTTCGATTTAAATGTCAAGGGATATCGCATATTTTTTGAAAGTAATAACAAAATTGAAATATACAGAGATGTAATTTTTGGAGATGAACTTGAAATACCTAATAGTTATAAAGATTGTGGGGACAATATCAGTATTTGTCACTTCAAGGGTTTTAATGATGGTGAGAATAATCAAGAAAATTATCGAAATTATTACAGAAACGAGATAGAGGAATCCGTTCAAGCTACTACTCAAGATTGCCAAAGCATTGAACACATAGAGGAAAGCAATGAAAACAGCTTAATTTTATCACGGAATGACAATCCCAGTTTACAATTATTTGATGCCGAAAATGAAAGTTCAAATGTAACAAGGGCAGAGAGAACTAGGTATAATTTAAGACCGAATCCAACAAAGAAAATAAACTTTGAAGATATGTTTCATTCTGTGATGCAAAATGAATTAGAAGACCCTACTACATATGAACAGGCTGTTAATTCGAAAAACGTTGAAATTTGGAAAAAAAGCAATGGACGAAGAATACGATGCATTGTTAGAAAATAAAACATGGGAACTTTGTAAATTGCCTAAAGGTAGAAAATTAGTAGATTGTCGTTGGGTTTATAAAACCAAGCTTAAATCTGACAGCACAGTTGAACGTTATAAAGCACGCTTGGTAGCAAAAGGTTTTACCCAGGAATATGGTCTTGATTACGAAGAAACATATAGCCCAGTAGTAAAATATGACTCTATACGTCTTTTATTAGCTGTTGCAGTATCAGAAGGAATGTCAATAAGGCAATTTGATATAAAGACGGCTTTTTTGTATGGCGATTTAGAGGAAGAAATTTACATGAAACAACCACCCGGATACATAAAAGAATCTAATAAAGTTTGTTTATTAAAGAAAAGTCTTTACGGATTAAAACAAGCGCCAAGATGTTTTAATAAAAAATTTTGTGAAGTCCTGGATAAATTCAATATGAAAACTAGCTACTCAGATAACTGTGTTTTTATTAAAAATGTTAAAGAATCTAAAATTATTTTGGCAATTTATGTGGATGATGGATTGTTGATATATAATGATGAAAAACTTGGTAACGATTTAGTAACCTATCTCAAAGGGAACTTTAAAATGAAGGAATGTCAATTAAACAAGTTTCTTGGATTCGAAATCAAAGTTTTCAACTCGGAAACAATATTTCTTCATCAACATCAATACATGGAAAAAGTTTTGAAAAGGTTTTCTATGCAAGATTGCAACTCGGTATGTACACCTTTAGAACCAGGCTGGGTAAATGTTACTAGCAATGAAGCAATAAAAGAAAAGTTTCCTTTTAAAGAATTGATTGGTTCATTAATATATTTGTCAATTATAACTCGCCCTGATATTTCATTTGCGGTTTGTGTGCTAAGTAGATATATGGAAAATCCTTGTCAAATACATATTAATGCAGCAAAAAGAGTTTTAAGATATATCAAAGGCACACTTAATCATGGTTTGCTTTATACAAAACAAAACAGATGCAGACTTAAAACTTTTTCAGACTCTGATTACGCAGGGGATATTCAAAATCGTAGGTCAACATCTGGTACTTTAACTCAGTTAGGGAAGTGCACAGTAGCATGGAGGTCTCAACAACAGCGTACTGTTGCACTGTCTACTACTGAAGCAGAATACATTGCTGCATGTGAAGCTGTTAAAGATATTGTTTGGATAAAACGTTTTTTGAAAGAAATTGCACATAACCTCGAAGAAAATTTTCTATATATAGATAATCAAAGCACGATTAAATTAATAAAGAATCCGGAATATCATAAAAGAACTAAACATATAGATGTAAAATATCATTTTATAAGAGAAAAATTCGACAAGCACGAATTTGAACTGAACTTTGTAAATTCTAAGGAACAGTTGGCAGATATTTTAACCAAATCGTTATCACGACCGTTTTTTAAAAAATTTGTAGAATACTTAAATATTGTGCCTCATAACTAATTTGTATTTATATATTGTAAACAGATTATAACATTAAGGGGAGGTGTTGATTATAATGTTATTGTTATATACTGTATATACTGTACTTAATTGTTATGAGAAATTATGTAGTTTGCTTATTCAATATTGTAATTATGAATAGTTAGTTTTTTATTTTTTTATTATTCATATTCAGTCTCAATAAAACATTTCATATTAAAACATCAATAATCAACTCTTATGGGCGATCAAATCAAAATGCATATCGTGCACTTCGTGATTTTTTCGGTCAATTTAATCGTCCAAATGTGCGTACAATCGGAAAAATCGTGTAAAAATTTGAGCAAACCGGGTCTGAAGGAGATGTGAAAACACCAGTGCGTGCTCGTACTGCATGCTGCTGTTCGCAATAGTGTGGCTGAAGAGCCGTCCACCTTAACTCACCACGGCCATTTGGCCGAAATTTTGTTCCATACATAATTGAACCATACCAATATTATCATAATAAAAAGAAATAACAACAATTTCTTAAATAATTTGTGTTTTATTCAAAATCAACATCGGACTCCGTGTATAGTTTTGCGTTAGTTTTATTAATAAAATTTTATTGTTTCTAACGAAACACACACATTTTTTTTTTAATATAATTTTTTCGGTTTTTGCTTCATTTAAAAGTGTGTTGAAAAATTGAAGCCCCTTCTAAAAAAAGCGTTTTCTACATTGCCGTTATAGTCACTCTCATAAGCCTTTCCGAATTTCGTAGCCGGCAGGGCTGTATATCTTCCGACATATTTTATCTATTCACTCAGATATTCTGGTGCGTTTTCATATTTTATTTATAATGATTAAAGTGTTTAACTTAAAAATTTGTTTTATGCTTAACCATTTCAGTGATTTAAGCATTACTCTTATACTGTTGCGTTTCAAATATGCATTGCTTTGTTTAACAACTTTTGTAATCGTTCTAATTGTGTATCATAACAGGATGTATATAAAAGTTTTAATCTGCATTTAAAATGAGGTATTGTATAAATTAATTGCAGTAATTAAAGTTACTAATCCGTTTTTAATTACAATTTTCTTGCATATAAATTGAATATGAAATAACCGGATTTTATCGACATATTGCAAAGTATTGTACGAGGAGAAACGAAAGCCTCAGCACATTTAATAAGAAGGCTACTAGTAATTCCATCAGGGCCATATTTATAGGAAAATGTGAGATTTTTTAAACTGCTGAAAACCGTTGATTCATCAAGAAATGGAATTGATATAGCTGGATTTGATAATTCCATTAGTGGATAAGATTCTAAATCGTAGAAAAGAAGTCAGCAAACAGATCACTTTTTAAGTCATCATCAGATTCAGAATTACGTTACTTCATAACAGTTGGAAATGCAATTGTCCTCCTTTTGTAATTAACAAATTCGTCGAAGCTCTTTGGATCAGTTTTAAAAGTTTGACGAATTTTATTTAAATCGGGCAAGTTTCTGCCGACAATTGCCGAAGTCATGCAAGGGGCGCTGGACGATCTGTCAGCTTGGGCTACTGATAAGGGTCTGGGAGTCAATCCGAAAAAGACAAAGTTGGTTCTTTTTACTAGAAGTTACAAGGTGGTAGGGTTGAGGCTACCGGTACTAGGAGGTGTAGAGCTTAGGCTATCTAATAGTGATAAGTATTTGGGAGTTTTTTTGGACAGCAAGCTGTCCTGGGGGAGGAACACTCAGGAAAGGCTGAAAAGGGGTATCAATGCCTACTATGCGTGCAGATCATCGATAGGTAAGAGTTGGGGACTTCGGCCGTCAGTAGTAGGATGGTGTGTTTGGTGGGAGGCATTGGGGCTGGCTAGTCGGAGGAACCTTCTGTCTAAGGCTCAGAGGTGTGTTTCGATCGGTATGACAGATGCCATGAGAAGTACTCCTGAGCTCTGGATGTTATTCTTCACTTTCTGCCTATTGAGCAGTATGTAAGGGGAATGGCAACCAGGAGCATTCTTAGACTGAGGGAGTTAGGATTGTTGGGAAATTTCAGGCAGGGTAATTCACGGATCTTGGGTGAAATTAGTGGTGGTGGTTTTTGCCTGGGCTTGCCCGACTTGACGGATTAAGTGGGTGCTAGGGTCGATTTTGGGAGTCTGCCGAGAGTGGTCATGCCAGTAAGAGGGGACTGGGTAGGCAAGGGCAGACTGTTTAGTGGCGTTGCTGTCTTTACTGGTGGCTCAAAGATGGGGGCACTGGTGCTGGGGTCTATATTGAGGATCTGGACATCAGAAAATCATACAGACTTCCTGACGACAGTAGTGTGTTTCAGGCGGAGGTTCTAAGGATCATGAGGACCGTAGAACTGGTTAGGGGTAACATCGATACGGGCTCGGAGATCACTATATATGTGGATAGCCAGGCGGATCTTACTGCCATGAGGGGCTATTATGTGAATTCGGGGCTGGTCGATAATTGTAGGAGAGCTCTACGAGAGATTTTAAGCGAATACAGGTTGAGACTATCCTGGGTGCCGGGTCACTCCAACATAAGCGGCAATGAGATGGCTGATGAGTTGGCGAGACTGGGCTCGGAAATAGTGGATCCTGAAAGGGTGGAGGCGGTTAGGACTCCTTTGGGTTTCTATTTTGGTAGAATCAGGGAATGGGTTCTGAGCTAGATTAATCGGGACTGGAGTAACCGAACGGAGTATCACGGACGCTGTGGCCGATACTCAGTAAATCTGATTCTGGACAGAGATATGGTCTGCGTGAGGACCATGAAAGGGATGATTACGGGCCCTGCATGTTACTCATAATTTTTCTTGTTTTTGTTATCTATATTCTATCTATATATATAAAAATGAATCCCTTGGTAACGGCATCACGCGTGAATGGCTGGACCGATTTCACTAATTCTTTTTTTGTTGTATTTGTTATTATTAGGAGAAGGTTCTTATGTAAGAAAATCTATATATATAAAAGTGAAACTCTGTCTGTCTGTGTGTGTGTTAGCTATAGACTCCGAAACTGTAAAACCGTTCTGACTCAAACTTTGGCAAGTTGTTGTACACATTTCAGGGAGTGTTTATGGGTGGTAAGAAGTGGGCGGTGGCACGCCCATAAAAAATTAGTTATAATTTTTAACTACTTGCACTTGACCGATTTTTCTGAACTGAGCTGTCATGACTACATAATTTCGTGATATATTTTCGTTATAATTTTGAGGTACTTGCAATGCACCGATTTTTCTAAAACTTTGCACACATATTGAGCTGTCATGACTACATAATTTCGTGATTAGAAAAGTGGGCGAGGCCACGCCCATAAAAAAATTTATAATTTTGAGGTATTTGCACTAGATCGATTTTTCTAAAACTTTCCACACACATATTGAACTGCTATGACTGTACAATTTCGTGATTAGAAAAGTGGGCAGTGTTACGCCCATAAAATAAAATTCATAATGAATTTTTATTCATTAAGGGGCATAGCAACGCGCGCCGGGCTTCGCTAGTACATAATATATATGTATGTAACTTTGAGTAATTTAAAAAATAATAAATTTTTAAATAATTTTTTTTTACACCTGTTAAAAAAATCAATTGGTGCGTGAACTTTTTTGAGCAAAATTACAAAAGATAATGATTTTCGTGGTAACTAGGACATGGTTGACCTAATAGTACTATGCCAAAAAATTGGTTATGCCCGTAATGTACACATCGATGGTTACATGTAGAAAGGCCCTAACTCAAGTAATTGTAACTTTACAGCAGAATTCAAAAAACTAATAGAAAGTGTATACATATCTAATAATGTAACTACATTTTAAAAATTACTTGTAAAACTGTTATTTTTGATATTATTGTACTTTATTTTTGTACCGAGGTGTAATTGTGTGATATGTATTGAAGCACACATTGGACCACCAAATAATGTGATATTCTGCCTTTCTCCGATAAGTCAAAATTTAATTTAAAAGTTTTCGATTGATTAAGATTAGTTCGGAAAGGGAGAGGCCAACGTCAAAATCCACGTTAGTTTTATAAAAGGTAACATGAACCCGCCAGAAAATGTGTAAATAAAAAATTAAAAAAATAAAAATAAATTAATTATTAATAAATTAAGGATATAAAATGAATGCCAATAGCTCATCTATCGCTCCTGAACGAAATCTTAATTATGCTCAAATTTTGACTTCTTCGTCTACTAGTTCTAACAATATTCAAGTTGCACACCTAAGCCTTTAAAAGCTAAATATAAAATATTTTTTGATCACGCTTGGCTGCGGAAACTACTGCTGAGGATGTTGAATATTACATTCGATCAAAACTTCAGTCAAATTGTGAAATCTCTGTGTATAAATATACGTACTTCCAACCGAGAACAATAACATCGTTTAAAATTGCGGTACCTGAAGATCTCTTTGAACATCTTGTTGATCCTAGCTTTTGGTCTGCAAGTACATTTGTGCGCGAATATGTTTACAAAGAAAACCGCCGGACTGCTGCACGTCTCTCAACGACTCCAAAAAAACTAAATTGTTCTACTGATATTTCAATAATATATCAAAACGTTCGTGGCTTAAATACAAAATTATCTGATCTGTTCAATAATAGCTTCGCTTTTACCTACAGCGTTATTGTGTTTACTGTTTCCCATTTGATGATGGTTATTTGATTCCGACAACGTCAAGGATAAATACGTATTATATAGAGTTCGTGAATTTGCCAATGGATCTTAATCTTTATCTGCTAAATGGTATTTGCAACGTTAATTTTAAACTATTAGATATAATTTTTGTAAACGGTAGTACTGATATAACTATTGATCGTTCGGATCCAATTTCTCAGCCGGGGAATTCTTCCTACCTACGAATGAAATTAAAATTTCTGTTCTATCAAGCTGTTCTACGTTAAAATCTGTTAATTTGAATGAAAAAAGTTTTTGCTTTAAAAAAACTACCTACCACATGTTTATTGAACTTTTAAACAACACAAACTGGCCAAATTTTCTTTGTTATACTAATTTTTAAGTAATCGTATTGATATCGATAACATAATTAAGAAGTTTTATGATAAAATATATTTTTATATAAATCAAACAACCTTTGTTCTAAAACAATCCCACCGTGGAACTCCAAGATTTCTCTACCGTTAAAAATAAAAATAACAAGCTTTATAAAATATACAAAAAGTCTGGATCTTCTATCGATTATGCCAAATATTCGATGATTCGTGCACAATATAATTCAATAAATCAGTCTTGCAACTTGAGTTATTTAAATAGGTAGGTAGGTAAGTAAGTAAGGCCGGAGTGAAGCAACCTTCACACCCTCACCCAGAGACCAATACGGTCCATTGTGACGCCTTAAAAATAATAAGAGAGATTAGAAATTAGAGTTAAAATACGAAAAGAAGAGAATGGAAGAAAGAAAGAAGACAGAAAAAGGTGAAGGAAGTGGACAACAAACTAATGCCAAAAAAGAGCCAAGACCCTACAATCGACCTATTCCCGGTCCCGTCACGAAGTCAGGTCATTCCCATTACGAATCCTATCAGATTCTTGAGTCCGCAGCTCGAGACATCCCCTAATTCGCCAAGAAATCTGCTACCTAGCCATCTCAACCTGCTAATCTGCAGTCTGGGACATTGGCACAGAATGTGCTCAACTCTCTCTAACTCCTCTGGATCCTCGCACAGCCTGCACAAATCCGAGAGGCTCCGTCTTATTCTTGCCGTCACCCTGCCAAATGGCCCGTCTAATAATTAATGACAACATTTTAAAGCAAAATTTTTTTATCGACACAGGTGCCGACGTGTCAGTAGTAGTGACTAGTAGTGTGAAGTTTACGAGAGCATGTGGTGCAAAAAAGTTGTATGCGGCAAACGGATCACTCATCAAAACAAATGGCGAAAAGCGTTTGACTGTTTCCTTGGGCCTGCGTCGCAACTTTACATGGACCTTTTGGGTAGCCGATGTTAACTGCCCAATAATAGGATCCGATTTTTTAAATTATTATGACCTTTTAGTTGATGTTAAACGAGGTAAGCTAGTCGATCGTACCACTCTTCTCGAAGTAGGTGGCCGTACAACACCCTCGGGTTGTGTTCGGGTTCTGGCCTACGACAGGCACGACAATTACGCTCAGCTGTTACACGAGTACAGGGACCTCGCTACAATGTGCGACAATAAACGACCCAATGACTTTTTAATCACGCATCATATTACAACGAAAGGTCCGCCAACATATGCTAGGGCACGTCGTCTTGCGGGCGATAAGCTCATGGCAGCGAAGAAAGAGTTTGAGCATTTGATGAAGTTGGGCATATCCAGACCTTCCAAAAGTAGTTGGGCCAGCCCACTACATTTAGTAAAAAAAGCCTAATGGGGATTAGCGTCCGTGTGGAGACTACCGCGCCCTTAACAATGTAACGGTTCCAGATAGGTATCCAATACCCTACCTGCGTGACGTCACGAGTATGCTGTTCGGAAAAAATATTTTTTCCTCAATAGATTTGCAACGAGCCTATCACCAGATCCCCGTTGAGCCCTGTGACATCCCTAAGACGGCCATAATAACGCCTTTCGGCCTTTTCGAATTTTGTTTCATGACATTTGGCCTTCGCAATGCCGCCAAAACCTTTCAGGAAGAGAGTTCACGATTTTCACCGACCATAAGCCCATAATTTTTGCTTTCAGACAAAAAAGTGAAAAAGCATCACCACGTCGAGCTCGGCAGCTGGACCTTTTCAGCCAATTTACGACTGACATTCGTCATTTGCCAGGAGCAGAAAACAACGTAGCTGATTTTCTTTCTCGGATTAACGCAATATCGAGCTTAGAAGTAAATTTTGATGAAATGACCGAACAACAAAGCAAAGACGACGAGCTACAAAAATTGCTCAACGACACAAATACATCGCTAACTCACGAAATTGCCAATCCCTAACTCCACTGGGGGACTTTATTGTCATGTTGAAGATAACAAAGTGACCCCGTACGTACCCAAAAGTTACCGCAAAAAAGTTATCGAAAAGCTGCACTCGCTCTCCCACCCAGGTATAAGAGCGACAAAACAATTAGTCTCCAGCAACTACGTGTGGCGGTCAATGTCAACAGATGTGGCTGCATTTGTTCGTGCCTGCATACCGTGTCAAAAGGCAAAAGTACAACGTCATACAAAAGCTGCGGTAGGCAATTACACCTCTATTAATGCTCGTTTTGAACATTTAAACGCAGACATTATCGGACCGTTGCCGTCATCGAATGGTTTTCGATATTGTCTGACCTGTATAGACCGGTTCACTAGGTGGCCCGCAGCGATCCCACTAGAGGACATAACGGCAGAGAGTATTGCAACAGCGCTGTTAAAAGGGTGGATCAACATGTTCGGAGTACCACTACGTATTACAACAGACTTAGGAAGACAATTCGAGTCATCCATTTTCAAAGAGTTAACAAAGCTGTTGGGCGTCAAGCATTTGCGAACAACGCCATACCATCCGCAAGCCAACGGCATCATCGAGCGCTGGCACCGCACACTGAAAGCGGCAATAAAGTGCACGGAAACGAATGATTGGACATCAGCACTACCAATGATTTTGTTAGGCATGCGATCAGCAGTAAAAAACGACATCGGTTTAAGTCCGGCGGAAATGGTTTTCGGTACCCCATTACGTGTTCCTGGAACATTTTTAGTCCGTCAAAAGGAAACGGAAATGAAACCGAATTTATGCAAACACTCCGTAAGGTAATTTCAAAGCTGCCAACAACAAACCCAACTCGCCATGGGTTAAGTAAGAGCTTCGTGCAACCAGCGTTATCTGAATGCAAATACGTATTTGTTAGGGTGGATCGGGTACGAACACCTTTGGAGCCCAGCTACGAGGGCCCGTTCGAAGTTGTAGATAGACGGGGTAAATATTTCGTAATTCGAATGCAACAGCGGGAAGCAAAGGTTTCTGTAGACCGGTTAAAGGCAGCTTATATTTTTAGCGAAGAGATTACAGCGTCAAACTCACCTCAAATTGAAGTCGATGATGAACCCACCAGTGCAGTCTCACCGCCTACAGACACCAACGCAGGGACCTACTGCACAGCACACACAGGACACTGCCGTACAAGCACCACACACAACCTCATCCGGACGACGAGTCAAAATTCCAGCAAGATATCGTTAATGACTTAACTTTGAGGAGGGTATTGTGGTGACTCAAAACAACTACCTTTTTTAACTACGCTGAGAAATGTCGTTTGTCATGATAGTAACGTTTTATAAACACACGCGTTTTTTCCTTTGCTTAACACACATCGTAAAAGTTTACTTTGAAACAATTTGTAAATTTTACTTAATAAATATTAAACATTGAATTTTTAAATAATAGAACGTCCTTTGTTTTAATAACCAAACCTCCACAATATAAAACTTCAAAGTTGTCGTCGCGAAATCTTTGGTCTGAAAACCATAGTTCAAACCATTTTCCGCAGATAAACTCGCATAGTGGATACAAGTCATTCTAATATTTTTTGTATTAAATATTAGCTAAAATCGCTAAAATGACTCTTGAGTTCCAACGAGCGTTACTTATTGCGGGTATAGGTTTAAAATTTATATACGGATTTATTTTTTTGTTTCTTAAAGGAATCTAAGTTCCCAGTTCAAACAAATACTGCATGTCGTAGCGCCATTTAATATTTTTAATATCAAACAATGTTTTAAGTTGTTGTAATTCGAAATCAATTCCCTTACAAAACTGTAACATATATCTGAGGATGTATCACAATATATCATTTTTTTATTGATCCAAACAAAAACATTAACGTTCTCTTATAGTTTTTATGTTCTATCGGAGTGTGCTATGCCAATTTGATATTTTAAAAAATTGTTAAAAAGTTATGTCCCTAATGTACATTTAATGAACACCAAGAATATGATACAGAAGAAAAATAAATAGATTTAACTCAAAAACATTCTCATTAGTTTATATATTAAGTACATATTAAATGCAGATCTAAATACTTCCTCAAAATTGTTTCCAGTTTTAACACATAGGTACATGAGTAGAAAATTTTTTGGTTAATATCTGTTACCATATCCTTGACCCTATACTTTTTTCAAAGTTATTTATTAGCGATTTTTTATTTCAGATGGCATCTTTATTTTTTTTTTTTTTTTTTGTTGCAATGTCGTTCTCTCAACATAACAAAAAAAACTCACAAACGTCGCTGCCGTCTCAGTTGCAGCTGCTAAAATTGTTGTCTCCCTTGACAAGAATAAGTGTGGGTGGGTATTGGCAGCGCCGGCAGTAGAAAAAATTTAAAACACATTAACAATTTTTTAAATTAATTTATTTTTGAGAAGGCGGGTGCGGCGATTTTTAAGAAATTAATACTCACTTCGAATATTTTCAGCGTAGTTGTCGTCACCGTTGCCTTTGTCACTGCTGAAGACTTCACTCAAAAAAAAAAAAAGACAAAAAATGTCTGTGAAATTACACAATTCTGTTTTGTCTGCACACTTGCATTTTAATTCCCATTTATTTTTACAAAACTATTTGTGCACTTGATTTTTTTATACTTATATCACGTATGTATAATAATCTTTTCACATTTAACAACTAATTTAAAATAGTTTGAAAAGTCAATTAAGTGTTTAAACATTATTTAGCGCACGACAAACTACATTTAACATTACCTTTTACCAATCCGTATAAAGCGAGCATAAAAAATCAACTAACTCAATTTCCAAGAAAATGAGTAGCAAAAAAATAATGCCACCTTTAGAAAATTTAACTTATTGGGCCTTTACACATCAGAACAATTGTGTTCGATAAATGTATAAAATATTATATACTAGCTTGTGCCCGCGACTTCGTCTGCGCAGTTTTTGGTATAAAAGGTAGACTTAGTATTAACAACAAAAATAAAAATATTTTATTATGTAAATAAAGAATTAATAAAAAAATTAAATATAAAATAATGACAATTATTATTAAGGCCTGTGTGAATTGGTAGACAATTTTTGACAGTTATCACTTAAACACAAAATGAGAATCATAGAAATTTGCGATGAAACATCGATCAATTCGATGAATGATTTTCAAAATAAATTCAAATTATTTGGAAGTCTATTATGATTATTTGAAAGAATATATTGACTTAATGCTGGGGCCGTTGCCTTAGTGCTCATTTCGTGAAATAAAAATTAAATGTTCGATAGATTAACATAGGCTTCCTTTTATAACAATAATCGGGCCAATTCGCGAAATAATGCGAAAAATATATATTTTTTGTACTTAGTCGGTTATTCAAACGTTTTGAATGTCTACAATTTACATATAATGGCGAAAAAAAGTTAATCATTCAACGTCACCTGTAGAAGTATTTTTTCTTTAATATTTGCATTAAGTTCTACAATACTAAAATAATAAATATGAATTTTTGTATGTTATATGTTTTAATATTTTTACTCAATCACGCAAAAAATTTAAATTAAATGTGCCATTATGCTCCCATCCAAAAAAAAGGGAATATTTATTTTTAAGTTAAAAGGTCTAATTTACATCATATACTTGTTATTTTTTTCTGAAAGATGCTTGGATGATCGCTTTGCATCTAAAAATAGTGTGTGTACATCATCTATATCTTCCTTTGTAATATGTGAACGACCATTAACCTTACACATTTGATGAGCTGGAGTTAAAAGCTGAACAGCATAACGCAAAGTAGAGGCACTACCAATTTCACTGAGTCTGGCAAAAGCAAAATCTTCTAACTGTAGTCCTTCAGTCTGTGCACGCAACTTTATAATTTGTTCCATTTCGCTAGAATGATAAGGTAGTGTTCTTATAATAAGTAGACGGTCTAACAAATCTAGCGGAATGCCATGTGGAGAAGCAATGTCAGTGGTACCACTATAATTAAAGGCAAAAAGTGTTAGGAAAAAATTATATTGTGGTAATGTTAATTGATATTACCGTATAACACAGCGCCCACGATTAGTGGCAAAAATAACAATAGGTGCAATTGGAGATTCTAAAGACTTGTGTAAATAAGTAAATGTTTCCAAATCAAGCATATGTATTTCATCTATAAAAAGAACTCCAGGTACTAATTCTGCAATACCTTGATCAATATATTTATTGACGACTTTGTTAATTTCCATCCGCAACTTGTCAGTTATTTCAGTTTTTTTCGGTTTCATAAGTTGGCCCATCATCGACAAGACGTCTTGACCTCCCTGAGGACGAGCATTAGCCACATCAAGGTCGTGTAAGGTAACGTCTTGAATAACCTCTTTCTTTTTGTGGACGTCGCCTTTAGGTAATGGTACATATTCCTCAGTTTCTAAATCGAATTCTGTAGCAAAAGTGTCACTTCGTCCTTGCCGTTTAACAGCTCCACTATTGGCTTCTATATAAATAACATCGCCCACTTCAACTTTTTCTTTTTGTAAAGCCTCAAAAATACTAGGATCAAGTTTCAATTGTTTTGTACCCTTGGCAGTTTTCAACCCAATAACAACATTGCTAATTGTTTTACCGTAACCCCCCATTGGATTTTCAGTTTCTACTGGTGTTAATTCGGTAACTTCGCCTTCATACACTTCTTTCGTTTCCCTTATTCGCAAACCAATTGAACGTCGAAAATTTTCCATCAGCACTTCTGTCTTCTTTATTTCACTGCTGAAAACTTCAGAACCGACCATCGGACAAAACGGCACTTTGTTACCCAATTCTTGAGCTATAGCCAAGGCAATAGCTGTTTTACCAGTTCCAGGAGGACCAGCTAACAGTAGAGCACGTCCTGCCATTTTTTTCGACTTGATAAGGTCGACTACAATGCCCGCTGCTTCTCGTGCTGCCTTCTGACCAACAAGACCGGAAGCCATTGGTAATGGCACACCATCTGAGTTCAGTCCCAAGCCCTTAACATGACTATGGGCAGCAATTCGCTGCGTACGAACAGTACTTTTAACTTCTTCAATTTTCATTTTATATTTCGCGCAGTTTTATTAATTTTTAAAATCTTAAAAAAATTTCGTTTTTTTCCAAGGCAACCACACTATTTCAAAAAACAACTTTGTTTTATAGTATTAAAGCTAGATGAATAAGGTACATAGTCGTGTTCAATGAGCAAATTGTGTTTTTTACTGTTTGCATCTTTATTCATCAGGTACTCTTGATTCGTCAGCTGATTATTTTTTTTCAACACTTATTTTAAATTGCAGCTGTCAAAATGCATAACTAAAAAACTATTTTCTCTCTTTTCTAATATATTTCAAATGTCTAACTTCATATATAAAAAATATAAACAAAAAAATTCTCTCCGAACTGCAATTACCTGGTGAATAAATATGCCTTGCTGTTTGCGCAAGGTATATTAACTTCACGTAGACGCACCGTGTATTTTGTTACTACAAAAAACTTCCTAAATGTCATAACAAACCCTTAAACTGTAATAAAAAAGTAGCAAAATGTTAGTAAATAAAAAATATTTATGATACAAACACATCTAGTTTAAAACAATGTATGTAAACCAACAAAAAAAAGGTAAACAAATTTTGACATATGGGAAGAGAAATGTATAAACAAAACAATGATTATTTGTGGACTTAAGTCTACCTGGAGTTAATATACTTTGTGCTTGCGGATGTCAACTGATTGTGTTCACGGCGAATTTATACAGATACATTTTTAAGCCCTACTGATTATGATCAAACTGTTATGTAAATTTTTGCAAATTTATTTGAATTGATTCAAATTTCATTAAATTCTTTTTTTGTTTGTGAAAAGAATTACATAATTCAAAATTTAGCTAATTCGTATGAATTGTAATCAAAACAGAAAGATTCATTTACAACTCTGCTACACGTGTTTGTATCATAGAAATTTTTTTTATACTAACATATTACTGCTTTTTTATTAGCTGTTTATGTTTTTGTTTTGACATTTAGGAAGTTTTTTGTAGCAACAAAATACACGATGCGCCCGTATATTTTTTTTGCTAAAAAAACTTCCTAAATGTCAAAATAAATACTTAAACAGCTGATAAAAAAGTAGCAAAATGTTAGTACTTAAAGTGTGCCCGGTGGACTAGTCAGTAGTGTGCTGGTCAACAGCTGCTACTTACGCTGGGTCTCCACGTAGCAATTTTCATTACTAAGCATAAGCAAAAACGTTAGCATTATAACGGCACTTAATTAATAAAGTATCTTATTTTCATTGGTGGAGAACACGGCATAAGTAATATATTTATAAAATTATATATATTTGTTTTAACTTTTATGGTTTTTATGAAATACCTCACTCTAAATTATTATTAGGTAAAATTATTTTAATTTTCCTTTGTTTCTGCAAAGAAAAACAAAAATTTTAAAGAAAATTTTAACGATTTTGACAGCTTATTGCGGCATTAATTGCTTAAGCAATCAGCAGAGCAATAAATAGCCACATTTGCGGTCTACATGTCGCAATCTCTATGGATGCAATCAAATTTGACAATTGCGGTAATAAATATTGCTACGTGGATACCGCGCGTTATGATACATACACGTCTAAAAAACAAGGTATCTAAACGAACAGAAAAAGGTAAACAAATTTTGACATTGAGGAAGAGAAATGTTTAAACAAAACAATGATCAGCTGTGGACCTAAGTCTACCTGCAGTTAATATGCCTTGGTCAAAATGACTGTTTTTTTTTGTAGAATGTTATTGTTGCCACCATGTTAATTGCTGTCATAATGCGAATCTAGTTGCTTTAAAACTATTTAATTCAGGGATGTTAATGTTAATCTATATATATAAAAGAGTAACGTGACTGACTGATTCATCATCGTACATAATCGTATATCAGCTAAACTAAACATGATACATATTAAATTGCAAAAGTATTAAAAAAAAATAAAAAAAAAAAATAAAGAAAAAACGAAAAAAAAATTTTTTTTTTGGCTCAGCACGTTTGTATGTATGTATGTTGTTGTTGTAATGTTGTTTTTGTGAAAAAAAAAAATCGAGGTGGTCGTGGGTTTTTGCTCATATCTTAGTTGTTTATGTACCGATGTTTCTGATTTTCAATACCGATCTACTCCCGAATATTTCTGATATTTTAATACCTCACCCGGGTCCAAGCGATGTCGGGGGGTTCCTCAGATCTGTATATGGTATCAATCTCTTGGAAATATCCAGGAATGAATCGCTATTGAAATTCAGCACAATCGCCCCATAACTTTCTGAGATATGAGCAAAAAACCACGACCACCTCGTTTTTTTTCACAATTACAACAACAACATACATATAGCACTGTTACTTGTTCACTGTGTGAAGGGTATAAAAACTACTGACGTCTATTTTTATAGTTTTTCAGATGGTGATTTTACAAATGGTGTTGATTTTTATATTACCATTAATATTAAGATTATTTCATTAATTCCGCGCTGTATAAACAAATTAAAATAAGTTATTCCAAGTGATATTGTTCTTTGGAAAAATATAGGCAATAAGTTTTTACGATATAGGTTTCTGTTAGGTTTCCCAAAATATTTAAAAATTTGCTGAGGGTAGTTTTGAATTCCGGACTTGCAATGGTGTGACTACCTCAATTTTAGCTTAGTCGACTTAGACAGATTTATATATATATATGCAAAATAATTCTTATTTTATTATTATATATAAAAAAATTTTTATTTATACAAGAACATCCAAGAATGCATTGATGCACGTAACCTTGAATATATTTTATTGCTTGTAATAATAAAAACTACTTACAAAAAATGCCTTTTTAGAATTAAATCAAGTGCGTATAGAGAAAATTTGTATTTAATTTGCAGTTATTTTCGTTCTTTAAAATCATTGTAGAAGTTTTTCATGAGTTACTCACCAAATATCATGAAATATATATTAAGTACATTTAAAAGAAAAAATAATAGCTGATTTTAATAACAGTTAATCCGCAATTGCAAAAAAAAATTATTAATCACAGCGTGATATCAAGAATTTTAAGCCGTTTTGGTTCTTCGAGTACTTTGGCTACATAATATAAAGGTTGACGTCCACCAAGATCCATTCATGTCGTCAACAACCTTACAATTATCATTAAATGTTACTCCCAGAACAATCCAAAGCTATAAAAGGTGGCCTAAAGCTTACAAAAGTGTAAAAAAGCCCTTATACCACAAAAAAATAGACTAGCCAGGATTGAAAAGTCAACGTCTTAATCGACGTTATACAAAAGGTATAGTGAAACATGGTGTCGGTAGCTATGTATGTGTTTAAGTTTTGTCGTCAATTGACAAACTAATTAATGTTAATGCCATTCAATAACAATTGAATTTAACTAATTAACGATATATTAGTATTATTATTTGTGCCATAGTTTTGTCCGGTATTGTACATACTATATACAAATACTCAAAAAAAACTAAATTTTGCATATCATATGGAACTTCTTGAAACGTTTGTTACGTACATAAGTATGTATAATACCTACCTTAGGTTACATTTACACAAAATTTTGGTTCAACGGTTCAAAAATGTGGAAAAAATGTCTATTAAAAGCTTACTGCTGTATTCATTAAAAATATTTTAGGTTTATTAAAAGCTTATTTAACAGATGTTGCATAGAAATTTGTCAAATAAGCATTCAATAAACCTAAAATATTTTTTATGAATACGGCAGTTAGATTATAGGATTATGTTATAGAATTATATGTATTCTCTTTTTGTATTCACTGCAAACATACATACATACATATATACATACATACATACATACGTACATACATACATACATACATACATACATACATACATACATACATACATACATGCATACATATGTATTTGATTTTTACTTGATTATACACACTGTGTAAAGGGTATACACTTACTTGTTTAAATTTAAAATAGGTTAAAAAAACATCTTAATATAAAATCAGTTTTCAAAACTTTTTGTATTTTAAAACTAAAGAATGTAGGTATAAATATTTCTTTAATTCTTTTTAATTAATAGTTTGTGTACGTATAATATATAAGATATATATATATATGTATGTACATATATACAAATAAGTACTTTCTACTTATGTATATTAAATTGTAATTTTAAAGATCGGGTAAAATTGGAGGACAAGTACAGACGAGATGCTTGTCGCCATATGCGTCGTCAATGCGCCCAACTGTGGGCCAAATTTTTGATTCGGGTTTAATAAATAACTGAGAAGATAAAAAAAATAAAATGTTTTAAGAATTATAGATTAGAAATAGATTCTTATTAAATTTTACTTACTGTAGGAAATGCTGCTAATTCACGGCTGTATGGTCTATTCCAGTTTTCCGATATGACTTGTGATTGAGTGTGAGGCGCCATTTTTAATGGGTTTATATTTTTGTCCATCCGGCCAGCTTCAATATCAGCAATTTCTCCACGTATTGAAATCATTGCCTCGCAAAAACGATCCAACTCTTCTTTGTCTTCAGATTCGGTAGGTTCGATCATTAGGGTACCAGCAACGGGCCAAGACATTGTAGGAGCATGAAATCCGTAGTCCATCAATCGCTTTGCCACATCTACGGCTTCGATATTTGCGGTTTTTTTTAGGTCTCGTATATCTAAAATAAATTCATGAGCAACAAGACCATTTTTTGGATCTTTATAAAGTGTTTTGTAGTGTTGTTCCAGGCTTTTCGACATATAGTTGGCATTCAGGATAGCAACCTGTGTTGCCCTCTTTAGTCCTCTGCTACCCATAAGCTTAATGTATGACCATGAGATAGGTAAAATGGCAGAACTGCCAAAAGGTGCAGCAGATACAACACCAAAACTATTGCCATCACTTTCTAGAGGGCTTATAACTGGATGACCGGGCAAATAGGGAGCCAGATGGGACTTTACACCAATTGGACCCATACCAGGACCACCACCACCATGAGGAATACAAA
The DNA here is from genome assembly GCA_941918925.1 of Phyto melanocephala. NCBI lineage: Eukaryota > Metazoa > Arthropoda > Insecta > Diptera > Rhinophoridae > Phyto > Phyto melanocephala. The sequence goes on from OW799233.1 coordinate 183,868,028, forward strand.
AAGTTTTATGCAGATTCAAATGAGACACGTCACTCCCATAATCACCAGGACGACACAAACCTACTTGAGCATTCATATTTGCACCATCTAGATACACTTGGCCACCATGTCTATGAATTAAATCACAAATGTCAGCTACAGTTTCTTCAAATACACCCATAGTTGAGGGATACGTTATCATTAAGCACGATAAATTATGACCATGTTCTGATGTCTTATCACGCAAGTGGGCCATATCAATGCTTCCATCGGGAAGTATGCGAATCGGTTCAACTTTCATTCCAGCCATTTGCGCAGATGCAGGATTGGTTCCATGGGCAGAAATTGGGATTAGACATATGTTGCGGTGACCTTCATTGCGATGTTCATGATAACTACGTATAGCTCTCAGACCAGCATACTCCCCCTGAGCGCCAGAATTTGGTTGAAAAGAAATTTTGTCATATCCTGTAATTTCACACAAGTCCCGTTCTAACTCTTCAAACATGCGGTGGTAGCCTTTAGCTTGTTCTATCGGTACGAATGGATGAATATCTGTGAAGTGGCGAAACGAACATGGCATCATTTCAGTTGTAGAATTCAATTTCATCGTGCACGATCCTAATGGAATCATTGAGTGGACTAAGGAGACATCTTTATTTTCTAGCTTTTTCATGTAACGCACCATACGTGATTCACTGTGGTATGAACTGAATATTGGGTGGGTCAAAAAGGGTGACGTTCTATAGAACTTTGACCTTTCGATTGAATTGTTTAGAATGTCGTTTTGGCCTAAGACTTCATCCAGACTTTTGCAATTAAAGATCCAGAGAATATCATCGATATCTTTAGGCCCAACGGTTTCATCTAGAGCCACACCAATTGTACCATCCGTAAAGTAGCGAAAATTTATTTCTTTTGTTTCAGCACGAGATCGTATGTCTTCCGATGACAGACCTTCACGCAGCTGTATATGCAAAGTGTCAAAGAAATGTTTATTGTTAATCTCATGTCCAGCCTCACATAGTCCAGCCTGCAAAGTTAATGCAAAATGATGAATTCGGTTTGCGATCGCTTTAAGACCTTCGGGACCATGATAAATTGCATACATTGCAGACATATTAGCTAGCAGAGCTTGAGCAGTACAAATATTACTGGTGGCTTTATCTCTTCGAATGTGTTGTTCACGGGTTTGTAATGCGAGCCGATAAGCATCATTGCCGTCCATATCACGAGTGACACCTATCATACGACCTGGCATCAGACGAACTAAACTTTGCTTACAGGCAAAGAAACCAGCATGTGGTCCACCATAACCCAAAGGAACTCCCAGACGTTGCGAAGTACCTACTGCCATATCTGCACCAAATTCTGCAGGTGGCCGCAGAAGCGTTAGTGCCAATAAATCAGTAGCAACAACTACTAAAGTCTGCAAATATGCAATGAAATTGCAATTACATATTAAATTTCAATATTTTTTACATTGTAGCGATTTAAAAACTTTTTATTGCAAAAAAAAAAACTTTGAATTATAAGATCTACATTTAAAAAAAAAATAAATAAAAATTGATACAGATTTCGAATTAAATTATTAAGTAAGGGATTTGAGTAGGAGGACCCTTATATCCCTTAATGACAATTCAACTTTAAAATGTTGAAACGATTTTTTTTATCGCATTTTAACTTATTCATAGACAGGTCGATTTCTTGGAACACATAATGCGCTCACATTATACAACCGACTTTATTAATATACATATAATTAAATATATGTACCATTTGAAAGGAATCTTATTACAGTTGTCCACAATCTAGATCCTATTAATATCAGTTTAGTATTTAAGCCAACCCCTTGTATTATATGTGACAAAACAAGAAATTAAATTAAGTAATAAAAAACAAAAAGTAGTAATTATATTAGTTAATAATTTATAAGTATCCATATGATAATCATGACAATTCCTTTTAAGCAATTATACATATTAATGCCTGGTTTCACTATCCTACACAATCGTACGATTTATTCTTGTATTGTTCTGTCCCACTAAGGAAATCACAAAATAATCTGTTGCCGGTGCCGTTCAAAAACACACATTGTAAATATGTTTTGGTAAATTGCATGCATTTGTTTGCATAAATTCATAAAAAACAAGTAACAGTGCTATATTCGGCCGTGCCGAATCTTATATACCCTTCACAACGTGTAGTCATGCAATAACAATTGTTTGTATCACCATTCATCTCATATCAAATACGTACATACAGTGTATCACTTAAGTGAGTATGCAGCGATATAAATAATTGGAATGATTAAAAAAATGGTTTAGAAATTTAAATAAAAACATAAAAATTTATTTTTTCATTTATTTTTTATGGGAACTTAAGAAAAATAATAAAAAGTAAAAATATTTCTAATTCACTACTGATTAATAACAATATAATAAACAAAATGTTTGGAATTCAGGTCACAAAAGTAAGTATGCAGTTCACAAAAATCTGCACTATGATTTAATTTCTCAAGTCAGACTTATATTTAGTATTTTGTTGGATAGCCCTTGGCCTTTTTGACTGATTTCAATCTTGATGGCATAGATGCGATAAGATTTTGGGTAACGGAAGGTGGAATTTTATTCCACTCCTCAATTAGTGCAGCTTTTAGTCCCACAGGTGTTCTATTGGGTTAAGGTCAGGTGACTGGGGCGGAGTTTTTAATTGTTTTGGTCTGTTGTACAAAAGCCATTCCCTTACAATATGGGCTGTATGTTTAGGATCATTGTCCTGTTGGAATACAAATGATCCTGTTAGTCCCAATTTAGCTGCACTTTGATGTAAATTATTTTTTAAAATGTTCAAATAAACCACCTTATCCATTATTTCTTCGATAATCACCAGATTCCAACACCTGATGCTGCAATACAGCCCCATACCATAACAGATCCACCACCATGTTTTACTGTGGTAGCTATATTTTTTGGATTTTTATACCCTTCACCTGTGGTGCACAAGGGTATATATAGCTTTGTCATTCCGTTTGTAATTTCTACAATTTTCATTTTCGACCCCATAAAAGCTTATGAATAGAGGAGTCGATTAAGCCCTGACCGTCTGTCCGTCTGCCCGTGTGTTGGTTGAAATCAACTTATAGAAGCAACGATATGTTTCTCAGATCTGTGTATGGTATCAATCTCTTGGAAATATCCAGGAATGAATCGCTATTGAAATTCAGCACAATCGCCCCATAACTTTCTGAGATATGAGAAAAAAACCACGACTACCTCGTTTTTTTCACAATTACAACAACAACATACATACATACTGGTTAGAGTAAACGTGGCATCGAATCCCAGCTGAGCCAAAATTTTTTTTTTTTATTTTATATATTATTTATATTTTATTATTTTTTTTATATTTTATTTTAATTTTTTTTTTAAATTTTTTTTTTGGAATTTATTTTAATATTTTTTTTTTTAGTATATTTTTTTTTGTAAACTAAATTTATATTTTTACAATGGTATGTCTTTTATATGTATTTTTTTACATGTATGTACATATTTTATATGACATGAATGGTGATACAAACAATTGTTATTGCATGACTACACGTTGTGAAGGGTATATAAGATTCGGCACGGCCGAATATAGCACTGTTACTTGTTATTTACATATTTTTTATTTAGATTTTTTAGTTTTAGATTTACCGCTATTCCAAGAATACTGAAATATGCGTGTTGCACTTGTTTTTTGTAGATATGTACTCAGTTGAAAGAATTTCTTTTTTGTTCTATTTACATTGAATAAAATGCCGGTGATTACTAAGTTTGTAAAACTTTCAATTAAACAAAAAAGTGATATTCGTAATAAGCTTGAAAGGGGCATATCTGTAAAAGTGATTTACGATGAATATACATAAGTGCACAAATCAACAATATCCAGAATTAAAAAAAAAGGAAGCTGCATATAAAAAAAAATCGTTGCAAATGCTGAATTCGGACCAGGCAAGTGTGTTACAATAAGAGCTTGTGAATATCCACAAATGGAAACGGATTTATTTAAGTGGTTTATGAAGCCATATTAAACCATTAAAGAGAATTTGCGCCCTAAAAAAATGAGACTCGCTTATCGCAACTACTTCGGTTTTCGCAACGGCCAAAATTTCTATTAGTTGCGTTAAGCGAGGTTGCACTGTAATTTTTGAAATTAAGGCTAAGGTAGTAGTAAGTAGCAAAAAAAGGTTCTCTTTCATGTGATTATTTAAATATTTTTTCTAATGTTGTAAAATAACTATTTATTCCCAAAAAAAATCTGGTTAATTTTCAAAAAAATTTTGCTTTTATATTTTTTTTCTCTATTATATTATTTACACTAAGTTGGTTACAACCTATTTCTAAAGTGTTTTATGTGCATATTGACAAAAAAAATACTTACGCCATTTTTACGAGCCAATGTAGCGATATCTTCAAAATCCTTGACATCACCATACGTATCAGGATACTGAAGAAGAATGCCTGAATATTCTCTGTTTATGAGGTTTGCTTCGTTTATAGACCCAATTTCAATTTCTAATTCCAAAGCATCGGCTCTTGTTTTCACCACGGCCAATGTTTGGGGGTGTATTCTATTTGACAGGAATAGTTTTTTGCGCTTATTTTGCCTGCAATATATGAGTTTATAGACACTTTAAAATATATCAAAAATCAATTAACTTACCGGGTACATAAACACATGGCTTCAGCGGCTGCAGTGCCCTCGTCTAAAAGCGAAGCATTTGCAACATCGAGACCGGTCATTTCAGACACGAGGGTTTGGTAATTTATTAATGACTCTAGACGCCCTTGCGCTATTTCAGGTTGATAAGGTGTGTACTGAGTTGTCCACCCCGGATTTTCAAAAATATTTCGCAATATTGTATGCGGGACATGGCAATTATGATAGCCCATTCCAATATAAGAACGCCAAATCTTATTCATTTTCGCAATATTTCGGATTCGAACAATCAACTCATGTTCATCTGATTTTTTTTTTAAATTATTATGGAAAAAACATAATTTGCCATTGCAGTGTTATTTTGTATAACAACAATGCAATGGTGACATCAAAGTTTACACTTCTTTATAAGTATATATATACATACATACATATATAGATAGAAGAAGATGTGCTGCAACTACCTAAAGAGCATATTCCAGTAACTGCCGATCTAACAATACCTAACAGGAAGACCGATTTCTCGAAATCGACTCCTTATACTTCCGCAATTATTTTTCCTATTTATCTTATTCAAAGTTTTGCATGTAGTCAAATGAACAAAACTACCCTGTCAATATCTGATCAATTACATATGTCTATGACCGCGGTAGTGAACAGCAGACAATAAGGCTAATTATAGAAGCAAAAGGTAACTGAGAGGAAAAGAACGTCTGCCAAAATAAACGTTGAAAAAAGTAAACTGTTTTGGGCTCCCGCAAAATACTTTTGATAATTTCTGTGGATAATAACGATTGGAAATAGCCCGGTGAAGCGGTAACGATCGATCCACGTAATGGCCCTTAATTTCAAACGTTGCTAAATTATGGGAACGTAACCTTCCAGAAGTGGAAGCATTAGTTTTTCTTATCTTGCCGACTTTCGAATGACAAACCTGAGGCTGAGTAATGTATATGTAATGCTTTCGAAGCTTCAATAGAAACAGCAGCGATTGTTTATTTTAACAATTCCTTTTCATCATCAGGATCGTTACTATCTTAAACAGCCTCTAACTCTAAAAATACGTATTTATACTAACTTTAGCACAATATCTGCAATATGTACGTAATCTTTGCCTAATGGCAATAGGAATAGGCTTTGCTCTGCCAATGTGTGCATAATCCACAAAAGTTCGCGTTACAAACGTGGTATACTGGTTAAAGTGAACGTGGCATCGAATCCCAGCTAAGCCAAACAAATTTTTTTTTTATTTTTTATATTTTTTTTTAATTTGTATACCCTTCACACAGTGAAAAAGCGTATATATAGGTTTGTCATTCCGTGTGAAATTTCTACAATTTTCATTTCCGACCCCATAAAGTATATATTTTCTGAAAGCTTATGAATAGGGGAGTCGATTAAGCTCTGTCAGCCTGTCCGTGTGTATGTTGAAATCAACTTTTTGAAGCCCCCCGACATCACTTGGACCCGGGTGAGGTACTAAAATATCAGAAATATTCGGGAGTAGATCGATATTGAAAATCAGAAACATCGGTACATAAACAACTGAGATATGAGCAAAAACCCATGACCACCTCGAATTTTTTTTCACAAAAACAACATTACAACAACAACATACATACATACAAACGTGTATACTGGTTAGAGAAAACGTGGCATCGAATCCCAGCTGAGATAAAAAAAATTTTTTTTTTTTATTTTTTATTTAATATATTATTTATATTATTTATATTTTTATTATTATTTTTTTAATTTTTTTTTTATTTTTTGTTTGTTTTATATTTATTATATATATTTTAATTATTTTTGTTTAAATTTTTTTTTTTAATTTTTTTTTTAAATTTTTTCTTTTATTTTTTTTTTGGTTTTTTTAACATACATACGTGAATTTATAATTTTACAATGGGATGTTTTTATATATGTATGTTTTTATATGTAGGTACGTATTTCATATGGGATGAATGGTGATACAAACTACTGTTATTGCATATCTACACGTTGTGAAGGGTATATAAGATTCGGCAAGGCCGAATATAGCGCTCTTACTTGTTTTTTTTTTTTTTAAATACATACATAAACTCAACTTATAATTTTACCTTGGGATGTATTTATATATGTATGTTTTTTATATGTATGTACGTATTTCATATAATAATGATACAAACAATTAATATTGCATCATTACACGTTGTGAAGGGTATATAAGATTCGGAACGGCCGAATATAGCACTCTTACTTGTTTTTCCAATACATTGAAGTGATTTTCTTACAAAGTAAAATTCCTAATAGGTTGTGAACTTAGAAAATTATTTTAAATTTTTTCCACATTAACAATTATTTGTATTTATATATAAAATTATTCAGGTGGGCAGTGTCACGCCCATAAAAAAAAGTTATCATTGAACTCCACCGATTTTTTTTATATATTACGCATTCCAATGGTTCACACCGATTTGCCGTTCAACTTCAAGCAACTACAGAGCGAGAACACCAAAAAATTGTTAATTTTTACAGCAAATGGAAAAATCAAAAATATTGTAAAAATATTATTTTTAATATATTCAATTAAAATTCAGAATGCATTTTTATTCATTAAAGGGCGTAGCAACGCGCGCCGGGCTTTGCTAGTTTTCAATATTATTAAGAAGCAGAAATAGGATTTATTTATTTTTGTAGCAAACAATGTGCAAGCATAAATATGTACATACATGTGTATGACACAAGTAGGAAAGGCCTAATTCGTATATTTTATGAAATTAAGTTTTTTAGCGATTTTAATACATTTTACGCAACTACATCTCGACACAAAAGTTTAATGCAATAGTATTAGAAACAACAGTTTTACAAGCAGTTTTACAAAAGAAGTTACATTATGATAAAGAGTTTCTATAACGTTTTTGCGTTCTCCTGTAAAGTTACAATTAATTGACTTAGGGCTTTTCTACTTCTGACCGACGATATGTACTTATGTTTGATCAGAAGTTATTTCTCTGGACTTGAAAAATATCACATGTTTTGTTTTTTTTAGATTTGCGATAACATAATGCTATATTGGTCTGACATTGGACCCCATATATGTACAAAATATGTGTGTAGATTCATCTACTAGTTATCATATCGACTTTGTAAAAAAATTTAATTTAACTTGATAAGAAAATAACTAGGGGGTCTTGATAACGCAAGCCCTTTATTTGTGTTTTTTTGTACTTTATACTTACTCAATGGCTTGTCTAAGTTCAAATCACGATTTAATTTAATTGCGTTTGGTACGGCCCGTTCTGTAAGGTCTGACAGGGACTATAATTAAACACAATTGGCATGTATTTTCTGTGACAAAAAAGGAAATTTCACCAGCACTACTTACTTTATATCCTAAGGAGTCCAGCATCGAAACAACATCAGTCTTTCGTGGGCCAATATGACGGCTTGGAAAATCTGATTTTGTTGGGAAAAGTACATCTCCAACAGATGTTGTAGCTAAATGACGCGAGATATTATTAAGGCCACAACTTGTAGTTACAAACTTTGGTTTTGTGGAAATATATACAACCATTTCCCTCGAAATATTTTTCGTTATTCGATACATTTTTTATATATTTCTTTTGATGTATGTACGTATACTCGTAAAAATCACAATAAAATAAAAATATATAGTTAAAATAATATTGTACGACTTGATCCAACGAAATTCTAAAGCATACTAAATTCGTTTGTACCAAAAGATCGATCTATTATTAATTATCACTATGATTGACTTCCTTATCATTGTCTGCCTTGTAGTATACGCATTCACACATACGTATTAATGCGTATTGTATTGTATGTATAAGTATGTGTTACGACTTAATGATAATGAGAGGAAAATATTTAAAATCCTATTTCTAGTATATTTCCTAAAAATTATACTTTAAAGCAGAGTAGGTAAAAATTAGGCTATAAATCTATTAATTTGCATTGTTCATCGTTATAAAATCTGTTTTTAGAAACGTAAAAAATACCTGCGTTACATACTTTTGTATGTTGTGAGTGCAAATAAATCTACCTGCTTTTGTTTATACGCGTACATACATTCACACATACGTATGTATGTACATAATTGTTTGCCCAATTTACAATCTTGTGCATTTGTCAGCGAAGTGTTAAAATATTTACATGCTGATATTTTGCAAATTCACTGATGCAGGTGAAGATTATGAAGAGGGCTATTATAAATAATACGGTCCATATACTAGTGATATAAAAGATATACTTTTTGAGGATTCGTTAATGCAAATTTTATTTTTATATATTTTTATACCCTTCACACAGTGAAAAAGGGTATATATAGGTTTGTCATTCCGTGTGAAATTTCTACAATTTTTATTTCCGACCCCATAAAGTATATATTTTCTGAAAGCTTATGAATAGGGGAGTCGATTAAGCTCTGTCAGTCTGTCCGTCTGTCCGTGTGTATGTTGAAATCAACTTTTTGAAGCCCCCTGAAATCGCTTGGACCCGGGTGAGGTATTAAAATATCAGAAATATTCGGGAGTAGATCGATATTGAAAATCAGAAACATCGGTACATAAACAACTGAGATATGAGCAAAAACCCACGACCACCTCGATTTTTTTTACAAAAACAACATACATACATACAAACTTGTATATTGGTTAAAGTAAACGTGGGATCGAATCCCAGCTGAGCCAAAAAAAATTTTTTTTTTAATTTTTTTTTTATTTTTTATATAATATATTATTTATATTTTTATTATTTTTTTTTTAGTTTTTTTTTTAATTTTTTTTTTATTTTTTTTTTACATTTATTATTAATATTTTAATTATTTTTTTTTAATTTTTTTTTAAATATTTTTTTAAAATTTTTTTTTTTATTTTTTTTTAACATACATACGTTAAATTTTTAATTTACAATGGGATGTTTTTATATATGTATGTACGTATTTCATATGAGATGAATGGTGATACAAACTACTGTTATTGCATGACTACACGTTGTGAAGGGTATATAAGATTCGGCATGGCCGAATATAGCACTCTAACTTGTTTTTATTTAAAAAACAAACAAAAAATTTTATTAAAATGATTCCTTGATCAACAATTTTAGCGGCTGTTTTTAAATATTTTTATTTTCTTTTCATAAAAACTTAAACAGGCAAAGAAAAACCATGGTTTTTAAATGACGGTTATCAAAAAAAATAAAAACATAATATTTATTATTATTTGGTTTAAAAACCATTAAGGTAAAACAACAATATGATTACACAACAATCAAGCTTTGTTTTTCTTATAAAAAATAAATAAAATAACTCTTTCTTCTCTCATTTATTTCAAATGTCAGACTTCACATATAAAAAAGTAAACAAAAAAATTCTCTTTGAACTGCGATTACCTGATGAATAGATATTTCATGTTCTTGTTGAATAATTTTATTAGTTTAAAAGTTTGACATGCAAAAAAATACTAAACTAAATAAAATTATAAAGTGTAAAAAAAGGTAAAGCTAGGTACAACGAATATAATTAAAAAATTTAAATACTAAAATTTTTCATTTGTAAAATTTAGTTTTTCTCAGAAATATGTTTGGATCTAAAAATCGTAAGGGAGCTTTTTTAAGCTATTCTATATATTTAATAAAATATATATTTCTCCAAATAATTTTTGCCCTTTACTTTGACGGACAATGACGGATTTGTTGAAGGGAACAAACAGATTTTCAATACCGATCTGCCCCGAATATTTCTGATATTTTGATACCACACAAAAAACAAAAACTGATTTCAACATACACTCGGACAGACGGACAACAACTCAACGACTTATTAGTAGGCTTTTAGAAATATATGTATGTATCCTTGATGGGGTCTGAACTGAATATTGTAGATATTTCACACGGATGACAAAACCTATATATGAATGGTCACAGGTAGAAAGGAATTACCTCGTATTTTTAACGAAATTGTGTTTTTAATTAATTAATGATTTAAATAATTAATAATAATAATAATATAACAATAATTAATGATTTATATACATTCACAAATAAAAGTTTTACAAGCAATTTTACAAAAGAAATTACATTATGATAATGCAGTTTCCATCACGTTCTTACCTTTTCTCCCGTAAAGTTACAATTGTTTGTCGTGTGGAGGGTATACAACAGGGTTGCAAAATGAGAACATCAAAATTGTACCAAGAAGCTCATAAAATTGTACTTTTTCGACCCCAATTGTACCAAAAAATTTTATTTAAAAAATTTTTATTTATTTTAAATAAAAGCCAGAAAAAAACATAAACATAACATAAAGTTGTATATAAAAATTCATTGTTTTAATATTTGTAATATTAAAATTAACATTTGTACTTAAAAATTCATTTATACTTTAAAAGTATATCTTAAAAAAAAAGAAACTGCACTAAGATATATGTACATATTTAAACATAAAATAAATTACATAAAAAGTCTAAAAGTTGTTTGAAAATAAACAGGTGAATGCAAACAATTAATCACAAAGAAATGATAGCAAAAATGAGTTGCCATCGTAAATCAATCAAGACGATAAACTAGGGAAATTCTATAAAAAACATAAACTGAAAAAGTTAGTAAATTGTACTAAGTGGGTAATTGGTGTACCATTGTACTTTTGAGGCTTAAATTGTACCACAAATAGTACAATTGTACCAACTTCTGCAACCCTGGTATACAAGTATGGTAATACTGCCTTTTTTGTTTACGAAAATTTGTGCAATGAGAGATTAAAATTTTGCAAAAACAATATTAAATAGGATCAAGGCATATTTATTCATCAGGTAACTGCAGTTCGGAAAGAATTTGTTTTTATTTATATGTATATGAAGTTTAACATATGAAATTAATTAGAAAAGAGAGAAAATTGTTTTTTATTTATGCATTTTGACAGTTGAAATTTAAAATAAGTGATGAAAAAAATAATCAGCTGACGAATCAAGAGTACCTGATAACTAAATGTGCCTTGAAATAGGATATACAAATTTATGAAATAACATTTTATAAGCAAAATAATTATGTATGTGTTTTATCTTTTTAGGTTTGATTTTTTGTCATTTTCTATTTTACCTTCTTGCTCTAGTTAAAATCCTAACCGGGATATTATGTTCGGTTTTATTAAAGCGCTTACCACATTTTGTGATATTAAATTTTGTCTAACTTACGGTTAAAGCTCATGCTAAATTATAATCGTACATGGTAAAAAGGGATGTAAAAATATTAAAGTTTGTGATAATTAAAAAAAAACTGCATTTTTCATTTTAATACGAAAAGTTTATCAATGCTTTCGCTTATTTAATGCATTGGTCCTTAGTCTGTCTATGGTCATCTGTGCCAACAGTGTAAATATTCTTCTACCACTATCCCCCAGATCCACGCTTATATATACATATGTCTGTACATAATCAAATAAATAACAGCTTTTACTCATCCATTGATTTTGAACATACTTACATACATACATATTTACTTTTCAAAAAAAATTACATCCTCTTAGTAGTTTTTAAAGTTAAAGTTTTTTTTTATTTATTAAGTTTTAATTTTGATTTTAAATATTTATCCAATAAATACAATTTTCACTATATATATATGTAATTTGTTAATAATAAGTTAGTAAATAATAATTCATACTTATACAATTTATATATTTACTGCCTTATTCATAAAACTGATCGAAAGCTTAAAAAGTGGTCTATAAACAAATTTTCTATGGAAATTTGATTTATAAATGTTTTATAAACTTTTGATAATTTCCATAAATAAGGCCGATAGTATACAATATTAATGTATTAAAGTATTTAATTGAACATTTTTCAAATACATACGTTAAATTAAAAATTGTTGTAATTTTTAAAGAAATACATAATTTTTAATTTCTTAAATAAATAGCAGAGGAATTGTAATTCAAGTTTTAATGCGTTAACAGTTTAACAAGAAATTAACTATTTTTTTAATATTTTTTTATTAAGTATATACAATATATTTTTATGTAAGTATTGAATTTCCATAAATTTTTTACTAAGTATTTCTAAATAGACTCCCAAAAATTAGAACTCTGTTAAGATTAAATTGCCAATAAATAAGAACGTGTGATTTTCTTTTATAAAACGTTTAGAAATCAAGATACATTTTAGAGTTTTTTCTATTTTTTTCTATATTTGGGAAAACTTTTAGGATTTGTTCACATTAGGCAAATATTTGATGAAATATATGTTACCAATAAAATATATTCTTCCGTATAAATAATCATTTTATTAAAAATTATCTTAATTTAAAAAATTTCAATATCAATCCATTTTTAAATGTCTTGACTACCTACATATGTATGTATGTTTGCTGTAAGATAAATTAAATAACATTAAATAAATCTTTACGAAAATTGTGCTTGCGTTTATTTGGGCAAATATTTATCAAACATAATATTATGAATAATTCAAATGATTTAAATTTTAAAAATTATTTAAAATTCCATTTTTTGTCGAATATACAGGGCCGAACAAAATTATTTACACAGTGGACAACTTTGTGTTTAATCTTCCAGTTTTTTTTTTTTTTTTAATTAAAAGGCACAAATTGAATATGAATATGAAAATTATTTATAAGCAAAATTTTCAAAAAAAAAAAGGGAAAATTATTTTTGTCAACATTTAAAATATATAAACAAAAATTCAAATATACATACATACATACATACATACATACATACATACATACATACATACATACATACATACATACATACATATACAAAAATAAAAATATTTTTGTCAACATTTTACAATTTTTTAAAAAGGCGGGAAAAATATTTTTGTCCACATTTTAAATATACAAACAAAATTTTAAATACAATAATAATATAATACAGTATTCTTTTTATCTACATTTTAAATTTTATATAAACAAAAATACAAATACATATAATGTAATATATTATATAATATTACAAAAAACTGACTAAAAGACATATTCTACGAGTAGATCCTATTAACTACTAGCATGAATTTTTGTTTGTATATTTCAAACGCTGACAAAAATAAATTTCCCGACTTTATTGAAAAATTTTGTTTATAAATAATTTGTATAATTTGTATATTGTTCTTAATTGTTTATACTTTCCCTGAAGGCCAATGACTTCAAATAGCCCCACAAGAAAGTCTAATGGTTGTTAGTTCTAATAAGACGGGGGGCTACGTGCAACATAGTAAATGCAACAATTGAGTTATTGCGAGAAAGAAGATAACAGAAAGTTATAAAAATAAAAGGATATTCTACAAAATATTTAACTTTTTGTAATTGAATTTTATATGCCAACATATCATACTTTGTGAATACTTTTGTCCACCTGAATACGTACCTAAAACTGAATAATTAATTATTTTTCTTACGTGTTGTATACTTAACATAAATATTTATTTTTATATATGAAAAAGTATCATATAAATAAATGAATTTGTGAAAAAAATGTTTGTCATTTTTCATTAACAAAATATCGAAGATTATGTACAATGTTGTCCACTGTACTAATAATCTTGTCCGGCTCTGTATGTCATAATGCCAAATGAAAACTCGTTCGATTTGTTTTTCTATCATATAGTCGAAGATCGAACATTGCTTAAATATAATATTTTACGTAATTTGTAAATAAAAATCCTTTTGTGTTAATACAGAGAATTTGTTTGGAAGTACAAAGCTTTATTTTTCGCAAACTTTTTATTTTTGATTAAATAACTAGCTATTAGAAGCAATCGAGAAGAAATGTTATTCTGATTTCTGAGAGTCTACTGTAGCACTTCTTACTCTGGTTTTAATGTAATACTGGTTTCAATTATTAAAATAAAAATAAATAAAGAATCGTTCAATCAGTCCTTTAGATTATAACTATTTATTATATTTTTTAATTAATTATTATATTTTCGTTTATCCCTTTCCTCTAATACATATATATTTAACTAACTGGTGGCAAGCTGTTTTAAAAAAGCTGGATCAATAAATTTATATGTAAAAAAATTGCTTGCATTAGAAAACGTATTTGGTGAAATTTGACACTACATAATTTTGTATCCATTGCCTACAGGTGGATAATAATACATGCATACATAAAAATAACATACATACATAAATACATAAGTATTCAGTATATGGAAATAAATAATAGCCCAATTCATAACCTTGAAACATAACATAGAAAAGTATAGTTTTACTTTACACTTACAAAGTACTTAAGGCCATGACTGACTATCCTACAAAGTCGTGCGATTATGTCAAATAAAAATCTGATAGTTTTCTGTCCTACATGAAAAAATCGCAACAAAATGTGTTATTGGATGCCACACTGTCATACTTGCTTACAAAAAGCAAATCTGATCGCACAGAAACTATTATTTTATGAAAATTTTCAAAAGATTATCAAATCGGACACACTTCTCAAAAAATCTATCACACATGTGCACTTTGTGTCCACACTATCACACTTTCTGAACACACATACAATTTTTGACATATCGAACGACTAAATCTGATAGTCAGTCATGGCCTTTACATATATACAAATAGAGCACATGTGCAATTGCACAAGGTGAAATTTGAAATTGTTTAGCCATTGGCGTCATCTTAAGTTGTGCCTTTTTAATTAATTTACTTTATCATTCAAAGAAACACAATTTAAAATAGGTAATTTTAGAAAACCATCATCAAAGCATATGCTTTGATAAATCGTTATAATACTGCAATAGCGAATAAAATAAAAGTAGAAAAGTATTTTTGAAATGATTGTGGACTCTTTTTATACCCACCACCACTAAAAAATTTATTTTGTCATTCCATTTCTAACACATCCAAATATTTTATAAAGTATATATTTTCTGATTCCTGGTATCATTAAAGAACGATCTAGCTATGTTTATCAGTCTGTTGTAAGCACCATGGAACTCGAACAGAAAAACTATTGCTATAAAATTGATAGAATAGTTAGGTATAATAGATCAAAAATGTTTGTTATTAAAAATGGGCTAAATCCGAATATTAGGAGGGGAGATATAGATTGCCATAAAAATGTCTTACTGACATCGAACAAAATTCGATAGAATGAATCTAAACGCAGTGACGTAGAGCGGTGAAATTTAACGGGTATTATTCTTGAATATGGGTCAAATATTATTTTTCAACCACTTCAACATACCCGATTAATCTATATCTTTGCACACACTTACTTAAGTAGTTAAAAATGTATTGTATTGTATAAATGTATTTATTATCAGTTATGAAATTACATAAGGTCACGCCCACATAAAGTTAATATATTCTTTTTCGCATTTTTTGATCACCAAGATGAGATGATTTAACGCATTTAGAGTATTTTCTTTAGGCCTTCGTTAAAGATACGGTCTATGTCGATGGCCTACAATCGATTCAAGACCTTAAATATGGAATTTATAAAGTAATCGCGGACATACAGCCACACATGTTTTTAATGTCATGCTAGTCAAATATTCAGAACAACATCATCGCGATATTAGTTGAAAGTATGCCAAGTCGTGTTAAAATTGTATTTTAAATGAAGAGGCTCAGATAAATGTATTGAAAAATTCGAATTAAATAATTTTTTTTGAAACGTGCAAAAAAAGACGTAAACATTTAAACATTTAAAAAAATCTCTTTAATCTTAAGTTTGACTTTAATTTTTATGATTTCATTTAATTTTCTTTTAAATAATAATCTTTAAAATAGTTTAAATACAAAACAAATTAATTTTGTTTTATCAAAACAGTTTGAAATATTATTTTGCATAACAATGAAAATTTCGAGTGATTACAATTCCACTCAGAATACAAAACAGACACAATAATGAGCAAGTTAATCCGCAAGCTTTTACGAAGAGTTTTTTTTTAAGTGTCTCAAATTTTGTTTATTTTCGTACTTTGTACATACTTAACACTAAAAGATGCACTCCTTGAAATAATTTGTATTTTACTAATTAGATCCTACAGAATTAATTAAGTTAGAATGACAACGGACATAACAGTATTTTTCCAGTTAAAAACCATTAATTACAGCAACTAGAGCTGAGCACAGTAACATGATTTATGGCAAAAGTAGTACGTAAGTATGTATATATTTATGCATGCATACATGTAAGTATATCAATATTAATTGAATTCAATATTATCCTCGATAAATCAGTGTCAAGTAGCAATTTGCACGTAATTATCGTAAACGAACAATAACAAAAACAAAGGAAGTTATAACATAACAACAACTTTCTAATATCACCGTACTTTAAAAAGTTGAAGCTTACGATACAAAATCCACTTCAGTTATCTATGAAAGTTTGAATATTGACTTTAAAGATTTATTTATATATGACGCCAAAGAAAAATCAGCATTTATCATCGATGTCATCATTGTCAGCTTTTAAAGCGATAAATCATGACGTTCGCTACTGGAAACGTGGTGGTAAAAGTCATCATGATTTGTTATGACAAATGGTGACAAATATGTATTGTACGTATTTAATGTATTTAATGTTCTTCTTCAACTTTTCAGTAGAGTGTTAGTCTACCAGGCTAGGGGTGGCAGAGTCAATTCCTGCTAGAGACTCTGATCTTCGTTACTTCGCTCGGTTAATAAAATTAGAATATAATTTGTAATTGTATTGTGAAAATATGAAAAAGAGTTTTAATAGTTGAACAATCGATTTAAGCTTTAGTTGTTATTAGTCTGAATGTGCGGTTGATGTGAATGATAATTAAAATTACCTGTCGTAGCATCTGTAAGAATCAACTTGTGGGTTGAATCTGTATGCAAAACTTTAATTGGTGATTTGTTTGATTGCTGTGGGGAAATTAGTGGGGATTGGCTGTTAGTCGAAACAGAGTGTTGTTGTTTTTCCAATTGTTTTTCAGTAAGAACACGGTCATAGAATGTGGATGTTACAGTTGTATGTCGTATTTCTAATTTGGCTGGTGTGTAGACGGGTGTGTTTGTAGTTTGGCGAAATGGCGAAATAGGCCTGTCAAAATTATGACCTTTTAATGGGTCGGAAATAGTCACTTCTGCAGTAAGAGTGCGTTGTAATGTTGTATTGACGTCATTTGAGGTATTTGTGTTATCATGATACGTTAGGTTGTCTTTAGAGCTGAATGTAGGATGTCGTAAGCTTTCTTCGTGTTCAACATCATTTGGAATCAGTTGACTATCTACTTTATGAAATTTAGTTAAACTACTATGACTAGTATGGCTTAATGTGCTATGACTAAAATTAATATAATTTGGCAATAGGTTATCACGTCTTACCCTACTTTCATGCTCTTCGCGATCTTCATCTCGTCGGCGCCTAGGAGAAAGCTCACGCCGGAGGTCCCTGTTGGAACGGTACTGCAATGGGCTAGATGATCTTAAAGGGCTCGATGATCGTATCGACTCTGCTGATCCCATTGAACGCGAAAAGGCCGGGCTATGATCTGAGATTCGTATAGACGGACCAATTTCACGTGATGTTGAGCGGCTCAAATTACGTGAAGGGAGATCTTCGAGAGACGATTTTTTGTGAGCAAAATATGTGGAATCTGAGAACAGCGCATCAATATATTGTTGGCATTTTTCTTTTCTATAAGGCTTTTCCTCGCAAAGACTGTCGATAGATTTGATAGTATTTTGAATTGATGTAAGTTGATCATTTATATTTTCACCAGTACGCAGTGGAATCCCAGTATGGGTTCCTTTTCGTCGAAGTGGGGAAGTTTCCTAAAATTGTTGATTGCATTTTAGATTATTATTATCCAATCAGAGTAACATAGTTTACCCTCATTAAACGAATCCCCATGATTCCACGGCCCTCAAGAGCTGAAACATGCTGCTGGGATCCTTTAGTACTGCTGTGAGAATCTGCAATTGGCTTCTTAAGAATATGAGAATTAATTTAAGAATTATCTTAAAGAATATGAGATATGAAATTTCTAACCTTGGAAGATAGATTTATCTTTGAACTTAAAGCTTGAGATCGTTCCTCTTCTTCTCGAAATCTAACAGTTTGTTTTGGAACTGTTTCGCATAATTTCGTTGAGGATTTTAATTCATCAAAGGACAAGGATGGTGAAACAACATCTTTAAGTTTCTGATTGAATTGTTGAAAGTTTTTTTGCATTTTGAAATCGAAGCACTGCTCCTTTTCTAGCGCCTCTAAACGTGCCTCCAGTTCTTCTGCAGTTGGAAGTTCACGCTCTGTAGGACTTGCTGTCATTGTTTCAAGAATATGTGTGTTTGTTTTAGACTTATTTTGTTGGATTTTATTTGGAGGAGATTTGGAACGCGACTTGCGTGAATGTGGCGAAGGAGTATGTCGATTTTCTTCTAATATACGCATACGGTGTTCCAATTCTCCAGTTGTAGGTATATCACTTTCGTCTGGACTTGGGTCCAGAAGCATTTCTAGAGGATGTATGGGTTGCTTTTTATTTTTTTGTTGTTTTGACTTTGACTTTTTTGAATCAATAGTACGATAAGAGTATTGCAAATTTTCAGTTGTCGTTACTCTATCTTTCAATTGATTCGGAGTAGTTTGCTTAGTTAAAGCTTGCGGTGCAATCAGTTCTTCACTATTTTTCTCCATCGAAGAATTAATATCCTCCAAATCTTTTCCATCGCACAACTCTAGAAACTTGTTCAAGTCTTTCTCATGAGACAGTGAGTATTGCAATTTAATTTTACGCTCTATCTCTACTAAGCGCTGTTCCACATCAATCTTTTCTACATCTTCCAAAAACTTTATTTGTCGCTCTAATGACCGAAACCTTGCCTCTAGTTCCTTAGTTGATGGCAAATAAACAGTTCGTTTTTTAAGATGGTATTTTATGGGATCGTTTCCCCAATCAAATTCATCTTCCTTTTTCAGTTGGACTACTGTATTGGGCTTATTCTTGTGCTCTGATTCATTTTTCGAATATTCTTCTATTTCTCTTGCTAAATCGGACATTGCTTTTGTTGTCTCGACCTGATTTATGCATTTTTCGTATGACTCAGCTTTGTCTTTTCTTCCATCCTGACCTCTGTCGCTGAGCTGCTTTTCAAGAGCTTGAAAAAGATCTTCCAATTCTTCAGTATTTGCCCGAGTAAGTCTACGGACCTTAACTGCTTTAGGCTCATTGTCCAGTAATAAAACTAACGTTTTTTTATTAACTTCTACTGGTACAAATTGTGTGGACGAAGCAACATTAAAGTCATCTATTAACTTGTTTTTCTCAATTTCCGTTTTAATTTCAGATTTTATGACTTTTTTTGTTATCTCTTCTTCTGTCTTTAACTCGGTGACACAATCTGATTTGCTCACTGGCTGAGAGTCTTTTTCTTTCTTCTCAACTATTTCGTTATTTTGAACTTTGGGTTGAGAGTCTTTTGTAAAATTATTATTTTGCTCGGAACTATTTTTCGTTGCTTCCTCTGTAGTATTTGTGTTATTGACGTTATCTTCAAAAATATTTGTGTGTATTTCTTTATTCTCTGAACTATCTTTGTTTTCAACAGTATTTATTTCTGCTAGTTTACTGTCTTGTGATTTTATATCTTCTTTAAGTTCTTTAGATTTATCTGAATCTACTGGTTCATTGCTCTCTTTTGGCTGATCTGTTATTATTTCTTTTTCATTACACTCTTCTACTCGAAAGTCAGTTACCTCTTGTTCGATGTGTTCTATGATGCTCTTTTCCTGATTGTCTGCAACCGGTTCAGCATGGGGTATATTTTCCTTTATAAGTCGACAAATTTTTTGTGTATCAATTTGTGTTGGTTTATCTAAACTCTCAGTTTCAGGTTTTTCTTCTGCCTGAGTAGAATTTTGTTCAATTAATTTCTCTTTTTGTACCAAGGTAAATCTGGGCTCCCATTCTTCTTTATTGCTGTTCTTACTAACAATAGGAGTATTTTGAAGGGTTTCGTTTGTTAGCGATGTTTTAATTTGTTGCTCTAAGTACTGTAAACGCCTGTCCAGGTTATCTGTTTGAGAGACATCAAAATTTTTCTTATTGCAAATGTTGTCTTTATTAAGGGTCATTTGAATGTTTATGCTTATATTTATTGGACTTTGATGTTCAATATCTGCAACTTCACCATTAGATGAATATCGTACTAATTCTTTTCCCGTTATATCGACAGTATTCGTAGCCAATTCAAATTGTGGAATTTCCTTGTCGTTATCATTGGTATTTTTGACCTTAGCTTTTGCATACTCTATATCCATTGAACAAGTTCTATTTTCCTTTAAATGTTTCTCTAATTCTTGGACACGATACTCTAGGCTATCATTTGGTGGTGCACTTGTAATTGTTGTAGTATTTTTAAAACGACTTTTCGATGTTACCTCGGAATCACTTGAACGACGTTGCCTGCATAACGTTTTGCTTAGTTGTTCCTCCAAGAACTGCAAACGATTCTCAAGGTCGGCTCTTGAGGGTATATCGGAAAAACGACGAACCATTTTTCGATTAACAGAAGCTGTAGGTTCGTATTTTTCCGACTTGCGATAAGCGGAAGTCGCATGTGATTCCAAGGTTTCATCGTTGAAGCTTTGACTAGATAGAAGAGAGCTTTGTGCAGTTGGCCGCCGAACCGAAGAAATTTGAGTTGGCTTCAAAAAATTACCTGCCATCGGCTTTATTTTCTTTTTAAGCTCCTCAATAACAGCCATTTTTTGTTGAACACTGCTATCGATATTAGCGCTTGCAGAATGTTTTTTTATTTTAGCTTGTAATTCCTCAATGATCTTTAATTTTACTTGATCCACATTATTGGCTAAAGTAAACTTTGTTTGTTCCTCCTCCTCTGGTACTTTATTTTCTGCATTGAGACATACTGAAGGATTTTCATTCGCATAATCCTTATCAGACATTTCAACCTCTTTCTCATTAGTCTTAAAATTTGCTGGTGCTTTAACTAATAAATTAATATTTTCCTTATTCCCATCAAAGTTTGCTTTTGTATTATTTTCGCTAGATGAGTGCTGTAATTTTCCAGCAGGAGGACATACCGTTGGTGTGGTATCGGAAGATTTTTTTCTTTCAGTCAATTGATCGTTTTTCTCTTGTAGCATTTTGAATCGTTCTTCTAAGTTTTCCGTAGATGGAAGAGATTGTTTAATAATTGAGCTTTTTGTTTCATTTTTATTCTGTAGCTTTTCAAACCGTTCTTCTAAATTTTCTATTGACGGTGGTGAATGCTTACTGGGAGAATGATGAGATGTATCTTTTCTATTTATTGCTTGGTAAGACTTATCGGATAATTTTTCCTTAAGGATTGGTTTTGTCTCAAAATTTCGCGAGCTCATGCGTCGTTTTAAAACTTCATATCTTTTCTCTAGGTCTTCAGTGGAAGGAGGTTCAGAAAGTCGTCGTTTTGCGTTGTTTTCAGATAACATATTAATTTTGGACACATCCGATTTAGTATCTGATGATGTACAATTATTCACCGTATCAGTGATTAAATTTTCTACTTTGCTGGTATGAGCTTTTGAAATTATTCCAACTGATTCATTTTTTTGTTTTTCAGTTTCTTTTGATAATATTGCGGAGTTACTCTGTTTTTCGCATTGAATACTTTTGAGTGTTTCATTCTTAATAGAGTTCATTTTATTTTCTAAAGCACTAAATCGCTTTTCTAATTCTTCCGTAGATGGAGGTGATATTCGATTTGATTTGCTTTTAATATCTTCATGTTTCTTACTGTTTGACTCTTCGAGTACTTCGGTACTAGGTATTTGAACATTTTCCTTTGAGCCTTTTTTGTTTTTTTCCGAAATGTTTTTATTTGTCTCAATGTCCGCAGTCGATTCTTTTGGAGATACTACTACTGTTGGTGTGTTAGTACAATCTTTGTTAGCATCATTATTTACATCCACATCTATATCATCATCCGGTGGTTCTTTTTTAGTTTGCACATGACTTGTCTTTGATGTTGTTCTTTTGGAATCATGATCAGTATAATTTTGTAAGTCGTTGGCACTACTTTCATCACCTTCTTCAATTTCAATAGATGTTGAAGAATTTTTTTCAGCATCTAAATGTTCATTTATAATATCTTCATCAGAAGGTTTTCCATTGCCTTCACTGTGATCATCCCTTTCATTATTTTTTTTTTCATTTCTTTCGTTTACATTTTTCTTCTCACTACGTGAAGTTCGTAAATTATTATCACCATCAGACGTTTTCGTATGTGTTGCATTTTCTCCATTTTCCGAGTCACATGGCGACTTTAGAACTTTCGTTCGATCTCTAACTAATTGCTGCTGAATATTCTCAAATCGAACTTCTAAATCGGCAGTTGATGGTATTTTCCTATCTAGGGAAATTTCATTTACAATCTCCATGTTAATTGCGTTTGTCTTTGAACTGAAGATGTGCTGAAAATCTGTAAAGGAATCATTTTCCGTCGATAACCGCTTGTATTTTGAACAAATCTCCATGCTGAGACGTTTTTCAAGTGCTTGATATCTCTTTTCAATATCCATTGTTGATGATCTAGTTAATGTAAGGCGTCTGGGATCTCTACGTTTTTCGGAACTTGTTTTTAATTTTTTCAAGCAATGTTCATTTGCAGAATCAATATGTTCCTTATTTATAGATATTGGGACCGAATTATCAGCCGATGGAAATGTTGTTGATATTTGAGTTTTAGCTTCTTCAATACATGCCGTGGATGACTTCTCTGAGTAGTCTACAAGAAGGTTCATACATGTTATATTTTTAGAGCTGCTTAAGTCTTTACCATTAGTATAGAGATTTGATTTCTCCTCTGATTTGACAAATTCATCCTCATTAAGTGAATATAATAACTCAAGCTTCGTAGGGCGCTCTGAGCTGTTAACTCTTTCAAAATATTCATTTGTAACGCCTTCGCTATCAATATCGAATGTTTTAATGTCATCTTCATTGTGATCGTTTTTTCCCAATAAATCTATTGAATCTATAAAAGGGATTTTTACTTTAGTACGTTCGTTGTTCGATTCTATAAATGATGATGATTGTGTTGTAGAGGGTGAATTTGTTTTCACTTGACTAGTTTTTGCTGTTATTTCACAGTTTATATTTGGCATAATAAAATCACAAACAGTAGATGAGAAACTTGGAGTTTTCCAATTTAAACTTCTGCTTTGATTTGTTTGGTCTCCATCAGCTGCACTATATTCTTTCTCGTTTATCACTTCATTGTCAATTATTTTACGACTATCTCGATCAGAGTTTTCATCAGCACTATTGTTCGGAGAATCTGTAGTCATTAACATAAATGGAATCTCACTGTTAGAAGGAGCCCATGACTTCGGTCTTGTCTGCTGTGACTTTCCTTTAAGATTTGTCGATTGTTGTCGTTGCTTAAGTACAATCTTTTTTTGTTTATATAAAGTTTTACTTGATTTTCGATTTATCTCAGTAGCATTTGCTACCGGTTGTAATTCTTCATCACAAAGACTCGTGTCTGTACTAGAGGCGTCTTTTTTCTCAGCTTCATTGTCATCACTCTCCTCGCTATAGGAAGATGAATCGCTTTTTCCTAGTCTAGTTGAGCGGATTTTTTTCGATTTAAGTTCATCTATGCTTCCAGAAGAAATAATTTCAGCGCGATCAGCTTTTATTTCCTTCCAACTTAAACTATCTCGCCTTTCTCTATTATCTTTGGCATCTCGCCAATATAATGTTTCTCCCCTTCTAAGTTGCTTGCCCAACGGTTTGTCATGAAGAACTGCAGGTAAGGAAGGTTTTCTTGCCGGTGGTATGGCACCTGTGGGAGGTCCACTACGTCGTCCCTTATTTGTAATTATAGCTGTACGTCCAGAAAGTAATTGATTAACTGGCAACGGTGCAGATGTTATATTCGATGTTGTGCTTTGTCTAGATGCAGTCGAGCAAGCTGTCGTTAATATAATATGTGCTTGTTTCTGTCTCTCTCGAAGTCGATCGTATTGTTTCTTTAAAAGCGAAATATCTAGAGCAATCCGATCCTTATTTTCTATAGCTTGTTTTGCAACATTATTGTTTGTTTGCCCTTGCGACCCTCTACGGCCCCATTGAATTCCCCAAACAGTAGCAACAGCCAAACGGGAATCCTCATCTATTTCAGGCTCATCATCGTCATAGTATAATCTAAAAATAATAAAAAAAAATATATAAATATCTATCTGTGTAACTGGTAACCTTATATTTTTACTGTAGTCCTTGTTGATGTTGGATAGGAGCAGTATTATAAAGATGTTTGTCACGTAACTTTTGTATATCAATAATTGGTCCTAATTGAACAACTTTCTCAATCAAACCGTTCGAATCAATCAAATGTCCATTTAAAAGTTCGCTGGAAAAAGAGCCCATTTTACCATAGAAATCATCTGCACTGCGAGCACTTAGCACTCTCCTGAAAAATATATCGAAGGCATATACTTATGTATATTTTGTATTTTTGTATATATGTACATATGCATTTACATATGTGAAGTTAAATATTTTATTATGCATTTGAATGCACTTACTCTTCGAGTAAACTCCAGAGTGCAAGGGCAGTTCGTAAAAGTACATCACTTCCTTCAATAAGAACTAAGTCCCAAACCCGAAGAACGCAACTCATTGGTAAACATGTACAGAACATTGTCAAAAACCATTGCATTGTAAATACGTTTGTCAGTGGCGGCTCGTAGGCATTTTCAATCGGGCCTTGTAATTTTTGCAGATGCTTAGCCAATCGTGGAAGTTTGATTTGCATTAGTTCTCGAAAAACAGCCATATCAGCCTGTAGCCCACCCATAGAACCACAAAAGTAGCCAGGCGGTAATATGCCCTCTACTAGGTAGATCATAACCTTAATAGATTCCGATTCATCCTTATCCATAACTTGCAGAATAAGTGCACCCAACATGTTAAAACCCTTTCAACAAAAAAAAAATAAATAAATATATTAATTGGCATTTTAACATTTCATTGAACAATAATTCAAATTTATTTAATATTTTACCTGGCAATATCCAACTTCAGGATTGTAACGGGCATATCCCAAAAGAATTTTCTTAAGTTTAGCTTGATTTAAATCACCTGCCGGCCCAGTGCACAAAGTAGATCCGGTACGATGTAAATCCTAGAATTATTTACTTATAGCTCAAATTTTAAAATTTAAATCTAAAGCGTGTGAAGAGGGTAATTAAGTATGTACTTATGTTATTTGAGAAATGTTATCACCAAGCTTCAACCTCTTTTTAATACCACAAGCCGAAATAAAAAAACATTTTACCCCTTTTTCTGAACGACATTACGGGTTTTAAAATTGTAACATAATTGATTTAAATGTAAATTCTCATAAAGAAGTTTAACATATTTTAGTTTTGTTACAATTTTGTAACATTTTCAACATTATTACGAAATTCCGTATAAGGGTAAGTTCTCATTACAAAAGTACAACTTGAGTTTATACAATTGGCCAATTTAAAGTAAACTTTAATGTTGTACTATGCCCTTAATACTTCTAATTATATTATTATTTTAACAAATGCATTCGATCAGCGTTACAGTTATTTTTTTTATTCTATTTTGGTTATGGTTTTACTATGTTTTTACATCTAATCATTTTCACAACAAATAGGCACTTCTCTAATAAAACGTTCATTAAAACTTACGTTTATTTTTTTTTTTACCATTTTTGTGGCTTATCTGGAAATGAATATCATTTTTGCTTTCATTTGGCGGTTTTACCTTATAAATTCGGTTAATTTTTTGTTTTTGTGGCTACACTGTATTGATACAGGTAAGAAAAAACCCGGAAAGGTCTTATCTGAGAGGAAGAATAGCTGAAATGCACATTTTCTACAACATACCCCACGCGTGCTGATAGTTATATTATTTATTATTATATAAAATACATACCTTAACAATTTGAATTCCTAACTCTTCGTCATCTTCTCGCCATTTTTCACAAAAACATTTTTCCTCCTCTTTAGTCCAGTCAACGTTTTTTGATTTTAAATATTTGTCGGCGAGCGAGAGCCACAACTTGAAAATATACATAAATATTTATGGGCATAGA
This sequence comes from Phyto melanocephala, assembly GCA_941918925.1. Lineage (NCBI taxonomy): Eukaryota > Metazoa > Arthropoda > Insecta > Diptera > Rhinophoridae > Phyto > Phyto melanocephala. Next base: position 183,894,776 of record OW799233.1, read on the forward strand.
ACAATGTATGTTGCAAGGCATATTTAATATAAATATGAATAAATATGCCTTGGTATGTTGCATAAAGATATAGGGTGGCCAAATAGTTAGCTTTGCCTTTTTATCAACTGTAACTATGCAGTTGTTTTTTTTTTTTTTTAAGTTTCTTTTTTTGTCTATCATCTTATATCTGCCCACCATATATTTACACAAATACATTTATAGTTTTATGTATGTATGTAGTTTTATGTATATATAGTACCTTACGCCTAAATTCAGGTGGTATACCCCCTGGTAATCTTGCCACCAATTTCATAGCATGTAGCCATTGTTTGTAATCAGATGATGTTTCTTCGTCAGTTTGGGAATCGGTTACATTTTTAATGTCTTCTTGACGTTGCATATTGCACTGATGTTCATTAAAGGTATATGTGTTGTTGTTGTTGTTATTGTAATTTTGACAATGATATTTTGTAGAAGGTACGGAACCGGAATCCAAAGTTAAGTCAGATGAAAATATAGCTTTTGTTGGTGGTGACGGTGGCGAAAGATTAAAACACATTGTAGGACGAGCGTCATCTAAATTCGTTATCATTGATATGAAGACCAACAATAGGAAATTATTACATACTTTATATTAAAGTATACTTATGTATATATGTATATATATGTACATATACATATTAAGCTAATGTATCAAAATATATACTTATATATATATTTTTTTTTTTAATTGGGCTGCTTATAAATTTCCAATACACTTAGAAACGATATATTCAAAAGTAGAGCTCATGAACTTTGAACATACAAAAATACATATTTGTTGACTTTTGACAAAACAAGTTAAGTCGAGATAAGAAACTTTGTGGTCATAAAACTTGGAATTTACAGACGTATTGTTTGCACTAAGCGGAATCTTTTAAAAACAGGGTTAATAAAGTATAAGAAATAAACGAAACAGACCTTTCAAGAACTCATTGTCGATCCAAAATAGAACCTTATCGGCTTACCATGAACTCTTCATATGTCGATCAACCGAGCACAAGTTCATCTGCAATTTCGTTAGCGATAACACCACAATACTCAACACAATCTGATGTTGATGAAGCCCATAATTCAATTATTAGCTCTTCTACATTCCCTAACCAGCCTAGATTTGACATAATGTCCTATTAAGGCGTTGAGAGTCACCTGACCCTCCATGTTAAGGGTAACTACTCTACTCTTCGGTTACCTGAAACACGCTACACCTTTCAAAAAGTCAGTAAGACCTCCTGATGTTCTCTCCCATTATATAGACACCTGCTCCAGTGCCTATATCCTATCATATAGTCCATCATATTTCCCTGGCATCGAATATAGTCTTAAATTTAATACACAACTTTTGGTCGTAGGGCCCAACTCTTACACGTGTAGTAGGCATTTAGGCCTCTCTTCACCCTTTTCTATGCATATTCCTAGAGAAATATATATAAATATTTATACATATATACATGCATATATTTATATCGTCTCTGGCCATAAAGACAACTTCGTAAAAAAAATATGTAAACTGGTTGTCAGTTCTCGTTCTGGGAACTATAAAAAGACAATCTTTCGTGTGACCAAAAACTTTTCATTTCGCAGTTTCACAGAACAAGAATTGAGCCCCCGATTTATACAATTAGTGTCAATAAATTGTTAATAACTTACAGTATCCGTTCAGTATGCAAACTAGATATGCATGTATATTTTGCAATATATAGTAAACATTTTAGTTTAAAATAGAAAAAAACAAAAGAAAATAAATTAATAAATAAATAAGTAATATTCATGTATGTAAATGTCTTTACATGCAATTAAATTTGGTCTTTTAAATGACACATACATAATAACAAATGTTCAATTCACAACCTCCTTGTAATGTACTATTGGTACTATTTTTGAATAAGTTCACAGTAATTTATACTTGTTGTTGGTAATTTCCATATTATTATTTATTTTAATTTAAATGGCAAGGTTTTAAAACCATAGAGCCAGGGTATTCCACATAGGTTCAGTATTCGTCAGTCGACCTATAACTTCATATAGGAAGTTGGAGCTGAACGTGAAAAATATTCTTTTTAAAAGTTTTGCAAAGGTTAATTGAGACTCCGGGTAACTGTACTTCGGTATTGCTAACCGATGCCACGCAATTAACCAATGCAAGAGTGAGACGTAAAACTCTCGAAGTCAGATGAAAAGGTACGGCCTGAATGTCTTTATTCGACAACGACAATGACGCACGAGCTCTTGACCCGACCAGAGCTGAAATGCGACTCGGTAATTTCCATTAAAAGATTTCATATGTCTCTACAGTGTTGTATTGGATTTATACGGAGATAGGAAATGAAAATTTTTGCGGGATCAAAAACTGTATGGCGTTCAATATTATTTGACGTTTAACAATACAACATACAACCAATATAACAGAAATTATGTTGACAAGTAAATAATTTTTATAGACGATACAAAATACAATGAGGGGTTGTGAACTGGACAATAATCATATGAAGAAGTGTAGGTATGTAAAATGCAGTTAATGATTAAATGCTACTAAAGACGCTAAAATTGTGAGAATTCTTTTATTTTTAATCAATCATTTCAGATGCCAATGATGGCGTTTTAAAAAGTAACTAGCTGAGCCTGGACCGCTTTGCTGGTTCCTACAAAGTTTTATGTTACTTTTAATAATCGATAGATCAGGAATAAATTTGTTTTTTTTTTGTCTTTTCTTATGTTATGTTTGCTTATTCGTTAGCAGCAACTTTAAGCGCTTATAACTCCTGAAATACTAAACCAATTTTAATTTCTTGCACATTTGCAAAGAAATTCCTTTAAAATATTGTATTTTTTTTTAATCGGTTGTATAGTGTGAGTGTTAACTGTGTTACAAAAAAAATCAAGGAAATCAATGAGTATTCTAAATTTAGCGTCAGTTGCTTCTTTCTCAAAGGTAACAATATTACAGTTGATCTGTGAAGTCCGCATTCTTACCTCCATGTTCGTAAACAATTTTCATATTTATCAAAGATTAGCTTGTGCCCGCGACTTCGTCTGCGTAGTTGTCGGGATAAAAGGTAGACTTAGTATTAACAACAAAAATAAAAATATTTACAACACAAACAACCCGTTTACGATGTGTTATGATGAGTTTTCCAACGACTTCGCGTTATTATCGCGATAAAAAGTAGCCTATGTGTTAATCTAGGTTGTGATTGAGTAACAAATATCCAAACATACAAACATTCACATTTATTATATTAAGTAGTGTATGAAAGATTTATAAATTTGAAAATTGATAAGGATTGTGGTTGGTTGGCTAAACAATTTAGGCAGATTGTGTTGACACACAAATGTAGACAATTGTTTTGTGCCTTGTTCATACGTTTTATTTTCAATATTTCGCCACACAAAATTATTTGTATTACTTTCCTCATGAAGTACATGTACATAGTATGTATGTTTGTAAACATAAAAAAATAAATAAAGTGTTTAGATTTATAAACGTAAAAAACAAATTTAAGGAAATAAAATAATAAGTCGCACAAACGACTGAAGTTACTATGACAAAAAAAAAAAAAGAAATAGGTTTTGTTTTATATTGTATGTAGTATCATGTCTTGAGTGTAAAAATTTGTAAAATGACTAATCAGTGACCTTGCTTTGATTTATTTTTTATTGCTTTAACATCCGTAAATCAAAATTTCGTTCGTTCTACTAAGTAAACTAATAATAATTGTCATAATTTATTATGTTTATTTAATTTATTTTTAAAATTATATTTTTTATAAATCAATTAATTAGATATTAAGAGAAGTATCTTTCTAAATCATTTCAATTCATAAAAAAAATCTTTGACGTATGCAGTTAAAACATTATATGTACTGGGATTGGGTGGACTTGGCTAATGCCCCCTTTAGGGAAACGTTACTAATAAACTGTATTACATCTGGTATAACAAAAAAAAATTCTTCTAAAGATAATCTGGGAAGGACAATAAATAACTATTTATTGTTGTGTAAAATATACCCTGAACTAAGGTGGCGTAACAAACTGCAAATGCATATAGATATTATTATTTTTAGATTTCTAGAATTAAATGTTTAAAAAATCTTGTTTTGATTTATTTTTCTCGCTGTCATTTAATTTTATTTAAATATTACTTTTAAATAATTTATAATAAACATTTCTGAAGACTATATTCTCGAATCAGTATCGCTATATGGTTGTAAGAATTCCTACAAAATTAATTGACTTTACGCACAAATGATAATGTATTTTTTTCATTTGGTCATATTTTATTACGTAGGGTAGAAATATGAATGTAGGCATGTATGTATTTATAATGAATATTTAAAAATAACTACAAATGACAAATAATTGCAACGTTAATGTTTATGAAAAATCTTCTATCATGTATGCTTCAATACATATGAACATATGTAAGTATGTATGTAGTTTATATATTTACCCATATTCCATCTGATATACTTGAAAGGTTTATTCGTGTAAACACAGTTATATTATTATTATTTTTTTTTACTTAGTTTTATAGTATATAGGAAATGATTTTATATTTAAAATTGACATTATTTTGTTACTTCAATCTCAAAACAAAACAAATTGAATATAAAAATAAAAAAATGAGCAGAGTTAAATATGCAAAATGAAATAATCGCATTTTTGTATGTAAAGGTAGCTACATACAAACATTTTTAAAGTTGTATAAATGACAAATTTATATACATAAGTACGTAGGTATGTGTATGTGCAAATATGTAGAAACATATGTATGTATAAGTACATATGTACATACTTATATACGAATATATGTAAATATATAGTCTATTATATTTTCATAAAAACAACCTTGACCCTATTTATTACATACACATAACTATACAAAACGAAATACATATGTATATATTATTTTGCCATTGATTTTATATACATACATATGTACATGCACACATACATACATACATATGATGTACATAATATCGTCGCTTTATATAACTTCATTTATGTACATACACAATACATACATTAATATGTATATTTGTACCTAAATGCTTTGTAATCATTAATTTTCATTAATTGTTGACTTTTTATAAAAATATTTTCAATAAATTCACGTCGTTGACACTTAAAGCAGAATCTTTTGTTTACATTTCATCGATTTATACCATTTCACAAGCGGTTCTTTAATATTTAGTTACAACTTTTTAAGTATATCTACATACTTATGTACATATATCGCACTTGTTTTTAAAAAAATTTTTTTTTCATACATAAATGCATATTTACATACATATGTATGTATGTACGCAAATACATATTTTGTTTCAATTTACTTGTTGTACAACTTTAAATTAATGCTTATTTTTTGGTTTCACTATTTCGAATTTGCACAAAATATCAAGGTTAAAGTTTTTATATACATATATTCATACATACATATGTACATATATACATGTACATATGCACAAAGATACATACATACATGCATAAGTGCATATGTAATGTAAAAGTTCACTAGATTACGTATATATGTATATGTATGCATGCACAATTAACATAATGTATTTTATTGTGCATAAATGTAATATTTATGTATGATTATGATTAGGATTATTATTATTTCTTATTCTTTGATGAATAAACTTAGATTTTTGTAAATGGAAGGACCTTTATATTTTTGTTTTTGATGTATTATTACAATTTTTTACGACGAATTTTATGTTTTCTACTGAAAGAATTAAACTCAACTGAATAACTTTGGTAATCTCACCACATGAGGTTCCTTTTCTGTTTTTGACATTTTTGGCTTTTGCGCATTACATAATTGTACTTAGTTATTTGATGTACTTTTTTAATTATTTAAAAACACATAGTCAGCAGTAATGAAAAAGTACCTGCAACTGGTTCAACTGATTTCAAACTAAATATAATCGCTTTAATTGCAAAAACGATTTAATTTTAATCTCAAAAGTCTTTATTAAGTTCTAACTGTGTATATTTTCGTATTTTGTTACAATAAAATATTTTCATACTTTTAAATGGAGCTAATCGATTGCCAACACAATTGATCGCATCTTTGCGATAAATTTAAGTTGGAGTTAACACAATTAAAGACTGAATCAGAAAAAAATGTTACACAATATTCCAGCCAAAAATTATTTTTGATCCAACAAATTATTATTATACCCTTCACACAGTGAAAAAGGGTATATATAGGTTTGTCATTCCGTGTGAAATTTCTACAATTTTCATTTCCGACCCCATAAAGTATATATTTTCTGAAAGCTTATGAATAGGGAAGTTGATTAAGCCCTGTCAGTCTGTCCGTCTGTCCGTCTGACCGCCTGTCCGTGTGTATGTTGAAATCAACTTTTTGAAGCCCCCCCGACATAGGTTGGACCCGGGTAAGGTATTAAAATATCAGAAATATTCGGGAGTAGATCGGTATTGAAAATCAGAAACATCGGTACATAAACAACAGAGATATGTGCAAAAACCCACGACCACCTCGATTTTCTTTTCACAAAAACAACATTACAACAACAACATACATACATACAAACGTGTATACTGGTTAGGGAAAACGTGGCATCGAATCCCAGCTGAGCCAAAAAAATTTTTTTTTTAATTTTTTTAAAATTTTTTTTTTTTTATTTTTTATTTAATATATTATATATATTATTATTATTATTTTTTTTTTAATTTTTTTTTATTTTTTTTTTGTTTTATATATATTATATATGTATATTATAATAATTTTTTTTTTTAATTTTTTTTTTAAATTTTTTTTTTTATTTTTTTTTTTTTTTGTTTTTTTAACATACATACGTGAATTTACTGTTATTGCATGACTACACGTTGTGAAGGGTATATAAGATTCGGCACGGCCGAATATAGCGCTTTTACTTGTTTTTAAATCATGTTGGCTTTCAAAAACATGTCAGATATTATCTCTTTTGAATTATTCTTTGTGCCCTTCACAGAAAGTGTAAAGGTATGTATATATGTACAGACATGCATATGTACATTGCTAATATTGCAATATGGGTTTAAACGGAATAATATAGAACTTCCACAATATTCGTTTCCGACACCGTTACTATACACATTTATATATGTATGTACATAAATATATGAACTTTTATATGCGGAAAGAGTATTTCATTGAACTTGTTAACATTATAAAAATATACATATGAGAAAAAGTAAGATGCAACGGGATACATAGCTCAATTATTTAAAAAATTAATATTAAATTTTTTATTTAATTGATTACGCTCATTCAGCAATTTGTTTTTCTAAATATTAAATATTAATTTAATGGCCATATACAAATTTTGTACGCATTTTGTTGTGTCGACCATCGTTATTTTTGATTTTTTTTTAAATATATTATATTTCATCTATATGGTGCAGGAGTTCAAAAAATCGATTTTTGTTTGTAAATTCTAAGAAAAACACCGAAACAATTGTACTTTTGTGCTTATACTTCCTGACTTTTAAACCGAGATTGCCAATATGGGTATTAACTGAAAGGAATGAGCTATTAAAATATTCTATATAAACTATACTATAAATTAAATTAAATTCCATGACGACCGCTACTACAAAATGGCGATCAATAAATTATATATATTGGTATCAGGTGACCAGTAGAATACCGGACACTAATAAAAATTTAAAATAAAAAATGGCTTCTAAAAGAATATGACGGAAATTTTTTTTAACCCCATCAGTATGGGTATCAAAGGATATCAAAGATGGCGTCGGGAGCTCTAGCACCTAATTACCAGAATTACAGGATCGAAATTATTTTGGAATTCCCGTGAAAAACTACTTACATGTTAACATTTATTTTAAATAAAATAAATATAAACAAAAATGATTGCATACATATAATAAAATTTTATTTTTGCGTAGAAGGGTTTCAATTAAAAGTACAAATTTTTTAATAGTAGGTTCTATCGACATGAGTATTTAGAGAAAAATTGCGATACATGCCACACCGATGAAGTTCGTTAGAAAACTTTTGCGAAAGTGGAAAAAAGCGTGATGGGATTGTAAATATGTTGGGACCGTAGTATCCATATTCGGAATTATAGGTTCTGTACATTGTATTTTCATCCCTCTCCACTCCATAGCCTTTAAACTTATCTGCAATAAAGAAGTGCAATAATTGTTTGTTGTGTTTTATTAGTGCATTCATATGTATGAATGTACATTTGCATATAATAATATAATTTTATAGTAATTTACAATACATAACTGACAACTTTTCTACGACTTGGTAGACTTAATCAGCGTAATTAAGATGGCGTTTAACTTTAGTTTACAATTTCAGTTGTCAACCTTTGATCCTTGATATATATTTATAGAGTTTACTTACATGGACACTTGATTTTTTCTGGTGTATGCAGATGTTCATACAATTTCATCGTTTGAACAATTGGCTTTCGCTTTAAAAATTTTTGAAATTCAACTTCGGGATTAAAAGTTTCTATAGAATTGCAAACTTTTTCACACATATTATTTATTTTACTATTATATCAGATAGAATGAAAAATAAGTCTCGATTTGCAGGCGCTTAAAAATATGTACGTATGTATGTATGTATGCATGAACAATGATTTTATGAAATCTATACTAACTATGTTTTTTATGAAATATGTACATACATATGTATGTAAGTATGGTGTATTGACTTAAAAGGTGTAGTTAAACAAGCAACTGATTATTTTTTGCTCTATTTTGTTTGTGCTCTATTTTGTCAAAAATTTATATTATTTGGTGTATTTTGTATTTTTTTTTTTGCCAATTTTGTTTACATGTCCATTTAAATTTGATCGGTTCCACCTTAAAAGAAAGTATTTTTGAAAGGTAATTTTGAAAAACAATAGGCCTTTTTATATATTAAGATCCGATTTTCAATACCGAAAATATTAAGAAAAATCGAAACTGCCTTGCTAAAAATAAAAAAATATGTTTTAAATTTGATGATAAAAGATGTGACTTATTGGTTTTGCTAAAAAGTGCGTAATAAAACTTAAAATTTAAAAATATGTGTATGAACAAATGCATTTTGTTTTTACATTGTTTGAATTGTTGCCGTTCTGCATACACCTTGTAAATCAATGCTCTTTGTATATAAATACATAAATATGTATAAAAATAATCATATAATCGACAAAACAATATTGTTAGAAGTTGTCGTTTTGGAAACGATTATTTGAAACTTTCCATGGTATCATTTATAACATGTTTATATTATTTTGTTTTTTTTTTATAAAGTTTGACAGCTACAAACCTTTTAAAGGGAAATTCATTACGTGTTTGCCTTCTCCTTCATTTATGTAAATAGTTTGTTAAAAACGTTCATTTCCTAACTCTGCAATTAGGTACAAATTAAAGATTTTTTGATTTCACATACTGCTTATCGAAATATGTGAAGTAAGCTTCACGCAAGTTGATATTCAACTATATTATTTAAAAAATGTCAAGAAAAAAAAAATATTGTATGTGTGCATAGTTCTACAAATCGGAACACGTTATTATTTTTATTAGTTTTATTCATCGATTCATCGTTTTATTGTCGAATATTTGTAAAGCAAAAGCACACAAGAATTAGTAATAAAATCTTAATGAAAATGTTGAGTTTTCTAAGATCTTAATTTACTTTAACTTTGTAGCTTTGCAAACTGTATTAATATTGATATCAAGTTGTTGGACTAGTAAAATACAATACACAATGAACAAATTTAAATCCAAAACGGCGCGCCGCGGCGTCAGCAACAAAATTGCCGATAGCATATTTTGTATCCCCTCGATATATGTTCATATCAAACAAAAGGGCTTGACTAGTAAAAAAAACAGATCACCATGAAACAACTTTAAATCAAAGATGACCGCCACCACAAAATGATGGATTATTTATTTTTATCACCTCGTCAATATGAGCATTAAGTAAAAGGACTTATTAACTAAATAGTAGAATACAATAAGCAATGAAAAAATTCCAAATCGAAGATGGTGTCCGAAAAAAAACTATGTCAATGTAAGTCATAGTTATGGCAGTTGTAAAACAAACAATTCATATTTTAAAGTAAAAGTTTTCTAAAAATATTTTATGTGCAGACACATTTTTTTTTAAATCTTATGATAAGTTTTGCTTTAGTGACTTAATTTATTTAGACAACAATTGCAATATGGGTGCTATTCTTATCAAAAATCTTTACAAATAAAGTTTAACTTTTGGACAGAAACAAAAGAAAGACGTTACTGAAGTAACTTGTGACACTCAATTCAAATTTGCAATCGGTTTTCTGAAAATGTGTGTAGTGTGCAGTTGTTCAATATAAAATAGAAGACGATGCATAACGTGTGTAAGCATTACTCTAGAACCGTTTGTTTAATTTCGACAAATGGAAAACCATGAAATCCATAATAAAACTGTAGTTAATGTATTGTAAACACATTATACAAATTATTTAAAAATTGACTTAAAAAAGCTCGTATATTATGTGGATTTAAAATAAAGTCACTATTATCTTGCGACAATACAGAACTGTAATTTACATACATATTTATGATTCAGTTAGTAGATCAGTATCGTTAAAATATTTGTGTTAGTTATTAAAAACGTAGTGTTGTCTCTTTTAGCAATATGACAATCTAAATATTAGGTTCTCAACGTTAAAATCCATTTTCTTTAGATTTCTACCTCACTGATAGTTACGATACATATTTAATAAACAGTAACACGATTTTATATTTTAATATGATCAATGCCGTAAATTGATGGGATGACTTGAATTTTCAGATATGACCAAGGTATATTAAACTAGGTAGCCTCAATACAACAGCTGATCGTCAGCTGCTACTTTCTAATATCACAATTTTAGACATTCTCTATCTTCTCTAATTTAATTTACAATTCTTAAACTTCATATAAAAAAAATTTATGGACAAATCCTCGCCGAATTGCTATCACCTTATAGAATTACACCATGCATATGCCACTCCAGGTTGATTTAGAATGTACATATACTCTCAAACTAATTTTAAATTATTTTTATTAATTAAATTAAAAACAGGAGAATTGGTAGGAAATCCTACGTCGCAGAGATGAAATTCTGTGTAACATTTTGTAATGTGTATTTTTGTTTTTTGACATTTACGAATAATATACATATATAACTTACATGCGCACTGTGCAACACACTTTTAACTTCCACCACTATCGTTGGTTGAGACATCACTACTGTCAAAACAAATATAGTTAATATAAGTATTATTGTAATAAGTCAAAATTTTGTCAAGAAAAATACATATTAATTATAATAATAATAAGGTTGAAAATGCTAAATCTGGTTAACTTTATAATATGTGTTGCAACGTTTAGTCAAACATTCGATTCGAGTATAGCAATAAAACGAGGTCCACATCATCCGCGTAGTGAACAGTCGAAAACACGAAAAGTGGACCAGCATTTAACTCATGAAGAACAGTAAGTGTTTAAAGAAATCTGAAAAATTTACATACAAACAAATGTACATTATAAATATTTATTTAAAGTACAATTGTAGTAAAACTGGTGCTTGATAATCAAGAGAAAAAAAAAAACTTATTACATACATGTGTATGTATGTATGTTATGTATATATGTACATATGGTTACAAGTATTAATTAGAAAAGTCAATCTCGAAAATCCTGTGAATCCAGGATTTGTGTTACAAAATCTCGGGAATACTGATCGGTTTTTTACTCAAAGCAGAAAACTTTCTCTCTCTTTATTATTTTTCAAAGTATTTCTAAATTAGGAATGCATAAATACGGACGTAAAAAAAGATAGTTAAATTGGTTTTACCGCAAAACTAATACGAACTGCCTTATAAAGTTCAGTAAAATTTACGTTTTAAGTCGTTGGAAGCAGTGATTAATATTGAATTAAGTTATTAAATTATCATTTTTGATATTAAATTGCCTAAAGTTGAATCCACGTAGCTAATAAAAATCCAAAATTGATATTTCAACCTATTTCAGCATAATTTATAAATTGTCATCTGTTGTGCGGCAAGTTTGCTGTAATTTCCTTTCGAGTTTTTGCGAGATTAAGTAACAAAAATTTAATTTTTTTTAAATTAGCAGTTTGTTTAAATTTACATTTTTAAAATTTAAGGAATTCTGCATAAAATTAATCGTAGTTTTAAAGAGAATTTAAAAAATTTTACCAGTTTTTTCATATATTTATTTTTTTTTCTTTTAGACATATTGAAGATGATTTAAAAGAAATGGGAATCAGTGCGAACTTGGATGAAATGTCGGAAGAAGAGAAAAACTTTTATTATTTCAAGGAAAGTATTTTTCGAGAAATTATATCTGAATATTAAAAAACAAAAATAATAATTAAACTTTTCATTTAAAACGCATCCATATATTTTATAGTTTAACATTGACATTAGGGAGCATCCAGGCCTGGGCAGTATTTGAAATACTTGTACTTGAAATACAGATACAAGATACAAATACGTATTTTGTATCTGTATTTGAAATACATGGTTTAAAAGTATTTTGTATTTCAAATACACAACCTCAAAGTATTTTGTATTTCAAATACATGTGACTCAAAGACACATTTATACAAAATACATTTGTTTTTTACAATAAATTTAAAAATTAGTTGTGTCATACAAAAGCGAAAATCGCTAGAAACTATGACCATTAAAATTTCACATTTGACAAAACTACTATACAGCTTTAAATTGTTTCGTCTAAGGCGAATTCATTTACACTAATCATGTGATATCAAATGAAAAGCTAGAGAGTTATATTTGCCGAGGCATCTGAGATGTGTTAGCCACACATTAAGTCTTTTAGCCACAACAGATATGAATAATTTCATAAAAAATTCTCGTGCCAGTAGGATTCACTACTCGGCAATTGCTAAATGTACTTTACTATGGAATTAATCCAGAAACCCAAATAAGCTGAAGTCATATAAGATTGCCTCGGACATCACTTAGTATATCCATGGCCCACAAGATGGAACTCTCTTTTTGATTCCATAGTACAGCTAATGAAAAGAAAACCAAAATTAAATGAATTATTTGCTAAGTTAGATAAGGCTAACACGTTCTCACCTTTATAACTGGAATACTTAGAGGAATTCATTGAAATATTGAAACCAATAGCTACGGCTTTGGACTAAATACAGGAAAATAATTGCTATTATGGAAACTTTTGCCTACTTTAATATCTGTAAAAACCAGATTAGATCGGCTGCAATGTAACAATTTGAGATATTTCAGTTTTATCCCAGCAAAAATTACTGCATACCCGGAAACAGGTTTGTAAGGGAGAGACAAATGTACTCTCCTTTCCCAACCTGCTTCAGGAAGGCATGATTTTTATATTAGATGTCCCACTTGGTAGGGCTCTTTGATGCTCTAATTATTTGCTATTTTCACACATGGTTAATGCAGTAATATCATGTCTCTTTTATGTGTTTTAAATAAATTTTTTAAGAACAACAGTAAAGAGAGGTAATCATTCGCTTACATTCCTGCATCCTCGTAAGCGAGAGAAGTTGCAGTAAGTTATTTTATAAAAAATGAAATATATTTAATAGAAATTTCTGACTTCCATTTATAGCACCCTCGAATGCGCTCTAATATTGCGCTATAAGAAGGCATGATTTTTTTTACTGCTTACCGGTACAAAATAAATTTTTGCTGGGATTTTGCCAAAACTAAGGGAGAACGTTGAGAGAAGATTTGTAAAGTTTTTCATGCTGGCACCTAAAGCAAATAGAGGCATTTTAGCAAGTTTTAAAATGCGTAGGCTGCCAGAAAACATCACTAGAAACGAGAGGCAACGAATTAAAAACTTGGCAATAGATACCTTAGAAAAAAATTACAAAAAACGTGAAGCAATGCTTGGATGCAACAGATGAAGTAGATGAAGATTTTATTGTTTTCGCCGACAAAAACATTGATCAACCTCGCACATAAAATTTGGAATTAGAGTTCATCAGTTTCCTAAATGACAAGATCAAGGAGATTTCCGTTTTGGAAAGCTATCCAAATATTAAAAATGCATTAAGAGAATTTAAGAATAGCTTGTGTTCCTCAGGGCCTGTAGAAAGATTATTTTCCTTAGCAGGTTTTATACATTCCCCAACAAGAGGCTGTATATCTGATGATTCTTTAAAAATCTAGTTTATATTAAAGGAAATACCTGTTTTATTGAATAATTTTTTTATTTACTAACTATTAAATTCTAAATATGCTTTTTCACTTACTTCCCCAGTAAAAACTTGACGCTAGAAAATTAAACGCAAATTTACAAAATAAGTCTCTCAAATGTAAAAAGTAAATGAACTTTTTACTAATGAAAATTTTACACTTTAACAATTTTATTGATTAAATTGTGTATCATATGTACGTACATACTTACATATATAGTAAATAAATAAAATATTGGGTAGGCAACTAATGAATTGCGGAATTCTTTTAGAAAATCAACATACATACATATACATACATATGTATATATATAAATATATAAATATGTGGCAGCGCATAGAGAAAGGGACCTAAGGGTAAAAACAGGGTTTGTTCAGGAGAGCAATTTTAAAGATTAAATGATTTTTCTATCTTTTTAAATTGTTCATAAGGAAAAAAATAATTTTTTTGTAGTTTCGTAAGTCAAGTTTTTTTTCTGCATTTTATTTGACATTTCTCAATTTCAGTCTAACTCAATTTGAACCATGAAAAGTTTGACACTGAATCCGTGGCTAGCATTTGACCGATATTTTGTTTCACACATAATTGCCATAGACCCTTCAATTATAATAAAAATTTTAAGAAAATTCGATGAAAAGTTTTAGTTTTATTTACAATTACCATCGTGCGTTTCGGTTGGACCATTCTATATTTGTTTTGTGCGGGAATTCATAGTTTGTGTAACTAGTTTGCAAAATATCTTAAATAAATACATATGTATGTATGCATGTATGTTTAATAAGAGATCTTGTTTTAATTTGTATAGTATGTGGAAAGCTTAGTAGGGAGATATGACAAATTTTCCAAAAAATTTTGCAATATGCTCCCTTCATTATACATGTACATTAGTATGTAAAAGCATAATTTTAGTTCTATTATGTCTAACTATATTTGTTTTAATTTATCTTTAATTTACTTTAGATTCATGACAGTGACAATAACAATGCGTTAGATGGTCTAGAAATGCTTCAGGCAGCAATACATCAAGATGAAAATTTTAAAAAGTTAGACCGCGACAACTACATTAATAATGCCAATGAAGAACTCGATCATATCATAGGTATGACAAAATTTTGCACTACATTAGAAAACAGAAAATCATCTACGTTTATATTGAAGGGGTTTTCTTTGAAAAATGTTTCTTTTTCTTCTTCAAACTTGATTGAACGTTTATGCAGAAAAATTTTCATTGCATAAAATTTTATTTTTGATGTACGCACCTAAGCACCTAACGACAGATTTGTAATTAGGAAAGTCAAAACAATTCGAATTTCAAGTACATATATTTAAATATGAACCGATTTTTATTCCTTTTTCTTTTGCAAGCAAACTTGTTCAATGTAAACGCAGGATTGTTTTCGATATATTTGTGTAAGTATGGAAATGTTTAATTAACACATACATACATATGCAAGTATGTGTTTATTGCAATAAATAAAAATTCTACAAGTAAGGATTATTCGGCTGCACCGAATTTGTTTACCCTTCACACGAAAGTTAAAAGTAAAAGTCCGTCTGTCTGTGTGTATGTTGAATATAAGAAAACACGATTGCCTCTCTTTTTTACTTAAAGTCAAATTTTGCAGCTCCTAGGGAACTTCTTGAAACGTTTGTTACGCATATATAAAATATGTATCTTAATCAATTTAAAAAAAAAAAAAAAAAAAACGTCAAATAAAAGTTCAGACTATTGATTTTTTTAATTAGTTTTGGATACAGTTGCAAGACCATGTTAGTGCCAGCGCATAGAGAAAGGGACTTAAGGGTAAAAACAGGTGTTGTTCAGGAGAGCCATTTTAAAGATTAAATGATTTTTCTATTTTTTCAAATTGTTCATAAGGAAAAAAAATAAATTTTCTATTTTTTCGTAAAATCAAGTTATTTTGTTAATTTAGTAGGGGAAAAAATGAAAATAAATAAATTTTACCGATAGGTTCCTTTCTATTTGCGCTTAGAATCGTCGACTTCACTTTTATAAAACGCGCAAATCTCTGGGAGGGAACACTTTTGGGGCATGGGATCGGTCTCATTCGATGCTCAGATGTTGTCCACATCAAAAAAAAAAGTGAAAATTGTTTTTTTACCCTTAGGTCCCTTTCTCTATGCGCTGTCATATATATAGATAGAAGCATGGTGTAATTACATAAGGTGATAGCGTAAAGAAGAGCTCTCTTTTTTATGTATGAAGTTTGACAATTTCCGGAGTTGAAATCATTTTTTTAATATGTAGTTTGACACACTCCAGAACACAAAAAAAATTGTCAGCTGGGCTGGCAACGCCACCTTGAATAAGTGTACCCCGGATAGAAGAGTCAATTTAGTAAAAATAACAACGAATGCTAGTGGTCGCTAATCTATATATGATAGTACAAACTGTATGAAGGGTAAACAAGATTCGGCAAAGTCGAATATAGCTTTCTACCCTGTTTTTATTAAAATTACTTTTTATATTTCGAAAATCTTTTTATCGGTACAGCTGTTATAGATGAATTTCTTCAACTTGCCGATGCTAATGAGGACGGACTGTTGCATTATCCTGAGTATGTAAAAGCAGTAACTGGAATCACCGATGAAGAAAATCGACTTAATAATTAAGTGTACAGTGTTTTTTTTTTTTAAGAAATTTTAAACTTACCTTGCCTCTTGTTTTGCAAACCATTTTTTTCACATGTAAAGAAAATATTAAAGTGAGGCATAGTGGTTTACGGAAAAGAGTGTTAATTTGTTAAAAAAAAATAATTTTTAATTATTCCGTTATATAACAACGAGAAGCGGTGTTCGTAAGTTACATTACTCGTTTAAATAAGTTATTATAAAGGGTGGGCTATCTATCGGTTTAAATTTAAACCATCGGTTATTTCGAATCTGAATCGATTTGCGCTTGAACATAGATTATTGAAAATTTATTTCCATAACAAAGACAACTCATCGGAAATTGCACGAAAATGTCGTACAAAAACATCTTCTTTTCGGATGGAGCTCAGATAACCAGAATCTGCGACAAACCAGAGACAATTGAGTATTTAAAGGCCAACAATTGCAATTGCCAAGATACAACCCCATACACTACAATATTGATCAGTTTGAATGGGGTACTGTGAGGCAAGCTGCGGCAGCCATATGAATTAAATAATATTTAATTTCTAACCGGAACTATTATACCAAGGCGAATTCAATAAGGTGAACTCGTCGCTAAAACACCTACAAAGTGAAAAAATACAACGTGTATTTTGTTAGTGTAAACTAATTCGAGCTGTCAAAAATAAAAAGCAATAAGAGCACACACGCATTATTCACAAATAAAAATAGTCTGTTTTATTTAATTTAATTTTATTTTTTTTATCCATTTTATTAAATTTTTCACAATTAACAATTTTGTTATGTCTTTTTTTAAAATTTTTAAGAGATTTTTCACAATTTTTCACAATTTTAAAAATTTTTCAACTAATGGCGCCCACAAATGTAAACAATAAAAAAGTAGAAGCACACATAAAAACACAAACAAAATTTGACATTTCAATATTAAAAAAATTGCTCAGCTGATAAACAGCTGCTTTTATATCTTCACCTGATGTAAATTCGCCTTGTATTATACTTTACAATAAAAACATAAGTTTGCCAAAAATTTCAAGCTGTGTTTGTTTTATTGCGTTTTTAAATTTAAACTTTTAAATGGCCCACCCCAATACAAAACCAGCAGTTTTTGAAGCATATACAGAGTACTGTTATACCTAGCCTTTAAAATTTGTATTATGATAACTTGCATAATTTAAAATGAGCTAGAAAAGAGCAGTAGGCGTGGCTCCTTCAATATAAATAAAATATTTTTTATTATATATTAATACAAATCAATCATTTTTAAACTTTGTGTGCTTTACTTTTATCTTTTGTGTTTCATTTCAACAAAAAATCGATAAAATCGGAGCAGGAGAATATAAAAGAAGAGAATATACCCCATTTAAAAAAACTCTTTGTATGACATCCATATTTCAGGATATAATAATAATAATATCTGGCATATCTGCAGAACTATAATTATTTACTTTTTGGACAGAAATCGATAGGATCAGAACAGGGATTCTCTTACATAGATATTTTACACTTAAGTAATTGATAAATTTACATAAAATTTTTAAAAATTAAGGGAGCAACAGTTGTAAATTAATATTTTAAAGAGTTTGCAATACTATATAACAAAAAGTTGTATACACATTTACTTCAAAATGATTTAATTATATATTATTATATTTAATATAAAATTAATTATAAATTAAAAATATCGCCAAACGAGTATTCCTCCTTATCTTCGGATGAGTCAAGTCGGTCGAATTTTAAAAATGTGTTTTTTTTAAACTGTACCAGGATTTATTCAGCCTTTTAAACTCCATATTGCATTACTAAATGGTAAGACCAAACATTTTACTACAAATAAGGCTTATTTCTTAAAAGGATTTTCAGTTAATGCATTTGTGTATTCGTATATATTTATACGAAATTCAATGGTTGAATTCCCATACATTCAATCATTGGAATGTAGTTTCTACCACTGTTGGTCTAAAATGTTTACTTTATACAGAATTTTTTCTTTAAAAAGTTCGAATATTTTAAATTTGTAAGTTGTTAAACTGTTCAACAGAAAAATAATTTGATTTTTTCTAACTAAAAATGTTTTTGTAATCATTGTCTAAGATGATATACATACATACATATATACATATTAACAGCATGGTTAAGTTTCGAGAAGTGTTATTTATTTTATTTTATTCAAATATAATGTAGCGATTTAATTCTAAAACCTTTTTGAAATTTTAATTGAAATACATTGGATTGAAAGAAAAAAATCTTCTGAATGGGAATTTAAGGAATAAACAACGTAATTGTTGTACATATTTTGTATATACGAAGCAAACGAAGCAAGAAGCTGAAAAATTTGACTTTGTTTAGGTAAAAAACAATCGTGTTCTTCCGCTCATATCTCAGCTCGTAATATGTATACCCACATAACTGATTTTTAATGGCAAAATTCTCAAAACCATATCTGATAAATTGATACTATTTTTTAAAAATATGTATTCAAAAACTTTATAAACGAAAATCAATTTTTTTAGCTTCTAAACAACCGACAGAGTCAATATTGGTATCAACTGAAAGGAGTTGACTAGCGCAATAAAAGTACTATAAAAAAATTAAAATTCATGTTGGCCGCCGCTACAAAATAGCTGACAATAAATTTATATATGGGTCAAATCAAGGCGAATTTATTTATCAGGTGGTGTTGACAACGCAGCTGATCTACTTTTTTATTTGCAAAAATGATGATTGAATTGTCAAATATTATTTATGTTTACATAGATTACTCCTTCCCGCGAAAAAACACAAACAAAAACCATGTAGTTTTTGACACATCGACAGTCGAAAGCAACAATAAAAAACCATGTTGTTTTTTATACCCTTCACCTGTGGTGCACAAGGGTATATATAGCTTTGTCATTCCGTTTGTAATTTCTACAATTTTCATTTCCGACCCCATAAAGTATATATTTTCTGAAAGCTTATGAATAGAGGAGTCGATTAAGCCCTGACCGTCTGCCCGTCTGTCCGTGTGTTGGTTGAAATCAACTTTTAGAAGCAACTATATGTTCCTCAGATCTGTATATGGTATCAATCTCTTGGAAATATCCAGGAATGAATCGCTATTGAAATTCAGCACAATCGCCCCATAACTTTCTGAGATATGAGCAAAAAACCACGACCACCTCGTTTTTTTTCACAATTACAACAACATCATACATACATAGATACATGTGAAAAACATACCAAACAAAAAAAAATTACAAACAAAAAAATATTAAAAATAAGAAAAAAATAATAAAAAAAAACTACAAAAAAAAAATTTAAAAAAAATTTAAAAAAAAATATAAAAAAAATAATAAAATATAAATAATATATTAAATAAAATAAAATTTTTTTGGCTCAGCTGGGATTCGATGTCACATTTATTCTAACGTGTACGTATGCACGTATTTTATATGGGATGAAATGTGATACAAACAATTGTTATTGCATGACTACACGTTGTGAAGGGTATATAAGATTCGGCACGGCCGAATATAGCACTGTTACTTGTTTAATGTTGTATTTGTTGTAGAATTACCACCACCTGATAAATAAATTCGCCTTGGGTCAAATCTGCTATTTTGAAATGTAACTACTTGAACACCCTCAATATTGGTATCAAATGAAAGGGCTCGACCAGTAGAATACAGTAAAAATTCAAAATAAAGGATGACGTCGTAAATAATAAGGAAAAATGGGGTATTACATGAAATATAGGTTAAGCTACGATGTGGGATTACACCTATGCACATAATGGTGAAGGGTATTATTCGGTACGGCCGAACATAGCACTCTTATTTGTTTTCTTTTCTTTCGGATTATTTTTCGTTTAATAATATTTAAAAAAAATTGGAGTGATTTTGTACAATCACTCTGACATAAATACCAAAATTACGTTTAGATAAATAGGAATTACCCAAATAAGTTTTCTTTAAAACTAACAGAAAAAATTTGATTTAAGGCTTGGCAATTTCTTTAAAACAAAAAATTTCAGAAATAGGTAATTGAAAATAATATTACAACAAATATTTTAATCACAACTTAAAGTAACAGTTGACATGAACTTGAGAATACCACTGTTAAAATATTACATAAAAAGGAACAATTTTAATCACATACTAGAAAAATAAAATTATATTTAATATTAGATTAAAATAAAGCATCACATGTGACCGTTGAATTGCAAGGAATTCCGCGAAATCCGTTATAAGCGGCTTCTTCAACCAAAACTATCAATTTTAAGTATCGAGTATTTTGAAATTCAGCTCTGAAATATAAAGTAAAAAAAAAAAAAATAATAATTGCTATTGATTTTACAAAAACTTAAAAAATAAGAACAATAATAGCATTTTGTAAAATAATATAGAACGTTCGATCAACGAGACCATGGTAAACGTGACCAATATTTGTATTCGTTATATGTATGTATGTATGTATGCACATGTGTATGTAAGAAAACAAAAATCATGAAACAAACAAAGATACCGCATTAAATTTTTAAAAGTGTTTTCTCTCTGCCAACTTCAAACATACATAAATAATTAATAAATAACAGTAATAATAAAAAATGATTTTTTTTTTTTGTAAAATTAACTAAAAACGACCGTAATATGTTCATTAATATACTTTTAAATAAACTACAATGTTTTTGTTCTTCTTAATTAGCGTAAATCTTATTGCTTTTGTTAAGTGCGAGTCGGAGTGGATTGGAAGTTAAAATGTGATACATCGATTTTTTTTTTTGTATCGAGAGGATCATTGACCTCAATCAGTCCGTTCTATACACTAGATCGTTGGTTGTCAATAAAACAATCTTCTCCAGTGTCATTGAGTAGACTTACCCTTTAAATCTAGAAATGCTATCAATCAAAGCTTTAGCGGCTTTTGCATATTCGTTTGCGACATTAGGTGCTGCGCATGCTGCTGTATATAGACAATCATCGAATCCAGCTTGTGCAGCTAAGAATCCAGTAATAAGGTAGGCTTCGCCATTACTTAGGGAAAGTGTTAATTCTAAAAAAAATATATATGTATATGTATGTATGTATGTATGTATGTACAATTTATGCCGAATATCCTAATATGGTATTATTTTTTGAATACACAATAAATAACATGATTGATTATATTCACACGAAAATCTTCGGTTTTATTTTTTCTTATATCAAATACGGTGTTGCTAAGCAAACAAAAAATTTATTCAAATTTGTTTGACAAAATCACCAAATAATAAAAACAAGTAAGAATAGCATATTCGGCCGTGCCGAATCTGATAACACCCTTCACCATCGTGTATATAGGTATAGTGAACAGCTTTTGTATTTTTTTTTCTGATTTCAAACCGATTTATTAAATTTTGTCAGCAGTAATTTTCGAGACTACGGTTTATATTCTGGTGTCCTTAACATGTTTAAAAATAAATAAGAAGCTTTACCAAATTTACATATTCAGAAAAATTTATAATTTCAAAATTATTTTTACCTAGAACTTTGTCGCTTAGTAACCGACTTAACCAAATTTTTTTAAGAATATCCCTAGAAGCATATCGTATTTATAAATAGTAACAAACGTTGATTTTTTTGGTTAAAATATGGCAAAAACAGAGGCAGTTGTGTTTATTTGGTCATACCTCAGAAAGTTATGGAGCAATCGTGCTGGACTTCGACTTACCTAGCTTTCAGAAAATATATATGTTATACTTTATGAGGTCGGAAATGAATATTGAGACAGGTGAAGAGAGAGAGAGAGAGAGAGGAAATCAAGGGCGGAGTACAGAGTTTGTTTTTATCGCAAAATCATTTTATTTTTGCAATTCTGAGTCAAATACCAAAAAAATTGAATTTTAGAATACAAATTTGTAAAACTGAAATTTTTGTATCTAAAGGTATGTTCACATTAGGCAAATTATCGTAAACGCCTTGCAAAGATTCTTAATTTAGTTAGGTAAATATCGATAGATTACTATAAAAAGAGCGTATCTCGATTTTCTTTTTTTTCACGAAAAAGAAAAAAACTGAATAAATCTTAAAAGAATGAAATACTTTTTTAGGAGTGATGCGTTTATACATGGATTACTAGAAAACGTTAAATCGCGACTTATATTAAGCCATCGATATAGCAAATATGTAACAAAAAGTGTAAAATCCGTAATTAAAAATTTGCACATGTATTACATAAGAAAACAATTTTTTTGTTACAACAACAAATTACACGCAAAACGTCGACTAAAAGTAATCGTTCGCATTTTAAAAACAGTACATAAAAAATATGTTTTCAGCACATGACCACCGCTTTAATTCATACTTTCTTTTTCATCACAAATCAAAAGTTTTGCAATAAATATTTTATAATCTGGACAACGACTTACGGTATCTAATATTATTGTACTTCTGTGTACTTTTGACAAAACAACTTATTTCGAGTTTTTAAATATTAGGAGTCAAAACAAAAATCAAAAAAATTTAAAAAAATAACTAAGTTGAGCTTGTTTTCCTTAATAACATAGCTCACATCTGGTTACTTGAGAAAAAAGCGGAAGAAAAAAACAAAGAGATGTCAAAACGGGGTTATACAGCCTCCAGTTAACAGTTTGCGCATAGTGAAATACCACGATAACCAGTTGTTTGAACATAATTTTATCTCAACTTAAGTTGTTCTGTCAAAAATCTGCGGATTTTAATCTTTGTTGGTACTTTTTAATTAGCTGAATGAGTCTTTTTGTGTTTTTTTTTCTTGTGTGTTTATTACCATATTTAATATACAAAAATTCAAATGGCTTACATTTTTAATATTAATATCAACTCCTTTACAATCTAATGATTTTCTTAATAAAGTGTAAAGTGTTAAATTTAGGAAAACCGGCAAAAATTATAAATTTAAGAACAAACGAGAACTGATATTAAAGAACAGTTAATTGAGTCTTAAATTATACCAATCACATAGAAAAAATATCATATTAACACTCATCAGGGTACCAGTAAACCAACGACTACTGAATAACTCACCCTATATCGGCTAACTGACTAATTACAACATAAAAAGACACTATTTGACATTGTCTGTGTTAAGATTACGGCTCGTAGACCTTTTATACAAAAATCTTACATAGTTTAATTTTCGATAGTTAAAACTGAAAAGTATCTACTTCGGCTTTACTAGTATCATTGCTTAATTTTACGAAAACAAATTACATTATTGGTTCTAATTTTAATCTTCGTTTTGTTAAATTTTATTGAGAATTTAACTATCGAAATAGTCACTTATTAGTTTATAAAACACTATAATAAAATTATACAAATACAACACGTTTACTGTATATAAAAGGTTAGTTTTTGGATAATTCAAAACGTTACAATAACAAACTATGTCTGGGGCTCAATTCTCGTTCTGTGAAACTGTGAAATGAAAAAGTTTTTGTATAGTAAAGGGTATGGTGGCACCATATGATATTACACACAAAAACTTTTCATTTCATAGTTTCATAGAACGAGAATTGATACCCTGGTCTGTATATGTTTCTTCTACATAAGTGTGACACATAAAATAAATACTAATATTCTCATTTAACATAAGTGGAACTTATTGGCGTAGAATACGTCTTACCTTACGGTATAGGGAGTCATGTCATGATTGTTATTGTTGTAATCTTTATTTCATTGATTATGAGGAAACGGCGAGATAACTTTTTTTAAAAATTTTTTTGTAGGTAAATGAAGATGTTATCTTTCGTTTGATATACATTTCATATTGGTTGATATCTTTCTAATATTTAAATTTCTCAAATGAAAATTGTTTAAACACATACACTCAAACATATGTGTGGTGTTTGGTTGAGTGTTTGAGTTTGTAGCGTGAACACAATCTATGCTGCTGTTTCAGTGTGGACACAAACCTTCGGCTGTTGCTTTGATTGATGAAATATTGAAAGCGATATACATATATGAGCGATACATTTAATTTGGATTATATTCGAAACGATGCTCCCACAACTATTGATAACACAACCATTGACTTAGTTTTTGCGAGAAATTTGAATGTTAATTTAAAAAAATATTTATCCTATTTTTCCTATCATAAGCCCATATTATCAAAAGTAATTTTCATATAATCAAATTGATTTGCGTCTGTTATTTAACATTTATCCTTACTCTTTTAATTTAAAAACATATTTATCCTATTTTTCCTACCATAAGCTTATGTACAATATTATCAAAAGTAACTATCAAATAAATAAATTCATTTGCTTATATTATTTATCATTTATTGTTATAAGTATATGTTTTCTGTCTTATCGGATGGCGTATATTACGTTAAACTTAATGGCCGTGTCTCTGACACTGTCTGCTCTTTTTTCCCCCGAACGGGTACACTATCATAACAGAATATTTTTGTTCATTTAATTTCACCAATTTCGCTCTTTTTGAATATAAATTGTTTGACGAGATATACTTAGAAGGTAATACCACAATATAAATATACATACGTATGTATTGTATTTATTGGCGTAACTGGACCAATCTGGGGGGTACAATTCTCCCCGCAGAATTGTTTTCCAATTCACCAGAATTTAAAAATTAATTACAATATTAGCATTTAATATACATAAAAATAAAATTAACTTAATTTGAGATTTTTCTTCCAACACCGAAAAAAACTTTTTTATGCTCTTGCAACCCCCAGAAAAAATTTGTAGCTATGCCAATGATAGCATTCATATCCCAGCAAAAAAACTTTGAACTTTGTAGGCAGTAGAAGATTGTTCATAAAAACATTTATAATTCAAATTTCAATAGAAAATCAGATTTATTAACCCATTTTAATTTATTTTTTTATAAATTAGGCAGTGAGTTTTTACACATTCACTTACAATAAAGCTTACTGAAAAGCATTACTGAAAAGCATTACTGTGTGGCAGTAAGTAAAGATTTATCAATGTTGGGACGAGAAACGAATTCAGTACTTTATACTTATTCATTAACAAACCTGCTTACGACGGTGTCGTAATTATTGCTGTGATATGTATACTTTAAGCAACTTACCATTATCTCTGGAACGTGCATAGCCATTATTACTCCAATGGCCCGCTCCCAGTAATCCGGCCGAAAAGATAAGAACTTTAAGTAGTAGTACAATCAATAAATTTGTCAAATTAAGACTTAAAACCTTCAAAAGAAAAATATGAATAGAAATATGAGAGTATTCTAAATATTAAAAAGTCTCCTTACTTGGCTATTTCCAGCTGATCGATTTATTAATTCTTTTGCTACTTGAACAACGACGTGTCCAGTGGGGCTTGAAAATACGCCCTTTACTCCTTTTAGCCAATTAAGCGGTTTAGACTCGACAGTTTCATTCGAATTTTTACCATAATTTTCAATATCAACACATATAATCATGTGAGAGATACAGATTAGAATTACACAAACCATATAAAATTGAGGCATTACGACGATTGTTTTTCGGACCAATTTTAAGTTATTGCAATTTCTACTTTTACCGCACTTACTTATGTATGTATGAATAAAGAAACAGTTAAGCTACACAACTAAGTCATCTTAATCTGTTGCGTGTGTTTTTATTACAACTCTTTGATGTCTTTGACCTAGGAAGTGTACATACATACATACATAATTGTAAATATGTATGTATGTATGTATGTATGTAAAAACAAAATTATCCAAATCTAAGAAAACTACCTTTACCTGACTGCAGGTGTATGCATGTACATACAAACATATATAAATAAAGACATAATTGCATTTTACAAGCATCGTTAGCTGAAGAAAATTTAAGCATGCGTTTATTTCGGAAGCACCGTCACACCATTGATCTTGCAATAAATGGCATTAGATTACAGTTAATTTTGCAAAGATATTTATACATATGTATGTATGTATGAATGTATGTATTATACCTACCTTAACGCGTTTGCATCTATTTATTTATACATATGTACTTTTATTAGCCCCTACCACGACAAATAGTATTTTAATTTTGGTTACTACCCTATAAGCAACAGAGTAGTCGACTAGGAACATAACGCCCTTCAAGTTTACCTTTATGAATTAACTAGAAAGTAATGCAGAAATTACCTAAATTTAAATATATTTATTTATTCAGTTTTGTATAAAAAAAGCCTTAAAAGGCTAAAACAAATTTTTACATAGTAATTACAACTTTACTTAAAACCACTTCAACAATCAAAATAAAAATGGAAAACTATTATTTTTTATTAATGTTTTTTTCCTTTTTTTTATTTTGCTCTAGAGAGTTTAAACAGTATTTTTGCTTGCTTATTTTTATTATTTTACTTTTTGCAGTTTTTTGTGCTGAAAGTCAGTAAAGTGAAATAAGTAATGTCAGTGAAAAATAAATAACTAAAGATTGATCATTTTATAAATAATATTTATTTCCTACATAATTCTAAAATAAAATTCAAAAAAAATTAAAAATATTTCCTAAAATGTTTAAACAATTATTTGACATAAAGTTAATTTAAAATTTACTTAATTAAAAGGTTTTTCAGGTGATATGATTTCTTAAAAAAAAAACACCTATTGTTAAGGATATTCAAAAGTTTTTTATTTAATGTGTACAATTGATGCAATTAAGTTCAAAATAAAACGTCATTCAAATGGCATCCACTACTTCTTCAGCAGGAAGGAATTCGGTGAACCCAATTTTGGATCACTTTTTCCACTAACACTTTAAGTAGCTAACTTTAAGTTAGTTAAAAAGTTACCTATCCAGAGGCAGACAATGTTAAAAGTCAGTCCCAAAGTCAAATTTGTATGGTGTAGTTACAAAATGCATATGTTAACGTTTAAGCATTAAACACCTATGCTATCTAACGAGTTGAGGCTTAATTCTACAGTAAAAGGTATAGTGGCATCATATGAGAATTATGCCCCTGCTACCTTTTTTAATGGGGATTTACACATAAAAAAGATAAAATAAATTAAAATTTTCTAAAAAATTACTCATTTACTACAAAGTGCAGTAAAAGTACTCGAACGAACCTATTATTGTGTATCTTTGTATAAATAATAAACAAAAGGAATTTGAGGGTACAAATAAATCTTTACTCCGCTCATATTATCTCTTCCTCCCTCTCCAATAAAGAAAAATAAAAAATTTGCAAACTTTAATTTGTGCTTGAGATATTAATAAACCTTGAGATCATCGAAAGCAGCTGATACTGAAGTTGTCAGTTGGAGAACTACAAACGGTTTTGTCACTTTAAAAAAACGGTAAAAAAGGACACTAATAACACCTAAAAATATAAACAAAAAAAAATATATTGTATGTACATATTTATTTTTTAACTTTATACCAAGGCATATTTATTCATCAGGTAATTGCAGTTCAGAGAGAACTTTTTTGTTTATATTTTTTATATATCAAGTTTGGCATTTAAAATAAATGAGAGAAGGTAGAAATTTGTTTTTTATTTATGAACTTTGACATCTGAAATTTAAAATAAGCGAAGAAAAACATAATCAGCTGACGAATTAAGACTATCTGATGAATAAATATGCCTTGCTTTATACCTAAGGTTTTTTTTTGTATATTGAAAAACAAGTAAGAGTGCTATATTCGGCCGTGCCGAATCTGATATAACCTTTCACCATTATGTACATAGGTGTAATCCCACATCGTAGCTTAACCTATATTTCATGTAATACCCTATTTTTCCTTATTATTTCCGACGCCATCCTTTATTTTGAATTTTTACTGTATTCTACTGGTCGAGCCCTTTCATTTGATACCAATATTGAGGGTGTTCAAGTAGTTTCAAAATAGCAGATTTGACTCATATATAAATTTATTGTCAGCCATTTTGTAGCGGCGGCCAACAACTCCTTTCAGATAATACCAATATTCACTCTGTCGGTTGTTTTTTAAATACATATTTTCAAAAATATTTGGCATATAACTTTACCGATTAGAGCAATGTTTACCCAAAATTTTTCACGAATATGTCTAGAGGCATATTATATCTACAAATAGTAACAAACGTACCTATAAATTATTTTATGGCTGAAAATTTTTAATTTTGGTGGTAAAAATATGGGAAAAAAGAGGCAGTCGTGTTTATTTGCTCATATCTCAGAAAGTTATGGGGCGATTTTGATGAATTTCAATAGCGATTCATTTCCGGATATATCCAAAAGATTGATACCATACACAGATCTGAGGAACATATATTTGCTTCTAACCAACACACGGGCATACGTACAGACGGTCAAGGCTTAATCGATTCCTCTATTCATCAGCTTTTAGAAAATATATACTTTATGGGGTCGAAAATGAAAATTGTAGAAATTACAAACGGAATGACAAAGCAATAACCCTTGTGCACCACAGGTGAAGGGTATAAATATGTTCAGCTTTATTAACCAAGTACAGAGTTGTTAACGAATCATTCATTTTTTAATTAATTCACGAATCATTCATGCACTAAATTGGTAAAATTTTGAATTTATTCTTTTCGATTAAAAATGAATTGAATGAAATTTGAATCAATTCATTTGAATTTAGCAAACATGAATTGCAATTCATTTGAATTGAATTGACTTTAAATTAACATTCAAAGACAAACACTTTAGTAATATTTATTATCAAAATGTAATTATATTTTACAAATAAACGTGAAATTACGAAAAATTAGTAGCATATATAGGCATCAACTAATTTTGCTATTATTTTAATTAGTACTTGAAGAATTTTTTCTAACTCATTTGAATTAGTAAATAAACCAATTGCAAATGCCATAGACTTTCTCCAAAAAGACAACGGCATATTCTTTGGTTATCTTTTGCCAGCTTTAGCCACAATTGAAAGAAATTTGAATTGACTTTGAATTAATTCAAATAAATTAGAAATTAATTGCAATTCATTTTTCTAACTCATTTAAATTAATTGGATATGAATCTGATATTTACCTTCACCATCATGGACGTAGAAAAAATCCCACATCGTAGCTTAACCTATATTTCATGTTATACGCCATTCTCAATTTTGAATTTTTATGTTCTTATCTGTATTCTACTAGCCAAACCCTTTTATATGATACCAATATTGGTGAGGTTAAAAAAATTTATTCTGCCATATTGTTTTAGACGCCCTCTTGGATTTAATATTTTTTAATAACTTACTGTATTCTACTGGTTATACTACGTTCACACACACGCCTTAATTGTCAATTTAGTATATTATCGCAATTAAAGGCCTTTATTCAGCTCAATTTACCATACTAAATATAATTTTTAAATTGAACAATATATACTTTATTGTTTCACTTATTGTCTAAAACTCGAAATACAACTCTTGAGAAGTATGTTCAGTGAGAAGAAAATTCTATAGGTGGCATTTATAATGTCAAACAAATAAATATACAAAAAACAAAAATTAAGAAAATTAAAAATTTTTGATGAAAATTTTAAAAAAACTTTTAAAAAAATTCAAAAACATACATATAGGTATATACATGTATAAATATAATTGTAAATATATTTTATCAACAGGAAAAACACTGAAGAGAAGGCTTTATTTGATTTTTACAGCTATCAAATGCTAATGGAGTAAGATAAATTGAGTATGTGTGAACACTTATTTTAATTGCTCAATCAACACTAAATTGAAACAATTAAAAATATCTGTCTGAACAGGGTAATAGGCCCCTTTCGCATTAGGCAACTATAATTGCGCAAGTATAATTTTAATTTTTATTTATTTTCTTTTGAACTTGCTTTTATGTTCACATTGAGCAACTTGGTTGCTCAATTTCTTCCAGTTTCTTCCAATTTCTCATCATTTTTAAATATTTGATTCACTTATAAACAAATAAAATTTTCACACACACAAAATTACACAACACACCGAAGAAGAAATAAAAGACAATGTCAAAAACAAATAAATATTCCAAGACAAGAATGACAGCAGAAGCAGAATTGCCAAGTACAAGCAAGTCTGTACTCAAATCTCGGGAATTCTTTCCCCTTCACACCGACCTTTCCTCTCACACAACAAACACAAGAATTGCGCAATTATAGTTGCCTAATGCGAAAGGGGCCTTAAGGCCCTTCATTTGATACCAATATTGAGGGTGTTCAAGAATTTATTAATGTCATTTGAAATAAATAAAATGATAATTGGAACTACCTAGTTAAGTATACCCTGACTAATGCCAAACATATGACGTTTAGAATACACAGCAATAGCTTATGGTGATCACAAACTAATAGTTTGTGATAATAAAATATGTTCTAGTTCATCTTGTGTAAATACGCGTTGTCAAAAATTTAGCGATTTCTAGTGTTTTTTTCTAATTTTTTTATTCAATCGGAAATAAATAAAATTTCTATTGGAATATTTTTAAACAACTATTTCTTGTAGGATCTTGTAGATATATTTTTATAAAAAAACAATGTAAGTACCTGTATACATCCATATGTATGTATAAGTAAAAATTACGTACGTGTGTACATTGATTATAAAATCAATGTAGTAGTCATGCTAAAAGTTAAAGAATAACACTGAACAAAAAAGTGCAAAAACTTCATGAATGATGGCTAATCCAAAAATTACCAATTGGTAAAAATATTTATTTGTTCAACGTTAAATTAAAGAAAAAATAACACATATGTACATATAAACACATTATATAATGAACGGATAAATATTTCCTAATGGAAGTACATAGTTATAAAAAAAACGGTTATCTTAGTGGGACGCTGTTTTTATTTGCCTTAGCAATGTTGAACTACACATCGTACTTTTATAAGGTAAATGTGTGTATTTTTATATTTTAGATTTTTGCATCGGAAGTGCACATACTTTTCCATATGCATACATATGTATGTGCTCATGACTTAAGTACCATTACGAAGTCGCTGCGTGCGAGTGGGTAAATGCGTTTCAGGCTTAAAATAAACTTGGAATCAATATTGAAGAGCTCAAAATAATGAACCGCACTGCTATTAGTGTGGCTTCCGGTGTTACAAGTGCTTCCAGTAACACCTTAGATGCACCTTACATAAGAACCATCGAATGGGACATGATGGATAAAAGTAAATTTTTCCCACTATCGATGTTAAGTTCATTTTCAGTCCGTTGCTGTCTGTTTCCCCTAACAGTTATAAAAACCCAACTGCAGGTACAACACAAAAGTGATGTGTATAAAGGAATGTTTGACTGCGCGTATAAGATTTATCAGTCTGAAGGTATACCGGGTTTATATAGAGGTTTTTGGATATCTTCAGTTCAGATTGTGTCGGGAGTCTTTTACATAAGCACATATGAAGGTGTACGACATTTACTAAACGATATGGGTGCTAGTCATCGAACAAAAGCTTTAATAGGTGGAGGGTGTGCCTCTTTAGTGGGCCAGACAATTATCGTACCTTTCGATGTTATATCACAACATGCAATGGTATTGGGGATGGCACATCATAGTGGCTCCAAGGGTGATATAAATCCACTTGGAATACAGACAGGTCCTGGCAGAAGCCGTTTGAACATTTCTGTAGACATTGCAAAGGAAATTTTGCGAAGAGACGGTCTTCGGGGATTTTATCGCGGATATACTGCTAGTCTTATGGCATATGTTCCAAATTCTGCAATGTGGTGGGCATTTTATCACCTTTACCAAGGTAAATGTATGCTGAAAAACATTTTCCTGCCGAAATTTGTTTATACATAATTATTTTAATATTCATATGTATGCATGTAAATATTTATTTTCCTTAACAGATGAACTTTGTAGAATTTGTCCACCTTGGGTTTCCCATTTACTTATTCAATGCATTGCTGGAAGTTTGGGCGGATTTACAACTACGATACTTACCAATCCTTTAGACATTGTAAGAGCTAGACTACAGGTATGTAAAAACATTAACTACAATTTTAATAAAATCTGTTTCATATTTATAACCCATATATGAAATTGCACTTTGCAGGTCTTTAAATTTTGAACTAATCAAGTTATTTTAATATTGACCTCTGGAAATAACATATTTAAAAATTGTAGAAAACTATCCTTTCCTGTGTTTTCTATTTTTATTATAACCCAGGTGAAACATTTTTAAACTGAAAACGAATTTTTAACATTTTAATAGTCAATGGGCCAATTCAAAGTAGACTCTCATATTGTACTATGTCATATAATTCATATTAATATGACTAGTGACTTTGAACACATTTTGTTAACAAATTATGTATTTAATATAAAAAAGAAGACAAAGAGATGACGCTGTTAAAAATTGTATGTATACAGGAAAGAAGAAAATAGAAAATATTCTCTCTGAGAGGCGAGAAGCGAAGAAATTCTCTCTGAGAGACAGTATGGTTAAAAGTATAACATAAACAATTTCTTATACATAGGAAACAAATGTGTAAAGTCTTATTATTTTCTTTGTATGGAAATTACTAACAAAAATTTTATGCATGCATAAAATAATATGAAATAGTACAAATATGACTAATATGCAACCACTTTGAATTGGCCCATTGTAATCACCATTGACTTTAATTACCAAAAACAAACTTGATGACCAAAATTAAGATAAAAGTGTCATATAATAGGCAAAAAAGTTTAGATTGAAAATTAAAATTAAATTAAAATTAATAGTGGGTTCCGAAAGCTTATTTTCCATTTAATGGTTTGTTTGATTCTGAATTTTCACGTAGTTAACTGTATTCTACTAGTTAAGCCCTTAATTTGATACCCATATATATGGGGATAAAAAAATTTGATCCGCTATTTTGTTTTAGACGCCATCTTGGATTTTACATTTTTTAATAATTTACTGTATTCTACTGGTCAAGCCCTTTCATTTGATACCAATATTGAGGGGGTTCAAGAAGTAACATTTTAAAATACCAGATTTGACCCATATATAAATTTATTGTCCGCCATTTTGTGACACCAAGTGAAGCACATCTCTGGATCTTTGTTAGAAGCTTCCACCACACAGAACATTTTTATGTAAGATAGGGCGTAACTCTTGCCTATGGAGTTCCTGCATGTGTAGTAGGAATTTAATCTTCTTTTCATCCTCTCATGTGTATTTTTTCACCAAGACAGCTTACTAACCAGGACTACACCGAGATATTTCGCCACGCTAGCTAATTCTAACTCTGATTAAGTATCGGTCACTTAAACGCATCGATCTAGCTCAATCTTGTCCTGGCTTACACCTATTCCTGAAGCTTAATAAGATAGAGCACTCAGAGCCGATTGTAATATTTCGCTAATATTAAAAAGCAGTTTTGCCTTAGGATAACGTTAACACAGTAACGACAGTAGCCACAACGGGTGATAAAACCCCTACCTACCCTGACTACTTTCCTCATATAGAAATCTCCCAAGCTAGAACTTAGAACCCTACATCTCAACATCCAATTTATCCCTCTAACTAGGAATTCCCTAACTCCAAGCTTGGGAGTTACTATTACCCCGACAGGGCTGCCACTACTATTTTGCCCATCTGCAACGTCAATGTCTGGTAGACCCACCTCTAAGGTTTACCCAGGACCAGATATCGCAGTGATATCCAGATCTTCGTTTGAACCCAGAATGAGATCTCCCAAACTCTGTGTGTTACTAATTTCAGCCATTGAGTCTCTCGACAATCCCAGAAGATAGTCTAGTTCAAATTGCTTCCGTTTGTCAAAATAAACTCAGCAAAAGACTATTCTACTGCGTTAATAAAGAGATTTTCAATAAATTCTGGTTGATCGATGTTTGGCAAAAATAAAAAGCTGTATGTGAGGTATTAGCGAAATCCTTTTTATACCCTTCACCTGTGATGCACAAGGGTATATATAGCTTTGTCATTCCGTTTGTAATTTCTACAATTTTCATTTCCGACCCCATAAAGTATATATTTTCTGAAAGCTTATGAATAGAGAAGTCGATTAAGCCCTGACCGTCTGCCCGTCTGTCCGTGTGTTGGTTGAAATCAACTTTTAGAAGCAACTATATGTTCCTCAGATCTGTATATGGTATCAATCTCTTGGAAATATCCAGGAATGAATCGCTATTGAAATTCAGCACAATCGCCCCATAACTTTCTGAGATATGAGCAAAAAACCACGACCACCTCGTTTTTTTTCACAATTACAACAACAACATACATACATACATACATACATGTAAAAAACATACCAAACAAAAAAAATTACAAAAAAAAAAAATATTAAAAATAAGAAAAAAATAATAAAAAAAACTACAAAAAAAAATTTTAAAAAAATTTAAAAAAAAATTTAAAAAAATTTTTTAAAAATTTTTCTACAAAAATTTTTTAAAAAAATTTAAAAAAAATATAAAAAAAATAATATATTAAATAAAATAAAATAAAATTTTTTTGGCTCAGCTGGGATTCGATGCCACATTTATTCTAACGTGTACGTATGCACGTATTTTATATGGGATGAATGTTGATACAAACAATTGTTATTGCATGACTACACGTTGTGAAGGGTATATAAGATTCGGCACGGCCGAATATAGCACTGTTACTTGTTTTTTATTATTTTAAAGATATCGTTGAAATGAATGCGCATTGAACGGATTCAAGAGATTGAATTTACTACATGGTAAAAATATTTATCAAATATGAATGTCATATTGATTTTTCACGTAATTGTTAAAAAAAAGCCTAAATTTTTTTTTTTTTTTTATTTGTTATAGGTTCAACGACTTGAAAATATGAAGGTCGCCTTTCAGGAGCTTTGGCGGGAGGAAAAACTTAATTGTTTCTTCAAGGGACTGTCCGCTCGTTTGGTACAATCAGCTGCCTTTTCATTTAGTATAATTTTAGGATATGAAACGATTAAACGTATAGCAGTGGAAGAACAATATAAACATAAAATTCGCTGGTGAATAAATATCAATTATAAATATCCCACCGTACGACAGTGGCGGGAATGCACAAATATATATTTTTTTTAAGTCCTGAAATACAAATGCATTTAAATTATATATATTTAAACGAAAATGCTTAAAAAACTGAAGTAAATAACGTTGCAAGATTTTTTTTTAACTAAAACTTAAAAGTGTATGTACATATATGGTATGTATGTACATATGTTTAGTAATTAGTTTTTGTATGTATGCAAATGTATTTTAGTTAAGGCAACGCAATGGAAAATTTCACCAAAGATTTCTTAAAGATATGTATATGACCGATGGCTCTTTTTAGTTATTCTATAATTTACTATAGATTTAAAGTATGTTTTCACAATTAAACACCTCATTGATTTGTAAATAAGTGTTATAAAAATTAATCTATAAAGTTACTTCTCGTTGTTCTGTATAGATTACATACATATGAACATATACATACATATGTATGTGAGTATGTGATGAAAAACAATTTAAACCTCAAACCTATTTGAAGACGATAAAAGAAGTGGTGTGTTTTTGCTAAGTCGTTTTGACAATAAATTTAAAAATTATTTTTTTAATGTTTTTGATCAATTTCGTCTTACAGTTTTATTACATTGTTTATAGTAAATCATTTTTATTATGGCTTAAGTTAATTTTTCTATTATTAAACTTTTTAAAAAAATTTTTTTTTTTTTTTTTTCAATAAAAAATTTTTAAAATATTGATAAAGTATTCCGATTTTAGCCGAGTTTTTCAATATTTTAAAAATGATTACAATATCATGTAATTTTATTAATATATTTTTTGGAAAGTGTAATAATAAGAAAATTAACTAAAACGAGAATAACAATTATTTACAATAAATTTAAGAATAAGTTCATATTTTTTATATATTTTAGTATGCTTTTTAGAAGTCAATAGTTTGAGATTAGTTTAAAAATGATTCTTAAAATGTATCGAAACTCATCACCGTTTTAAAAAGGTATTTTAAAATCGTTTTAAAAACGATCATTTTCCATCACACACTTGAATGTCTGTGGTCTTTTGACAACGAAATTATTTTGGATTTTAAATATTAATTAAGTTGATTTTATTTTATAGTGATATCTCTTATTTTATAACCGTAACAAGACGTGAATTAATAAAAAGCAATTCCAATTTTTGTACACTGTCAACTTTCGATAGAAGACGTCATCTTGAATATTTCACTTGGCTATCTTTGATCAAAAGTCCACAGATACATATGTATTACTATAGGCCACAACTTGTATTTAAAGAAAAATATTTCGAGGGTAACAAAATAATCAATCGAGCGAGCCTACGATAGGGATGAATATTTTTAAAAAACATCAGAGGAAAGCACAAATTATTGAGTGCTTTTTATTATTTGTTAAATTTGTTAAGTTTTAAATTCATTTTTATTTATTACAGATGACCTT
Organism: Phyto melanocephala; assembly: GCA_941918925.1. Lineage (NCBI taxonomy): Eukaryota > Metazoa > Arthropoda > Insecta > Diptera > Rhinophoridae > Phyto > Phyto melanocephala. The sequence continues at coordinate 183,932,024 of OW799233.1, forward strand.
TTTATTTTTCTTGCTATAAGTACGTATTACATTCTTTATACTAACAAAACGTATTACAACTAAAATTACAATCTAATAGGCAATTGAAACAATAAATCATTTTGTAAATGTTTGTTACATGTATATTTAAACTTAAGCTATTGTAAAATTAAAAGTTAAAATAATAAATAAATGTGTATAATTAGTAAAATTAAAACGATTTTAATGAAAAAAATAATAAAAAACAAAATTTTTAAATGAAGTACAAATTAAAAGTTTTCAAATATTTTACTTATTTGATTATCCTGTCTTTTCTGCACTTCGAATGCATTTGCGTATATAGTTAGGCAAATAGGGAAAAAGGTGTTCCAATGAAAAACTAAAAAGAAAAAGATTAAACAATAATTAAAAAAATTAGGAATTGAAAAATGTGGGAACTTTAATTAAATCAACACATCAGGTATGTACATATGCATGTATGAAAAGAAAAAAAAATCCAGCACATAAATAACAGGTATTGTGGCTAAACTATTTTGGAGAATCCTGTCGGAGGTGATAAAAATCCTTTCGAGATGTTCGATATGATAAGTTGTAAGATGTTTGGTTTAAAAGTGTTGTGTGTTTTTGTAACGTCTTCCCAGAAGGCCTGTTCATCTTTGGATCGCGCATTAAATCCATACATAATGTCAAGATTCATTAATTTCACCAGTTTTTCATTTAGCTCCACATTAAATTGAACAAACTAAAAAAAAAGTGTCAATGGTCATGAATAAAACATACATTTTATAATCAAACATTTTTCTAATTACACACATTATTAAGCTTCCCTGCAGATATAATGACTAGTATGTGGTTAAAAAAATATATACTTGTTGCTTTTTAATTCAGACTAGTTACATATCTGTCCTTTTTTTATTGAATACATATAAAACGGTCCATTGTGACGCGTTAATATAGAACTGAAAAGAAGAATATAATAAAAAAAAATAGATAGACATGTGGTGAAGTAGTGGACATCAAATCAATACGAAAAAAAAAGAGTTAAAACCCTACAATCGACTTATTCTGAGTCTTCTGTCACGAAGCCAGGTCATTCCTATCAGATTCTCAGAATCTGCTACCTAGCCATTTCAACCTGCTAATCTGCAGTAAATATATTTTTTGCCAACTCGTCTCAACAATGCTTGCCTATAATGACTTCAGTAGATGTCTTAATGCAAAAAAAGAAGACTATCACTTCCGATCACTGTTCCGCATCAAAAAACATTTGTTGCTACAATTTTCGCAGACTGCAGACTAAATAGCCTGTCGAAAGTAGCAACGCTTAGGTGGTTTCCTGAATCAGTCCAGAATTGTGGAATTGCCTCGAAACGGTTGACAAACCAGATATAGGACTTTCTATCCTTTTCTGTACTAAAAAACCTATTTTTCTGTTCTCTTAATTAGTTACAGGTACCACAAAGGGATCGATGTGATGAACACAAATGAGCTGTACAACAGCTGTCTGTTCTACCTAGTCTACCTAGTTTAATGTGGCTTTTGTCTGTATTTGATTAAACATACATGTGTTTATGCGATGTCTTATTTTGTGAAATGTTTAAAACATTTAAAAACAACTTTCGATAAAAAGAAAGCGCATGCATTTATATATTTTTTAACAAAATTTATTATTTAGATTATTTAACTGGTTATAAACACAATATCACCGTAAACTTTAAAGTTTTGTATAATATACATACATATAAAAAAAATGCATAAAAAAGTTGTATAAATTTTTTCACTGACAGTTTTAAATTAGTCCAACATTTTGCGAATCATATAATTCAAAATACCACCGTTTTTGAAATAAGTTATATCGACTTCGGTATCAAAACGCAAAATAGCTTCAAAAACGGTGCCATCAGCCTAAAATAAGAAAGAAAAAATAGCAATAAAAAAAATAGTAACAGTAAAATAAACGTTTTACCTCTACTTGAATTGTTTGACCAGGTTTAAGATCTTGTTCCTTTAGGTTTATGTTATAATGTTCACGGCCATTCAAGTTAAGTGTTTCGGCATTTTGGCCAGGCAAAAATTGTAAGGGAATTATACCCATTCCGACTAAATTAGAGCGATGAATACGTTCATAAGATTCGGCGATAACTGCTTTAATACCTAAAAGAAAAGGACCCTTTGCGGCCCAATCGCGACTGGACCCACTACCATAATCTTTACCGACAATTAAAACTAGAGGAGTACCTTCTAAGCGATATCTGAAAAAAAAAAACAATGATAAAGTGAAATTTCACATTTCTTTTTATTAAATGCTTAAATGCAATACCTTTCGGCACAATCAAAAATATCCATTTCTTCTTCACTTGGAATATGTATAGTGCGTGGTCCAGTTTTGGTAATTAACTTATTGACTAAGCGAATGTTGGCAAATGTACCACGAGCCATGATAGCGTCATTACCACGACGCGAACCATACGAATTAAAATCTTTAGGTGTTAAACCACGATCTGACAAATAACGGGCTGCTGGAGAATTTCGAGCTATTGATCCAGCTGGCGATATGTGATCCGTTGTAACTGAATCTCCCAAAAGCAGTAAGCAGCGTGCGTTTTGGATGCTACTAATACTTTTCAATTCACGAGTCATTCCTTCGAAGAAAGGCGGATGTTTGATGTATGTCGATTGCTCATTCCAGGGATATAATTTACTATCAGAAACCTCTAAAGTTTGCCAGTCTTCTGATCCTAATTCTATTTTGCCTAAATTAATTAAAAAACAAATTACATTTGCACATATTAACATACATATATTGTTTAAAAAAGGCTTAAATGTTAATTGGATATTTTTGAAGCAATTTTTTAACGATATGCACATACATAAGACATCAATGTTTATGTCTTGCAATAAATATGAGATCTTTAATGAATGTTTGTATGGTGAACTTACTGTATACTTCTTGGAACATTGCTGGTATAACATGTTTGTTTTCAACCTCTTGAATTTCCGTACGCGTTGGCCAAACATCGCGCAGAAATACATTCTGTCCATTAGCATCAGAACCTAATGGTTCTCTTTCAAAATCAATATCAACCCGACCAGCAATTGCATAAGCAATAACTAATAAGGGACTTGCTAAATAATTGGCACGAGTATTGGGGTGAATACGTCCTTCGAAGTTTCTGTTGCCCGACAAGACACCGCAGCACACCAAACTATTCTTTTCGATAGTATTTACGACATTGTCATCTAAAGGTCCCGAATTGCCTATACAAGTCATACAGCCATAGCCAACAATATTAAAACCCAACTTTTCCAAGTAAGGAATAACACCAGATTCCTTAAGATAGTAGGTAACAACACCAGAACCAGGTGAGAGTGATGTCTTAATGTAAGGCATAATATTCAAGCCCTTCTCAACAGCCTTTTTAGCCAGAAGACCTGCTCCTAACATTACAGACGGATTTGAGGTGTTGGTACAACTGGTGATAGCAGCTATAACTACGGAGCCATGTCTAATTGTATACGTCTTTCCATCATCCCATTGAAATTGACCAGAAGCTTTAAGAGTATCGGATGGAATTGCGAAACCCTTAAACCCTACCTAAAATGCAATTGAATTTCAATTATTTTACTTTTTTGCGTAATAAGCAAAAAAAAAATATATTTTACACAGGTTATTGACATACAAAAAATACATTCATATACAATTTCATATAAAACAATACACTATAATAATACAAAAGAAATAGGTCAGTTTAAAGATAAAAAAAAAATAAATAAATAATTGCGGAAGTTTTTTTAGTGTAATTTTTTCCCCCAAATTTTTACTTAATAATTTCTATGAATTTTTATTTTAAATTATATTCTTTCAAATTATTCTGTCCTATGTATTATTTCATGTTTTTTAAACAAATTATGTGTATGCTGTTAACACCCTTCACGATAGAAGAATACCTAGTTTTGTATATGTCATTCAGTTGCCGAAAAACAATTATAAAAAAAAAAAACAATTATGAAATGAAATAGCTAATATAATCAAAATAAGATATTAAATAAAAATATGAATATGCTGTTTTGATAATCCAAGCGATAGCATTGAGCGGATGGTTTGGATTTAATAATTTGTTTTTGCCATAATAATCAAACACATGCAAAATACAGTACATAAAATAATAAATAGCAAACGGAGTATCAAATGCGTATTTTTACCGAAAGGTCCGCTGAGAGCAAGCAATTAAAAGTTCTTACAAGCACTTTATTTTATCATATTGCCCGTTTATACGTACATACGTTTTAATTGCAATTAAAGTTATTGCAATCGTCCATGTTCTGCATTCCGATCGAAATCAAATCATTTCGAATTAAAAACAATGCCATAAAACTTTCGAAAGATTTAGTTCTACATGCAAAGCTGAACTTGAGCTAATAAGAACGGCGGCGAAAGAAATAAATAGAGTTGTAAACGGAGAGATAAAAGTTAAAGGAAGGTCAAATATAATTACAAAATAAAAAAAAAAACAAAACGAAAAATTCGAAATATCAGTCAAAGGATAAAAACTTCGGCTTAAATAAATGATGAAATTATTGAAGAGAAAAGACAGAATGAGCGCAAACGTAAGAAATAAAGGCGGTAGAAGCTCGCATAAATTCAAAATGCAAAACAAACACAAAACGAGCCTTCTAATTGCAAGCAAACGGAAAAGTGGAGGAAAATAATTCGAGGTATAGTCTAGTTGTACTTCCATAGTTGCGATAGTCAAGAAGTAGTACAGCTAGGACTGCCTTTTCCGGATACTATTTTCATTAAAATAATTTTCAATATTTTTACTACTACACAATTCTTTATTCACACAAAATATTTTTATTGCGTTTTCTGTTTGCTGTTATTACATAAATACTTCTGTTGATCTAAAAACATTTTTATTATTATTTTTTTTTTATACATATTTATTTATTTATTTAAATTTCGGCAACCAAGCCTCTACATAATTGGCTATAAACTTCTACTAAAAAAAAAAAAAATTACAATGCTTTTTACATAATAAAGAGTAACCGACAAACTTGAGCATCCTGGTGGAAATCATGTCTCATGCGACAATGATTGAAATTACATAAATAAAAACAGTCGCACTAAATTATTATTGGGTAAAGTCAAAAACATTTTTAAGAGACATCAATGCGCAGCATTGTAAAATTAGTCCGTTGCACTGAAATCGGCAATTAAATTGTTGACCGCAAAATCCACTACAGTTTTTTGTCAACCTTAGTACCAATGATAGTTCTATTTAAGCGCTGTAACTTAAGCCTGTATTGAAAATAAAAATATGTTTTATTTGGACATGAGGGAAATGTCTATAAATATGATGCATAAACATATTTATTCATCATTTGGAAAAGCCTGCTCAATTCCAAGCGTGTATAAAATCAAATGAAGAGCATGACAAATTCGGGTATGACCGAATTTACCAAGTTAATCTGTTTTAATTAATATTCTATACGTAATGATTGAAATTAAAATGTTTAAACTTTTATACCATGTTAAGTAAAAAGCTCCTTTATATTACGTTTTTTTTTCAAGTGTAGTTTAATTTGCAATAAACTTCTTTTTTTTATTTTCTTTTCTTTATTTGCTTGCTAAGAGAAATTAAAAAATAAATATTGCAAGTCTTAGCAAAATGTGTGTTTTGCTTTTTTTTTACAAAATTGCAAACTAGAAATATGAGGAGACTTGTGTATGAGTAAGTTGGTGGCATTGAACGCAGAGCTTATAAGAAGGCTTTCAAACTGCACATACCAAACGTTTAGTTTTCAACTTAGTTCAATAATAAACTTAATCATGAGTAGTACAATAATATTATTACACTTGCTACAGATACTTAAGAATTTGTTACTGGTAGCAAGAAAAAAAATAAAGTTTTCAATTTGTTATTATATCGAGTTATCTAAGGAAATAGTAGCCGTGATTTCATTGCAAATATTTTACATATCACAGTTGCTGTTTCTTTTAGATAGCTCTTTTGTAAGCCGCATATCTTTGAAAATAACTCTTTAAATAATGTGTATATGTTGTATGTTTGTGATAAAGTGTATTTTTTAGTGCGTCAAAAATTTCAATATATGAGATACACCAAGTTCAGTTGTGTAAAAATGTTTGTTTTAAAATAAATTCCAATGCACGGCATCACTGGGCTTTGTTTATCTCATAATAAGGAAATAGAAACATCGACTGTATACAAAATAATTATAGAATTATGAAAAACTTACGGGATTAACTAAACAGGATTGGAAATCTTGTTTCATGTCTGAAACTGATACACGATCATGAGGTCGCTTAGGACCGGACACCGAAGTAACAACAGTAGCCAAATCCAGTGTAATTGTTTGTGTAAATTGAGGATCTTGAGATGCGTCGTTGTAATTGCGTAACTGCCGTGTGGCTTGTAAGTATTGTCTTATAATTTCAATTTTCTTTTCAGAACGATCTAACAAAATTAACATTGCAAATGTTTTAATACTGAAAATACTTCTGAAATGATCTTACTTGTCTGTTTCATGTAGTTTAATGTATTTTCATCGATTGGGAAATATCCGACCGTTGCACCATATTCAGGACACATGTTACTAATGGTAGCACGATCAGCAATACTAAGTTCAGCTACTCCAGAGCCATAGAATTCGACAAACTTCCCGACTACTCCTAATTGACGCAAATGCTTTGTTATGGTCAAAACCAAATCGGTCGAGGTTACAAGTGGTCCTAGTTTTCCAACCAATTTGTAACCAATTACTTCAGGTAAAAGCATAGAAATTGATTGACCCAACATAACAGCTTCTGCCTCAATACCTACATAGCGCGTTACACAATATCATACGGTTTATTGTCCATACTATTTTCATACAATATACATACCACCAACACCCCAACCAAGAACACCCAAGCCGTTTATCATTGTAGTGTGAGAATCAGTTCCAACAACACTGTCAGGATATAACATTTTTCCACCATCTTCAAGGTCAGCTTCGAAAACAACACGAGCCAAATATTCCAAATTTACTTGATGGACAATTCCGGATCCAGGTGGCACAATTAACATGTTATTAAAAGCACGAGCACCCCACTATACGAATGTACATATTTCACACTTGAGAAGACTTATTGCCTTTTTATCAATTACCCTACCTTTAAAAACGTAAAGCGTTCCTTGTTGCGTTCAAATTCTAAATTTTGGTTTTTAGACAAAGCATCTGAAGTTCTAGCAAAGTCAACTTGCACAGAGTGATCGATTACAAGATCAGCTGGGCAAATGGGATTAATTTTTTTATGATTACCTTTTAAGGCTAATACAGCATCACGCATAGCTGCAAAGTCCACAACAGCTGGAACACCAGTGAAATCCTAATAAAAAATAATTATAAATATAAATCATACGTATAGTAGATATGTATATACATGAACATATGTATATATGTATGTACGTATACTTATGTACATATACTTATGTACATACATTTAAACATATGCCTGAAACTTTAATGATTAAATGGGATAGAACATGCCTGCAGAATGACACGAGCTGGCTTAAATGACACCTCAACATCATTATGTCCTTGTTTTAAATCGGGAGACCAAGCCAATATACTTTGCACATCTTTTTCTAATACGTGGAAATTGTCGCAATTACGAACGGCCGATTCCAGCAAAACTCTTATGGAATATGGTAATTGATCTGTAGTGAAAGCAAAAATTATTAAAAGTTATTTAATAAAAATAAATAAACGATAATGAACACTAGAAAAAAATAAAATTGTATGTATGTACGCATATAAATATGTATGTACGCATATAAATATGTATGTATGCATATAAATATGTATGTATGTATGTATATGCATGTATACCTTTCACACGAGAGTGTAGTATATGTAGTATATACGTTTGTCATGTTTGTATGTAATTTCTACAATATTTATTTTAAACCCTAAAAAGTATATACTTAAGTATATTCTGAACATATATATGTATGTATGTATGTAGATATAGGGAATTGAATTAGATAAGTCCGTCTGTCCGTTAGTTTGTGAAAATGATCTTTTTGAAGCCCCCACGTTTAATTCGACTCTTATATGGTATCAATTCAAGAATTTTGCTATTAAAAATCAGTTATGTGGGTATGTCACTTAACAAATTAAAACCTACTAATCAAATAAGACAAAACCAGTTTACACGCCGGTTTTAAAAAAACAAAAGTCATCCTTAAGTATTTTGATAAGTCTGCTATGATCAATAGAATTAAATGCCTTCGATAGGTTAGGAGAAACAAGAACACACAACTCATTTTTGTTGGCATTTCGTCTTATATTGTCAGTAAATTCAAAAAAAGTGATGTGGTATTATAGCCTTTTTTGAAAAAATCATTTAAATCAACAATGTCACCATGACAATAAAATCATATCAACACAACCTAACCACTTAAGTACTCTTCAAAGTCCAGAAGAATTAATATCATAAAATAAAAGTAATATAAGAGCATAGGAGGAAACTGTTTAGTCCTTTTTGATTAATGAAGTAACTCATATATTAAATAACTAAAATAAAGTATTTCTACGTACACTGTAACATTTTTAAACTTAAACCTTAATAATTAATTAATTTTTTTTTCTTTTCTATTTTTATTTTGGTTATTGATGTAGTTTGGGTTAAGTTGTAATTACTATGTAATAATTTGTTTTGGCCTTTTGGGGCTTTTTTATTACGAATTTGGATTAATAAATAAATAAATAAATAAATAAAGCAAGCGAAAAATTACTCTTTAAATCTTTTGGGTCTAAATTCAAAATTATAGGATCATAAGTACAAAAAATATAATAAAAATTAAAAGAGTGCCCTTTGTGTTCGTCATATCAATGCACAAAATTATTTTTATTTCGGTATTTGATTTTATTTTCCATAGGTACAACATAACTGACACGTTTACATATTTATAGTAGGGGAACGTATAACGTTACAAGAATTACATTTATTAACATATTTAACAAAACATATAACAAACTTAACATAAATATAAGAATACCTTTTAAAAAAATCCCAGTTTAAAATGTTATTTTAATATAATAAATGTAAATGTTTAGAAGTTTGTTACTCAATCAAAGCTTAAGACATAGCCTACCTTTTATCGTCGCGGGCACAGGCTAGTATTTATAATAAAAAAAAACTTTTATTTTATTTATTTTTTTTTTCTACTACTATTACATTGTCATCTTTAATTTTTTTTTATGGTTTTTTAACTTTATTTTTTATCACTGTAGAGCAGTCTTGCACTTGACGTCTTTGTTCGATCAGCTATTTGGTTAAATTTAGCACAACCCTGATGCTCTTGCTACTACTTAGCTACTACTTTGCTGTTATATATTGTATACTACATTATATTTCAATAATTATTATACACACCACCAAAAAAAATGGTGTGGAGTTATATTCATTTTTAAATTCCATTTGTAACACATCGAAATTTTAGACTCCATAAAGTATATATTTTCTGAGAACTGGTTTCATTTTAGGACGATAAAATTACGCAAGTATATTTCTTGAGTAAAAAAATGTATTCCCCGAAAATCGCTCCAATCTATACATTATAAAAGGATTTATAGATCGAAATGCACAAAAATTTGTACCGCACAGCGTTTTTTTTTTGTTCTCTTTTAAAATTAAAAACGTAAAAAAAAACTGACAAATTTAGATGTACCATTCTGAAATTTTGGTCAAAAGATTTGCACTAAGGAAAAATTAAAGCAACACGCCCACTTTTACGACAACCTCCCATATAATGAATTATATTAAATTCATATAAATTCTCTATGAACATAATCGAATCTACAATGCTACGATATTTTCACACAAGATATGAAAAATGTTACAATATGGTTGAAAATGAACAAACTTAAATTGAACGAAAACAAAACGAGAATATACGAAACAATAATAATAATAATAATAGTAGTAAAAATAATAATAATAGTAATAATAATAATAAATAAATAAATAAACAATTTTGTATTTGTGATGCAATAACGAACGAAAACAAAACGAGGATATACGAAATAATAATAACAATATTAATAATAAATAATACATAATAAAACCGCAATTCGAATTCGGATATACAAATTTGTATTCGTGGTTCACTACACAACAGATAGATCAACTACAAAACCTTCAGAATAGAGCAATGCAACAGATACACATCAACTCAACTTTGTGCTCCCTAAAATGGCTAAACATAAGACAGAGGCTTACACTGAACACTTTGAATTTTATACAAAAACAGAAACGATTGTGCTTATAATCGTACCAACTAAGATATATGAGCAACTTTAAAATTGGAAGAGAATATTAAACGGCAATGCAACGAAGTCTTTCCTACAAACGCTTACAACTTTACAACACATTACCAAATTATATTAAAAATGAAGGTAATCAAAAACTAGTTCAGAAACAAATCTCATTTTTTTTTTCAAAGTATAATTTGTATTAGAGCTGAAACAAATTTAAGTTATTGTATATGAAAAGTATTACTAATACTAATAAAAATCATTTAATTAATAAAATATATAGAGATAAAATATATAGATAACTCATACTTAAAATGTAAAAAGTGTGTCCACACGCATATTTTAAGTTATTATTTTAGAGATAAGATTATTTAACACTCAATAAAAATTTACTTGTTCTTACAATTTATTTATTAGACTCAACTGATAGATATATACATAAATAGAAAGATAAATAAACATTTATTTGACGATAAGTAAAAGATACTATGTACATAAATAAATATGTTATTCGTTCGTTTATTAAAAACAATGGATTTTTCTTGTTCCGTTAGTGTTTTATGAATTTGCAACAAACAAAAAATTTTTAAATTTCGCAAAAAAATCTATTTTCTACAAATTAACCAATGAAACCAATTTAAACGACCATATTTTTATACCCTTCACACAGTGAAAAAGAGTACATATAGCTTTGTCATTCCGTGTGAAATTTCTACAATATTCATTTCCGACCCCATAAAGTATATATTTTCTGAAAGCTTATGATTAAGCTCTGTCCGTCTGTATTTTGAAATTAACTTTTTAAAGTCCCCCGACTTCGCCAAGACCCGGGTGAGGTATTAAAATATCTGAAATATTCAGGAGTAGATCGCTATTGAAAATCAGAAACATCGGTACATAAACAACTGAGATATGAGCAAAAGACCACGATCACCTCGTTTTTTCACAACAACAAACAACACATACATAATACAAACGTTGTTTTTGTTACAATAACAAAATACATGCAAAATTGCAACGCTTGACGCTCAACGCTCTTGTTTAGGTATGGGCCTGAACGTTAAATCAAATACCTGCTGAGCCAAAAAAAATATTTTTTTTAATTTTATTTTTTTTTTTAACATATGTACATATGTACATACGTAAATTTATAACTTTACAATGGGAAGTTTTTATATATGTTTGTAATATGTATGTATGTACGTATTTCATATGGGATGAATGGGTGATCAAACTATTGTTACTGCATGACTACACGTTGTGAAGGGTATATAAGATTCGGCGCGGCCGGATATAGCACTCTTACTTTTTTTTGTGTGAAATTATTTCTTCTCAATTCAAACTACAAAATCTTGAGATATAACAAAAATTTCAGCAACCATTCACTTAAGCCTTAAACCCGTTTAAATGCTACCTGCAGTTTACACTTTTAAGGAGAATACATATTATAATAATTTTACAAAAAACTTATGTCATAAGCATTATTTTATTCATATGTATGGATGCATATCACAATAGCAATATAAACAAAATCTTTCAAATGATGAATTTCTCTTCTGGAGAAATCGTTAGAAACTAAATTAAGATTGATTATCAGTGAAATAATCCAAGAGTTTTTGTTTATAGTTAGGATAAGAGTAAAAAAAAAAAATGTTAAGATCTCTAGGAATTAAATTCCAGACACGGTGAACTCTTCTCGCAAAAGAGTGATCAAAATAGGTATTTACGACGTTTTCGAGGTACAAAAATTTGAACCTTACGTGTCGAGAAAATAAAAGAAAATTCATTAACAAGGAAAATGGTCGGCCAGATGTAATAACCTTGTAAAAGTAAAGTACAATACAGAATTTACATTTCATTATGTTCACCAATTTTACGTATGCTAAATAAAGCTTTAAATGTTGTTTGTAATCTACCAATAACATATTCTACTATTTCTCTACATATTGATACATTTTTTAAAAAACAACACTTTTTGCGACATAGAAATGAACTTTTCGTAAAGTGATCGATCTATTAAATAAAACGACTTTACAACTTAATTAAAATAATTTTGTCTTATATATTTTTTCCTTTTCGTAACATACATACCTATAAATTTTAAGGAAATATATTTTTTGCCAAATCGTCTCAACAATTTAAGCTATTTGTCAATACAATTTATAAAAAGCATTTTTAGGCATTTCAAATTTAAATTTGGCATTCTATAAAGCAAATTTTTGCCTCCTTTATGCAACAATTCAATGATCACAAGTAGAAAGGTCTATCTTGTTATTTATACGAAAATGAGTTTTCCAGTTACTTCAATACATTTCACACAAATACACATTGGCATAAAAATTTAATGTAATAACATCAAAAATAAAAGTTTTAAAAGCAATTTTACAAAAGAAGTTACATTAAGTATAATAATACTAATTCTATTATATTTTTACTTTCTTCGGAAGTTGCAATAATTGCGTTAATACCTTTCTACTTGTGACAAACGATATGTATATACATATACATACATACATATGTATGTATAATCTTAATTAACTTATGGTTAAAGCATATATTTATGCAAATTTAAAACAATGAACCTCTCCATTAGTAAAAATGAAAAAAAGAGCTTAAAGTCCAATAAGTGTTAATAAAAATGTTGCAATATATACAACATACATATGTAAGCACCTAAATATAAAACCCGATTTAAGTTACTTCACATTTTAGATTTTATATACATATGTATGTAGTACGTAAGGTATTCTTGTTTTAAAACTATAGATGAAATCTTTAATCAAATCACGTTAGACTTACCGTATTTCGAATTTATAGCACCCAAATCAAAATACATATACTTAACACCATCCTTTTCAAATGATTTTTGGAATTTTGCAAATGAATTTAAGACTAAAAAGAACAAATAAAAATGCAATCAAGTAATTTTTTTTATGATTGACAATTAAAACTTACCAGACATTGTCGTTCTTGTTTTTTATTTATGCAAAAAAAGAAACAACTCAATTTCTCAAACGAACTTCTCAAAATAAGTTAACTTCCGATGAAATCTTAATCAAGACCACCACGCAGGGTACACTTATACAGGTGGCGGTCCCAGCCTAGCTGATTATTTTTTTGTGTGACTTAGTTGTCAAACTCTATATTAAACAAAGATTTCAGTGCCAACAATTGTAAAAATCCATATATTCAGGTAATTATATGTAATTAGACCATGCCACCACGACAAAATAATCAACGTTGTTAATTCGTTGATTTAAGCACTGTTATTAGTGATTTTTACAATTTCTAACGATAAAAATTTTCGAGTCAGTGCTCGGTGCATGGTGTGATTACATAAGGTAATTCATTAATGAATTCGCCTTGATGATAGCGTAAAGGAGAGCAATTTTTTTCCCTTTTTTATATATGGAGTTTGACAATTTTGGCACAGAAATTTCTTTTATAAAAAGAGTTTCACAATCATTAGCACACAAAAAAATAAACAGCCTGTCTTACACCGGCACCTGTATAAGTGTACCCTGGCTCAATGCAATTTTTTCATTATTCACAATAGATTTCACAATAGTTTACAAAATTGTCGTTGCTTTTCAAGTAAAAACCCAACAGGTAGCCTCACTAAAACGGCTGATTTTTCTGGTTAACTAAAATATCAAATTTTGTTTATGTTTGTTGTTTACAAATAAGAAATTGCGTTTGTTATATGCATTTGTTACGTTTTTACAGACACATATAACACAAAAAAAAAAAAAAAAAACAAGAATATTTTTTGATATTTTATATCTATTATTTTTTTGCACAAAAAAATACAATTGAATTACATACATATATATTCTACCACCAAAAGAAAAACGAAAATTAATATTGCCTGAAATTTTTGTAAATTAGCTTTTTGACATTGCCGAAGTTAATATACCTTGGACATTTCAGTATCCGTTTTCCAACAACAAAATCCATGAATAATTTTGTTGTTGCAGAATTGAGATTACCTGCTGATTGTACCATGGTAAAAACTCTCCTAAAATAATACTACAGTATATTGTTTGCCTTTTTTGGGGTCATATCTGTGGCGATCGGCTAAGAGTCTACAAAGAAGAGCTGTACGTAATATTTGCAAGCCGCCACCTCTGATATCCGTTTAAAAATTCTGTTATCAAAAATGTAATATCTGTGGTTTTCATGGGCAACCGCGTATGTTCATTTTATAGTATTTTGAGTTAATATTGCCATATTGCTTGGTTTTAAACGGCCTTTACTTTTACTCTAAAAATTTCTCAAATAAGATGGACCCATTCCAATTATTTTAATGGCATAACAACGTAACTTCTATATGGGTCAATTAAAAAAAAAAGCAATTTTTGTGTCCCCGCACTTTACACTACTATTTTAGGTAAAAAAAAAACAACAACAAAAAAAAATAAAAAATTTGAGAGTGATCAGCGAGGATATGTAACAAAAAAACGTAATTCTCAAATTTGTATGTTTGTTTTTTTGTTTATTCAGAATGGTGTTTTGTTTCTCCCTCGGACTCCTTCCATACAAAAGCATGTGCCCCCGTTAGAATTTTTAGTAAAGAAAATTAAATAAAATCCAGAAAAAAGTAAATAACCAACATTTAATAACAGTTTTCGAATTTTTGAGTTTTTTTCTTGTGTTTTCATTTGTTTTAGTCGTCAAAACTGAATTAGTGCGAATTTGGTGTTGCAAAGAAAGGCTGTCCCCACAATTTGCATTGAGCGTCACTTTTTTTATAATTCAAGTAAAACCTATTACTAGTTTTCAATTTGCATTTAAATAAAGTAAATAACGTATTACAAAAGTGAAAAGGCGAAAAAAAAAATCTTTGTAAAAAAGTGTGCATTTGCGTAGTTTTTGTGAACACCATGACAAGGGCGCGATAAAATTTCATAAGCGTCGCGCAAATTTTTTTAAAAGTGAATATATTAAATGTAAAAAATTGAAGTTGACAATCATTGTTTACATGGTTTCAACTAATTTTTTTATAATTTGTAAGTTTGAGAAATAAATTGCCTACAAAAAAAAAACAGAATAGGTAAAAATTTCATGAGCATCACTTTTGATATATATTGCTTCATAGCTTAAAATGCTTAATTATAATTCTATTTTTTAATTTTTAAGAGTAAAACAACAAAATTAATGGCGGCTGAAAGAGCACAAAGATATCGAGAGAAAATAAAGCTCGATAAAGCGCGTAATGACGAATATAAAAGAAAGAAGAAATAAAGGTATAATCGTGGTATATTTAAGTTTAATCGTGCTTTTGCAACTTAAACCTCTGGGGGACCGGAAATTTATGCAACTGCCACAAACTTAATTCGAAAGTGGTAAAAATTAATGAGAATAAAAAAAAACAAAGCCGCTTGTCATTTCATGAAGTTTATACAGATTCAGAATAAGAATTTGAATGAAAATTTATAAATTAAATTAAGTTAAGTTATTGTTTTGCATCAAATATTTACATATGTGTCTAACACCCCTTTCTGACTAGGCAAGTCACTTGCTCAAGTAAGTTTTTTATTTTCTTTTATTTTTCTTTGAACTTGCTTTCATGTTCAGACTCAGCAACTGACTTGCCCAAGTTTCGTTCTCTTTTACTTATTATACTCTTCACACAGTGAAAAAGGGTATATATAGGTTTGTCATTCCGTTTGAAATTTCTACAATTATCAATTATCTACATATACATACAAACGTGGTATACTGGTTAGAGTGAGCCAAAAAATTTTTTTTATTTTATATTTTATTCAAATTTTTATTGTTTTATTTTTAATTTTTCTTTTAATTTATTTTTTTTTAAGCACATAAGTAAACTAAATGTATAATATTACAATGGGATGTTTATATGTATGTATGTATGTTTTGTATGTACTTATTTCATATGAGATAAATGGTGACATAAACAATTGTTGTTACATGACAACACGTTGTGAAGGGTTTATAAGATTCGGCATGGCCGAATATAGCACTCTTGTTTGTTTTAATTACTCTTTTGTTTTTGGTTTCTCAACAAAAACTTGCTCGTACTTGCCGAGTACAGGCAAGTGTGTACTCAAAAATGAGCAAGTTTCTTCCTCTTAACCCGACCTTACCCCTTTTGCCTATAAACACAACACTTGCGCAAGTCACTTGCGCAAGTGACTTGCCTAGTCTGAAAGCCGTGTAAGTTTCTTCAAGAATTACTTCCTTTTTTCCATATTTGTTAAAGACATCAAGGAATATGTATATGTTTAGTTTTGTATGAAAATTTTTGTAAAAGGATAAACTTTTTTCTTAAAAGTGTGTAGCTACCATTACAATAAAAACCATTAAAAGAACAGAATGATGTTTTCTGTTTGGTTTTTAATTTGGTTTCAGTTTGCGGTGCTTGATGATTGAGATCCCTGCAAGATTGCATGAACAGGGCTGTTAATCAAAATAAATTGACCTGGCAACTATGTTTAATTGTTTTTCTATTTGCTTTTTGTTAATTTTCTTCTAGTGTTGGAAATACTGTTGCAGTTAGCGGTCTTGCTTAGTAGTGGTTAGAAGTGAGAGGAATAAAAAATATCTTAAAAGCGCAGGAAAAGAAAGAAAAAAAATTAAATAAAAAACTGTACAAACTCTTTATTAAAAAATGTTTTTAAACTCAAAAATGATTTCAGTACTTAAAATGTTATTTGTGTGATTATAATCATGTGTAAATATTAATAATGTATTAAGTACGAAGTACTTAACTGTTACATTGGAAAAAAATGTAATATATACCTAAAAAATGCAAAACATAAACAATTAAATTAAATTACCGTTATATTGACAAATTTCTAAACTGTTACTTTTTCATCGTTTGTATTGCTATTTGTTTCTGTTCTATGTCATCTCTGTTTTTTTATCTAACAACCCCGGTATTGATATACATATTTACATATTCAGTCTTTGGTTTCATTTTCGCTTAATGTCAAAATAAAAACAATAAATTTAACAAAACAAAATTAAACGAAAAAGTATAATAAAAATATTGGAATCATTGTTTACCACACTTTATAACCATCATGGATGATGAGTTTAAGTTATGCTGGAAAAATTTCCAAGACAATATTGCTAGCGGTTTTCAAAGTCTTTATGATCGCGGGGATTTAGTGGACGTAACATTAGCATGCGATGGAAAATTACTACAAGCCCATAAAATCGTTCTTGCTATTTGTAGTCCTTATTTTCAAGAGATTTTTATTTCGAATCCATGCAAGCATCCAATTAGTAAGTATATACATACAATTTTTTTATTTATCTAACTATCTACATACATACGTATCTATCGGTCTCAACTTTATTTTAGGAATAATTTTACAAAGTTTGTAATAGTTATAAATTGTATATATAATTAGTTGTATTGATTGTTGATGTAAAGAGTGCATACATATTCCCTAGTTGGTTGTTTCTACCGGAACGACTTGAGTACATTTCATTCTCATACTTTCAACTAAGTGCTGCTGATTCAGCTTCCCATTATTTTATTTTTTAATTATTATCTGGCGTGTGCCCGCGTATTATCGGGATAAAAATCTTTGCAAAATGAAGAATGTTAAAAATAAACTTGAGGACGAATAAGAATTTAAATATATAGTAATATTCAGCAGTTTTTGTGTGATTAGGCACAAAAATTCCAAAGATACAAATCTTCACATTTATTATATTAGTAGGTTTGTATCCTGTTGCCAATATTACAGGTATTGTTATCAAACAATAATAACATTCATACAACCTATCAATGAAACTTATCTCAGTAAATAACTTGTGACATAAGTAAGAAATGTGTAACATAATTTTACATAGTTATCCTGTGCACGAATTGTTAATAACTTGTCCAAGAGATAAAATTTAACATTAATAACCCTTTTATATAATGCTGACCATTTAAACAGTACAGTGAAATAAATATCTGTTCTTTTTGGTCTGATCGCTTAGCACCTGTGTATGTTTATACAAATTAATCCTACTAATATCATAAATGTGAATGTTTATATGTTTGGATATTTGTTACTCAATCACGCAAAAACGGCTGAACAGAACTAAATGAAATTCGGCACATAGATAGATAACAACCTAGAATAACACATAGGCTACCTTTTATCAGGATAATAACGTAAAGTCGTTGGCAAACTCATCATCACACATCCTAAACGGGTTATTTGTGTTGTAAATATTTTTATTTTTGTTGTTAATACTAAGTCTACCTATACCGATAACTACGCAGACGAAGTCGCGGGTACAAGCTAGTAAATTTATATATATAAAAATAAGTGAATACCTTGATGTCACCACTAACTGCGGAAACAGATTTAACCATTATCAGGGTACTTTTGATATAGTCTGTAGGTTTTTTATGTAAAGTTACCACAAAATCGCACCGGCGGTTTCGGAGATATGGCATTTAAATTTTCCTATATATTTTCAAACAAGTATTATCAAAATGCCATCCATTTTCCATATTATTATTTTGAAAAGATATCAAACTATGTATCGTAATCTCTTATGATATTAGGCCTTTTTAATTGGGTGAGTCAGTGATACCCTCATATGCAATGAATACAATTCAAAAGATTTTTTGGGGCCAGCAGAGCAGCCCGAGTTTTGCGAAAAAACCTTAAATATGCAATAAATAATATAAGTTATATGAGATTTTTCAAACTCACCGTTCCGATTAGAGCGATTCTTTCTTTTATAAAAATTAAATAAAAAATCTGTAATTTCCAATGTAACCCATATAAACACATACATATATACATACATACATACTTAATTAAATATTAGAATCTTGCTTGAATATCTTCTATTGTCGGCTGACTACGCAGACCTATAACCCTGTAGAGAAATAACTGAATATTTTAATAACTTATATGCCTTCGTCGCTAGTGCTCTTAGCTTTAAGATTTATTGTAATTTTAATTATAATAAATACGAAAATAAATAAATAAATAAAAATGTACTTACATACATACAAACAACTATTATAAATGTTTATATACATCCTGCAGAATGCCTTCGGTCAAGTATCTGCAAGTCTGTAAACTATTTTGGTAACTTTTTGGTGAATTTTTTGTGTCTAGATTATAGTCAAAAATTATTTGGAAATATATATTTTCAAATGTATTAAGTTTTCTAAGCACCAAATTGCAAGTCGTAGCCTTAAAAATTTTTTCTAAGAAAAACTTAAAAAACGGTTTGATGTAAACAGATATATATGGAGAGAAATACAATTGCATCGGAGTTTTTCCTAAAATTTTCAAACGAAAATCAAAGTTTTTAGCTTCAAGACAAACGAGAGAGTCAATATGGGTATCAAACTAGAGGACTTGACAAGTAGATGGTAAAGGGTATTATTAGATAGCGCTCTTACATGTTTTAAAACTAAAAATGCTTAACAAAGCTTGTCTTTTATTTTTTAAATGATGTATTGGATTTATAACTGTGAATTTGTTTTGGACAAATTCTATTTTGGAGTTCAAAACCTACACATATACAGCACTACAAGAACTGGCAACAAACTAAAGTTAGTTTATACAAAATTAAAAAAACAAATGGTGGGGGTATATTCATTTTGTCATTCCACATTTGTAAAACATCGAAATGTCCATGTTAGACCCCATAAAATGTATAATTTCTGAGTTCTAGCATCATTTTAGTACGATCTACCTATGTATGTCCCCCTGTCTGTACGTCTGTTAAAAGCACGATAATGGTCGAACCGAAAAAGTTAGGTGGATCAAATTTTGCCAGAATATTTCTTATACACAAGATATACATTGTAAATGGGCTAAATCGTGTTGTGTGTTAAAAACGGTCTAAATGGGTATATTAGGAATAGAGTTATAGCTCGTAATGCAAAAGTAGCAAAAGTAGTAGTAAAATGCAATTGTGTCTAAACACATTGACGTAGAGCGATGAAATTTCAAATATATATTCACATGATCTTGGCCAATAGACTGCTCATGCGTGCCGTGCGGCATGTATCAGCGTCTTGTTAAAACAACATGCAATCATCAATTCTTTTATTTTGGAAACATGTTTGTAATAATAGCACGGTATATTGCTATAGTGACTGCTATAATGCCCACAAGTATCTTTTAGGGTGCTCTGGGTCTTCTTCATACTAAATTCGGTAGCTTTTTAGTTGAGGTATCAATAGAGCCAAAAAATATTATAACCTCCTCTTTACCCCCGAATTCATTAAGTTTTGAGCTCTTTCCATATGGAATTCCATTTCATCGATATTTTATCGGATTTTAACGGCTGTATTCATAGTTGTTTTAATATTGTATAATAAATATATTGGACCCTCACATTGATTTGAAATACACTCCAAAACCATTTATATGGCAATCAATATGATTTGTATAGATTCGTTTATATACATATGTATGTATATGTATATATGATTTATTTTTCGTTATTATTAGGTGGTCTTCGCATAAGAGATTTGGAACCTTTTTCATTATATAATAAACTTGATTATAAAATATAACAAAAAAATTATTTTTTTTAAATTAAAGAAATTCTTTTTTTAAGTTAGACAAACTACATTTTAGCTGGTATCTGAAAAGGCTAAAAAACTGGACAATCCAGGCCGTAGTGCAAATGAACAATACAATAAACTTTTAGTAAAATTATTCTTTTTTTTGTATTTTTTTGTTCTCAAGCAAATTGTTCATACATGAGTCCTTTTAGGGATTTAGTTAGTACAATCATATATTACCATCTCAACAAATTAAACCTAGTGGAAATTGAAGGTAACTACCTATGCTATCAAACCACATTTATACTTTTTCCCAATTGTATTTGTGAATATTTTTATAAAGTTTTTAAAATTTGACTTAGTGCAAATTTTCTAATATATGAGCTCTTGGAGGGATGTGGTCAGTATGACCATATCTTAACATCTCAATAAATTAAACCTAGTGGAAATTAAAGGCAACTACCTATGCTATCAAACCATATTTATACTTTTTCCCAATTGTATTTGTGAATATTTTTATAAAATTTTTAAAATTTGACTTAGTGCAAATTTTCTAATATATGTATGAGCTCTTGGAGGGATGTGGTCAGTATGACCATATCTTAACATCTCAATAAATTAAACCTAGTGGAAATTAAAGGCAACTACCTATGCTATCAAACCACATTTATACTTTTTCCCAATTGTATTTGTGAATATTTTTATAAAGTTTTTAAAATTTGACTTAGTGCAAATTTTCTAATATATGAGTTCTTGGAGGGATGTGGTCAGTATGACCATATCTTCACATCTCAATAAATTAAACCTAGTGGAAATTGAAGGCAACTACCTATGCTATCAAACCACATTTACACTTTTTCCCAATTGTATTTGTGAATATTTTTATAAAATTTTTAAAATTTGACTTAGTGCAAATTTTCTAATATATGAGCTCTTGGAGGGATGTGGTCAGTATGACCATATCCTAACATCTCAATAAGTTAAACCTAGTGGAAATTGAAGGTATCTACCTATGCTATCAAACCACATTTATACTTTTTCTCAATTGTATTTGTGAATATTTTTATAAAGTTTTTAAAATTTGACTTAGTGCAAATTTTCTAATATATGAGTTCTTGGAGGGATGTGGTCAGTATGACCATATCTTCACATCTCAATAAATTAAACCTAGTGGAAATTGAAGGTAACTACCTATGCTATCAAACCACATTTATACTTTTTCCCAATTGTATTTGTGAATATTTTTATAAAGTTTTTAAAATTTGACTTAGTGCAAATTTTCTAATATATGAGTTCTTGGAGGGATGTGGTCAGTATGACCATATCTTCACATCTCAATAAATTAAACCTAGTGGAAATCGAAGGTAACTACCTATGCTATCAAACCACATTTATACTTTTTCTCAATTGTATTTGTGAATATTTTTATAAAGTTTTTAAAATTTGACTTAGTGCAAATTTTCTAATATATGAGTTCTTGGAGGGATGTGGTCAGTATGACCATATCTTCACATCTCAATAAATTAAACCTAGTGGAAATTGAAGGTAACTACCTATGCTATCAAACCACATTTATACTTTTTCCCAATTGTATTTGTGAATATTTTTATAAAGTTTTTAAAATTTGACTTAGTGCAAATTTTCTAATATATGAGTTCTTGGAGGGATGTGGTCAGTATGACCATATCTTCACATTTCAATAAATTAAACCTAGTGGAAATTGAAGGTAACTACCTATGCTATCAAACCACATTTATACTTTTTCCCAATTGTATTTGTGAATATTTTTATAAAGTTTTTAAAATTTGACTTAGTGCAAATTTTCTAATATATGAGTTCTTGGAGGGATGTGGTCAGTATGACCATATCCTAACATCTCAATAAGTTAAACCTAGTGGAAATTGAAGGTATCTACCTATGCTATCAAACCACATTTATACTTTTTCTCAATTGTATTTGTGAATATTTTTATAAAGTTTTTAAAATTTGACTTAGTGCAAATTTTCTAATATATGAGTTCTTGGAGGGATGTGGTCAGTATGACCATATCTTCACATCTCAATAAATTAAACCTAGTGGAAATTGAAGGTAACTACCTATGCTATCAAACCACATTTATACTTTTTCCCAATTGTATTTGTGAATATTTTTATAAAGTTTTTAAAATTTGACTTAGTGCAAATTTTCTAATATATGAGTTCTTGGAGGGATGTGGTCAGTATGACCATATCTTCACATCTCAATAAATTAAACCTAGTGGAAATCGAAGGTAACTACCTATGCTATCAAACCACATTTATACTTTTTCCCAATTGTATTTGTGAATATTTTTATAAAGTTTTTAAAATTTGACTTAGTGCAAATTTTCTAATATATGAGTTCTTGGAGGGATGTGGTCAGTATGACCATATCTTCACATCTCAATAAATTAAACCTAGTGGAAATTGAAGGCAACTACCTATGCTATCAAACCACATTTACACTTTTTCCCAATTGTATTTGTGAATATTTTTATAAAATTTTTAAAATTTGACTTAGTGCAAATTTTCTAATATATGAGTTCTTGGAGGGATGTGGTCAGTATGACCATATCTTCACATCTCAATAAATTAAACCTAGTGGAAATTGAAGGTAACTACCTATGCTATCAAACCACATTTATACTTTTTCTCAATTGTATTTGTGAATATTTTTATAAAGTTTTTAAAATTTGACTTAGTGCAAATTTTCTAATATATGAGTTCTTGGAGGGATGTGGTCAGTATGACCATATCTTCACATCTCAATAAGTTAAACCTAGTGGAAATTGAAGGTATCTACCTATGCTATCAAACCACATTTATACTTTTTCCCAATTGTATTTGTGAATATTTTTATAAAGTTTTTAAAATTTGACTTAGTGCAAATTTTCTAATATATGAGTTCTTGGAGGGATGTGGTCAGTATGACCATATCTTCACATCTCAATAAATTAAACCTAGTGGAAATCGAAGGTAACTACCTATGCTATCAAACCACATTTATACTTCAAATAGCATAGGTAGTTACCTTCAATTTCCACTAGGTTTAATTTATTGAGATGTGAAGATATGGTCATACTGACCACATCCCTTCAAGAGCTCATACATATATTAGAAAATTTGCACTAAGTCAAATTTTAAAAATTTTATAAAAAATTCACAAATACAATTGGGAAAAAGTATAAGTGTGGTTTGATAGCATAGGTAGTTACCTTCAATTTCCACTAGGTTTAATTTATTGAGATGTTAAGATATGGTCATACTGACCACATCCCTCCAAGAACTCATATATTAGAAAATTTGCACTAAGTCAAATTTTAAAAATTTTATAAAAATATTCACAAGTACAATTGGGAAAAAGTATAAATGTGGTTTGATAGCATAGGTAGTTACCTTCAATTTCCGCTAAGTTTAATTTATTGAGATGTTAAGATATGGTCATACTGACCACATCCCTTCAAGAGCTCATACATATATTAGAAAATTTACACTAAGTCAAATTTTAAAAATTTTATAAAAAATTCACAAATACAATTGGGAAAGAGTATAAATGTGGTTTGATAGCATAGGTAGTTACCTTCAATTTCCACTAGGTTTAATTTATTGAGATGTTAAGATATGGTCATACTGACCACATCCCTCCAAGAACTCATATATTAGAAAATTTGCACTAAGTCAAATTTTAAAAATTTTATAAAAAATTCACAAATACAATTGGGAAAAAGTATAAGTGTGGTTTGATAGCATAGGTAGTTACCTTCAATTTCCACTAGGTTTAATTTATTGAGATGTTAAGATATGGTCATACTGACCACATCCCTCCAAGAACTCATATATTAGAAAATTTGCACTAAGTCAAATTTTAAAAATTTTATAAAAATATTCACAAATACAATTGGGAAAAAGTATAAATGTGGTTTGATAGCATAGGTAGTTACCTTCAATTTCCGCTAGGTTTAATTTATTGAGATGTTAAGATATGGTCATACTGACCACATCCCTCCAAGAACTCATACATATATTAGAAAATTTACACTAAGTCAAATTTTAAAAATTTTATAAAAAATTCACAAATACAATTGGGAAAAAGTATAAATGTGGTTTGATAGCATAGATAGTTACCTTCAATTTCCACTAGGTTTAATTTATTGAGATGTTAAGATATGGTCATACTGACCACATCCCTCCAAGAACTCATATATTAGAAAATTTGCACTAAGTCAAATTTTAAAAATTTTATAAAAATATTCACAAATACAATTGGGAAAAAGTATAAATGTGGTTTGATAGCATAGGTAGTTACCTTCAATTTCCGCTAGATTTAATTTATTGAGATGTTAAGATATGGTCATACTGACCACATCCCTTCAAGAGCTCATACATATATTAGAAAATTTGCACTAAGTCAAATTTTAAAAATTTTATAAAAATATTCACAAATACAATTGGGAAAAAGTATAAATGTGGTTTGATAGCATAGGTAGTTACCTTCAATTTCCGCTAGGTTTAATTTATTGAGATGTTAAGATATGGTCATACTGACCACATCCCTTCAAGAGCTCATACATATATTAGAAAATTTACACTAAGTCAAATTTTAAAAATTTTATAAAAAATTCACAAATACAATTGGGAAAAAGTATAAATGTGGTTTGATAGCATAGGTAGTTACCTTCAATTTCCACTAGGTTTAATTTATTGAGATGTTAAGATATAGTCATACTGACCACATCCCTCCAAGAACTCATATATTAGAAAATTTGCACTAAGTCAAATTTTAAAAATTTTATAAAAAATTCACAAATACAATTGGGAAAAAGTATAAGTGTGGTTTGATAGCATAGGTAGTTACCTTCAATTTCCACTAGGTTTAATTTATTGAGATGTTAAGATATGGTCATACTGACCACATCCCTCCAAGAACTCATATATTAGAAAATTTGCACTAAGTCAAATTTTAAAAATTTTATAAAATATTCACAAATACAATTGGGAAAAAGTGTAAATGTGGTTTGATAGCATAGGTAGTTGCCTTCAATTTCCACTAGGTTTAATTTATTGAGATGTGAAGATATGGTCATACTGACCACATCCCTCCAAGAACTCATATATTAGAAAATTTGCACTAAGTCAAATTTTAAAAACTTTATAAAAATATGCACAAATACAATTGGGAAAAAGTATAAATGTGGTTTGATAGCATAGGTAGCTACCTTCAATTTCCACTAGGTTTAATTTATTGAGATGTTAAGATATGGTCATACTGACCACATCCCTCCAAGAACTCATACATATATTAGAAAATTTACACTAAGTCAAATTTTAAAAATTTTATAAAAAATTCACAAATACAATTGGGAAAAAGTATAAATGTGGTTTGATAGCATAGATAGTTACCTTCAATTTCCACTAGGTTTAATTTATTGAGATGTTAAGATATGGTCATACTGACCACATCCCTCCAAGAACTCATATATTAGAAAATTTGCACTAAGTCAAATTTTAAAAATTTTATAAAAATATTCACAAATACAATTGGGAAAAAGTATAAATGTGGTTTGATAGCATAGGTAGTTACCTTCAATTTCCGCTAGATTTAATTTATTGAGATGTTAAGATATGGTCATACTGACCACATCCCTTCAAGAGCTCATACATATATTAGAAAATTTGCACTAAGTCAAATTTTAAAAATTTTATAAAAATATTCACAAATACAATTGGGAAAAAGTATAAATGTGGTTTGATAGCATAGGTAGTTACCTTCAATTTCCGCTAGGTTTAATTTATTGAGATGTTAAGATATGGTCATACTGACCACATCCCTTCAAGAGCTCATACATATATTAGAAAATTTACACTAAGTCAAATTTTAAAAATTTTATAAAAAATTCACAAATACAATTGGGAAAAAGTATAAATGTGGTTTGATAGCATAGGTAGTTACCTTCAATTTCCACTAGGTTTAATTTATTGAGATGTTAAGATATGGTCATACTGACCACATCCCTCCAAGAACTCATATATTAGAAAATTTGCACTAAGTCAAATTTTAAAAATTTTATAAAAATATTCACAAATACAATTGGGAAAAAGTATAAATGTGGTTTGATAGCATAGGTAGTTACCTTCAATTTCCGCTAGGTTTAATTTATTGAGATGTTAAGATATGGTCATACTGACCACATCCCTCCAAGAACTCATATATTAGAAAATTTGCACTAAGTCAAATTTTAAAAACTTTATAAAAATATTCACAAATACAATTGGGAAAAAGTATAAATGTGGTTTGATAGCATAGGTAGTTACCTTCAATTTCCACTAGGTTTAATTTATTGAGATGGTAATATATGATTGTACTAACTAAATCCCTAAAAGGACTCATGTATGAACAATTTTCTTGAGAACAAAAAAATACAAAAAAAAAGAATAATTTTACTAAAAGTTTATTGTATTGTTCATTTGCACTACGAATATTAATTTTTAATGTTTAAACACACAGAAAATTTAAAAATTAGTGCAAATTTGTTAATTTTACGTATTAAGAACTTTTTTTTTCTATCACTAAAAACGTATTTAACTCGGCGTATTTATCTTCACACACATCCGTACCTTGAGATCTTTTAGATGTTCCTACTTCTTTTTAATTTTTTTTTTGTTATTTCTTTTTTTTATTGAAAAGCCTAAGTTACATTTTTGTTGTAGGAATCTATCAAGTCATATCCATAAGGTATATGAATCGCGGCAACAAAGACAAAACTTAAAAAACACATGCATATTGTTTTTGTATATAAGCCGGCATATGTTACACAATTTTTTATGTTCTTTTTTAATTTAAAATTTTTAAAAAACTGGCTTTGTATTTTATAAAACGTTTTAAACCAACTAATACCCTGTTCAGACAGATATTTTTAATTTGTTCAATTTAGTTTTGATTGAGCAATTAAAATAAGTGTTCACAAATACTCAATTTATCTTAGTCTATTAGCATTTGATAGGTGTAAAAATACGATGAATTTATACCAAATCAAATAATGCCTTCGCTTTACTTTTTCCTGTTCATAAAATATATTTACAATTATATTTACATATATAAATATGTATTTGATATTATTCAAACATTTTTTTAAAAGTTCCATCAACCATTTTCCATTTTCTTACTTTTTTTTTTGTATATTTATTTGTTTGACATTAGAAATGCCACGTATAGAATTTTCTTCTCACTGAACATACTTCTCGAGAGTTGTATTTCGAATTTTGGACAATAAGTGAAGCAATTAAGTATATATTGCTCAATTTAAAAGTAATTTTCAGTATGGTAAATTGAGCTCAATAAAAGCCTTTAATTGCGATAATATTATAAATTGACAATTAAGGCGTGTGTGTGAACATAGTATTAATATTAAATTAATTAATTAATTAATTAATATTAATATTAATATTAAAATATTAATTGTAAAAAAAAAAAATATTTTTGACTTTTAAAAAAAGTTGGTAACGCTGATAAATTGTATATAAATCAAGTAAGAGCACCAATTTGATGTACTTTTATAGCACAGAATTTATTATTTTGTTATTAACTGTAATCGCTATGCAATTATCTCTTTCACTAAAATATGTATTACTTTCTTTGTTTAACTACGCTAGTAAAATGTTTTTGTAAATTTAGTCTTTCAATGAAAGTGGACGTTAAAGTAGGCGTGTCAAAAAAGTTTCTGTTAATAAATGCAACTTAGATATTTCAATATAGTCCTTTATTCTTCCAAAATCTTTATTCATAGAGAAATTATATGAATTTGAGATAAAGCGTTATATGGGAGGTCAGTACAAAGTCTTTGACCAAAAAGCAATGTTTGCAAAATTTCAGCATTGTACATCTGATTTCGTCAGTTTTTTTAGGTTTTTAATTTTAAATATAACAAAAAAAATACACTGTGCGGTATAAATTTTCGTACATTTTGATCTTCAACTCCTTGCCTTATGCACATATTTAAGCAATTTTCAATGAAAAATATTTTTTTTACTCAGCAAATATATATTCGAAGTTTTATGACTCTACGTTAATGCGTTTGAACACAATTTCATTTTATTCGATGTTGAAAGGACATAGTTTTTTGACCTATTCTTGCATTACGAGGTATAACTTTCTCCTTAATATTCCGATTTAGCCCATTTTCAGTATCAAACAAACCTTGTGTATAAGAAATATTTTGGCAAAATTTCAGTCCCCTATCTTTTTTGGTCCGACGGACGGACATAGCCAGATCGTTATAAAATGAAACCTCGATTCAGAATATATATACTTTATGGGGTCTAAAATGGATATTTCGATGTGTTACAAACGGAATGACAAAATGAATATACCCCCACCATTTTTTTTGGTGGAGGGTATTAAAAATCAGCTGATTGAATGCGAGTACCTTATGGATATGCCTTGGGGATATACATATGTGATGAATTCTTTATATATCTCCAATAATATTTCATATTGATTCCTTTTTTCCTCACGATTACTTTATGCTTCCACCTTTACGTTTCATAAAGATGTTAAGCATTGGTAATGCTCAGTGAAATGTGAAATAGTTTTTTTTTCGTCCGCACATTTATACATTTTATTTTAATTACTATTTTTATACCCACCAAAATTACTTGTCAAATAAAAATATAAAAATTCTTTGATTTTCTTCAATCATTCCCGAAAACGAATACGTGTAACCAAAAAAAAAAAAAAAAAAACACGACTAAACGCACACACTTAGAACGTTGATGTGTTTATTTGATTGTCTCCAGGGCACTTTATATTCGATCATATTATAAAGCATGTGCTACTAGGCCAAACGTTTGCCGGGTCAGCTTGTATTCCATTACATTTCTTTCAACAATATTTACCTGAAAAATTTTGAAGCTATTGCTAGTGCTATTTAAGTGATAACATTTTTAGTTTTCTTGCATAAAAATATTTGTATGTACATAAGTACATATGTATAAAAATTAATTTATTTATTAATTTATGTACATATTTTAACAACCTAAATAGAATAACTTGCTTCTTTATTCAATTTCAAAAAGATTTTCCATAATAAAAACTAATATCAGTATTTATAATTTTATATTGTTATGATATAGCATTCTAAATACATGTATACATGCTTTGCAAAAGCTTATATGTACTTACGTATGTGTCTATGCACATATTCATATCGTCACCAAAATTGTAAAATAACGTATTATCAGAAGACCAACCTTATATTGTTTGTTTGTGATAATCAATTAATTATTGAAAATAATAATTAAAACTTATTATGCTGTCCTTTTATGCGAGCTTGAGATCAATGTACAACTGACAAGTACTTGCTGTAGGTGCCTTATGGATATGTCTAACCTGGTGGTATGATTGGAATGATTGTTATCGAGTTTCGCTCAAAATGAATGGTCGTGGCTTTTTAGTAAGCTCTGGCAGCGAAATTGCCAAAATTTTGTACAAACCGCATGTAATAAGTGCAACGGCCTAAATAACTACGTAACTCAAGAAAATTTGTTGTTGGAGGCCAATCCTTAACAGCTTGTATTTTATCTTCCTTCCTTTTGGAACAATACACATTTCTTTATGCTCAGTTTAAGTCCAGGGGCTGATATTTATTTCAGGACTTTTCCTAAATTTTTAAGGTGTTCATCAAAATTCTTGCCCAGGTCAATTTTGTTATCGAGATACACCCGATATGTTTTCCAGCGAAGTCCTTTCAATACTTTTCCATCAAACTCTTAAATATAGCTGGAGCGTTACAAAGTCCAAATGGCATAATCCGACGCTTCCTCTAAAGGCTGTTTTTTTTTATCTGTCAAATATTTCTACTCGAATCTCTTTAGTATTTATCTGATGTTTGACAAGTGATGTTCTGCTATCGTACACGAAAACCCTTTTATCCATTTCTCCTCTCTGCTAAAGTCTTCCGCTCTTTGCTTGACATTCTGACAGGGCCTGGCTTCATTTCACAATTTTTTATTGCCTCTGCTGTAGCACAAATTTCTGTTTTCGGTTTCTTATTTCGGTTTGACAACTTTTTTTCAGGTAAATAAATTAATCTTATTTTACCATAGACAGTGGCAGACTCCCCAGGAGACGTTCGTAGACTTACTCCGCATTATGGTTTGTTCGTTTTCTTGACTAAATAAGGCTTGGTGATAGATTGTGATGCTTTTGGGTCTATGTTAAGAACGTCATTTAGATTATTGATGTATCCAAGGTTGCTGTTTTTCTGCTTCATAATTGATATGGAGATTGTGGGGGAACAAGCTTATGCCTCATAGTGATAGCTCGCTTTAGTTTAACGGTGAGTCTCGTGATGTTTGCGAGTTGGCCCGCAGGAATTGCCATTGTAGTGTTATTGTTTATAACAACAATGCGATGGCAATTCCGAGTGATTTACTTTCACTCGGAATACAGAACACAGGCGATTATGCATGGAAAATGATAAAAAGTCTAAATATATAAAATATTATCGACATTAGGTTGTTTATGAAATAACTAAAAATACATGAGCAAAGTTGCTGATAGTGCTTAAATTTTAAGTGGATTAAGAATGTCACTACTAGTAATATCTGTAGGTGATGTTCGCAAAAACGAATTCAAATATTCAGCTAAAAATGTCGCTCGATTATAAGCAAGTTAATGATTGGCGTTGCTGGACTTACTAACAAGCCGCATCGCAATATATTTAAAGGAGAAAAGACTTTTGAGCTTTTAGCTTATTGGTGTGTACAATGATTAATAAGCAAGCTGTGAAACTCCCTTCATAATAAAATGCATCCAACTTTTAAATTTAATTGCAAATACAAAATTTTATGATTACTAATGACTTTAATAAAACCAAAGAACATATATATATATATACATACCTTTGTCACTAGCATAATAAAACACTTAAGAAACGTTTTATTTCAATCACATAACATTCATCATATTGTTATACTTTACTTTGGTTTGAATATAAATATAGTGTTGTCTATTGCTTCAATTTACTTCTGGGGTTAAAAAACATAACTATTTGATAGTTGGTTATAAATACTTAAACGCAATGATATTTCACACATCCTCTTATTTATGCAAATGCAAAATGCGTAATATTTAAGCTTATTAATTTGTCCTTATAATTTGTGATCTTGTTAAAGACTTACAAAGAAATATACATCGTTTTAATTACATATTCTGAATTTTGTGATAAAAATAAAACTGTTGAACATTTTAAAAAACTGGAAATTTATAATTTTTATGAGAACTGACACTGCAGTGAAATTTGGTACAAATTTAGTTACCGTAGTTAAGATGATTCCCTGCGTTTTTTTGAATAACTTTTATATTGCTTATTGTTTTAATTTCCTAAAGAAGTAGTGAAATATCGCAAAAAAAAAAAATAAAATTATTTTTATAAAAAAACGAGCAAACCCTCTGCACACTTTGTAGTGCAAAAAAGACAAATAAAAAAAAAAAATTAATGGTTTGACTAAAATCGAATTGTAATGAATTTAAAAACGAATTGTATTTCAGTTTTTCAAAATATTAACTCAAAATGAATGCATTGTTCACTAAAATGGCTATAACTCATAAACCAATAGACATACAGAGACCACTTATACAAAGAAAGCTTAGTATTGACGTCACCTTTCATATGAACTTTGCAGAAATCATGAATTTATGCATTCCAGAGCATCAATTACTAACCAAATTTTATATATGTGACAGCGAAAGAAAGGGACTAACGGTAAAATTTATTTATTTTAATTTTTTCCCCTACTAAATCAACAAAATTTTACGAAACTACAAAAAAATTATTTTTTTCCTTATGAACAATTTAAAAAAATAGAAAAATCATTTAATCTTTAAAATGGCTCTCCTCAACAAAACCCGTTTTTCACCCTTAGGTCCCTTTTTTTCTCTCTCTCTCTCTTTGATAAAAAAGGATTAAAGACATTTACATAATATCTAAATCTTATATCTCATGTTTAATGCTGTTACGTCTTTTTGTTTCCAAGCAAACTTTAAAAAAGAAGCGTAACAAGGTTAACCATGGTTTATTGTTAGTGAAGCTCAATACCTTGAAGTAACTTCTGGAATTTCACAAGAAGTCATTTCAGCCTCATCTTATTTTTATTGTTTATAAATGATATTCCAAAGGCTATTCAGCAATATTTTAACGTTTGCTGATAATGTTAAATTTTATTCATCGACTACAAATGATGAGGACAGTTGTAACCTCCAAACCGGTGCAGTGTCATGAGAACCACATCGATAATGACCATTGAGAATATACTATCAATTTGGCCAATAGAGATACAGCTAAAATATGAAGCGGCCTTAGCTGCTACAAGATTAATGGCAATAGATAAATGGCTTATAAAAGAGCATAAGACTAGATACCAAATAATAATAGATATCTGTCCGATGGGAAATATTACGGAAGTAAAATGTGATGAAATCCCGATGAGATATGAAAATACTAACTGCATCACCATAATACCGGAAAAGGGAGAATGGGATGAAATAACTAAAATGGGAAACACCCATGGAATCGATCTTTATACAGACGATTCAAAGATTGGTGACCAAACTGGAATGGGCTTATACGACATAAACCGAAACATAAGCAAATACTTCCGTCTACCAGATCACAATACCATATTCCAGGCTGAGATTATGGCGATTACGGAAAGAATTAAATGGATAAAGGAAACGAATAGCAAGGCCCCGATTCGTATCTTTACGGATAGCCAATCAGTGATAAAGACATTGAGAAAGGAGAGAGTTGAATCTCGGAATGTTCTGCACTGCAAGAGCGGGATAAACTCATATGCAAATTGTAAACATCTTGAGATTATATGGATACCAAGCTATTACGGGCTGATCGGAAACGAGAAAGCCAACAAATTATCCAATATGGGAGCTCTTCTGAGTACTATAGGTAGGTAGGTAGGTCGGTAGGAAAGGGGATGCAAAAAGCAGTATCTGCCTCCTACACCCACACTCGGAGACCAATAAGGTCCATTGCGTTACCCTTTCATGTATTAAGGATAGAAAAGAGAGAGAGAGAGAAAGTTTCCAAAGATATAGTACAAGAAAAAATAATAAAAATAAAAAAGAGTTAGTAGGAAATAAAATAGAAGAAAGAAAAACATATTCTCTACGAGCCCCATTGCATGTTCACTAGCCACCCGATCCTCATGATGAATCCGATAATAATCCCCAGCTTGCACTTTGAAACATCACCCAACTCATCGTGGAATCGTTTACCTAACCACTTTAGCCTGTGATTATGTAGCCTTAGGCAGTGACAGACAATGTGTTCCACAGTTTCCAACTCCTCCTCATCCTCACACATCCTACAATAATCCGGAGTGTCGCGATCCCATTTACTAATCCTAGCCCTCACAGGACAGTGCCCTGTTAAAACCCCAATAGTGGCCCTCAGACATACCCTACCCAGGTCCAGAAGAACCGTAGAGTCCGCTGAGTTTAACCCGGGCCATAAAGCCCTTGACACCCTGCAGTCTCTTCTGTCCCTCCACGCCATATCGTTCCTCTCAGATACCCACGCCCTGATACGCCCAAAATAGTATCCTAACGGAGGTCTCACCATGTCCTCTTCGCTCGTCGAAACCAATGCCGATCCACCGCGCGCAAGTTCGTCAGCAATTTCATTCCATTGTGCCCTGGTACCCAACACAGTCTGACATCGAAGAGGTTCATGATCCTATTGAGTGCCCTCGTACACTTCTCAACCAATCTAAACTTGACATAATGTCCCTTCAAGGCCTTGAGCGCCGCCTGACTGTCAACGTATAGAGTAACCTCCCCTACCCCTTGGAACATGTTCCAATATAAGATCCGTCGTTTTATAGATAGCCAGTATCTCCGCTTGGAACACACTACAGTTACCAGAAAGTTTGTAAGACCTCCTGATGTTTTCTCCCATAATATAGACACCTGCCCCTGTGCCTATATCCATCTTCGATCCATCCGTAAAGACTGCACACCCCTCAAACAGTCTGTCGGATCCTACCCAACAATCCCTATCCGGAATTATAAGCGGGGGTGTCCTAACAAAACTGATCTCTGTGACCTTGTAGTCTGTCAAATTACCCTGACATCGCACACAATCCTGGAGACCAGTTCTCCATAAAATTCTAGTGTGGCCTATGTTAAGTATCCTACCCAACCCTGACTCACCTAGCCTAAACAAGCTTTTTGCCGCCATTCCCTTCACCCATACCTCTATAGGCATAGTGCCGAGAATGATGTCCAAAGACCCCTGAGGTGTGCTTCTCATAGCACCAGTGATGCCAAATGAAGCACACCTTTGGATCTTTGTGAGGAGCTTCCTATAACAACCCTTTTCTAATACCTCCCACCATACAGTACATCCATATGTTAGAATGGGTCTTACCACCGTCGTGTAAATCCAATTCACCACCCTTGGTTGTAGGCCCCAACTCTTGCCTATGGAGTTCCTGCAGGTGTACTAGGCATTAAGGCCCCTTTTCACCCTCTCCCGAGTGTTCTGACCCCATGACAGCTTACTATCAAGGACTACACCCAGATATTTCGCCCCGCTCGCTAACTCTAACTCTACCCCATCAAGCATCGGTCGCCTAAACGCCTCGACCTTGTATCTCCTGGTAAAGAGAACTAGCTCAGTCTTCCCCGGATTCACACCCAGTCCATTCTCCGAAGCCCAAGAAGATAATGTACATAGTGCCGATTGAAGTTCCTCGCTAATCGTCGGAAGAAATCTTCCCCTGACCAGCATGACTACATCATCCGCATAAGCTACAATCTTAATGCCCTCACTCTCAAATCTCCTCAAAATAACATTGACCGTTAGTAACCACAACAGGGGCGACAAAACGCCCCCCTGTGGTGTCCCCCTGGTCACTGTCCTTCTGATGCTGAAATCTCCTAAGTTAGAATTTATAACCCTACTCTCCAACATCGAGGTTATCCAACTAACTAGAAAATCCCTGACCCCTAGCCCACACAGAGCCGCTCTAATTGCCTCTATGCTAACATTGTTAAAGGCACCCTCCACATCCAAAAACGCCGCTAGCGTATATTCCCTATCCTGTAAGCTGCGTTCTATAAAACCTACCACATCATGCAGCGCACTCTCAACAGATCTAAGCTTCAGATAAGCATGTTGAGCCCCACTGATCATGTGGGGATCAATAAAACCCCTCAGATGTAGATCGACCAGTCTCTCTAACGTCTTAAGCAAAAAAGACGAGAGGCTGATAGGTCTAAAATCTTTCGGCTTCAAGTGTCCTGCCCTACCAGCCTTGGGTATAAAAATAACCCTAACCTCTCTCCATCTCCTAGGTATGTATGTAACTCCTCAGGAGACACGCTCTAAACACTCTCGTCAACAGTAAAAGAAAATGATCCGAGACGTTTTGCAGCATGGCAGGGATAATTCCATCCGGACCCGTGAATTTATAGGCCTCGAACGTATTAACTGCCCATGCTAATTTATCCGTCGTTATCATCTCCTCAACTATCTCCCGTTCCCTATCGATCGATCCCTGGTCGACCTCTGTAGAATGAGCGTCCCTCACATTCACACAGCCGGGAAAGTGTGTCTCCATTAGTAGATCTAGGGTCTCCGAGCAAGACTCTGTCCACGAGCCATCCGTTCTCTGAATATAACCAGGTACCATAGGGTCTTTGGATAATATTTTCCTGAACCTGATAACTCATTTACAGACTCTATGGACTCGCAAAACCTCGTCCACGATGCCCTTTTAGCCCTCTTGAGTTCCCCTTTATACCTATTGAAACACACTTTATAGCTCTCCCAATCGTCGGCCTTCCTACTGGCCTTTGCCCTATGAAATTTCCTTCTAACCATAGACCTTTGAACACCCAGTTCCCTGGTCCACCATTTCGGCTGTTCCCTTTTTCCTGGAAAGACTAATGGACATGCCGCCCCGTAACTCCCCATAGGAGTGTCAGTTAGTCTCCCCACCACCGAATCTATATCAGAGTGCTTACACTCCCCCATTGATATATCCCCTAAACCATACATAGTAGTCTCCCTAAAAGACGCCCAATTCGTTCTGCGCGGGTTCCTACAGGGTTCCCTACTAGATCTGGAATAGTTCAATTCAAAATTGATTCTGCTGTGGTCTGAAAACGAGTATTCACTCGCAACCTTCTGTCCCCTTACAAAATCATTCCCCCTATTCGTCAAAGTAATATCTATAACTGCCTCGCTATCCCTAGTTCTGAATGTCGGCATACTGCCCTTATTACAAATATAGAGATTGTTAGTAGTTATCACCTGAGTACTATAACTTTGGAAAATGCTAAACCCTTTTGACGATTCAAGGATGAACTTAAATGTTGGGCGATGGAGGAACATGTCAGAAAATGGCAAGGCACTGATGTCGGTAAAGTGACAAAAATACTATGAGGTGACCCAAATCTTTGGAAATCAAAGGAGATTCTAAGACTGAGAAGACCAACACTTAGGAGTCTAACCAGTGTAATTACAGGTCATATGGAGTTGAAAACCCCTCTAGCTCGCATGAAATTGTCTGAGGAAACGACATGTAGAGCATGCGAGGAAGAGGATGAGACTTTGGTATACTACCTCTGTCATTGTCCTGAGTTTGGGCATATTAGACGCGAGAATTTTATAGTGGATACTATGCCGAACTTGGAATATCTGGGGAACTCAAACTGGAGATTCATAAGGAATTACATTGAGGGGACTGGGTTCTTGGACTAGTCCGTTACTTATAGGGAATTATGATTAGGATTTTTGCTGGATATTCACTGATTTTAAATGTTTACTTTAACAATGTTTAGGTTATTTTAAATAAAATAGTCTGTAAATATTTTGTTTTTTTATTGTAATTTGAAGTTATCTACGGGTGGCGACAGGGTGGGTGCTTTATGCGAGGCGTTGCTACAAAATTACAATCTGGCAAATTTTGTTGCTTGTATTTGTTTTTGTTGTACGAAAATAGATAGAAGTAAAAAGTTGCCATTCATTGATGCTACAAGGCGCTTTAGTGCACCCACTCTGACGTTGTTTGCTGCATTACACATATTTGGTCAATATTGGGTACCTGCGGTAAATTTACAATAAAATCCACATTTTTTTAACCGATTTCTATGGTTTATGGCTTTTTTTATTTCCAAGATAAGTAGCTCTCAGAAAAAAGTTTAAAATGTTGAATATTTGGCTTATATTTTTTTTAATTCCATTAATAATTAATTGCACGAAAAAATTTTTTTTCTCCATTAATTTCTAAATAACTCCAAAACGATAAGAGTTAGAGAAAAAACTGAAATAAGTACAATTTTGTTACACATTTTCTGCTGTTTTATTTTTGAAAATCGGATGACTGGTTCTCGAGTTAGAATGAAATGTGTCTCCGTATCTGACTAATTTAGGGGAAAAAAATTGCGACGCCCATAAAAAAAAATCCCGATCTGATGGAAAAAAAAACCGACAACGGATTTTAGTTCAGCGCATCAAAATCCATATAGTCCACATAGTTTTATTTAATGGAGGATTTTGCTGCTGAGCAGTGTTATTAATGCTAACAAGGCAATGGTAACCATTTGTTTATTGTATTGCGCTTAAAATTCAGATTTTGTGCGCACTCCTTAAAAAAGTTTGTAAAATTGGTGACCAAAAAACGAGAAAAATGAATAATTTTAGAGTTATTTTTTGCCCATTTGAAACAACAAGGCAACGAAATTTTATTACCAAATAGTATAGAAATGTCGAGAGTTCGATTATTTGATTATTTCTGCTTAAAGAACTATCTTCCATTAAGTGTTTTTTGAGACGTAAAGACTTTTTTGATAAAACAACAAATTCAATGGAATAATCAAAATAGTAATGAATGGTAGTCTAAATGATCAGTCGTTGCTGGTTTATGAGCATAGACCAGATAATTAACGTAAACCTAAAAAGTAGTCCAAAGGTGTCAAATCTCACGAACAAGGTGGCCAATATACAAGTCAATTTCTTAAGATAATTCGGCATGTTGTACCGTCTTGTTGAAACCATTTCTCTTCCAAACGATGAAAAAAGAAACAAAAATTAAATACTAAATTGGGTGCGTGTTAAAAATTTCGTAACAATCGGGTAAGAGAAGTGGTTAAAAAAATAATATTTACTTTGTATAGGCGTTCACATCTCATTTTACAATCATAATATTGTGTTGTGTTGCGGTAAAAACTGTATTGAAAAATTTTGTTGAATTCACACATATATAAAATAAAATACATAAAATAAACAATAAATTGTAGAATATGGCCAATATTGGTTGGAGTTAAAGTAGGCGTGTCAAGATAATACATATATTTTTGACGGTTTATTTAAATTGGGTTAAAGTTGGTGTGCCAAAGTAATTTTCATTAATAAATTCTACTGAGATATTAAAACATCCAGACAGTCCTTTATTCTTCTATAATCTTTGTCTATACAGAAATTTCATGAATTTAAGCAACGCGTTCATTTCCATTTCAGGTATTACAATAATGTGGATCAACAAGCCACATTAGGGAAATTTCAGCATCATACATCTTATTCTATCGATTTTGTGAGGTTTAAAATTTTAAAGGAAACTCTGCGCGGGCTCAATTTTCGTATATTTTGATTTATAATTCCTTTCGTAATGAACAATATTTGGGGAAACATAGTGTTTTACCCAAAAAATATACCTGTCAAATTTTATCACTCTACGTCAAGTAATATTGTATTTGTTGGGACATTTTTACATGACCTAATGCACCCATCTTTCCCATTTTCAATACCAAACATTTCTGATGCATTAGAAATATTTTGCAAATTTTCATCCTTTTTGAAGCTTCTTTTGTTCATGATGGCTAATAAATGTTATTGTTTAAAATAATAATAAATAGTTGCTATGAAAGTGAACTATACATAATATATATAAATGTTTTCATAATTATAAGAAGAATATATGTATGTATGTATGTATGTATGTATTTTCTTGGCTCTGTGTTGCTGACATAATACACGCTTTTTACTTCTTAAAATTTCCAACAAGGTAATTTATTTATGTACAGATTATGATAGATATTATAACCTAGTTAAGCTAGAGTATCGATACATTTTTCCTCGAATTTTTTATTCAAAAATCATATTAGATCGGTACGATATAATATTATTTTTAATGTCAGATAACTTTTCACTATTTGATAACTACTACAAATGTTAGATTTTACTTTCTGACCTCATACAAAGAGAACAAAAAAATATTACTAACACATAGATCTAATGGGTAATTTTTTTAGCCGTTTGTTTTTCGAACATTGGAAAAAAAAGAAACAGTAAATTTGCAAAGGTGAATGAAACAATTTTTTGGGCGATAAATGAATGCTTTTTATAAGGATTATTAAAGAAAATTTCATGTAAATGTTGTAGGTGATCCACCTTTGACCTCTAACTTTTCCAGCATTTCGGTATCTTACAAATGGCAGCTGTAATGTTGTCTACCAGAGCTCAAATTGTGACTGGCTTGTTCCTTGCACACGAGAGCCTTTACGTATCCGTTCAAAAATAATCTAATGGGTAAAATCGCTTGATCTTGGCGGCCAATGGACTGCCTCAAAACATAAGATTAATTGCTTACCAAGCTTGTGCAGTGTGGCACCGTTTTGATGAAACCACATGCCAACCAAGTCCAATTTCATTTTGGACAAAAAAGTATTTAATCATCGTACGGTGCCGTTCAGTGCATCTTTTAGGTTGCACTAACAGCTCTTAAACTGTCTCTTGTTGCTCTTGTCACCAAATTCGGTAATTCTTTTTGTCACGTGTGTATCGCGCTAAAAATTTTGACGACCATAAAATTTACATAATTTACGAAACGCAATTGTTGCTGAGCATTGGCATTGCCACATGTAACGAATTTTTGTTTACACTGAATATCCAATAGCAAAAAAAAAAAAAAAAAATCACCCTTTATGAGTACACATAAATACATACATTCAAATATATTTACATGTGCATGTACATACATACGTACAAAATCAATTGATTTATTATGGACTATGAAATGGATATCATATACATACATATGTATGTACATATATGTTCAAATGTTTACTAAAATTTAAACGCTTTATCTGATCGAAATGCAATAAAATGTTTTTATCTTTTCAAGTGTGGTAGCAAAAGTGTTTTTTTGGTGGAGCTACTAGCTTAAATTTTTTTTATTATTATTAAAAGATAAAGAATATTATTAAAGCTAATAAATAATAATATTTAGTGATAAATAATATATGTTCTATTAAAATAACATTCAATCTTTATTGTGGTATTTTGTAAGAATACAAAATACATATTTTTGTGCTTAATTTTATCTACTCATCAGTGTTGCCAGTTTAGAGGATTTCTCCCTAAATTAGGGATGGGCAAAAATATCAAAATATCGATATTTAAGAAAAAAAAAATATAGATATATATCACCGATATTTCAAAAACCAATATGATGATACATCGATTCTTATTTACGAGTATCGTTTTCAGTATCTTTTTCGATATTTTTAGATCTCTATAATTTTTAGACTTTTTTCAACAATACTGGCTGGCATCACCGCATGCATCATATGTTTTTTTACCATAATTTTTTTATGACGTCTAGCTAAGCCATTCCTACTTTAAATTTAGTCCGTCAAACGACGCATCACTCATCTTCTCGGTCTACTTTAAGGCTTCTTGTAAAAGACGATTTTCTAAAAAAGGTTGAGGAATAGCCACCATATTGGACCCAAGGTTCAAGCGTATTCTTTTTATTTTACAACAGCTGCCTCAAATGCTATATTAAAAATAAGTAATATTATTTGCTGAGAATATAGTAAGAGAGAACAAGTTTCTTCCGATATATATCGATACTGTTGAAAAATATCGATACGATATATATTTAGCTCCTTATTTTTATTGAGTGGTGAATTTAGAGACACAAATTCTTTAGGGAAAAAAGTTAAATGAGCAAACATTCGTATTTTATAGATTTTTATAGTTATTAGTCTGGTGAAAAGATATTTATTACAAAATTTTACAACTGATAAACTTTGGGGATTTCCATATTTCTTTATTCAATTGCAAGGCAAATTTATTCATCAGATATTCTTGATTCGATAGCTGATTATTATACCCTTCACACAGTGAAAAAGGGTATATGTATATAGGTTTGTCATTCCGTGTGAAATTTCTATAATTTTCATTTCCGGCCCCATAAAGTATATATTTTCTGAAAGCTTATGAATAGGGGAGTCGATTAAGCTCTGTCAGTCTGTCCGAGTGTATGTTGAAGCCCCCCGATATCGCCTGGACCCGAATGAGGTATTAAAATATCAGAAATATTCGGGAGTAGATCGGTATTGAAAATCAGAAACATCGGTATATAAACAACTGAGATATGACAAAAACCACGATCACCTCGATTTTTTTTTTCACAAAAACAACATTACAACAGCAACATACAAACATGTATACTGGTTAGAGTAAACATGGCATCGAATCCCAGCTGAGCCAAAAAAATTTTTTTTAAATTTTTTTATATTTTTTTTCTAATTTTTTTTTTTTATTTTTTATTGTATATATTATTTATATTTTTTTTTTTTAATTTTTTTTTTTTTTTTTTTTTTTTATATTCATTATTTATATTAATTATTTTTTTTTAATTTTTTTTTAAATTTTTTTTTTAATATTTAAAAAATTTTTTTTTTAACATACATACATACTTACGTAAATTTATAATTTTACAATGGGATGTTTTGATATATATGTATGTACGTATTTCATATTAGATGAATGGTGATACAAACTACTGTTATTGCATGACTACACGTTGTGAAGGGTATATAAGATTCGGCACGGCCGAATATAGCGCTCTTACTTGTTTTTTTCTATACTTATTTTTAATCTTCAGCTGTCAAAGTCGATGGATAAAAAATAATTTTCTCCCTTCTCTCATTTATTTCAAATGTCAAACTTCACATATAAAAAACATAAACAAAACAAGTAACAGTGCTATATTCGGCCGTGCCGAATCTTATATACCCTTCACAACGTGTAGTCATGAAACAACGATTGTTTGTATCACCATTCATCCCATATAAAATACGTACATACATGTAAAAAACATACATATAAAAAACCATGGTAAAATTATAAATTGAGTTTACGTATGTATGTTTCTAAAAAAAAAATTACGAAAAAAAAAGAATATATTAAAAACAAAAAAAAAAAAAAAACAATAAAAACACTTAAAAAAATTTTTTTTGGCTCAGCTGGGATTCGATGCCACGTTTACTCTAACCAGTATATATGTATGTTGTTGTTGTAATTGTGAACTGACAGACATACTGACAGAGCTTAATATACTCCCCTATTCATAAGCTTTCAGAAAATATATACTTTATGGGGTCGGAAATGAATATTATAGAAATTTCACTATGTGAAGGGTATAATAAACTATGAGCATATTTAAAGCAATTAAATCAAGGCATATTTATTCATCAGGTAATCGCAGTTCAGAGAGTATTTTTATACCCTTCACCTGTGGTGCCCAAGGGTATATGTATATAGCTTTGTCATTCCGTTTGTAATTTCCCTGTCCGTGTATTGGTTGAAATCAACTTTTAGAAGCAACTATATGTTCCTATATTATCATTCTTTTGGAAATATCCGGGAATGAATCGCTATTGAAATTCAGCACAATCGCCCCATAACTTTCTGAAATATGAGCAAAAAACCACGACCACCTCGTTTTTTTCACAACAACAACATACAACACATACATATATGTATAAAGGGTCCGACAAATAACTTTTTTGTTTTTCAAAATGCTATGAAAAGTGTAGCTTCGGCTGTGTGGCACGTAGCGCCGTCCTGTTGAAACCAAATGTTGCCAATATCCTCCTATTCAATTTTTGTGAACAAAAATTTGTTCAACATGGAACGATAACGATCGCCATTGACGGCCACTCCTTACTCATTTTCGAAGACAAATGGCCCAATTATGCCTCTACCGGCTTTTCAATGTATGCGTGCGGGTTATCTGTGCCCCAAATGCGACAATTTTGCTTGTTTACATACCCGTCAAGTTCAAAATGAGCTTCATCTGAAAAGATGATTTTTTTTGGAAAAATCGGCCAAAG
This sequence comes from Phyto melanocephala, assembly GCA_941918925.1. Lineage (NCBI taxonomy): Eukaryota > Metazoa > Arthropoda > Insecta > Diptera > Rhinophoridae > Phyto > Phyto melanocephala. The sequence continues at coordinate 183,976,056 of OW799233.1, forward strand.
TAATGTCGCAATATTTCCCAGCGTTGTTCAAGCGTTTACACAACCATATTCGTTCAGTGGAAGGATAAAACTAACTATCTATCAAATTAGACATGAGCTAAGTGTTACCATTCACGAAATAAGCACTAGTTGAAAAAAAAACGGTAGATGGCGGACCCTTTACATACAAACAAACTTCGTATACTGGTTAGAGTGAACGAGGTATCGAATCCCAGCTGAGCCAAAGAATTTTTTTTGTAATTATTATTTATATTTGTATTGTTTTTTTAACATACATATGTATATACGTAAACTCAATTTATAATTTTCCAATTGTTATAGTATGACTACACGTTGTGAAGGGTGTATAAGATTCGGCACGGCCGAATATAACACTCTTGTTGTTGTTTATTATTATTGTCAAAAACAAGCTTGAAAACGAAATATATTGTAATTTTTACGAAATCAATTTTAATTTTAAAAATAATTAAATATTAAAATCTGTTATTTATTTTAATAACGGCAATTATTAAGTTTGTCGTTGAGTATTTTTCACACTAACACATAAATAGCGGCAACCATTTTGTATAAAAAATATGTAATGAAAAACGGAAGCAGTCATGTTTTTTTTTTTCTTATATCCATTTATAATTCGATTTTTATTATTTTGAATACAAAACTTATTAATGCTGAAAAATATGTGGAATATCTTTGTTGTTTACACCCTCCAGAATTAAAAAAATTTAATTTTGAAATTCAATATACATACATATGTACATACATACAAACATATAAAATTAACTCAGTTTAAGATTCTAAAGAAAAAAATGTTTAAGCTTTTGAAACCCACAGAAAAAACTTTTACATTTCTTCGTTTAACAAAATAAGAAGTAGAAATAAATCTATGGCATAAATTGCTGCATATGTAGAATAATGTTAAACTCTATAAAAAATTATAAATTCCATTGTCTTAAAAAAATATAAACAGGCTAATTCATAATTTTTTTTATGTAGAGCTTGAGTTTAATGTTTTATTATTTGCGACAAAAAATTCGTCGTTTGTGACAGTTGTATTCCTAGCATATTTTTTGTAAATAAGAGCCAAGGCAAATATCAGGTAACCGCAGTTCGGAGAGAATTTTTTTGTTTATATTTTTTATTGAAATAAATGAGAAAAGAGAGAGAGATTTGTTTTTGTATGAACTTTGACAGCTGAAGTATAAAATATGTGAAGGAAAAAATATGCCTTGATAAGAGCATAAGAAAATAGAATAGAAGAAAGCTTATGAATAGGGGAGTCGATTAAGCTCTGTCAGTCTGTCCGTGTGTATGTTGAAGCCCCCCGATATCGCCTGGACCCGAATGAGGTATTAAAATATCAGAAATATTCGGGAGTAGATCGGTATTGAAAATCAGAAACATCGGTATATAAACAACTGAGATATGACAAAAACCACGATCACCTCGATTTTTTTTTCACAAAAACAACATTACAACAGCATCATGCAAACATGTATACTGGTTAGAGTAAACATGGCATCGAATCCCAGCTGAGCCAAAAAAATTTTTTTTAAATTTTTTTATATTTTTTTTCTAATTTTTTTTTTTTTATTTTTTATTGTATATATTATTTATATTTTTATTATTTTTTTTTTAATTTTTTTTTTTTTTTTTTTATATTCATTATTTATATTAATTATTTTTTTTTAATTTTTTTTTAAATTTTTTTTTTTAATATTTAAAAAATTTTTTTTTTAACATACATACATACTTACGTAAATTTATAATTTTACAATGGGATGTTTTGATATATATGTATGTACGTATTTCATATGAGATGAATGGTGATACAAACTACTGTTATTGCATGACTACACGTTGTGAAGGGTATATAAGATTCGGCACGGCCGAATATAGCGCTCTTACTTGTTTTTTTCTATACTTATTTTTAATCTTCAGCTGTCAAAGTCGATGGATAAAAAATAATTTTCTCCCTTCTCTCATTTATTTCAAATGTCAAACTTCACATATAAAAAACATAAACAAAACAAGTAACAGTGCTATATTCGGCCGTGCCGAATCTTATATACCCTTCACAACGTGTAGTCATGAAACAACGATTGTTTGTATCACCATTCATCCCATTTTTGGAAAAATCGGCCAAAGTAATGTCGCAATATTTCCCAGCGTTGTTCAAGCGTTTACACAACCATATTCGTTCAGTGGAAGGATAAAACTAACTATCTATCAAATTAGACATGAGCTAAGTGTTACCATTCATGAAATAAGCACTAGTTGAAAAAAAAACGGTAGATGGCGGACCCTTTACATACAAACAAACTTCGTATACTGGTTAGAGTGAACGAGGTATCGAATCCCAGCTGAGCCAAAGAATTTTTTTTGTAATTATTATTTATATTTGTATTGTTTTTTTAACATACATATGTATATACGTAAACTCAATTTATAATTTTCCAATTGTTATAGCATGACTACACGTTGTGAAGGGTGTATAAGATTCGGCACGGCCGAATATAACACTCTTGTTGTTGTTTATTATTGTCAAAAACAAGCTTGAAAACGAAATATATTGTAATTTTTACGAAATCAATTTTAATTTTAAAAATAATTAAATATTAAAATCTGTTATTTATTTTAATAACGGCAATTATTAAGTTTGTCGTTGAGTATTTTTCACACTAACACATAAATAGCGGCAACCATTTTGTATAAAAAATATGTAATGAAAAACGGAAGCAGTCATGTTTTTTTTTCTTATATCCATTTATAATTCGATTTTTATTATTTTGAATACAAAACTTATTAATGCTGAAAAATATGTGGAATATCTTTGTTGTTTACACCCTCCAGAATTAAAAAAATTAAATTTTGAAATTCAATATACATACATATGTACATACATACAAACATATAAAATTAACTCAGTTTAAGATTCTAAAGAAAAAAATGTTTAAGCTTTTGAAACCCACAGAAAAAACTTTTACATTTCTTCGTTTAACAAAATAAGAAGTAGAAATAAATCTATGGCATAAATTGCTGCATATGTAGAATAATGTTAAACTCTATAAAAAATTATAAATTCCATTGTCTTAAAAAAATATAAACAGGGTAATTCATAATTTTTTTTATGTAGAGCTTGAGTTTAATGTTTTATTATTTGCGACAAAAAATTCGTCGTTTGTGACAGTTGTATTCCTAGCATATTTTTTGTAAATAAGAGCCAAGGCAAATATCAGGTAACCGCAGTTCGGAGAGAATTTTTTTGTTTATATTTTTTATTGAAATAAATGAGAAAAGAGAGAGAGATTTGTTTTTGTATGAACTTTGACAGCTGAAGTATAAAATATGTGAAGGAAAAAATATGCCTTGATAAGAGCATAAGAAAATACGCTCTAAGAATAAACTAGATTCTATCTGGCTACTGAATTCTGAGACGTATTAAAAATTCCAATATAGAAAATAATGTTATGTCAAAATTTTGGTTGAACCGTAATTACACTGGTCTGCAAAAAAACAAAAAATGTGTTCGCCTTTAAACAAAAATATGTTTACGCGCTAAATGAAAACAGCAGTAAATGGTTAAAAATAAATTTCATTAAAGTCGTTAAATAACGTTTTTTTTTTATATTTTTAAGTGTTGACCACACGAGTGATTAAGCGATTACTTATGTAGGTCTTAATACAGGGTGGACCAAAAGTCGCGCCTGCGTGTAAAAATTGAATAACTTTTTTGTTTATTATTATTTTTTATTAATTTTTTTTTTTAAATTATAATATTATCTTTGTATGACCTAAATTTTAATTATGAAAAATAATGTCAGAGAGATGACCACCATTTTCATCGATGCACAATTGGGCTCTTAAACAGGCGTTTTGCATAACTGCACGCAAGGTTTCAGGCTTTATTGCCCTGATCTCAGCTTCAATGTTGTTCTTTAGCTGCTCTATAGTTTGAGGCTTGTTTACATACACTCGTTCTTTGAAATAACCCCATAAAAAATAATCAGGGGCAGTTAAATCCGGTGAACGTGCTGGTCAATTAAATTCTGAATTTTTCGAGATAATTCGGTCGTCAAAAATTTCATTTAAAAGCGTCATTGTGGCACGGGCCGTGTGTGCTGTTGCTCCATCCTGCTGAAACCACTTGTTGACTGCCTCAGGGCGTACAAAATTATTAAGCATAGCGCGATATCTGTCCCCATTCACCGTTACTGTATTACCAACTTCATCCTCGAAGAACGATTAAAAGTAAAATTCTACCACCTTCGTTCGTTGCTCAGTCGTTAAATTTTGCATGGTGGTGTAACACGAATCGATCAATAAAATCTGAAAAAAAAAAAATAAAAAATATTAATAAACAAAAAAGTTATTCAATTTTTACACGCAGGCGTGACTTTTGGTCCACCCTGTATAAACAATAATGGCGGCAGAATAACGGCGTCAAATTGCAAATGTTCAAGTTTATATCGCTAGGTGGTGAACACGTAAATATGGTAAAACATAAAATTAAAAATTTTGCTGAATATTGTTCCGCAATTTAAAAATTTTACAAAAAATATATGTATGTAAATAAATTTTACCAGATTTTTTACCACTAAATTAAGACGATTCTTTTAAACTTATATACTTAAAAACTTTAATTTTTTAAAATTACAATGTGAATTTTGAAATTTTCCACCCTTTTTTCTGCGGCGTTTTTTTACATTATTGTGTTACATTTTATTTCCTTGCAATTGAATTTGACAGCTTGTGTTAAAAGATTATTGTTTAGAAATGTATTATAACATTTATTGCTACATATGCCGTCCACACGTTAATATTTTGTGTTGGTAATAGAATTTGACATTTGCTGTGGCAATAATCGCCAAACATATTGCTCGTGTGGTCGGGGAGTTAGGAGTTGTTCAAAATTAAGTGACAATAATATTTTTTTGCATTCATTTCATTTCATTTGTTTCATTGTTTATAAAATGCCATTTAAAAATTTTTAGGGTAACAATTTAACATTTTTACCATTTTTCAGAATAATATACATAAATCATAACAAATGTTGATTTTATTCACGATTCAAAGCAGGTATCTTAATTTTCCAAAAATTGTGTAATGCATTTTGCTATCTTTGGAAAAACCTTAGCAACATACATACGGATTTATTTTAATGTTTGCAAAAACCGCGCACAAAAGAAGTTTGATTCCTTTATTCATATTCGAGAACTGGGCTTCACTGAAAAGTCTGAGAAATGGCAACTCCTTATTGATTCATTCAATACAAACTTAAAAAAATATGTTTTACTTTACAATGGCAAAACATATCCCTCGGTTCCAGTGAACAAACACGAAAGAAAACTAGGCAAAAATGAAGTTATTACTCGATAAAAATAAATATCCACAGTACTATTGGAATATTTGTTCTGTCTTGAAAGTAGTTGCTACGATAACTGGATTACATGCAGGATATACCAAGTTATTTTTTGCCATGAAATGCAAACTTAATTTTTAAGAAAAGAAGCCTATCTGAAAAACCTTTAGTTCAAAAGGATAACATAACGTTAGGTCTATTAAAAATGGAATTTTTGTAAGTCCACAAATACGAGAGCTTAAAATAAAGTTGAATAAAGAAAAAATATAGCATGGGCGGCTAAAATTTTTTTGAAAAAAAACCGTAAACTACAAAGAAATCACTCAAGAACTTATTTATAAAGTTTTTGTAATATGTCCCTTAAAATTAATTTTTTTGTCTCGCACTTAGATTTCTTTTACGGAAATTTTGGTGCACTATCAGATGAACATAGTGAAAGATTTCACCAAGACATGTTGCATACAGAAAAATGGTCAGAAGGAATGCTTGCGGATTTTTGTTGTTCGATTGTAAAAAAGAAGAAAAAAAAATACAAAATAATTGGGTTTAAAATCCTTTTTTATTAGTTTTGGTTATGAAAATAAAAATATATATGTACATATATATACATAATATGTTTGATTTCTTGTCAAATATTGCGTTTCAGTTTTAGCTATTACTAGCCAAACCCGGCGCACGTTGTTACGCCCCTTAATGAATCGAAATGCATTCTGAATTTTAATTGAATATCAAGTGCAGAAAACTAAGAATTATAATTTTTTTTATGGACGTGGCGTTGCCCACTTTTCTAATCACGAAATTGTAAAGTCATAACAGCTTAATATGTGTGCAAATATTCAGAAGAATCGGACCAGTGCAAGTACCTCAAAATTATAATTGTTTTTATGGGCGTGGCCCTGTCCACTTTTCTAATCACGAAATTGTAAAGTCATAACAGCTCAATATGTGTGCAAAGTTTCAGAAAAATCGGTCCAGTGCAAGTACCTCAAAATGATACCTTTTTTTATGGTCGTGGCACTGCCCACTTTTCTAATCACGAAATTATATGGTTATGACAGCTTAGTATGTGTGCAAAGTTTCAGAAAAATTGGTCCAGTGCAAGTACCTCAAAATTAAAACTTTTTTAGGGGCGTGGCCCCGCCCACTTTTCTTATCACGAAATTATTTAGTCATGACAGCTCGATGTGTGTGCAAAGTTTCAGAAAAATCGGTCAAGTGCAAGTAGCTAAAACTGAAAACTAATTTTTATGGGCGTGGCCCCGCCCACTTTTTTTCACCCATAAACACTCCCTGGTATGTGTACAACAACTTGCCAAAGTTTGAGTCCGATCGATTTTACAGTTTCGGAGTCTATAGCTAACACACACACACACAGAGTTTCACTTTTATATATATAGATATACTTTAACATAGTATAGAACAGGTGTCTTTACTTGATCGGGGGTAATATAGGTGTATTCACTTTATCGTGAGTAAAACCAATATTTGCCAATCGTTTTTATGATTTGTAGCTATTTATATTCCTGATATTTAATGACGTTATGCAAACAAAAATTAGTTTTGCATGAAAAAAAAACATATTATCGTTACTTATTTCACTTATGTATATGAAAATTATTTATCTTCATATTGTTAATTGTTCTTAATTGTTTATACTTTCCCTGAAGAAGCTACCCAATGTGGTAGCGAAATATTGAAAAATTAAATAAAAATTACAAAAAAAAACTATTGATATAATTTAGCTGGCTTAAAGGAAATTTTGTTGTTAACCATTTGCTGGTATTTTCATAAAAATCGGACTAATCGTTCTGAAGTTAAGATGAAATATGAGGTAAGCCCATAAAAAATCTGAGCCCGATAATAAAAAAATGTGTTCGGATTTGAATTTAGCTTGTTTAAATCTCTATAGTCTTTATCTACATACCAGTGTTATTAAAAACTTAAAAAAAATTTGTTTGTTATAAAAGTTGTTATTTTAATATTATTTTTAATAATTTAAAAGATATAAAATAGAAAATAATCATCATTCCCTTAAAATATATTCTAAAAACACTTGCTGCCCGCGAGCGATATGTACATATTTATGTATGTATGTACATTTGTATGTATGATTGTCTTAAATCGTTTTCGTTAATATGTGAAAACTATTTCGATTCGATAAACATTTATCATAACCATAATACAGTTTTTTTTTTTAAATCAGAACTTGTTTTCAATTGGTCGAACATGAAATATAAAGGCGTGTTTATAGCAATATTAAAATCTTTGATTTTGATTTAATTTTAATTACATATTTAAACAATATTCATAAGTATTATTGTATTTATTTGTAGACATATTAATATGTACATATTAAAAAAATGTGTATATAGTATTATCTTTTATTTTAATTTTTTTAAATTGTATAGGACAAAATGTTCGCTCCAATTTTGTTTTTGTGTATCATATTCATTTATATATGTATATTGTACTTTACTCGCTTTTATTACACACAACATTTAATATGAACATTCGAGATACTCACTAACAGTGATAATCGAAGATGAGCTGTGATGGGTATTTATCACGATTTCAATGAACTTTAGACAGAGTTTATCTTGAAATACCCAAGAAAATAAATAAAATATATAGAGTAGAAAAGTATTTTAATTATTATTTTTGTTTTTTTTTCAGAAAAAATGTTAATGGGTTCTATAAAAAAAAAAAAAAAAAAAATAACACATTTTTATGAATATCAAAAATGTGATGATAATGTGAACAGAAATAGAAATACATATATGTATGTATGTATATTATTATAATTATTATTATTTTATGACAACATTAGCTATTGACTACTTACAGAAAGGGTATGTACATATAAGGACTGCGTTTGAAAAAATTGTCCATCATATACATACATGTTTTAAAATTAAATATTATGGAAATATCTTATTTTATTTTAAAATGTTTTTGGAATTTTTTAGTACCCCTTTCATTTACGTTTCAAGGGTATTATTAGATACCTTTGGTACCTTGACGATTTTTTACTATTGAATTGGCTTGAGTTCTGAACAGTGTGAGATTTGCTTTCCAAGCCAGCAAATGCACATTATTTCTTATGTACTACTTTAATGCCACTTTACTGTAACGGCAAGATCCTTCTGGGGTCATGTCTCCTTTGCTAGTATAAGTCCAAGGTGTATTGTCAGAGCGGGGATAAAAAGGTAAGACCAACACCTTTAGGCTTCTTAAAGTTATAAATTGGAGGAGAAATGACTCCTTTAGAGGTCATTGAATGACTGATGCTCGACCTTAGTCGAACTTCGGGCAATTACTAATTTGTCTGGGTACTGTTGCCTTCTCAACAGAAATAGAGAATGATGGTTTGGTGACTAATGCTTGCAGATGTGGCGGACTTCGGGGCGCTTTTGCCTTTCAACAAAAGTGTAGATAACCTGAGCATTAACCAAGAATTTATTATTGCTAAGGATGACACCTGTGGTCATGATTGAGTTGCACAACATGATTACAGCGCGGTGGTTGAGTGACACAAACCAAACCCAGTAGTCAGACCACCGTAAGAATATGGCACTCGGTCAAACCAAAATAAAGTATATACCTTATGCTTTCTAAAAAAGGGATTTAGTGGCTTCTCTAAGGTCACGAGAGACCTGCTCCTCTCACCACAAGTGCAGATAGCCATACCATAACAGAATTTTTTTTTAATAAATTTAAATTGCCTTTTTGTCTTAAATGTATCGTTTACGATTCCCGTCAGTCTGTTTTGTAAAATTCCTGGCCTGAAAGCATGTAGAGCCAGCTACAACATACGTCTCGTCATACATAATGGAGCAATTGAATTTTAAATTTTTGGGCACACTAGCAAATCATTCGTGTTCTTAGAGCACTACTGTTTAAAACTTTTTGTACTTTAAAAGTTTTCAGGCCAACGCCCTTTTTGATTTTGTATACAAAAACCTCCGAACAATTTACTTTTTGATCGACTTTTCTTCCTAAAATGTTGGAATTCCTCTTTAACATGGCACTGATTTTGTTCGCCTTATTCTAATAACAAATGCCCTTTTTTTTACCGGAACCTGATCTGCAAGTGGTCTTTAAACTTCTTTAGAACTCTACAACGTTTTAGTTCCTAAGTTATTTTTTTATATGTATGTATGCCCTCTAAGAATTGTTTTCAAATGTTTTTGCAATGTTGTTTCAAACTTTCAATTTTACATTCGTTTCAAAGCTGACTACCGATATTTTTTTAAGTGATTTAAGTTGTTGCAAAAAATGTGATGGACAATCTTTTCAAACGCAGTCTTTATATGTACACATACACATATTTTTGTAGATGTGTATATTGATATAGGATAGTAATTTGTTTTTAGTTGTCGGACTAATGTAGAAAGCTCCGTCATAATCGTTATGTTCGTATTTTCGATCGTTGGATCATCTATCTGGTAGTTTTGTTTCCCTTCCGCCTGCTTTTCGATTGTGTTTAATAGTAAATACGTGTTGAAAATGTGTTGTGATTGAGAACAAGAGATAATATTGTTTTTAAGTAGATGTTGATGCTGTTCAACTGCTACTGGTTGGTTGTCATTAAATTGTTTTTAAGATTTTATTTTTGTATTTTGTGGCTTATCGTAAATAATTTTATGTATTGATTTAGTATTTGTACTTGTTATTACTAAGCGATAACATCTTATAGGAATAAGCATGACCTCTTTAAAAAAAAGTAACGTCAGTCACATTATCATAAAAAAATATTTCAAAATATAAAAAAAAAACAAGAAAATGGTTAGAATATCATTAGTATATCTGAATTAAATGAAAAACATATTATAAAATAAAAGTGTTACGATTTTATTTTTAAACTTATACATATTTAAACATACATACATACATACTATATATAAGTATGTATTCATACATAAGTATGCTTTTAAGTATAAGTAAAAATCGATTATATCGTTTTTCAAGAAAGCACTGCCTGTTCGTTATATCCAGTACTCAATCAAAAAGAGAAACGTCCTCTTGTTTATTCAAAACTCTAATTATATTTAGTATTTTTTAATATATTATTAAAAGAACATACATATATATGTCATTAAAATATAAGTAAAAAAAATCTTGTAGCACTGTAAGTTAATGACATCTTCGTGTTTTATTTTGGGATTCTGAATTTCAGTTCCATCCAGCTTTTTTTCATTTTCGTTTTATTCATAGGGTATGTCTTCATTTTCAGTTTAATGAATATTTTCAATCCATCTATTCAAATCTTCAACTGACATATCCACCAGATTTAATGTAAATATGAAAACAAAAAAATTATATTATAAGAAATTTTAAAATTTATTATAATTTAGGAAGTTTGAAATTTAATTTAGGCTTATATTTAAAAAGTTTATCTTAGCAAATTAACTCCAGTTCTAATTGCTATACTCTCTTTGTTTTTCCGTAAAAACGATTCCAAAAAAGGTACATTTTTACTTACATTCCTTCTTAGTAATTTTGTTGTAACAATTATGTTACCTTTTTATCTGAATTAAGTTAATTTCTTTATTAAGTATTGCTGTTGGTATATTAATAAATCAAAATTATTCCAAAAACAAAGTGTTTATTATTCTAAGGCTTTATGATACACAATATTCTTAGTTTTATTTTCTGGCGCGTATATAAATAGTGTTGTTGGTATTCCGACACGGGAACAGGCGACATATAACTGGCCATGTGAAAAACATGAATTTTTAAGATCAATGCCACAAACACTTAGCGACTGCCCTTGTGATTTATTTATCGACATTGCAAATGCTAGCCGCACTGGAAATTGTAAACGTTTAACAAACACTTCAGAAAAAAACACACAGCGCAAATTATCCTGTAGAAACCAATGTGAAAAGTACACTAAGAAATGGTAAATGAATTATGTAGGTATTTTGTTATTATAACACAGACCAACTCCGACCGATATATTTGCAAAGAGCATGTAAACTACGTTTCTTTGTTTTAATGTCAACTACGTGAATATTATTATTTTCTTACACAAGAACCTTCTCCTAATAATAAAAAATACAACAAAAAAAGAATTAGTAAAATCGGTCCAGCCATTCATATTTATAGATTTAACATTTGTTCATTATACTGAGTACAAAATACATTTTTTTTTGTTTTTTTTTATTAAAAAAAATATATACATACATATGTATAATTATTTTATCAATATTGTTAACAGAGTTATGAGAATTTATATATAGTATTACAATAATTAACATCTGATTAATTAAATAAAGAAACTACTAATATCACAGTTTTAAGGAAAAGTTGTTAATGAAAAAACCTCGTATCAACTTAGAAGTTATAAGATATTTTAAAACAATCACTGAAACGTGTCTTTTAAACAAAATACCCTCAGTTGTTGTTCACCAAATTTCTTATTATGTATTTCAAAATTTGACCTTCTGCACCAAGACAACCATGCCTATTGTGAAGATGTCAAAAGTTATTTACTTTTTTCCGCGCAATGTCTTTTTTATGTATGTTTTTTATGTTTACGTTTTTTGTATGGTTTTTAAATTCATACAAATTTTGTAAAATTTCGTTTTAAATTAAAAATTATACAACTGATACGAAAAACATTAATAGACTCCTATGTGGCCATTGTTATAGTGGCGTTTATCTTCACATGATACGGATTTATGTGAATTTTGTAACATGATAACCCGGAACATCTCATCTTTCATTGTTCGGAATTTGCTCAAATTCGCCCTAAGCACCAACTATTTCGTAGATTCACAACACAAACCTGTTTGATTTTCTAAACTCACATGATATTGGTATATACTCTCAACTAATTAGTTTCATTAAGGGAGCTAATATACGTGATCGTTTTAAATTAACTTGAAAAGCTAAGAAAGTAGGCATTTCTCAATGCCCAATACTTTTTATATTTTTGCACTTCAGTAAAATTTTCACTTTTCATATTGTTATAAAATCACTTTTTATAGCATTGACATCTATTGACACTCCCACCGGCACCATGGGAACATTTACAGATTCCTAAAGCAGTTTTGTTTGACTACATCTAAGCTACGTTTACATCAAATACTTTTGCGCAGCTTAATATGTCGGCTGCCCACATAGCGGCAAACATTTCTTTCATTGCCTTTATAAAATAACCATTTCTGCTTTTAACTTTTGTGTATCACCAAATTGTAAAGCATAGACTGTTACTCTGGTACAACTTTGGCGCACTGCTCAAGACAACCGGTGTTGTTGGGACGGGCGAAACAGTTTTAACAGATTGTGTTGGGGCAAAAGTTGGCATTAAAGCTGGCGGTGTTATTGGGTTGGTTGAGCTGGCTGTAGTATTGGGGTGGTTGAGCTGACGTAACTGCTGGTAGTTGCTGTAGTTTTTGCTGTACATGACTATATGTATTGGCGGCTATTATAGATCTTACTTGGTTGGGTACTGTGGTGTTGTGGTCGGCCTTAATTTTGCTGCCTCACATCCAGACAATTCATCTTCGATGTTTTTTTTTTCATTTTGCTCCTATTTAATAAAATAATTCGCATTAATTGATAAAAATTAAATATATTCAGAAAATATTACAAACAATTTTGTCGATGATGTAGTCAGCTGTTTTTGACATCTTTACGATAACACACACTAACAAAATACATGTAGTTTTTTATATAATTTTGTTATTGCTGAGTTGCAATGACCTAATTAATGGGCCTAATTAATGAGAATTACGCATTTTGAAGTTAAAGTTTCTATGTAGAAGATAAGTTGGATATAGGGTTTTTTCTCGGAATTTTTTGTTTTCCGTGAATGAGAGATCCCCAAGCAAAATAAATAAGAGGTCAATTTATTTTTAATTCATGAAAAACTTTTTATTAAAAAGCATAAAACAGTCTAAAATGTAAAAGTAACACTTCAAAACTATAAAAATTAAAAAAGAAACTTGAATTTAAAATATAAATTGAGTAAAAATATTTTTAATTGAAAAAAATATTCTCTAGATACGAGATCAAATATGAGCACAAAAACAAAAATTCGCGTACTTCAGCTATGAGATCAAAAATAAAATCATAAGAATTCAATTTCAAAAACATGTAAATCCAATGTATAATTAAAAAATATAACGTAAAAATTTTTAACGACTTAGAAAATAATCTTTTAATACGCTCAAAGCGTTTATTGATTGGTAAAAAAGTCTATTTCTGAATTTATTAACAAATTGCACTGTTACAGAAAACACTCTTTCACTTTCTACCGATGTTGGACGAATAGTTACAAGTGCATTTAAAAAATACATATACAATATTTTGAGTTTTTTGATCACTTCCCTCAAAAAATTTAAACTCTATGAAAATTTTGTAGTATTGGTAACGTGGACTGAGTTTTTTTTTTTTAATTTTTGACGGCAGTTCTTTCTGATTTTTCATATCAGGTAACTTTTTCTCCCAGTTTGCTTTGTGCTATGATCTCAAATGACGCATTAATCCGCTGGTGCTTCGGCCTTTACATGAAATTATCTTTGAACATAAAGAGCATACAGCAGTGTCATCAGCCTTTTTTTTTTTTTTAATTCCATACTATTGAACTTTCCATCTAAAACAGTTTCGTTTCTTTTAACAAAAATTTAAAATTTACATTGTAATTATAAAAAAATTAACTTTAAAAATATATAAGGGCAATAGAATCGTTTGAATCTAGTGGTTTTAGTGAAATTTATTATATATTTTTAAATAATAAATAAATGTTTTCGATCTTTTTAATTTATATCAACTTTTACCGCGATAATAACGCGAAGTCGTTGGCAAACTCATCATAACACATCCTAAACGGGTTGTTTGTGTTGTAAATATAAATGTTAATACTAAGTCTACCTTTTATCCCGATAACTACGCAGACGAAGTGGCGGGCACAAGCTAGCAATAAAATAAAATTAAAACTATTTTTTATAAAAAAAATTATCTTAAGCTCAATACAAAAAACAACTGTTATTTATATATTTATTGTAAAATTTTAAATTCCAGTAAAATTTTTAGATATAAGCTTAAACATTGGCAATTTGACGCCGTTATTTTTATAAAGCATGATTTTTTAAGAGCTATAGGAAAGTTAAAAAAAAACACATAAAATTCAGAAAAATTAATGAAATCTTTATTTGAATCGATAGTACGGACCATATAATTTAATGTTTGAAGATTATTTCATGCAAATGTTGACCGCGACTGCGCCTCAAATGGTCCATCCGCTTAGTCTAATTTTGGCATATTCTTTCCAACATTTCGGCCGGTATCTCATTAATAAATGCTTCAATGTTGTCTTCCAATGCGTCAATTGAAGCGGGCATGTGTGTATAGACATGAGCTTTAACATAGCCCCACAAAAAATAGTCTAAAGGCGTTAAATCGCACGATCTAGGCGGCCAATTGACCGGTCCCGAACGTGAAATAAAATGTTCACCGAACTCGCCTCTCAATAAGTCCATTGTTAAGCGTGCTGTGTGGCATGTGGCACCGTCTTTTTGAAACCACATGTCATGCAAGTCAAGCTCTTGCATTTTGGGCAAAAAAAAGTTGGATATCATCTCACGGTAGCGATCACCATTCTCAGTTACGTTACGATTCGCATCATCTTTGAAGAAGTACGGTCCAATGCACATAGGTCTGGCGAGCCACATTTTTTGGCCAAAACTCAAACTTTTTTTCCAATATTTGTTGTTGGAGTATCATAGCAAACACTTCAAAAAAACAAAAAAAGTAATTTGTTTTTGAAAATTCGATTTAACTGTTACTCTATGAAGTGATAAAGTTCAATACTTTAATTGCAGTGGTTAACTAAAACACGTGGTGGAGTTTTTTGTTTAATTTGAGTCACAGGTTACACGGAAATAAGATAGCTATTTAAATCTATTAGCTACGAATATTAATGACGATGGTAAGTGTTTCAATCTATTATAGTAAAATATTTAATAAAAATTATGGTAATAAGAAATTACGTCAAAAATTTTCATAACCTCAAAATCAGTGATTTTAACTTTTTATTAAAAAATATATAGTATATAACTTACAAATTTCAAGCGATTTCAACGAACCAAAAACACACAAAATTACAGTGATATTTGGTGCTTACGAATCGTCAATCATTTTCTGCTAGTTGTTGCATATTTTAAGGAAATCAATTTTTGTTTCAAGAAATTTTTGCTTCAAAAATTGTGATTTACTCAGAGTTTGGCAAAGTGGAAATAAACAACAAGAAAAAACCGAATAAATAAAAACTTAATAAAATTTATGTTTTTGTGTTACTATATGTGTTTTTTATTTGAATTCATATATACAACTGAATATTTTAGTTTTAGCCAAAAAATGTGGCTCGCCAGACCTATGAGCAATGATGCCACCAGCCCATAAACCGCACCAAACTGTAACTTTTTCTGGATGCATTGGTAGCTCTTGCAATGCTTCTGGCTGATCTTAACTCCAAAATCGAAAATTCTGCTTATAAACGTACCCATTGAGCCAAAAATTAGCTTCGTCGCTGATCACAATTTTTTGATAAGAAGCGCGCGATGAACTTTCTTAACAGAGCACGCATTTTGATAATAAATAATTTGCAAGCGTTGTTCGTTTGAAGAGGTTTGACAGTGAAACAAAACACGAAACGTGCGTCAGCTGTTCAAAAAGATAATAGCTAAAAAATCACCCTGTATTGGGACAATCGCATGAGCAATCGCTCATGTGCTCTGGGGGTTAAGTATTTCTACATTAAAAATAATACTATTGACTCTTTTTAATACAACGTTGTATTTTTTCGGTCACTGAAGAGTACCCAGAGATAGTTTGAATATAATACTAGCTTTGTGTAGGCATGGCACCTCCTACTTTTAAAATTATATAATCTAAGGTTGAACTCAATTTAAATCATCTATTACAGATTTTTTTTTTAAATTTTAGTCCTTAAAAAATAATATGAATTTAAAATAAAACGTTTTATGGGAGGTGAGCGTAAAAGTGGGCATGTCACTGCAATTTTTTGGAATTGCACTTATATTGGCATAATTAAATTTAACAGAAAGCTATATATGCGAAATTTCATCATCTAATACATATAATTCTGCCGATTTTATGAGCTTTTAAATTTCATTAACATTAGCAGCTACACCAAACTACATGTTATACCTTGAAACGGGCTTAGTCTCCCTGTTCGTATCCACTCTGAGACTACACTTTTCATATATAAACAAAGTTTTAAATATGGGTCGTACTCGATTACCACGTATTTTAGCAGAAACAATAATAGCCAAAAACGAAAGCTGGGCAAAGGAATGGTCTAATTTACAACAAGTTCTTCAATTTATTCCAGCGAATTCAAACCTCCAACTTTGCACTAACTGGAAAGCAATAATAAGTCTACTCATTGTAAAGGAACGTGAAGATAATTTACTACAGGCAACAAACTCACAGCACCACGACCTTTATTGTCGACTAAATCACATCTTGCAAAAAACTACTCATCTCGTACCACTAGCTTAATAGTCAGAGCGAGAGGAGGTTTGCTTAACATAAACTTGTACATAAAACTTAAATCAACAAAATGAATTGTATCAAAAATTCTAGCAATCTGCCAATCTGGCTCACAACTAATATGTTATGCCAAATATAGACATTAAATATTATAATAATCAAAAGATAAATATGTAAATACACTGAAATATATCTATTAATAAATAATAATAATTAATAATAAATTTCATTAACAGTAAATTATGTGAGAAGTGCGCGTTAAAGAAGGCGTGTCAAAGTGGTTTCTGTTAATAAATTCAACTCTGTTATTTCAATATAGAGTCCTTTATTCTTTCAGAATCTTTGTGTCACCTTCATTTTCTGGCATTATTTTGTTGCTTTGTAACTTGTTATTAGAGGTGCGACATTTTATGAAATGTAAGAAGCGGAAACCAAGAAATTTGCGCACAAGCTAATAACATGTCTAATGTCTAATAACAATTCAGCCCAATATTTCATTCACATTATATGAGCAACGATCTGCTTAACCTTTATAAGCAGTTGCATTTCACAGTCATACAGACCAAATGTAACCCTATTAGGAGCTACGTCAATATATTCACCAAGACATTTATGAGATTCAACAAAATAGGTATCAGTGCCACTAATACTTCGAAGAAATTATATGTTTAAAAAAATTTAATTATTTTATTTTAACCCTATAACTTTTCTGATGTTTTTTTAAGTAATTAAAAATTCGCTTACGGTAGTCTTTATTTGCGAAATTAAAAGTGTTATTATCCCACTTTTAGCTTAAATTGACTGAAGAGCCTATTTCTGCTGAGTCAATTTTTATCAAACTTTGCACACAAATTAATTTACTCCAACAGTTCGTTTAGTGATTACAAAAGTAAAACAACTTCTATTTAACCGACATACTTGATAAGAATAGTGGGCAGTACCACGCTCATAGTTAAATGCTTCTGGTTAGGTTTTGAGACAGAAAACTAAGAAAAAAAAAAAATTATAAAAGAAATTCAAAAAACTTTAATAATTAATCAAATTAAAAAGTCGAAATAATTTTTAAGTATTAAGGTCAGTTCCTCCTGAATTTTAATTACGAAATTTTAAATTTATAGAAAATTTGTTTGTGTTTGAACGAGAGCGTTATATTCGGCCGTGCCGAAAAAAAATTTAAAAAAAAAAATTTTAAAAAAATAATTAAAATATATATAATAAATATAAAACAAAAAAAAAATAAAAAAAAAAATTAAAAAAAAAATTAAAAAAAAAATAATAAAAATATAAATAATATATTAAATAAAAAATTTTAAAAAAATTAAAAAAAAAAATTTTAAAAAAATTTTTAAAAAATAAAAAAAATTTTTTTTTGGCGCAGCTGGGATTCGATGCCACGTTTTCTCTAACCAGTATACACGTTTGTATGTATGTATGTTGTTGTTGTAATGTTGTTTTTGTAAAAAAAAAATCGAGGTGGTCGTGGGTTTTTGCTCATATCTCAGTTGTTTATGTACCGATGTTTCTGATGTTTAATAGCGATCTACTCCCGAATATTTCTGATATTTTAATACCTCACCCGAGTCCAAGCGATGTGGGGGGGGCTTCAAAAAGTTGATTTCAACATACACACGGACAGACGGACAGACTGACAGAGCTTAATCGACTCCCCTATTCATAAGCTTTCAGAAAATATATACTTTATGGGGTCGGAAATGAAAATTGTAGAAATTTCACACGGATTGACAAACCTATATATACCCTTTTTCACTGTGTGAAGGGTATAAAAATACGAAGTGTCCAAAATTCCTTAACCAAACAATTGTTAAAACATTAATTCGCGAAGTGTAATAGCGTCTCTGTATTATAAGTTTCCTGAAAATTGTTTCAAATACTTATAATGAAAAACTGAAAATTGTGGCAGAATTTAATTCTAGGCGTGATGTGTGTTTTCTTTATTTTCATTGATTTGTACAACGGCAGTACAAAAAAATTTTTTTTAACCTTTTTGTAAGAAATATATTTTGTAAATACATTTTAGGGTTTGATATTTGAAGCAGTTTAAATTACTAAACTTGAAATAATCTGTAGAAAAAGGAATTGCCTGTAAATATTAATTCTCCATGGCAATTGTTTTTTAAGTTGACTCGATTAAAAAATCTATACATATGCGGAAGAATGTGGAAGGACTATAAATTGTTGTACAAACTTTTTAACAGCATTGTACATATACACTCCTAGAATCCTCACGTTTTAAATCTAACATTTTTTTTCCAAAAAGTATGCAAAATTTTTCTTACTTCAAAAATTCCTTCAAAATTTACTGTCCGATATTAGTTTTCTTTACAAAGAAAGCTGCGAAATTCTTTCAAAATTTCGATAAAACAATAATTCTTTTTTTTATAATTTCATTAGGGTTAATCGTATTTTAAGATTTATGTTCAAAATCAAAACCTTTTATAAGTTGACATGCAATTTCGATATAAAAATTAATACAATTATTAAGAATTAATATAATACCGCTTTTGTAAAGCTCTAATTTTTATTTTTTCATCTAACAATCCCAAATACACCTCATTAATATTAAAAAAAAAATCTTTTTTATACAAATACTGCATATAATTTTAATAAACTCTTCAGTAGATGTGCTGATTTATTGACAGTTGCCTCTTTTTAATGTATAAAGTATTTGTGAGTTTCAAAAGAAAAATTTATTATTAATTTATAAAAAAATCGTAATTTTTGGAGAAAAAATCGGCAGATCGGCACTTTGATAATTTTGAGGCAAAAAATCTACAAAAGAATTCATACATTCATACGTACATACATACATATCGTTGGCCACAAGTAAAGAGACTCTAAGTCAAATAATTGTAACTTTACATGAGAACGTAAAAACGTAATAGAAAATGTATCCCATCATAATTTAACTTCTTTTGTAGAATTGATTATAAAACTGTTACACTTTTGCAATTAATTTTTGTGTCGAAGTTTTTATGTGTGGAATGTATTTAAATCAATTAAATATGATTTGGTATTTTAGCTCACAATCGCGGCTAAGTTGCAAACAAACGTGAAATTAAAATTTAAAAAATCAATAAAAGTTGCTAAATATTCTGAAATAAAACAAATAATTGAGTAACCCCCATACCTAAACAAGAGCGTTGAGCGTCAAGCGTTGGACTTTTACATGTGTTTTGTTTTTGTTACAATAACAAAATACATGCAAAATTGCAACGCTTGACGCTCAACGCTCTTGTTTAGGTATGGGCCTAAGTAATTAAAAAATCTTATATATAAAAGTGAAACTATGTCTGTCTGTCTGTGTGTGTCTGTTAGCTATAGACTCCGAAACTGTAAAGCCGATCGGACTCAAACTTTGGCAAGTAGTTGTACACTTTCCCGGGAGTGTTTATGGGTGGTAAAAAGTGGGCGTGGCTACGACCATAAAAAATAAACTATAATTTTTAGCTGCTTGCACTTGACAGAATTTTCTGAAACTTTGCACACATATTGAGCTCTCATAATTATACAGTTTTGTGATTAGAAAAGTGGGAAGTGCCACGCCCATAAAAAATAAGTTATCATTTTTAGCTACTTGCACTAGACTGATTTTTCTGAAACGTTGCACACAGATTGAGCTGTCATGACTTTATAATTAATTTATGATTAGAAAAGTGGGCAGGGCCACATCCATAAAGAAAAGAAATAATTTTGAGGTACTTGCACTGGACCTATTTTTTGAAACTTCGCACACATATTGAGCTGTCATGACTATTTAATTTCGTAAATAAAAAAGTAGGCATTGTCACGCCCATAAAAAAGTATTATTTTCAGCTACTTTTACTTCACCGATTTTTCTGCAATTTTGCACACATATTGAGCTGTCATGACTATATAATTTCGTAATGAGAAAAGTGGGCAGTGCCACCCCCATTAAAAATAAGTTATTATTTTCAGCTATTTCCACGCATTCCAATGGTTCCCACCATTTTACCTTTCAACTTCAAGCGACTACAATTTCTAGTTCCCCTTGCCTTCGCTATTATCATCAACAAAGCACAAGGACAATCTCTGCTTGTTGCAGGATTGAATTTGCAAAATCCATGCTTTTCACATGGCCAGCTGTACGTCGCATGCTCCAGAGCGAGAACACCAAAAAAATTGTTAATTTTTACAGCAAATGGAAAAATCAAAAATATTGTATATCCACTTCGCATTACAATAAAAATCAATAAAATATTATTTTTAATATATTCAATTAAAATTCAAAATGCATTTTTTTATTCATTAACAGGCGTAGCAACTCGCGCCGGGCTTGGCTAGTAATCAAATAAAAAACAAATATTTAAAAAAAAAAATAAATAAGAAAAATTAACAAATAAATATATTAAGAAAAATGTAAATAATTAAAAGAGTTCTTTTAAACATAAAAATAACAATACACAATATATACACTGTATAAATCAATAATAATAAAACGATTAAAAACAAAGTTACATACAACCGAGTTTCAGAAGTCTGAGAGAATTCGTCATTGTTTGTAGACATTTCTTACACACATCTGACAGATGTCGGACGATTTGCAGGCTGGGAATTCCTAACCTTGTATTCAAAAATGCAATTATGCATATGCATTTTAGAATAAATAATTGAAACTCATTATTTACAGATAAAAAGTAACCGAATTAAATTTAAAAAAAAAACCAAAAAATTTAACAAAAATATTAAAGTTTGTAATTTTTTTATTTGTTTTTTTTTTAACTTTTTTAGAACCTTAAGCGTAAAGTATTTCGAATGTGTTTAATGAAATTGATATTTTTCGTTAATAAAGACAATATTAGAATTGTAATATTAAATATAAATAAAATGTCTTCTTTTTTATTTACAGTTATCCTAAAAGATGTATCCTATAATATTATGTGCGAACTTTTAGAATTTATGTATCAAGGAGTTGTAAATGTGAAACACACCGAACTACAAGCTTTTATGAAAATTGGTCAACTATTACAAATTAAGGGTTTAGCTACCAATTCGTCATCCTCAACAGATTCAACAAGTTCAGAGAAATCATCGGCTAATAATAATCAGTCGAACGTAATTAATAATGATGTGACAAAAACAACGAAATCACTATCATCTGCGGGGATCGAAACATCAAGTAATGGAGAGAATTCGAATGTTGGTGGCGAAAAACGATCAGAGAGCAATAGCAATCCAAATACGCCAGACAGAGCAGAATCGCCCGTTTTATCGCCAACAGCATCACCTTTAAACAACTCCTTGAATTCGGCCACATCTAGCCAAGCTAACAAATCCAGCGACGTGTTATCATTACAAAAACAATCCTCTAACCACGGCAGCAATAGTTGTATTTCTGGAATTAAACGTAACAGTGACTATAGTTCTGATTCGTTATCGATATATTCACGCAATAAACACAGACGTTCTATAACTTCTGTAGATCAGAATAGTGACAATACTGATGGACCTGATGGAGGAAGTGTTTCTGGTACAATGGATCAAATGAATGCAGAAGATTTCTTTTTACCACATATTTCAATGGTGGAATCACGCTATGAATTGAACAATATAAAGCGTGAAAACTCAGACCATCATCATAATTCAGGTGCATCTTCGGCAGCCGCTGTTGCAGCTGCTTCAGCTTCACTACGAAATTCTTTTAATAGTGCAGCATTTGGCTTAGATTATACATTCTATAAAAATAGCAGTGGTTCTTCACAATCCGGTCAAGAATATCCAAACGAGTTACATATGTCGAATGAATATTCAAAGAGTTTTGCCAATCATATGGATATACCTCCAAGTAAGTTATTGTTTCACAAATTCACAAATTATATGCTATACATAAACTCGCACACACACACACACACACATTCATATATGTATACACTCTATACAATTTTCATAAATACATTGCATTTTTTTGGTTTTATTTTCCCGAAATAAATGCACATTCGCACAAATGTACTTCTAATATTATATGGTCGTATTTATTAATGTTTTTTCACCATTTCCAATTGTATTTTAGAAATTTCCAAAAATGTTCAAATGAATTTCAATCATATTTCAAAGCTTTTTAAATATTTTTCTGAAGTTTTCAGTTCTATTTCAGAAATGTCTATACATATGTATGTATGTCTAGAAAGAATATCAAAACAGACCATCACTATTTCGGGTTCCTAATCGACTTTCTTCGTTCCTCAGTTATTTCAATGCTACCAATCGGTATCCTTTTGGTTTTTTGTTTGCTCTAGACTAGAAAACGTTTTCATACTGCCGACTGGTGATTGCATCTCCTTCAGATTGAGCCCTCACATAGCATTCACATTTTATGTGTTCTTACCGTTAAGTTTCTAATTGTATTTCGAAAATGTATATGAGCCAATTGGAAAATAAACGATTTTTTATCGCCATATTTAAAAGAGTTAGAACAGTAGGCATGGGAAAATATATCACAATAAATACAGTTATCAAAATTCTTAAATATTTTTCTTGTTAATAGAGAGCAGTATTCTATTTATTCCATACAAAGAAGTTTTTGAAAAACAATATAAAAAAGTGGAAAAGAGAGTAAAATAAAAACATTTAATAACTATCTAAAACAGTTGTAGTCATTTTTATACCCTTCACACAGTGAAAAAGGGTATATATAGGTTTGTCATTCCGTGTGAAATTTCTACAATTTTCATTTCCGACCCCATAAAGTATATATTTTCTGAAAGCTTATGAATAGGGAAGTCGATTAAGCTCTGTCAGTCTGTCCGTCTGACCGTCTGTCCGTCTGACCGTCTGTCCGTGTGTATGTTGAAATCAACTTTTTGAAGCCCCCCGACATCGCTTGGACCCGGGTGAGGTATTAAAATATCAGAAATATTCGGGAGTAGATCGCTATTGAAAATCAGAAACATCGGTACATAAACAACTGAGATATGAGCAAAAACCCACGACCACCTCGATTTTTTTTTCACAAAAACAACATTACAACAACAACATACATACATACAAACGTGTATACTGGTTAGAGAAAACGTGGCATCGAATCCCAGCTGAGCCAAAAAAAAATTTTTTTATATATTAAAAATTTTTTTTAAAATTTTTTTTTAAAATTTTTTTTTTATTTTTTATTTAATATATTATTTATATTTTTATAATTTTTTTTTTAATATTTTTTTTTAATTTTTTTTTTTATTTTTTTTTTTGTTTTACATTAATTATATATATTTTAATTATTTTTTTTTAAATTTTTTTTTTAAATTTTTTTTTTAAATTTTTTTTTTTGAATTTTTTTTTAAAATTTTTTTTTTTTTTATTTTTTTTTTAACATACATACGTAAATTTATAATTTTACAATGGGATGTTTTTTATATATGTATATTTTTTATATGTATGTACGTATTTCATATGAGATGAATGGTGATACAAACTACTGTTATTGCATGACTACACGTTGTGAAGGGTATATAAGATTCGGCACGGCCGAATATAGCGCTCTTACTTGTTTTTTTTAGTTTTGTTCCGGTTTTTATTTCCATTATTAGAATTTTTAAAATCATTTTTTCACGATCACTACCCTTTTTTAGGTTTTTGTTTAAATTTACTAATACAGCCCGCATTCAGTCGTCGTAATGTTTTGATAAAATTATTTTAAGTCTGAGTACATTTGCATAACAAGCTTGACTCAAGATGTTTCGCGCCAGCGTGTATGTACAAGGTTAATTGGGCTGATATTATTAATTAAGAAACAAGCGCCTTACATTTTGTTTGTGCATTTTTGTTTTGTGACGTTTAAACAGAAATCCTGGTTTGAAACTATTTGTGTGTGTACATTTTTAGGTGTATTTCAGTTTTTTATATTTTCTATTTGCATTTTAGGATTTTGCATTTTTATTTAAGATGGTTCAAATATTTAATTGGAAATGGTGTAAACGCATGATCTTATTTATGTTTTAAAATTTATCTTGCCATTCTCATCTATAACTCTTATCATTTCTGTATTACTAAAATGTATGGGTATAAAAGTTAGAAAAATATTACTGGGTGATAAATTTAGAAATTATTCTATATTAGTTTGAAAATTAACTTGCTTTATAAAATAATAAATTGTGATTGTGAGACGGCCACCGTCATACTTTATGTAAAGATATAAGGTTTCGAATTATAGTTCCATATAATAGAATCTTCTAAAGAAGATTTTATTTTAATTTACCAATATCCCCCAACCAAAAGCAAAATATATAAAACTACAATATCTTTATTGCAAAGAGTTTATGTGGTATAAATAATTTTTTTCTTTTAATATTCCAAATCCACAGACATATATTTTACAGGAGTACTGAACTATTTAATTACGTTTATGAAAATGTAAATATATTTATTTTTGTATTATTTGCAAAAAAAAAAAAAAAGACTTAAAAACAACAAATATTGTAAACTCTCTGATATATTTCATTAACTTTTTGTATTAAGTATCGACGGGTTTGTCTCAAATATGCTTTAACTACTAAACTTTAAATACATTTTAAAACCTTAAACCACATATGGTGATCTTATTATTATTTTTCTTTATTTATTTATTTATTTTTTTTTTTATAAAGTTCTTAGCACCTTTATTACTATTATTTGCATTTAATGACACAATTTATGTTTAATAAATAAACACCACAAAATTAAACAGCATTTTCGAAATTTTCGTTTTGTAAATAACAACAAATAAAATTTTCTATTGTATGATATTTAAAACGATGTAAACAATTAAATTTTTCTAATGCCTATTCTTTGTGGATTTATTATCTTTGCTAATAATAAATAATGGGACTGATCAGACTGTCCGAATGTAGTGATGCTCAGTTCTACATCTTTATTGCATGGAAATTGTGTATTTAATCGAAATAATACAGTGGCAACTCAGCAAGGTATGAAAACATACTGGCTGTGTAAATCCTATCGTATCAGTATGTGTCGAGCACGTTGCATAACGCATCAAGGCAAAATAATATCAGCAACTGGGGTTCACAACCATCCGCCTCATATGCGAGGCAATAGCACATGCGGTAGCAGTTCCGGTTCTAATGGAGGCGGCAATGCAAGCAATCCTGCCGCTAGTAATAGTAATAATGCGACTCCTACATCTTCTCATACTGGAAATAGTTCTGGTATTGGTCTTTCGGCATCATCAAGTGGCCCGGGAGCACTTGGTTTACGTTTCCACCAAAATAGTGGTCAAAATGAAAGTGGTAACGAACAAAATTATCATGATCATCATCAGTCAGCAGCAACATCACCCACAACATTTGTTACTAATTCACAAATACATACCGGGAACACAAGTAGCACCAACATAGCTTCAATGTCCCATTTGTATTTGCAATCAATGCCGAATCTATTAGTACAGCACTATCCCAGTGGTCAGTCACAGTTGATGCAACAGAGTACATTCCCGCCACAACATCACAATATTTTGCATAATTATGAAATGCCATCAGCAATGCAACAATCATCGCCCACAAACGAGCACTTTAGAAATGCCAATTCATCCTTTGATCCAAACAAGAAATCTCTGGATACTCTGAATAAAGATCACTTAAACGATGGTCATATACCTATACACAATGCAGCAGCACTTTCTCCTTCCGGAGACCACAGCATTAGCATGAAAGGCAGCCATGTGGAATCACTTGCACATACTGAAATTGGAAAACAGAGTTCTTCGTCAGAACACCATCAAGTACAAGTAATAGATTCAATTACAATATCTCCAGGTAGTGGACATAATTTTAAAATGGAATCAATGTAAAATCAAATAAAAGAAGCTTTTCTTTACGACTAGATATCGTAGAAAATAATTAAAACATATGTACAGTTGGTATCTTAAGGAAAATTCTATAAAACTATTTTTAGTAAATCAAATAAATTGCATACAACATTGTAATATTATGTGTTCCTCCACACATATCGTCGCTCGCAAATTATTGTGTTCTATATGTATAGGTTTTATATGTCACATAGAACACAATAATTTACGAACGACGATATGTAATGTAAATTCGTGTGTAATGTACATTTTTTTCTTCTACATAAAATGTAATTAGTTTTCTATAAATAGAAAATGTTTAAATAAATCTTTACAGATTTTTTTTTCAAACAAAAATATAATTTAATAATGGCATACTTATTATCCGCGATTCTAATTTTGACTGCCGTCATTACCTCATACTGGAAGAAAATGAACAGTTGCGTGTTGTCAATCTCTTAGTGATATATGGTTATCACTTACCGAATGCAATAATGAAATAATTCAAAATTTATATTTAAGAATGTTTACTACTTCAGTTATTAAGTTTAATATATTGAACACATTCTTTTTATTAAACTTTGTGACATTCAAAATGTATTTTTTTTAAATAAATATATTATAAAAAATTTAAAAAAAAATAGTTTCGATTGTACCACTATTGCCACCGCTAACCGATATGTACAAACCGTTTTTGTAACTAACAAAAAAAAAAAGACACAAAAGAAGTTGTGAATGCAAGTGTTTAACTCATGTTAAAGTGGTTATCATCAGATTTATCATCAGTTAAACCTCTGGAAATCACTTCTTTGTAATGTTTGTTTTTGTTCGGTAACCCATTTCGAATTAAAATTCAACTATTTTTTTCCAAGTGCTAAATATCCGTATTTTGTATTATGCTATCGTGTAGATAAATACTTATTTTAACTTTTGCTATTGGAGGAATAAATAACGTATAATTTGTATGATCATAATTATTTATGTTTAAACGCAGAACAGATATGACATCAAATGGACACATTTGTCTCAGTCAATTGATAGGTTCGATTAGAAAATGACGACAACCTTCACACCTTTTCTTCAATAGTTTTTTATATAATGTTTATAAAATTGTATTTATGAGTTATTTAAAACGTACGCTATTTAAATAACTGAAAAGATGATTAAAATTTAATAAAAGCTCGTTTTGTAGTTAGGGACAAGAAAGATAAGCTCTTGAAACAACTGACTGAGCTTTTTATAGTTTTATTTGAAATACATAAGTATTATTGCAAGTCTATGAAAAACAAAAACGTTAGAAACAAAACAATTCATTACGAAGCCGATAATTAATTCTTTAAAATACAGTGTCGTTTGCCTGAAATAATCCATTTTTTACGAATTGATTTTATAAATAAAAAAAAATTTTAACTAAACTAACCATTATTCAATTTAAAAATTGTTTTTTTTTTATTTTATCATCTAAGGACGACAGTTCGCGTTGTTGACTCTGGCTAAATGTTTGAATTTTTATATGCAAATGTCCAACAATTATAAAATACTAACTAGTACCCGCGACTACGTCTACTTAGTTATTGGAATGAAAGATATACTGTGTGTTAATCTATGTTGTTATCTCTGTGGCGTGGAGCTAAAAGGGCCAATGTCAAAATATTTACTTTTGAGAAAATTGGAATTGAACTTTAACTTTTATATGTATGTATGTAGGTGCTTTAATAGTGGCATTGGCCAGCATTTTATTTATGAAGCTGTTCTGGGTTAAGTATGACTTTAGCTGTTTTACCATAATGAAATAGAGCAAGAAAACAAATCTAATGCAATGATTAACTCAAAAGGGCAAAAAAGGGACATTGGCCCTTTTAGCTTCAAGCCACAGATCTATCTTAATGCAAAAATTCATTTAGTTTCGTTTAGCCTTTTCTTTGTGATTGAGTAACAAAGATCACAACATAGAAATGTTCACATTCACATTTTTGATACATGAATTAAACGGAAAAAACTGTTGCATTTAAATATGTACATTTATCTCTGTATATTTAAAAATCAATATCTATGTTTTTTAAAATATTGGATTAAATCGTAAAATAGAGTTCTTTTGCTTTTGTTATGTGTATATTTTATTTTCGCAATTATATGTACATCATAACACATACAGTAGTTTTTAGCTTAGGAAATAAGAAGAAGAGAAAAACAATTTTGGATTGTTATTCAATAGAAATATTAAAATTAAACAAGACCGATCATGAATAAATAATAAAGTATCTATCTTTGTACCTACATACTTATGTTTATTATAATAAGTGGTAAGTATTTTTATATTTTTCAATGATATTAATAACTAAATTTATTAATGTTCGGGAGGCCTTAAATTTTTTTTATTTAAAACCGCTTGGACTAACTGTCTTTTATTATTATTACATATTATTATTATTTTTATTATAATTAATATGATTATTATTTTTATTATTATTATTTTTAATAATGTATATTTATCTATGTTATTCAATTTGTATACTATTATTATACTATATGAGTATATATGTAAATATTTAGTTTTTATTCTTTTCATGAATTTTATTTAATACAATATCTATTTCATAAAGTTCATAAAGTTAAAAAACGATGCGGTATTTAAAACAACCAACTAGAACTGGCTGTATTTGTTTATGTTAATTTATTTTGAAATTTATAATTTTAAGCATAATATTATGTTTTTCTGATATTAATTTGGGAAAAGAATTTTTAATAAATTAGAATGTGATACAATTAACTGGTGTTTCAAATGGTATTCACATGCTAAAACATTTGTGATGTTAAAAAAAAAGAACTATGTATGTACTGGAGTAATAGAATAACTAAATGTGCATGTTTATTATTACAATACTGGGCCCAATTTCATCAACATATATTGTATGTATGTATTTGTCATTCCTGATATAAAACTTCATAATCAATCTTAAATACATTACTACATAAATGTATAATTTACATTAGGTTCGTTCGAGAACTCACAAATTTGTACGAATTTGTACAAATTTTTACTGCATTTTACGAAATTGCGTTCGTTTACACAAATTTGTAGTAAATGAGAGCACAAATAGAGAGCGAAAAGTGACAGTTCTTGACTGAGTATTTGCAAATTTTTACAACAGAAATTTCTTGCTGTAAGATTTAGCAAAACCAAAAAACATATGATTCAAAAAGTAAACAAACAAAAGTAAGCAAACAAAAAGTATACAATTTGTGAAAAAAGTATTAAAAAAAAAGAAAAATCCCAACAAAAGTGCAAAATATTATTAAATTTAAGTTGTTTGTGAAATAAAGTTAGTTAACAATGTCTACAGATGAAAGAATGGAACTGCCTGAATCTGGCGCAGGTATACATACACAAATACATATTTGCACATATGTATGTATGTACATAGTTCCCATTAAACTTTATTTATTTGCCATCAGCTGTTGCTTCAATCTTACGAATTTTTACAAATGTCTGTTCGAGTACTTTTTTGAACAAATTCTCTTTTTGAGAGTAAAATTTTCAATTTACTAAATAATTACTCATTTACTACAAAGTGCAGTAAAAGTACTCGAACGAACCTATTATTGCATTGCATACATAAATAATTATAAGATTTAATTTTGAACTTGTGCTTTTCAACTTTCTGCAGTTGGGCCAGGAGAACATTGGTTTCAGGGGAAATTAGAGTTTATGCTAAGTCAACGGGGTAAGCCATTGCTCGTACATGATGGTCATACGTTTGGTATACAATACGTACGCAAAGACAAAAAATATTGGCAGTGCAACTTGTCGCGCAAGTTTAATTGTAAAGCACGTGTAACCACCACTGACACCGGAGAGATTATTGTCACTAATAATGAACATTGTCATACAGAGATTCGACAACATTTGCGCAAAGATTACCAACGGAACAAAGTAATGATGAATGCCCTCATCAATTTAAGTACAAATCGTTTAGCAGTGGAAAATTTTCGTCGTCATAGCACCATTGCCAACAATTTAAGCAATCTCCATTCAATAGTTGCTGCTGCAGCTTCATCGCCATTAGGTTTACAGTCGCATATTGAGAGAGCAGGTGTCGCCAATACAGGTAACCTATTAGATTTAGGTAAAAGGCCAACAACCCCATTGGATAAGGACAGAAACTTGGATCACAATACAACGGAACACTACGAACATCGCATTCATAATCCTATTCAAAGGGCCGAATTAGATGACTGCCACATAGAGCCATTAGATTGTGGAATAAGATCGTCGTCGTATCAAGTCGAACGTGATGCGATTAATTTTTTAAATGAAAATAACAGTAACAATACACAGCAAACGTCCATACATTACGATAATAAAAATGATTGGCAACGTAAAAATGAGGATATGTAATACTTTTTATATACAGTTGTATATACATATATATCGTCACCTAAAATGCAAACAGCCCTAATCAAATGGACAAAAATATATACATAATTTTGTTATATGTGTATGTATTTTGTGTTTACGCGTTTCTCGTCTTTAGTAAAATTACATTTGACAAAATGTATGGATGGTAAAAAGTTCGTTATATCATTGCGATTTTAATTGTACATACATATGTATATTCGCAATTTTATTACTAGATTATTATCTTACTCCTATAATCATAATCAATATTTTAATTTGCAGAATGTTTATAAAACAAATCTTGCATACAAACGTAATACAATATAATTTAACGTATAGTTTTAGTAAAAAGTTTTTTATACATTATACATTATATGTATATGATTTTTTCAAGCTTGAGATAAAAAAAAAAAAAATACAAAATATTTTTTCAATTTGAAATTGTTTTTTGTTTTTATAAAATTTGTATACATATTACCCTAAAGAAGCTACCCATTGTTTGGTAGCGAAATATTGGTTAATAATAAATAATTTTTTATAAAAAAACTAAAAAAGTTGATCTCAAGCTTGAAAAAATCATATATAATCAATAAAAAAGATCAAGAAATTTAGACGATATAGTTTTTTATACAGTTATACAGTTATGAAGAACCGACGATATGCCGTTTTTTCGAAAATATGCCCAGGTTTTTGCGAGGCCTTAAGAATTTAGTGCAGGGCATTTATCACGTATTCTACTAGCTAATCAAAACCGCATTCACTAAACTATTTGCGTGACTAATAAAAAAAACTTTTTAAACTTTTACATATGCATATATAATGTTAGTGGTAAATAAAATGAAATTCAACATACATACATAAATATAAACTACTTTCTCCATTTTTGTTATAACTGATAAATTAGAAAAATTATTGTTTTTACATATTCCCAACTATATATATATATATATATATATTGGTTCCTTTAGTTCCTATAAGGAGCATAGGGCCTCAAACAAATTAAGTTTATTAAATTTTTTTTTATGAAAATTTTCTTTTTTCTAAACATAGGTAGGAAAGTGGGATGCCGAAAGCTTAGAGACACCTCCAACACCCGCATTCGGAAACGATTGTGGTCCATTGTGTAATACACAATGGTTTGGTGGCATTGTCGCGTTGTGGGTAATTATCCAATATTTAATGTAATTTGTGTTGTCGTGTGTAGAGCGTGGATTACTGCTTTTATATGTAATTTTATAACTCATTTTTATTCAAACGAAGAACCAACAAGTAAGAGTGTTATATTCGGCCGTGCCGAATCTGATGATACCCTTCACCATCATGTACATAGGTATAATCTCACATCGTAGCTTAACCTATATTTCATGTTATTCCCTTAACCTATATTTCATGTTATTCCCCTTTTTTCTTCATTATTTCCGACGCCATCCTCGATTTTGAATTTTTAGGTAGTTAAGTGTATTTAACTAGTCAATCCCTTTTATTTGATACCCATATTGATGGGGTTAAAAAAAATTTATCCGCCATTTTGTTTTAGACGCCATCTTGGATTTTACATTTTAGAATAATTTACTGTATTCTACTGATCAAGCCCTTTAATTTGATACCAATATTGAGGGGGTTCAAGAAGTAACATTTTAAAATACCAGTTTTGGCTCATATATAAATTTATTGTCCGCCATTTTGTAGTGGCGGCCAACATAAATTTAAAGTTTTTTATAATACTTTTATTGTTCTAGTCAAGTCCTTTCAGATAATACCAATATTGACTGTCTCGGCTGTCTAGAAGCTAAAAAAAATTGATTTTCGTTTGTAAATTTTTAGAATATATGTATATTTAAAAAAAAATTTTTTTTGCCTATAACTTTACCGATAAGAGCCCGATTTATCCAAAATTTTACACGAATATTTCTAGAGGAATGTTATATCTACAAATAGTAGCACAAGGGTATATATAGCTTTGCCATTCCGTTTGTAATTTCTACAATTTTCATTTCCGACCCCATAAAGTATATATTTTCTGAAAGCTTATGAATAGAGGAGTCGATTAAGCCCTGACCGTCTGTCCGTGTGTTGGTTGAAATCAACTTTTAGAAGCAACTATATGTTCCTCAGATCTGTGTATGGTATCAATCTTTTGGAAATATCCGGGAATGAATCGCTATTGAAATTCAGGACAATCGCCCCATAACTTTCTGAGATGTGAGCAAAAAAACACGACCACCACGTTTTTTTCACAATTACTAGAACAACATACATATGTACTGGTTAGAGTAAACGTGGCATCGAATCCCAGCTGAGCCAAAAAATTTTTTTTTATTTTATATATTTTTATTTTTATTATTATTTTTTTTAAAACTTTGTTTTATTTTTTTTTGTAATTTTTTTTATACCCTTCACCTGTGGTGCACTAGGGTATATATAGCTTTGTCATTCCGTTTGTAATTTCTACAATTTTCATTTCCGACCCCATAAAGTATATATTTTCTGAAAGCTTATGAATAGAGGAGTCGATTAAGCCCTGACCGTCTGTCCGTCTGCCCGTGTGTTGGTTGAAATCAACTTTTAGAAGCAACTATATGTTTCTCAGATCTGTATATGGTATCAATCTCTTGGAAATATCCAGGAATGAATCGCTATTGAAATTCAGCACAATCGCCCCATAACTTTCTGAGATATGAGCAAAAAAACACGACCACCTCGTTTTTTTTCACAATTACTACAAAAAAAAAATTTTAAAAAAATTTAAAAAAATTTTTTAAAAAAATGTGGGATTCGATGCCACATTTATTTTAACGTGTACGTAAGCACGTATTTTATATGGGATGAATGGTGATACAAACAATTGTTATTGCATGACTACACGTTGTGAAGGGTATATAAGATTCGGCACGGCCGAATATAGCACTGTTACTTGTTTTTTTTTTTTGTATTAATATTTTTTTGTAATTTTTTACATACGCAAACTCAATTTATAATTTTGTAATGGGATGTTTTTATATGTATGTACGTATATGGCGATACAAACAACTGTTATTGGATGACTACACGTTGTGAAGGCTCTATAAGATTCGGCACGGCCGAATATAGCAATCTTACTTGTTTATTTATAATTTTTTATTTACATTTTTTTCCAATATACAGTGAACTTGTGATAATACATATCAACTAATTCAAACCAAGCCAGCTTACTTTAGCAACTTAATTCATATTTGCAAATGGCATTTAGTTTCCATAAAAACGTTTTCCTCATAATAATTAAAGTCTCTTATGTTACCTTTTTGTATTGTTTATTGGATTAAAAAAATTAATTTATTTTTGAAAAAAAAAACTTATTCGAAAAAATTAGTTCTCCGCCCGCTCTTTTAAATATCTTAGTACATTGAAATCTCGTTGATCAACCATTTCAATTTTAGCCTATTCCAATAGTTTATTAAAAATTTCGACATCTTTCCCTGATTTAAAAGTATTTTTCAGCAGCTCCACCTAATCATCTTCATTGGATAACTCTTTCACCATTTCAATATCATTATTCTCTTTATAATCAGCATAAGTCTGCTAACAGGGATCTTTTTCTCTCTCTTACATTCAAAAATCATCGGTATGATGTATTTTTCTTTTTTAGGCACAGTTTTTTTGCAAGTGTTAACACAGTAGCATTTTTGTTTTTTTTATATTTTGCATTTCATTTCATTCAAAATTTATTTGCTGAATTAGTAAAAAAAATTTTAATTGAGAGGTGAAGACAATTTAAAAGCAAATAGTTAGGGAAATATCCAAATTATTAAGCAGTTGAGTCGGAATTTAACTATTAACCTGAGGCCGAATTACAGCATTCGAAAGTAATCGAAATTTTAAAATTCTTATTAGAATCTCTACTCCTAAAGCACAGCGAACTTGATCGTCCGTGTAAAATTTCGATTGATATCGAATGCCGCAATTCGGCCCCTGTTGATTGAGATTTTAACACTGTGCAGATAAAATCCGTAAAAAAAAACATAAATTAGCTGTTCATATTTTAGAACTTTTGCATCAAGTTCACATTTTAGAGTAGTAAATGGAATAAAAGTGTAATTTGGCACTTTCTGCTAAAAGAGTGTATAAAAATAAAAATCAAGAAATAATCTTACCTTTTGACTGTTGTGAAAAAGTCACAAGTTCGGCCCCTGTTCAATTCAGAACACTTAATATTTTTATATCAGTTTACAATGTTGTATGTTCGTTGTTGGTTATTTCCATTTGGGTGTCATTTCTCCTTCTGTAAACAGTAAAATAAAAAGTTGTTGTATAGTAAAAGGTATGGTGGCATCAGATGGTATGTTCACAGTTTCCCAGAACGAGAATTAATACAGGACACAGGAAATGAATAATTTTTATTAACACATTTTTTGTATTATTTTATCCATATATTATTTTTTTACCTCAAAAACAAGATGGGAGACAATAGATTAAAGAAAGATCATATGCAGTAAACTCTTTTCAACCAAACAAACTTCTGAACCGAATGGTATGATGCTAGCAATGCTATGCAATCTTCGTTTATCCTGCATTCCGTTTTATTCATCCCTAAAGCTGGAGAATCGAGCTTAATGCAAAAGGATTTTAAGCTGATTAGTTTTTCTTTTTGTTTGAGACAATGGAAAGAACAATATTTAGTAAACAAAAATTAGTATTTTAAAACTTACAACATGTTCTTATCGTTTAAAAATATTTACATATACATATGATTTTTTAAAGAATATTGATGTCGAAAGGTGCCGATTTACCAGAATAAATATATAGAGTTTGAAATTTAAGAAAATAAGCTGAGTTGCAAATGAAACAGTAGTCAAGTCATAAACAGCAAAATGTAATATGTCGTTATTGGACTGAAAATGGCGTAGTAATTTATAAGAAACAAAAAAGACGATATTTTGGGAAATTACATAGTTTTAAAAGTGTTATAGCTGGAAATAATTCATCATTATTGAAGATGTATCCGATATATCAAATGTCAATTTTTAAAATCAATAAGATACCCTATTCTCGATATATACATCCGATATTGCACTAAGCAGATACCATAATGCTGCTTTTTACGCAGATGATAGCGCCTTTATTTGTTGCGATAAAATCTCAAAAGCGATAATTAGGAGAATGAAAAATAATTTAGAGTAATTCGTAAACACTATGACATGGAAAATAAAAGTTAATGACGATAAAACTCAAGCGATTATATTTCCATTCAACAAATCGCAAAAACGTATTCCTACTAGATATTTATGGTCTAGTGGAACTATTATCCCAATGAAGGACGAAATTAAATATTTAGGAGTAATCCTTGACAGAAAACTTTTATTCAAACAGCATGTTTGTAAGAAGGCAATTAAGTGTAGCCGTGTGCTACACCACTTAATTAGCCGAAGATCTAAACTTAATATTACCCAGCAAAAAAATCGATGACAAGAAAGCGAATTTGCAGGGGTTTAACTGGTGACGAATTGATTACATTTAAGTGAAAACACTATTGAATTTAACATTAGCGTGTCATTAGAGATTATGTGTTTACATGAATATTTTAATGAACTGTACTCTATTTTAACAAGTGCACAGAACTCATGCATAAATGGTGAAAACCATCCGCTGTTACACGAGTTAATTTTGTTTGTTTACATGAATTGTATAAGAAATTCTACATGATATTGCATTCATTTTGAAGCACATCATTTATGACAAATTGTTTCGCATTTAGTGAGTCATTCATAATTATTGCTTTTACACAAATAATTTAGAAGTCTTTAAAATGTAATTCGCTTTGCACTTCTTCCAATTTTTTATATTTTTTTGCTGGGAAAGAACAAGAATATATGTATGCTAAGGAAATAATTGCTAACTTGTTTTTTTTTGTTAATAGAAAGGGAAAGATTAGAAAATAACACCATTTCATATTATGAGAAACGCCTTTTTTAGATAAGCAACAAATATTTTTTTGTCCTTTGTCTGTGCTGAAAACTAGTTAACCAGATTCTATTTTCTTTTAAAAGTACACAGAATAGGAACAATTGCGTTGATAATAAAAAAGGTTTAGGGCCTAGTTTTTCGATTATTTTATATTTTATATATTAAATTTTAATCTATAACTTTATTTATATTTGAAGTGTAATTTTAAACATTTGCGGTTACAGTACTGAGAGCACATACATATGTATGTAAGTAAAAAAACAAATCAAAATTTTTATACAAGGTGTCTGGTGGCAAATTTATATTTTTAAATACGATTATTTTTAAAAGTATAAGCAGTGCGGAGGGAGGGTATCGCCCTCGATCGATTGTGCGGATTTGTTGTTCACGATGTTGCAGTGGTCGAGTGAGCATCGCGCGTTCGCTGTGGAGACAATTTTTTAAGAGTAATGATTCTTACGTAATTGCTCGTCGAAAATTTTGTTCAAAGTTCGGTATTCGGCGAACACGTGATGGACCGAGTGTAAATTTAATTCGTTCGTGGGTGCAGAGTTGATCCTCAAGGACTCCCGAAAACATTGAACTGGTTGATAGCAGAAAGCAACTTTCAATACGGAAAAGAGCAGCCTCACTGGGACTTCCAAGAGCGATTATTCATAAAATTTAAAAAAAGGGTTTGAAATTACATCCTCTTAAAATTCAAATCGTTCAAGAACTGAAAAAAGTGACTTTAATTTACAAAAAAATTTTTGTAAAACGATTTTGTAGCGCTTTCGTATTGTAAATTATATTTACAAAACTATTTAAACTGCCGTTACTGGTCTTTAAGAACCCGCAACCATCGATTGAAATATCAAAAACCATTGCATTGCCCCAGGGTAACTGTTTGGTGTGCCTTATACACGCAAGAGATAATTGGATCCTTTTTTTCGAAAATTCTCGAGGCCAGGCGACGAATGTCAACGGTTAAAACTATCGACGCATGATTACGTAATTCTTTTTGCCAAACCTGCGAGCTCATCCATCGTACTCTTCACACACGTGGTTTCAACAGGATAGGATAACTGCTAGAGCTTCGATGAATTTGCTTCTTAATAAAACTTTGTGTCAATTAATACGTTTTTTTTTTAATTTTGAAAATAAAAATCTGCGACCAGACACCCTGTACAAATTTTAGTTTAGAAAATTATTAATATATATTCGTATACATATATTTTAAATTTACAATAATCTCTAACAAATATCAAGGCATATTTATTCATCAGGTACTCTTGATTCGCCAGCTGATTATTTTTTTTAACACTTATTTTAAATTTCAGCTGTCAAAATGCATAAATAAAAAACAATTTTCTCTCTTTTCTAATTTATTTTAAATGTCAAACTTCATATATAAAAAATATAAACAAAAAATTCTCTCCGAACTGCAATTACCTGATGAATAAATATGTCGTGAACAAATATTTAGTATTTTACAGGAACAAAAAATATTTAGCATCTTTTTTATACCCTTCACCTGTGGTGCACAAGGGTATATATAGCTTGTCATTCCGTTTGTAATTTCTACATTTTTCATTTCCGACCCCATAAAGTATATATTTTCTGAAAGCTTATGAATAGAGGAGTCGATTAAGCCCTGTCCGTCTGCCCGTGTGTTGGTTGAAATAAACTTTTAAAAGCAACTATATGTTCCTCAGATCTGTATATGGTATATTGGAAATATCCGGGAATGAATCGCTATTGAAATTCAGCACAATCGCCCGATAACTTTCTGAGATATGAGCAAAAAACCACGACTACCTCGTTTTTTTCACAATTACAACAACAACATGCATATATACTGGTTAGAGTAAATGTGGCATCGAATCCCAGCTGAGCCAAACATTTTTTTTTTATTTTATATTTTTCTTTATATATTTATTTTTAATTTTTTTAAAAAATTTTCTTAAAAAATTTTTTTTTAAATTTTTTTTTTTTGAAACATACATACGTAAACTCAATTTATAATTTTAAAATGGTTTTTTATATGTATGTTTTTTACATGTACGTACGTATTTTATATGACATGAATGGTGATACAAAAAATTGTTATTGCATGACTACACGTTGTGAAGGGTATATAAGATTCGGCACGGCCGAATATAGCACTGTTACTTGTTTAATATTAAATTTATATAAAAATTTACTTTTAAATATCAAGTATAATGATCGTTTATATCCAAAAACCTATCAGCTGGGCTGTGAAAACCACCTTAAACAGTTATAATAGTCAATCAATTGATACGCTTTAACCTATACGGATATATTGATTTTGATAATTTTTTTTGTTATATAAAACATCATACCTCTTATTGATGTATGTTTTTATGTTTGTAATTTAGTTGCACGTTATATTTCCGATACAAAAAATATTATTTTTTAATTACGTAAAAGTGTGAAGTAATTACATCCTTATTACTGAAATTTTTTATTACGTTACAAAAAATAAAAACTAATAAATAATCACCAATAAGAAAAATAATCATGAATAAGAAGTGAAATTTTTGTTCCCATGAAATTTTCAATACAATACATTTTATTTTTAAAAAATTTTAAATATTTTGATTTTAAAACGTACATATGTATGTATGTTATGTTAAATTTATTGATCTTTTCGTTACACATCACATTTATTGAAGTATAAAATGTGGGTTTATATTAATTTATGTATGTATGTATACTCGTCTTAATACAGATTGTGACATTGCCAAAGACATTTCTAGGGCAAAATATTTAGAATTTATAGCAAAAAAAATATATAGATATATAATTTTATAAGTATATTTACTTAATTTTGTTATGTATCCTAGCATAAGTTACACCAAATTTTTGTTTTTAATTTTTACCAAAGAACTGTTATGTATATGAGAACTTAAATTTTTAGATATATCTGTAAAATCTGATTGAATAAATGTATGTACATATTGTTATACTTTTTAGTGTTGTAAAAACAAGTAAGACATTTTGACATTCTTATATATCATATACATTTGCTTTTCTTATATACCTATACAATTTATTTTTCCATAAGAAACTGTCCTTAATTTAATGCAGTTAAAAAGATTTAATAGTATGTGCAATTTCTTTATTTTTTTGCTTATAGTAAAATTGTTAGAGAAAAACTGTTACTTTTTAACAAAATAAAAAGAAAACATATTGTTTGGGTTTAAATAATGTTTTATTTTTTATGGTATGAATGATTAAATGTTTATAACACGGCTTAATTTCTGAATACGATTTAGAAGCAAGTCCCCTTGCTTAATGGTGGCCTGATATTGCCAATTTTTATTATCTGGACGATTTGTTTCAACAATACCACCAACACGATCTACTTTGGCATGTAACCGCCCAGCGGCTATAAAACGGGACAGTTCCTGATCAATATAGTCTACCTTTACGCCAAAAGCTTCGGCCATATATTGCAAGGTCAACGAACGATAAGACTCTAAAAGTTGTGTATAGGCTAAAATACGCATCTCGCGGACATAAAAACGATAATGAGGATATGCTAAATAATCACTTCGCAAAATGATTTCCACTTCGGACAAATGTTTGAAGAAGTCGGCATATTGACAGTTGTATAAAGAAAGCAAAAAACTTTTAACTTCGGGAAGACCATGCAGTACTTCTTGGATTTCTGCACCCTTAATAACTTTGTCGCGTAGTTCATTGCGTGGCAAAGCAATGAGTGCAACATAAACAGTGTAACGCACAAACGTAGGGTAATCCATAAGCTCGTAAGAAGTGAATGTACTAACCGTATCAAGGAAAAATGTTGCTGCTGCCTTAAAATCACGTACAGCAACTGAGTATACACCTTGGTATACCTTTAGTCGATTTCGTCTATCCCAATCTCCGCCTTCCTCAATTAAATATTTTGCTTTTTCAATATTGCGTGTTATCAAGTCGTGGTCCAAATAAAAGAGACCCAAACGTATTAAATGAAATACAATATCTAAACGGTGACCTAATGAGACAGTTTTCTCATAAGTTTTACGAAATGCCAGCTCTCCTGCAGCTTTATCACCAATACGGCACAAATATTCAGATTTTTTTAAATTAGCCTCCCTTACTTCCATTTCACCTAAGTTTTTCTCAGCATCTTCAATAGTTTCATCCAATTTTTCTAAATCTTGGCGGTTCTGTTCTTTCATTCGATTCAGCAATTCTTTATCAACAGTCCACTGCAATTCGCTGCATAAATACTCATAAAACGGAGCCATATTATCCTGTTTCACCGCATCTAATAGTTTCCTTTTTAAGCCAACTTCGTGCTTATGTTCAGGCAGTGTTAAGAGAAATTTGTATTGAGCCAATTCCAAATTGGGATTCTTTTCCAATCCTTGTTCTTCTAAGTTTTCAGCAGGCATCCTTATATATATTAATAAATCGTTAAACTTAGTTTTTTTTAAATTGTTTACACTTATAAAAGAAAAGAGATATTTTTCCAAGAACAATGCAAGCAAGACAGCAAAGTCATTTACAGAGTGAAGTAGGCTGCAAAAGTAATGTCATTTAATATGGTGTTGCCATATTGCAAATTATAAATACCATTTCACCAATTTATCTGACTAAATTTTTTTTGTATTTTGGATTTTTTGGATTTAAAAAAAAAAAAAAATAAGAAAAGAGTGAGAATTGTTATGAGGTATTTGACAGCTTAAGTAAAAAATATGTGAAGAACAAATTTAGTTAGTTGACGAATCATGACTATTAATGCTTATTCCTAAAATACAATTTACATATAGACATTTGATGTATCAGTTTATAAATAGTATTAATATTTTTCCCTAAAATTCAACTTTCAACGTCAGAAATGTGTATAAGCCTAAAAACTTGTTTACATTTGCAACATCTTTCATCCTTCGTCTTTCATCTGTCATAATATTTATTGTAAATGTTTGCGCAAATAAAAATTTAAAAAATGAATTTAAAAATTCTGTATTACTTGTATTAATTATTGCCCTTGGAGAGCAATTATTATTACAATATGCAGATTTTGTTAGAGAATGAAGATATTAAGATATTTTATTTTATACGACATATTTCACTCGTTGTATGTATTTTTTTTGTTTTTGGCATTTATAATTTTTTTCTAGTGATGCCATGTAAATTTTTGCAACAATATTTGTTTTTTCTAGTGAAGACACTAAAATAATCGAAAGATGTTGAGTGGAACAAAATGATTTAGGAACATCTTTAAAAGATGTTGAGATATGTTGACACACAAACACGTACAATTCATATGGGAAGATGTTAACATCTTGTTGATTTGATGAAAGATGTGAGCAAGTGTAAAAAGGCTATAAAGGCTAATAGGTATATATACCAAACAAATAATTTTTACAACAAGCAACAGTTTTAAAAGTTTTATACCATTTTAGTATATATTATCTTAGTAATAATTTAAAATTAAAAAAAAAACTGAAATAAGAAAACTTTACGTTTTTAAAAATATTCAGAAAAGGAAAAATCAATCTATCGATTGTATTTGCATAGCGAACTGCATTCAAAAAACGTTTATTTAAAGTTATCTAAATAATAGTTCAGTTAGTAAATTTGTATTTTCACTTAAGAGCTTTCAGTTTCATACAAACGTGTGCGTTAGTAAAAATATATAAAAATTGTGGATCCTAGTTTCAAAGCATATATATATTAAGTCTCATAATTCTGAAAAAAAATTATATTCATATTTTATATGTGTTAAATTAATATAATTTTATTTTTATAATCAGTTTTGGTATTTTATATTTTTTTTTGTATGAATTTATGTACAAGTTAAATCTAATAACTTAGGTTCTTTATTACTAAGTAATACATACACTCAGGTCTTTTTTTATGCGGTATTTTTTTATGCGAATTTGAATTTATGCGGTTTTTAAATATTAAAATTTTTTTTATATAAAAATAATATTTAGATAATTGATAACACTGGGCTTTGATATTTCTGTTAAGGTTTGTGCTTCCTGTAAAGTTTGTAGATTTCTGTTAAGGTTTGTACTTTCTGTTTATTAATGCGTTTCATGCGAAGACTAGCAGCGATTATTTGAAATTCGGGATTTCCCTTATAGAATTTGTAAGCAGGCGACGAAGAAATGTTCTAACGTACGTTTGCAGTTTAGTTATTGACAGTTGAATTTTGCATTAAATTTAAAATATTTATTGTGGTGGAATTTTACAGAGATTTTTAAATTTTAATTATCGAAGGTGTTGAAGTTTCGCTCCAAAAAGTAAGTGTGATTTTTTTATGGTTTCAATGCTAGCATAAAATTTTTGGATTCGATTTTAAGAAATTGATATTGAGAAAAATAAGAAAAAACGACAAACGATTTCTTTAGAGAACAAAACCGAAATTTTGGACCGCTTAGCAAATGGAGCTAAAAATAAGGTTCTGGCAGACCACTTTAAACTAGGCGAATCATCAATCAGAGCCATCAAAAAAAAGAAATTTTCATTTTTTATGCGAATTTGGTACATTTTTAATACTTTAATTTCAATTTATGCGATTTTTTTAAATTACGGAAAGTATGGAGCTAGAGTTTTTTATGCGATTTTCTTTTATGCGGTTTTATGCGGAACGCATCTACCGCATAAAAAAAGACCTGAGTGTATTTATAATTTGGCCTGGAAGGCTTTGTATTGCCGCGTTGAATAAATAAATAAATAAATATGTCTTAAATTTTTTTTTGTGTTTTCAATTATCATTTTATTTTTTGCAATAGTTTATTGGGCGCAAGCACTCTGTATATAAATTTATATTTTTATTTACTTATTCTTTTTCAGATAATCACTTTTCGTGAAACCTAATTTCTTATATTTTGATAGAAAAATTTATGGAAGTTATACTTACAACTCTGAATATAATAAATAAATATTACAAAATTAGCAACACTGTGTGCTGTTATCAATCTTTAAAAAAAGGGTGTCAATCGATACTGGCAAAGTCAGCAAAAGAGAAAAAAGTTGGAAAAATTCCCAAATATTTAACGATTGTAATTTTCAGTGAATGAAAAATTCACGTCGAAAATAAACTTGTTAGGGTATAAATAATAATTGAAACGTAAGAAAATGATTGGTGGTTTGTTTGTGTACAACCACAAAGGTGAAGTTTTAATTAGTCGGGTTTATAGGGATGACATCGGTCGCAATGCAGTGGACGCGTTCCGAGTCAATGTCATTCACGCTCGGCAGCAAGTAAGATCTCCAGTAACTAATATTGCCAGAACAAGCTTTTTTCACATCAAGGTAAATGAGAATTTATTTATAAATAAAATAATTCACTTCTTTAATAAAATTATGGACGAT
This sequence comes from Phyto melanocephala, assembly GCA_941918925.1. Taxonomy (NCBI): domain Eukaryota; kingdom Metazoa; phylum Arthropoda; class Insecta; order Diptera; family Rhinophoridae; genus Phyto; species Phyto melanocephala. Next base: position 184,020,429 of record OW799233.1, read on the forward strand.
CTTTGTGCTGCCTCTTATTAGCGTGCAAACATTTGGTTGGCTGCTGTGACCAAACAAAATGTTAACGCTGCCATGGTTTTTGAGTTTTTGCTAAAAATTATTGAAGTCATGCAATCGTATTTTGGTAAAATCTCTGAGGAAAATATTAAGAACAACTTTGTACTCATTTACGAGCTTCTGGATGAAATCCTTGATTTTGGTTACCCACAGAATACCGATTCTGGTACCTTAAAGACATTCATTACTCAACAAGGCATTAAATCGGCAACGAAAGAAGAACAGATGCAGATCACATCTCAGGTAAGTTCTTAGCATAATATATTGGGGATCTAAAAAAAAACTTCAATAATCCCACAAAACGTTAAAAAGAATTATGGTTTTAAAATTTGATGTCAAATGTGTTGTTTTCTTGCTTCTTTGTCAAGAGCTGTGTATATTATTTCAAATTCAATTTGTGGTTGGTTTGATAGACAATTTTTGGAAATGAAATTTTACTTATTTATTTCTTTGTAATGGCTACATGTACCATAAGGCCAATAAAAAATTATATTTTCTAAAATCAAATATTATGCGGTTCCAACACGTTGCTATTTGTAAATAGAATATATGAGTTTAATAAGCAAATAAACTGTTAGAAGTGTAAGGTGTTCTCAAAAGTTATTAAATAGTTTAGAAAATGTGAATTTTTGTATGTTTAGATATTTTTGTTATTCAATCACGCAAAAACGTCTGAACTAAATTAAATGAAATTTGGCACACAGACAACAACCTAGATTAAAACATAGGCTACTCTTCATCATGATAATCAAGCAAAATTTGGGAAATATTTTTTGTATTTTGTTTATCGGTTGTTCAAGTGTTTCGAATGTCCAAAATTTACACGTACTGTCGAACAAATTTAAATCATCCAACGTCATCTATAAAAAATATGAATGTATGTTTAAAATTTTTAATAATTTAAACGGTTTTAAATGAAATTTGTACAACTGCAATATTATGCTAAAGGTATTCGCTTGGCGATTAAGTACCCCAAAAGTCGATAGCTACGGGAATTGACGATTTACCCTGTTAATGTTGTATAAGATGGCACAAATATTATTAACAAATTTAAAACTTTTTTTGCTTTCGGTTTGTTTCTTTTTTGATATAAATTTTTTATGTCTTATTGACGTATATATTTTGTTTTCTTCACAAATGGTCATCTTCCGATAAGGTGTTCAATTTGCGCAACCTTGTATATTTGGATCGCCATTCATTGAAATGTTACTAATGGTCATTTAAATTTCAACAATTACAGTTGAATTTAAACTTTTAGTTGAAATTGTTAGAAGGGTGTAGTTATACGTATACCGATTATGACCTAGAGGCTAGGTTACCAAAACTTTAAATAAATAAATAATGTTTAATTGTTTCACATTTAACTGTAGGTTACTGGACAAATTGGATGGCGTCGTGAAGGTATAAAATATAGACGTAACGAACTATTTTTAGATGTTTTGGAGTATGTTAACCTGTTGATGAGCCCGCAAGGTCAGGTGTTGTCTGCTCATGTTGCTGGTAGAGTGGTAATGAAGTCCTATTTGTCTGGTTGGCATAATTTATAAAAATAAACGGTATTGATTATAATTAACATATATTTTTTTATTAGGTATGCCGGAATGTAAATTTGGAATTAATGACAAGATTGTAATGGAATCTAGGGGCCGTGGTCTAACGGGAAACTCTGAAGCCGATACTTCTCGTTCTGGCAAACCAGTTGTCGTAATTGACGATTGTCAATTTCATCAGTGTGTTAAACTGAGTAAATTTGAAACTGAACATTCAATAAGTTTTATACCTCCGGACGGGGAATTTGAGTTAATGCGATATCGAACTACTAAAGATATTTCATTACCATTCCGTGTTATACCGTTAGTGCGGGAAGTCGGACGTACTAAAATGGAAGTTAAAGTAGTTTTAAAATCCAACTTTAAACCCTCACTCCTTGGCCAAAAAATTGAGGTTAAAATTCCAACACCACTCAACACATCTGGTGTTCAATTAATTTGTCTAAAAGGAAAAGCTAAATATAAAGCGTCAGAAAATGCAATTGTATGGAAAATTAAACGCATGGCTGGCATGAAAGAGACCCAGTTGTCGGCTGAAATTGAACTACTTGAAACGGACACTAAAAAAAAATGGACAAGACCACCGATTTCCATGAACTTTGAGGTACCATTTGCTCCGTCTGGATTTAAAGTTCGCTATCTAAAGGTTTTTGAGCCAAAATTGAATTATTCCGATCATGATGTAGTGAAATGGGTTCGTTATATCGGACGCAGTGGTCTGTACGAAACACGTTGTTAAAATTAGCAGCGTCCTTGATCTAATTAACACATCCTTCAATTTAAATTTATGTTGAAAAAATCTATCACAATTACATATTAATTGTGACCAAATCGTCAAGTTTGAAGTGTTATAAAGAAATCTAAAAACTAATTTTAACCAATTTAACAAATTGGAAACCTAAATGTTAAAACATGTAATTCCAATAATATATTAAACTATAATCTCTTATGTAATTATATTAAATGTATCTTTGAATTTATTGATATCCTCTATTCTTGCTTTTTTATTCTACAACTTTTTTTATGTTTATTGTATTCACAAGAAGTTTTTGATATTATACTGTCAAATGTCATAATTTTCCAAATGTTTTATTGTAAAATTTGCATAACTTTTTAAAATTTTGAAAATTTACATTATAACAATATGTTTATTGTTATGAAATTTTGTTTTTCTATGGAATTGTATTTTAATGTGAACCATTTTTTATTTTGGCTTAAGTTCATTTGTTTCTTTATTTAATTTTTTTTATAATTCAAATTAAATTAAATTGCAACCATTTTAGGAATATTTTTTTTTCTAAAAATTATTTCCGATATTAGCCGAGTGGAATGCATTTTCGAAATCAGCTACGATTTCATCATCAGCACTCTTTATCGGTATACTACTATGTAACTTAAAATTCCTATTTATGTTACAATTGAATGAAATTTGAATTAGTGAATCTTAGTATTAATTTTCATATTTTGTTGAATATTTTATTTCACCTATCAAATGACAATTCATAATTCAACATGTTCATATTCTTCTATATTCGTAATACATTTTCGTTATGCTTTCAATATCCATCCTTTGGCTGGAATTATTGAAAACAAGGTTGTATTTACATTTTCATTTATATAAGTCCATCTAGGTGATAGACACTGAACAATGAATTCTTGAATGTCATTAACACCGTGCCATGTGTGTTATAATTATATATTTATATTTTATTCGAACTTTTTTCTATATATTAAATTTTAATGTGAACCATTTTTTATTTTGGCTTAAGTTCATTTGTTTCTTTATTTAATTTTTTTATAATTCAAATTAAATTAAATTGCAACCATTTTAGGAATATTTTTTTCTAAAAATTATTTCCGATATTAGCCGAGTGGAATGCATTTTCGAAATCAGCTACGATTTCATCATCAGCACTCTTTATCGGTATACTACTATGTAACTTAAAATTCCTATTTATGTTACAATTGAATGAAATTTGAATTAGTGAATCTTAGTATTAATTTTCATATTTTGTTGAATATTTTATTTCACCTATCAAATGACAATTCATAATTCAACATGTTCATATTCTTCTATATTCGTAATACATTTTCGTTATGCTTTCAATATCCATCCTTTGGCTGGAATTATTGAAAACAAGGTTGTATTTACATTTTCATTTATATAAGTCCATCTAGGTGATAGACACTGAACAATGAATTCTTGAATGTCATTAACACCGTGCCATGTGTGTTATAATTATATATTTATATTTTATTCGAACTTTTTTCTATATATTAAATTTTAATGTGAACCATTTTTTATTTTGGCTTAAGTTCATTTGTTTCTTTATTTAATTTTTTTTATAATTCAAATTAAATTAAATTGCAACCATTTTAGGAATATTTTTTTCTAAAAATTATTTCCGATATTAGCCGAGTGGAATGCATTTTCGAAATCAGCTACGATTTCATCATCAGCACTCTTTATCGGTATACTACTATGTAACTTAAAATTCCTATTTATGTTACAATTGAATGAAATTTGAATTAGTGAATCTTAGTATTAATTTTCATATTTTGTTGAATATTTTATTTCACCTATCAAATGACAATTCATAATTCAACATGTTCATATTCTTCTATATTAAAATTTAATATATAGAAAAAAGTTCGAATAAAATATAAATATATAATTATAACACACATGGCACGGTGTTAATGACATTCAAGAATTCATTGTTCAGTGTCTATCACCTAGATGGACTTATATAAATGAAAATGTAAATACAACCTTGTTTTCAATAATTCCAGCCAAAGGATGGATATTGAAAGCATAACGAAAATGTATTACGAATATAGAAGAATATGAACATGTTGAATTATGAATTGTCATTTGATAGGTGAAATAAAATATTCAACAAAATATGAAAATTAATACTAAGATTCACTAATTCAAATTTCATTCAATTGTAACATAAATAGGAATTTTAAGTTACATAGTAGTATACCGATAAAGAGTGCTGATGATGAAATCGTAGCTGATTTCGAAAATGCATTCCACTCGGCTAATATCGGAAATAATTTTTAGAAAAAAATATTCCTAAAATGGTTGCAATTTAATTTAATTTGAATTATAAAAAAATTAAATAAAGAAACAAATGAACTTAAGCCAAAATAAAAAATGGTTCACATTAAAATTTAATATATAGAAAAAAGTTCGAATAAAATATAAATATATAATTATAACACACATGGCACGGTGTTAATGACATTCAAGAATTCATTGTTCAGTGTCTATCACCTAGATGGACTTATATAAATGAAAATGTAAATACAACCTTGTTTTCAATAATTCCAGCCAAAGGATGGATATTGAAAGCATAACGAAAATGTATTACGAATATAGAAGAATATGAACATGTTGAATTATGAATTGTCATTTGATAGGTGAAATAAAATATTCAACAAAATATGAAAATTAATACTAAGATTCACTAATTCAAATTTCATTCAATTGTAACATAAATAGGAATTTTAAGTTACATAGTAGTATACCGATAAAGAGTGCTGATGATGAAATCGTAGCTGATTTCGAAAATGCATTCCACTCGGCTAATATCGGAAATAATTTTTAGAAAAAAATATTCCTAAAATGGTTGCAATTTAATTTAATTTGAATTATAAAAAAATTAAATAAAGAAACAAATGAACTTAAGCCAAAATAAAAAATGGTTCACATTAAAATTTAATATATAGAAAAAAGTTCGAATAAAATATAAATATAGAATTGTATTTTATATATTTATTATATACTAGAAAATCCCCTGCACACTTCGTAATGCAAAATATTAACTCAAATATTTCAAAATGAATGCAGTGTTCACTTAAATGGCTATAACTCATGAACCCATACACATACAAAGATCGTTTATACATAAAAACCTTGGTATTTCATATTAACTTTACAGAAACAAAATCGCATTCCAGAGAACATCAATTGCTAACACAATGCAACTTATTTTTATATATAGATGTATAATGTATAGAACGTTAAAAACTGAAATTACAAAACAAAATTTTTCCAAGAATATATTCCAACTTGTATAAAATTGTGGGACAGTTTTTAAAGAGACTGTACAGAAAATTTAAGGAAAATTACTGATATTTATTCTTATTAAGTTCTCGATATAATTTTAAATTAGTTTTGGTAAAATATTTTCGATTCTGTACCTATAATTACTTTAAAAAAATATTACAAGTGTAACAACAACCGTTAATAAAAAACAATTGTCACGAAGAAATACAGAAAAATAGTATCAACCATTAGGCATATGTTAAATGTTACTATAATGCCAGCATATTTAAACACTCAAATTTTAATAAAATAATCGTTAATTAGGTTAAATGTAAAATCATAAATACAATACCCTCATATATGTATTTATTATGTAAAACCATTATTGCTGATCAAATAAAATATACTCGAATAGTATTAAAATACAAAATGTGTATCTGTTATTTATTTACGTGCAATTGTTGAAGTAATCTTTTGTGTAATCGTAATCTCAGAAATTCTGAAACCAATGCTCACATTAATACTACCTAGGCTGTCAAATTTACAACTTTTAATTGCACAATACTTTTAACGAATAAAACACCAAAGCATAATTTTTTTTTCTTTAAACTGAAAGTAAATTAATTATTCGCAAAAAAGTTAAGGCCTTAAAGATTTGTTTGCTGTAACTGACAACGATTGGTTTAATTTGTTAGAGCTCTATAGGTATAACCAATCCGTTTACTCAATAAAAGATATACTATGAAGGAAAGTACAAGATGGAAGCTAAAAAGATGTTAAAATAAACTAGCGCAATGTCAGTAAAATTTTGTTTTTTTAAGTCCTAGGAATGCCTTAACGAAGGCATATTCATACAGGTGTATACATCAGCTGGTCTGATAATTTCACCTGTATGAGTTCGACTTGTACACAAGCAAGGCGTACACAAGTATACAAACAAAACAATAATAAAAACAATTTATTATCAAAAATACGAATGTAAAAGAATATGAATATGTTGAATTGTCATTTGATAGGTGAAGTAAAAATTCAACAAATTGTGAAATTAATACTAAGATTCACTAATTCAAATTTCATTGCATTGTAACATTAATAGTGCTGATGGTGAAGTTGTAGCTGATTTCGAAAATGCATTCCACTCGGCTAATATCGGAAATAATTTTAGAAAGAATATTCCAAAAAATGGTTGCAATTTAATTTAATTTGACTTATAAAATTAAATAAAAGAATAAATGAACTTAAGCCAAAATAAAAATGATTCACATTAAAAATTTAATACGAAATTTTATTAAAAAAATATCTCGGCTTTGTTTTTGAATTTTACTTTACATCAAATTTGCCGTACAGTCACCTACATACATACATATATTCAAGGCATATTCCAAGCTTAACTTAAATTTCAAGTAAAACTCATTTATTTTTAACCATTACTTTGTATATAGGTATTTCCTAATATAAAATCAGCAACTCTTCTATTAAATTCTTCAGCATATTTCAAATGTATGTTATGTTTTCCGTCTGGGAATTCATAGTATCTAAAAAGAAATAGGTACGTGTGTGTATGTATATTGAAAAACAAAAAGAATTATTACTTGGCTCCTGGTATGTGCTTCCTTAAATAGGGAATATGCTCTGCAGCAATCATTAAATCTTTCTTCCCATGCAAAATAAATGTGGGGGCGCTTAATAATGTGATATCATTTTTACAAAAGTCTCCGTCACGTTTAGTATAAAATAGTATAACAGCATCTACCCATTCGGACCAAAGTTCAGCAAAACATTTAGTACCGTAAACTTTTTCCATAGGTTCTCGCATTCTTGGGGACCATTTATTTACGTCTCGCATGTTTTCTAAAAATTTGACTTCGCAGGCATTGATGTATGCACCTGCTCCCCAAATAATTAATCTCTCTACATTTTCTTTATATTGGCCTGCTGCAATTAGGCCAGTTATTCCCCCATCACTCCAACCAACAATCGAGAATTTAGGCCTATTTAAAGTTTTCATAAGACTAACTGCATAAATAGCATCGTTGTTAAAAAAGTCCAAACCCCATTTTCTTCTTGGTGGAATAGATTTGCCATAGCCGGGCGGATCCCAGGCAATAATGGTATGATTTGGTAATAATTTTGGCAATTGCTCTATTTGAGGTTTAAAATCCGTCCAACTGGAACCGAGAGCACCAGGTAGTAGTAAGACGCTTTTGTCCCCTTTCCCGCTTTCTACAATATTAATATAAATATCATTTACCTTCACCTTTCGTTCGCAATGCATATTCCGACTTGCTAAATTTCTATAAAAGAGCCCTCGTAAAGGTGTAAGAATTATAGTTTGAAACATCATCTTACTATAAAAAAAATTGTAATGCAGAAATTGTAAATCAATTACAGCTGATAAAAACATTAAGTATAATAAACACATCACTCGTTCAGATGTCCATCATATGCTGTTTACACTCTGCCGAATAATATAGTTAATTTTTGACCCTATACAGTTTATATTCTCAATACCTAGAGTTAGAGAAGTCGATTTACTAAATTACTCCAAATTGAAATATATTTCGATAGAATATTGAAAATAATCAAGAAAATTTAAAGTGGTAGCATTCTCGGAAACACGGCGCTGTGCAAAATAACAGACAGTGTGCTAGCTAACGACCTGATATCTTTCCAATAAAAAATATCCTCATAAAAAAGCTAGCAGCTTGTTGGTTTGCACACGGTTTATTTATTTTTTGAGGTTTAGGAATTTTGCATGAAAAAAATTACGCCATTTTTATTTCTGAATAATTCTTAAACGATTGAAAATATAAAACAAAATTTCTTTAGCTGATTTAAAGGAAATTTTGTTTTAACCATTTGCTGCTGTTTTTATCTAAATCGCACTAATTGATTACCAGTGTATTTAAACAAGAAGGTTAAAAACAAGTAAGAGCGCTACATTCGGCTCCTCTCTTTATCATGTTCATAGGAATGACAAAATCTCAATAACGATCTCATCGTAGCATAGTCCAGATTTCAGATTTTAATGTTGTACGTAATTTTAATTTGAACACAATCGTGCTTTAAAATTTTTTTTATGATTCACTGTATTCACTAGTCAAGCCCATATATTTTACATCTATAAAGAAACAATATATTCGCCATTTTGTTTCGGACGCCATTTAAATTTTTACATTTAAAAAATTTTCGTAATTTTGCATTTGCCACCATTTTTGTTTTTGTACTTTGTTACAGTTTATTATATTCTACTCGTCCTTTGGAAACCTTTTATGGGATTGAAAGAACAAAAATACTATATTCGACCTTTATATTGCCCATTTTGTTATATTTAATTTTGATTGTATTTTACTTATCAAGCCCTAACATTTGATATTAAGATTATTGGGGTTAAATATTTGTCTCACATATTCACCGTTTTGTTGCGAGTACATTCTTCTCGTCAAGCCCATTCATTCGAATATTGAGGGGGTTTAGAGGGGCGATTTGTTATTATTAAAAAAATTGCCTAACTGCACTAAACATTTGTTTGCAAAATATTAAAAAGATAAATGACGTGGGTTGTGAATTGTTTTTTGCTTTTGTTTTACTCCTACATCTGTATAAACATAAATAGGTGTGTTCCACAAGATCTCGGACAAGTTCGGACTAATGAGAGTAAAATGAAAATTACTCTCTAAATTTGCCAAAACTACCCAAAATTGCTGAAACGCAAAAAACCATTTTTGCACTTCTTGTAATACTAATGGTGCTTACTTTTTAAATTAAAATCTATTTAAGTGATTTTAGACGCTTAAAAGCAATAACATTATAAAAACAAAACATTTGCATCATTGCCAACAGATGTTAAAAATAATTTAAAAAGAACTGAAAGAGAAGCTGAGCCAGTGTAAATTTTATAAAAGTATTTATTTTAAAGAACAAGGGAGATATGAATTCACTATTGTATTTACCACTTTAACTTTTTCATTAAAACCTTCCATTTTGCTTTTTAATATATTTTTTAACAAAAACCAAACTTTTTCTTTTGCTTGCAAATTTTTAGATTAATTTTCAGTTTCATATGTAAACAAAAAACAGCTGATTGTTAAATTCTTGTCCGAACTTACCCAAAGAAAAAGTTCGTGCAAATTTGTACAGGAAATGAAAAAAATTACTCTCTCAATTACTCTCATAATTGAAAAAAAATTGTTATGTGGAACGCTTTTGGGTAACTTTGGGCAAGTTCGGACTGTTTCGTTATGCATGTGGAACAGAGCTAATATGTACAATACATGCATACATATGTACGTAAGTAATTTGGAATATATAGAAGACTTTAAATTATTATCAAATATCATTCGTCGAAATGGTGGAGCGTCAGAACTTTATTTGGCGTTTTTCAATTTTGAACACATTTAGAACGTTGTCTTCTATTCTCTTAGTTATATGAAAATAGTAAAGAAATAATATTTGAATCTACTTTAAGTCCCTTTCGTCGCTACAAAATTGCCAAAAAGAGATTAAATCGATAAATGGTTACAACATCATATATTTTTGACAACAATTACAAATAGGTTGTTATATATCTATCTAGAATTTTCATTTAAATCCGCTCGCTTCCCGTGAACTCAATGTTTGTAAAGGAATGCCATGTGTCTACAAAGTTTATTAAAAATAGGGTATTTAGAAGTTGTTAAAAAAGAAAAAAGTTCAATTCGAATTTTTGTAGGTTGGCACTGCCCACTTTTTCTGGCGTCTTTAGAAGACTTTCCCAAGGTTTTATTATAATCAGTGGTTTAATCATGCACGGAGGACGAACAAAAAAACAAATATAAATTTTTTTTAAATATTATTTTTTGCCGGGATTGAAAAATTCTTAGAGAATAAAATTTCTAACGATAAGCAGTCTAACTGACTATTCACAGTGGTGGCAGGGATGTATTCTGTTCCAAACGAATGTTAAATAATAGTTGATTAAATTACGACATGCGTATATCGTATCATGAAAAAAGATATTCAACGAAAATGTTTAATCTAAAAATTAGTAAAGTCAAATTGTATAAAAATACAGCAATTAGTAAAACATTTAGTAATTAATTCTTATAAGGAATGAATTTTGTGTAAAAGTAAATTTTTATATGAATATGTACTTTAATAAATATAAAGTGAAAAACAATTACACTTGAATGTGCATTTATTGTTTAATACTACGTTTGAGATTATTATGGAAGAAAAACAATCACATTAAATACTTTTTGTCATACAAAACATCATGTTAATCAAGCCTTGACAAAATGGAATTATGTATAAGTATATATTTTTTTATTTTTTATAAACGTGCGTGTAGACATACTCATTTATATACATTCAATAATATACTATAGTTTGTAATAAAAAAGCAAGTGTAAAAATCAAAATGTCAAGGAATTTACACGCAACCAGCCAGACAGTCAAATTTAAATGTTTAACTAAAAAAAAGGAAGATAGAAGGGGTGAGATAGTGTGTATGGATATTTTTATAAAATATATAGATATGCATATGTATGTTCATATATACATACATAAATGCATTTAATATCCATTAGAGTTCTACAAAATGTGTTAGATAGTAGTGACTAAATAAACTGTGACTCTACGAGCACACAATCCTTATTTTTCACTTTTAATCTTTCTTTTGTTGAATTTTCTAAAGTACTAAAATTAAAAAATTACAGCACATTTACTATGCATACATATAAACACAAAATGTAAATTTTTCGTTAATTCAAAATTAAAAAAAAAAGCAAAACAAATTGTCTTTACTTGCACTACATATGAATGATAGAAATTATTTGAAAGTAGTGGTACAACAAAAGACTTTCTTTACTTTCTTTGAATTATTTTGATTCCGGATTTTCTTAATTATGTTAAAATACATATTTTACTCGTAGTATACATACACACATATTTTAGTTATTGAATCCTTGATGCAAACGTTAAAATGATTGCATTTTAAAACCTCAATGACAAGTAAAAGCTTTTTTATATTAATACCAGATACACGCACAGTTTTTTGTTTTAGCAATAAAAAGAAAATATAAAAAGTTAGACTATAACCAACAATTTAATTTAATTTATTTGCTCCTTTCAATATACCTCGATTTTAATGGTAACGGTACAAATTAACATATCGTTAAGATTCGACTTTAACTTAATATTTATATGGACTTCTGACAAAATAATAAAGTTTGTTAATCATTAAAATAAGATCTTCAGGATCATTTGTTTACATTTATCGGCATCTTTCTATGTAATATAATACACAGAGATATTAAGTAAAAAAAAACGAGTAAGAGTGCTATATTCGGCCATGCCGAATCTTATATACCCTTCACAACGAGTAGTCACGCAATAACAATACTTTGTATCACCATTCATCTCATATATACATATATAAAAACATCCCATTGTAAAATTATAAATTTACGTATGTGTGTTAAAAAAAATATAAAAAAAATTTAAAAACTAATACAAAAAAAAATAAAACAAAAAAAAAAGAAGACATAAAAAAATTAAAAAAAAATAATAAAAATATAAATAATAAACATAAAATAAAAATAAAAAAAATTAAAAAAAAAAATTTTAAAAGAAAATAAAAAATACATATTTAAAAAAAAATTAAGAAAAATATAAAAAAAAATGAAAAAATTAAAATATAAAAAATAAAATAAAATTTTTTTGGGCTCAGCCGGGGCTTGATGCCACGTTTACTTTAACCAGTATACCAGTATGTATGTTGTTTTTGTGTTAAAAAACGAGGTGTCGGTGGGTTTTTGCTCATATCTCAGTTGTTTATGTACCGATGTTTCTGATTTTCTATACGGATCTACTCCCGAATATTTCTGATATTTTAATACCTCACCCGGGTCCAGACGATGTCAGGGGGTTGATTTCAACATACAAACGGACAGACGGACAGACTGACAGAGCTTAATCGACTTCCCTATTCATAAGCTTTCAGAAAATATATACTTTATGGGGTTGGAAAAGAAAATTTTAGAAATTTCCCAAGAAATGACAAACCTATATATACCCTTTTTCATTATTAATTAATCAATTAACTTAAATTATTTTAACTAACTTGTTTTATCAAAAGTCCAAATGCATACATACATACTTACATAAATACATACATGTATACGCATTTACTTACATGTGCAACTATGCCTAGCAAATTTTTTTTGAATTTGTAAAATATGTTGTCATTATTTCATACATAACGTAGGAAGGAATGATCGTTACCGACATCGTTATTTTTAAACACAGAACAATTAATGATCTGTTGCTAATAGTCAATACATACTTATTTATATGATTACCTTCAATTTGAAAACTTTGTTAATATAAATCTGTATTAAGATACATTTTTTAGTATTGCAACAGTATTAAAACAACTAGTTATAGTTCAACCCTTTAAATGCTTATTGGTTACTAGTTATTTGCTTGTGTTGTGTAAGTGCCTTTGTAAGCGAGGGTGGTGTATTTTGGGTCAACTTAAACAAACATAAGTAGTTATTTAGTAAAAAAAAATAACCGTTTTATGTAAATCTATGTAAATTTAAAGATTTTGCTGGATATTTATAAAATTATAAAAAAACTGTGTCAATACGAATACTTATTTTCGGAAAATTTTGATGGCGGTGGATATAGATTTTGAATACAAAACATAATTTTGTAGAATATTTGCCTTTCTGTCTGTCTTTCTGAATGCTATCGGTTCAAAAACTACTAAATAGATTTTGATAAAATAATAATGGGTTAGCGAGATATGCTCACAGAAAATAGAAAAATAGTTTCTACACAAAAGAAGATACACTAACAACAAAAAACTATTAACTTGCACTAACATATGTAGATATTAAAATATTAAATATTAATTAATTAATACATACAAAAATATTGTTAGGGCCAGCAATGTGGACCGGGTTCAACTAGTTTGTATACATGTAATATATGAATATAGTTCTATATACATATGTGTGTTAATATTGTTTGAATTCGTTTTCAGTGGTGCAGGTTATGAACCTGTATACTCCTTAGGGTGGTTTATACTACGAGTAGGCGAACATTTTATTACAAATCAACTCCCCCTTTTAAGGGTTCATATAAATTAAAAGCTCTAACAGAGCTTTTCACTTATTATCCGTTAAAAGGAACATTGTACGTTTTATATAGAAATTTTAGAAATTGCAATTTAGTATCGTCGCGACTGCAGTGTGAATCAATACTCATTAATAACAGCTTAATACAGGAGTATGTGTTAGAAAATAAAACTAAAAAAAAAAATATAGAATAAAAATTGGGGTAGACATGCTTGTCCTTCATAAGATGTTTAATTTAAAAATAATTAATATAAAAGTGCGTTTTTAAGTGTAACGAATAAAAAAAAGTAAATTATTAAACTAGCAAGATTTTGATAATAAACTAAAAACCATAAATATGTACTATATACATTTATAAAATAAAAAAAAAAATATATAAAAAATTTTTTTCTTTAGTTGGCTTAAAACAGATAATAAATAGTGTTACATGAGAAGATTAAAAAAGATTAAGAAAAGTTTTAAATTTCGAAAATAAAATAGTGCTAAAAATTGTTACTGAAAAATGGAAAATTTTACGTTTAGAAAAATTCGATTTTTCTATGATTTTTAGTATGTACACATGATGATAAAAAGTTGTAGGGATATTGGCATTCGGAAACGAAAGGGGATGCTTGAAAGCTTTAAAATCTTAGTTTGACATTACATACATATATTAAAATCTTTACAAGAGTATGCATATATGTAAATTAAAAATTTTTATATTTAATTATCTCATAAATATATTAATAGCGAAATTAGATCAAAAATACTTATAAAGTAATTTTATTAAATACACACATAACAGTTTTACGAAAAAAAATCAAGGTTCTTAGCTTTTAGAACGCTTTTATAAATTCGCAGCTAACTTCACTTAATAGACAAAAAAAGCTTTTTAATTTATAAACCATTAACGTGGGGTGTTTAAAAGTCTATGGACGAATAACCACCACTAAAAGTTAAATGAAAGTTTTAAATCATATGGATTTAAAAGGAAAATTAAAAAAATACCCACTACTCATAACTACGGATAACTTCACATACGTAAATAAATATGTATGTATGTATGTATGTTTTGGATTATTTTTCTCTCTTTTTCCTTCTTTTACCTCTTTTAGTAATACTCAGAAAACAGAAAAAATGAACACATGAATTAATATAAAAAAAAAGAAATCACATAAAAATCGCGCAAAACTACAATTGTGTGTTTACAGTATGATCTAGAGGTAATTTAGAAGAAACACAGACTTTATTACATAGTAATTACAAACATACATACATACACATATTTGTACATATGTTCACACATATATTTCTCTGTGGCGGTTATTTTATTGTCAAAATACACACAAGCATCAAAATAAATGCTTTTTTTTTCTTATCTTCATTATTCCAAAACTGATAAATATAAAAGATTTTTTTTGTCCTAAACCCATTTTAAAGGACTTTAAATTTCTTGATATTTGTATAACCATTATAAGAGATTTTTATTTGTTTCGTTCTTCCATAATCTTTACAAGCAAGCAAAAAGTTCTCGCATTTTTGAAATGTCGTAAAAAGTATTCGTATTATTTATTTTCTTTAGACGACCCAAAGAAATGTTTATAAGGAATATCCAAAGAAAAAAGGGCCATTATTACAACCTGCCGTTACTCAAAGGTAGGATTGTTGTGCCCAATAAATAGCTTTGCATTATTACAACTTATTTATATATTTTTTTATTGTTATTAGTATTATTAATAATAATAATAATAATAATATTTAATTAAAAAAAAAAAAAAATAAACGAAGGCTTTATATTGCAAAGCCATTAATCGGTCAGACAAGATCCTGCCTTTAACTAACGGCAAGTTGTTATAATGGCCCATAGGCTAAGATCTTTATAAAACAAAAAATACTTTTTTAGTTTTATTGTTGTATTTTGTTTTAATATTAATTGCCTAATAGTGCTACGAACAGTGTTATCAGAATATTTATAAGTAAAATTTTTAAAAATCAATCGTTTTCAAAATCCTGAAAATAGTCATTTAAAAAAACTAAATTTCAAACTGTCGTTTGATAAGCATCTTTCTGAAAATATACATTTCAAACAAAGCTTTCATATAAAAATTTATGTTATAAGATATACATACATATACAAATTAATTTATATTCCAAAAAAGGTATATCATATCTACATACATATGTATGTATGTAAAAAAAAAAAAAACTACGACGCTCGGTTTTAAAAACAAGAGCTAGACCCAAGCTGAACTTTCGTAATAAATTGCATTGGAAGTATATTATGTAATTATTGCAAACAATAGCTTGTGTATCCCTATATTTGTGATAAATAACGCAATATTATTTTAAAAAATCTCAACGATATCAATTAATGCGTCGAAAAAGCATGGGTTTATTTTTGTTTACTTGACATTAAATTCTCTATACATTTGCCGTGATGGAAATATCATTATCAAAGTTGATAGAGAAAATAACAAATTACAATTGCATTTGTTTCATGAATTTCGTTATTTCTGTTATGTATGTAAGATCTCGAAATAGCAGAGATATTCGTTAAAACTACTTTTTTAGCGAGCCTTAAATTGTTTGCATTTAGCAACTACACTAAATGAACGCATCTTGTAAATTAGGTGATTTTTTAATCAAGTTTAAAATATAATGAGAAAAAATGGTGAAAGAGCAAAATTTAACAGTTAATTTAAAGTTTAAATGTTAAAACGTCTTGATTCGTCAGCTAATTAGTTTTTTCTTCACTTATTTTAAATTACACCTGTCAAAGTCAATAGATAAAAAATTATTTTCTTTATTTTCTCATTTAAAAATGTCAAACTTCCTTTATTAAAAAATGTTTAAAAAAAATCTCTTCGAGCTGCGATTAATTGATGACTAAATATATGTACCTTGCACGCCTAGTATTTTGATTTGAACAGAAGTATCGAAATTTATGCTTTTTTACTCATTTTGTTATTTGCGGAATTTTGCTGGTTTATTTAGACATTTGATAATTTTTTTATTTGGGAAAAAAATTCAGAAAAATGCAGATAGATGTGCATTTTTGACAACACTGAAGGAAATGAAGTAGCGAAATTTTGAAACAAAATAATGAAATTATTTTTTTTATATAAAGACCAAAAGGTTAATAAATTTGTGTTATTAAAAAAATTAAAAAAAAATACCCTTAGAAAGCTAATTACTTATTATATTTTATAATTAATATAACAGGACTTCATTTTTTTTTTTTTTTTTGAGATTTTTATTACATTTTACTTGCATATTAAAAATGGTTATTTCGGATCCCTAAATTAAATTACTATTCAATTGTTATTATTATTATTATTATTTTGACATTATTAGTTTATGAAGAAAACATTTTAACATATGTATTTATGACAACACAATATCAAATATATTCACTGTGACAAACGAATTCTCTGTCAATCGAGTGATTGCCAATGCAATAAAACTTATTTGTGGTCAATGAGATCTTAAAACGAGATCCTCTTGCTACAACTATTAAATTATTTTGTAACAAAATATATTTTGGTTGATACAACCGAAAAAGGTTTCTGTGCGTACATACACACACAAACATATAAATCAGATTGATTCAAAAGAAAAATGATTAATTTTATTTAAATATAAAGTGCGCTTGTACTATACGTATGTATGTATATATATACATATACATATAAATACATATATCATATTCTTTAACCCAGATATGGCTTAACGTCAACGTCCCCTTTTTAAAATTTTTATTTTTATATATTTTAAATATTTCATAATTTAAAACACTTGACTGGCTAAAATAAAGTTTAAAAACAAGTGTAAAGAAAATGTAAAAAGGTTACCTTATTACCTTTCATTTAATTTTTTAAATTTTTAGAATCTTGAAAAGTTAACAAACTTAAGAACTATTAAATCGATATTAAAATGATTACGTTTGCAGTGTGTGGTAGAACTGTGATCTGCTATATTTAATTTTTTAGAATAGCAGTATAGACTTGTATGTAATTAGACTGTGTATATTAACAACTTCATATTGTTTAGGTAAACTACTATCTTTTTGCAATAGAATAGATGAATTCATGTGTTTAAAAGTTACGGTGCCAATTAAGCCATTTTTTTTTCATGTGTTTAAATAATTAAACAAAACATAGATTCATTGAGTAATAATTCCTGTACACTTTTAAAAGATAAATTATGTAAGTCATAATGTCATAAAAATAAATTAAATAAACAAAAAAAAAAAAAAATAAAAAACAACAGAAATATTACACACACATTCATATGTGACAAAACATATCACGAGAATTGTTAAAATCAAATGAAAAAATAAATTAATTAACAACATATGTACATTGGATTAATCAACTAAGAGATTATAGAAAATGGTGCAATTAGGGCTTAAAGAAAAACTAAAACATAAAAACACAACAGGCGACAGAAACCTATTAAAGCGAAAGTCGCTATTAAGGCCAAAATTAAAACCACCAGTGCATTTAGATAAAGGGAGAGGCATTTACAGTCCATCATTAAAATTGCCCATCTCGGTTAATTTACCATGTAGTCTATATAAAATGTACTCAGTATTAATAAGTAGTAGCTGCAGAAAAATAAGCAGCAGCAATAACAGTAGGATTAACACCGCCTGCAATAAAATCCATACAAATACTACAATGGCAACAAGAAGAAGCAAAACTAGCAGTAATTGTTTGCCAATGATTTTTGTATTTGTATTAGCCTTAATAATGTCTTGTTTAACAACAATGAATGCCTTTCAATTGGATGGTTCTCAAAGTTCATTCGGGCAATTTCGCAAATGGTATGTGGGACTAAATGGATCGTTGGAACTGGAGTTTAAGACTGAACAACCAAATGGTTTAGTCTTGTATACGGATGATGGCGGAACGTTTGACTTTTTTGAAGTGAAACTGGTTGAAGGTGCGCTGCGCCTACGCTATAACTTAGGAGGCGGTGCCCAAATTATAACGGTGGGACGAGATCTTCACGATGGCCATTGGCATAAAGTGCAAGTAAGTAAATTATTATACATTAAAAAAATGTTTGCATTAATACATATGTATATTTTAGTTTTATTAAAAAAAAACATTTCTTCTTAGTTTAGTTAAAAACTATTTAAAAATTATTTTTTCTGTTGGTTCTTAAAAATTCTTCTACCAAGGAATACCAAATTATATACTTGCTTCCACTGAGGAGAGTTTAAGATTGCGATATATGTACATACATATGTATGTGCACTCTTCAAAACATTTGCTTAAAATTAGGTAGATAATTGTGGGCAACACTTTTTTGTCCTTAAAAATTCAAAATAATTTTTTTTTAACATTTTGTTGATTTTTTAACAAAATATTTGTGACTATCTTAAAGTATACATATATTAGTAGCTTATTCGAACTTTATATATTGAATTTATTGTAAATAATTTTTCTTTTAGCTCAAGTTCATTTATTCTATTTTTTAACTTGCTAAAGCATTTTCCAAATTAAATTGTAATCATTTTGAGGTCTTAAAAACTACTAGCCGAGTGAAATGCATTTACGAAATTAGCTACGATTTCAGCATCAGCACTCTTTATCTTTAAATTAGTGTTTGTTATAATTAAATGAAATTAGAATTAGGGAATCGTAGTATTTTTGTTTTCAAATTGGTCTTTTCTTTCCTATTAAGTGACATTTTTCTACATGTTCATGATCTTTTATATAATACTAGCTGACGAGGTCCGTGTTGCTGGCCCTAAGCAAACATTAGTTTTGTATTACCACACGATTTAAATTAAGCTTTTACGAAATTTACGGCCTTCAAATAAAAATCCATTAAATACCTACGACTGGCCGTGTGAAAAACATGAATTTTCCAAAATTAAGCCACCAATAATCAATGATTGGCGTGCTTTGTTGATGGTAATAGCAAAGGCAAGACGCAAAGGGAATTGGAGCCGCTTGAATTGGAATGGTAAATCGTTGGAAATTATCGGAATTCGTGGAATAAATACGTCTTCGCCTTTTAATCTGCCACCGATGATTGTTGACTCGATTAAATTTGGTGAACAGTTTTTGATGGTCAATCTGGGTTCGTTGCATAACTTTGGTGCGTTAAAGTTGCGAAGAAGAATTACCGGTGATCCAACCTTTAGTGTTAGTACATGTGGTGGCATTGCGGGTGCTTGCAATGAATTCAAAAAATATAGGTTTTTTGTAAATATCTTCGGAACTACATAACCGGTTTAAGAGTTTAATATCTCGTTTAGAAAAACATGACAACGGCTTTCAAAAAAAAAAAAAACAAATAAAAAAAAGCGAGCAAAATAAATATATGTATGTATGTCATTGGTGGTGAAATATGAAAATTGGATTTTGCCACGCCCCTCCGCCCGCAAATCAAAAATCAGACTTCACAGTGTCACCCGCCTAACTATTCTGAAGATTCCCTGCGAATTACATCAAAATCGGTACAGCCGTTTTGGAGTCCATACGTTACATACATACATACATACATCCTTTTTTATATATATCTATATAGAGATAGAGATATAGACAAATTATTATTTTGTTATGCTTTCTACATACATACATACACACATACATACATATGTACATATATCCATCCTTTAGCTGTTTTAGGAAGTTAAATAATAGAAAATAATAAACTTGCGCCAAAATCAAAATGATTTACAATAAATTTTAAAAAAGGTTTAAGTGTTTTACAATAAACAATACTCTTCATTAATTTTAAACTTTTTAGGAAATTATGGGTTATTACAATACGAAACTTGTGTGCGTGTTTAATCTTATTCCATTTGAGGTGTATAACTTAAACTAAAATTTACTTTTGTACAACATTCAATCAAACAATTCCTTGGCTGTTTGGATTACCAAAATTTTTGTTCATTGAAAACCAACTGTCTTGCCATAACATGTTTTTTAATAAAATTTTTTAAAATGTTCAATACCTACCTAGCCCATAAGTTGGTCTAGCTATATGTTCTGAAAACTGTAATTTTACGATATACGCGGTTGCCTATGAAAACCTCAAAATTTATATCGATAGAAGAAAAAGAAAATTAATACCAAAAACGTGTTTGGAAAAAAATATGACTTAATGTATTTTACCACCCACCTACGTTATAACTATGTACAAAGTGAAGAAATATATAGCAGTTTAACTTATTTTAAACTTAGTTTAAAATTTATCATGAATATGATCGTATTTCAATCCTTGTCGACATTAAACTCTCATTAGCAGATGTCTTTTAGAATACAAATTTGACTATTATCCACTAACTGAGTCCAGGTCACATTGTTGACTTAAACATAAGCACTGAGCAACCAAATCAAGAAGCGCTTTTAGGCAATGAAGTTTTTTGTTGGGTATTGCCACTGTGGCGCATTCAAATCTTAATGTCTATATCAATTATAGTTTTCTAAATAATGTTTTTTACTTTCTGTGGGTTACAGAGTGTCATGTCTCTTTCTCCGATCCTATTAATTTTTTAAATAATATAATTTAAATGAAGGTAAATCATAAAGGATATTTTGGGTGTCCTAACAAGAGCGACTGGCTTGAAATTACCATCATTTTGTTTATACGAATTATACGGTGATTTTTTTTTAGAGTTATTA
The DNA here is from genome assembly GCA_941918925.1 of Phyto melanocephala. Classification (NCBI taxonomy): domain Eukaryota; kingdom Metazoa; phylum Arthropoda; class Insecta; order Diptera; family Rhinophoridae; genus Phyto; species Phyto melanocephala. The sequence continues at coordinate 184,041,838 of OW799233.1, forward strand.
TTTACAGACCATTTGATTTAAGAATATGAAGAAATATTTAAACGAACGACGTAAAAACACATTAAAAAATGGTAAAAGTTTTGCCAAAACAGTTGGCTAATGAAGTAAAGTTTTCGGTCGCAAATACATGTGCATCTGCCAAATCAATTGACAATGGGGCCTTTAATTACAAAACTTAAAAATTAAATAATTAAAATATAGCGTAATAAGAAAGTCTAAGGACTTTCATTTGATAAAAAGTCTGGATTTGCACACATACAAGATTCAATCGGCGTAAGAAATAAGGCCAAGGGACTACGGGCGGCGCTTTAGGTTTGCTGATGGGGTGTTCTAGCATCATACAATTCATACTTGTTAAAAGTGTTTGTTTAAATATTTCTCTATATTCCTATATCGCGTTGTCTGTACGTGACAAAAGACACGGTTCAACTGATATTAACAACATTGTGACATTATATTCCGGCGATCTTGTTGAAACACCCTTTACACAGTTTTTGGAATATGTAATGAAATAATTTTATTAACTAGGCATAGTGCTACCCTTTCGGATTATTTTTAGATTTTTTTTGAAAAAAAAAAATACATAATTCAAACCTTATTACAGATGTTATAGATTTCCATATATCGCATGAAAAATAATTTCTTTATATTTTGGATCCTAAGACCCTCACAAAAAAAAAATTGCTTTGCAATGGAAACAAATATGTTAAAGGCCTAGGTTATGTTTTTTGATATTAGTGGGTCTGTAAATTGTATTTATGTATTGTAATTTATTTGTTTTTTTTTTTTTGTAGGTTATTCGCAACGATGAACAAACTTCATTAATTGTAGATGGAGTTTCGCAGAGTCGTACTACAAAGGGAAAAGAATTCCAATTCGGAAAATTCGCGACCAACTCAGACGTTTACGTTGGCGGAATGCCGAATTGGTACACTTCAAAATTGGCACTGTTGGCACTTCCCAGCGTAATATTTGAACCTAGATTTCGTGGATCTATAAGAAATCTTGTATATGCCGATCAGCCCGGTGGACAGACGCGTAGACAGGAAATGAAACAGCCACGTGATATTAAGTGCGGCGATGGTCCATGTGAACATGGCGAATCGCCAAAGGAGAAAGTAATACGTAACTCGCGTGGAAGTAACACTACCGATGCGTGTGAACGACATGATCCTTGCCAACATGGCGGCATATGCATATCAACAGATTCTGGTCCTATTTGTGAATGCAGAAATCTTGAATTTGATGGACAATTCTGCGAAAAAGAAAAGGCCCCATCGGAAGCTACTTTCCGTGGTACACAGTTCCTTTCTTACGATCTTGGCCAATCTGGCGCAGAGCCAATTGTAAGTGCTCAAGATGCGATCACATTGTACTTTCGTACACGCCAACCAAATGGATTATTGTTTTACACAGGTAATAACTATTAGTCAGTTAGTCTGTTAAATAGGCAAATTAAAAAGAAAAAATATATTTTAAATTAAAGGGCATGGCACGGATTATCTTAATTTGGCATTACGCGACGGTGGTGTGTCACTAACTATGGGTTTGGCGAACGGCAAACAAGAGATGCATATAAAACCATCCAGGGTCCGTTTCGATGATCATCAATGGCATAAAGTCACAGTTCATCGACGGATACAAGAAATATCGTCAATTACCAGTTTTTGTCGGGTGCGTGGTATTTATAAAAATTCCTTTAAACTCTGTTTTTTTTATTCAACCGAAAAGTTCGTTTTTTTTCATTGTGTATTCTATTTTTAGCTTGTCACAGTGGTCGATGACGTATATACCGATCATTCTCATATTGCGGGAAAATTTACAATGCTCTCGTCTTCGCGAGTATATGTAGCTGGTGCAATAAATCCTCGAGCATTGCTGGGTGCCAGAGTGCATAATAATTTCGTCGGCTGTTTGAGAAAGGTTCGTATGGATTAATTTTCTTCTCCTGTTCAGCTACTTATTCACTTTTTGTTAATGTTTGGTGTAGGTTGAATTTTCAGCGGACACATTATTGTTGAATCTAATTGATTTGGCTAAAAGTGGGTCAAAACTTATAGATGCTATTGGTAACGTCGAATTTCAATGCCCCATTGGTGATCCTCAGGATCCTGTTACGTTTACGACCCGTGAATCTCATTTGGTAGGTTAATCATTAGGCTTTTCAAAAATATTCTTGCAAATAAAGACACATTTATTATTTTCAGGTCTTACCTCCGTGGGAAACTGGCAAACAAAGCTCAATATCATTCAAGTTTCGGACTAAAGAACCAAATGGCCTCATTATATTGGCCACTGGTTCCAAACAGCCCAGATTGAAAAATGTAAGTTGTGTGAATACGTGTATAGAATACGTTGAAAAATAGTTTCATCAATTATTTGTTCATATGCAGGCTGTGCTTTTTGCAATCGAGTTACTAAATGGTCACATTTACATACATTTGGATTTGGGTTCCGGTGCTGCTAAAGTAAGAGGTTCACGGAGAAGAGTTGACGACGGTGATTGGCATGATTTCATTTTAAGACGGAACGGTAGAGATGCGAAAGTAAGTGTAGATGGAGTGTGGAATGACTTTCGGACACCGGGAGAAGGAACTATTTTGGAATTGGATGGTCACATGTACGTTGGTGGAACAGGTCCTGCATATAGTAATGCCAATTGGCCTCCAGCGATATGGACAGCAACATTGCGTCAAGGTTTCGTAGGCTGTTTAAGAGATTTGGTATTAAGCGGCAAAGCAATAGACATTGCGGCATTTGCTAGATTGCAAGACTCGGGTAATGTCGAATACCTACGTACATAACATATGTGTATCATGATAATGTTTTTTTTTATTATTTTCGTTACAGCTTCGGTAAAGCCATCCTGCCACGTGCAGGCTAATGTTTGTGCAGGAAACCCTTGCTTGAACGGAGGTAGTTGCCTGGAGGGATGGAATCGACCTATATGTGACTGTACTGCCACTTTCTATTATGGGCCAACTTGTGGCAGAGAATCTGGAACAATAGCTTTTAATGGAACACAACATATGACAGTTTGGTTAGGAAATGGTCAAGGCACAAAGACTCAAACTGAAGAACTTCTGCTTCGCTTTAAAACTGCTCGACCCACAGGCTTACTGTTAATGACTAGCGCTGAATCTAATTCGCCCGATAGACTTGAAATCGCACTAGTAGCCGGCCGTATTCGTGCCAGTGTCAGGTTAAGCGATAGAGAAAAGGTACATCTTCATCATTTCTATAAAACTATTACATTTTTTATTAACATTACTTTTTCGTTACTGTTTATTTTAGAACCTACTGGCTGGACAATCTGTTCTTAATGATAACAACTGGCACACAATACGTTTCTCCCGACGTGCTTCTAATTTACGTTTACAAGTTGACGGGGCTCCCCCTGTCAGGGGTATGTTATGTATGTATCACCAGCACCTTAATTGCCCTACTACGTGTCGTGCCGTGTCGTTTTTTACATCTGTTTTTCATTTAAAAAAGAACAATTTAAAAGATATTATTTTAGGGTTCCGCTTTTGCATTTTACGTATGTATATCACCCTTGTAAATAGGTTTTTGTTAATGTAAATTCAGTCTTTTGTTCTCAAAATAAGTTGACGACTTTTACCTTTTTATTGCGAATACATACATACATATGTATTTTATTTAGGTTGTAAATATTTATTTTTAAAGTCGAAAGCAAAAATTTACAAAGTGACCGCACAATTTTACGGTTCTTTTACGTTAGTTTAAAAAGCAGTCATTACTATTCACTATCCGAATTTTAATTTAGTGTAAAACATACTTATATACACACACATATGCTCAATTCACAACCTGTCGTAGGAGTCGTAGGTAGTAAAAAAATCTACCTATGCATATTGAAGAAAATCCAACTATGATGTATTTATACGACATTCTATAAACATATGTAGGTAAAATTGTTGAAGGTGTTGTATAAAAGATTAATGTAAAAATAATTAACAATATGTGTACTACTATTACTACGGCGTACAACAACTACGACAACTTGTGAAATGAGCAACATATAAGAACATACAGTTGTATGTCAACAACAAATATTAAGGTGGATTGAGACAGTTATTTTCTTATTTTTTTTTTGTCCGCAATTAGTTTTAGATTAAAACAAAACAGTTTCGAATGCTCAAACAAATAATTTTTCGAATTTCGAAAACAATAATAAAAGTCGAAATATATTATCGCTAGCAATATATCCGCTACTTCGCTAGCGCAATTCTTACAATTTATTCAATACAAAAGCTCTTTTTTAATTACTAAATAATTTTTCATTAAATTTATGAACACTTGTTTCTCTAATTAATTTTATATAGAAAAATCAAAAGTACTGCCGGAAAACTATTCAACCTTTTTTTTAAATTTATTAAATAATCTACAGAAAATTATTTCTTATTCCCTCTATCATCTGTTTCAATCAAGATCAATTCTTCTTAGTTTCCAAATTTTAGATTTCCAAATACAGAAAATGGAAAAATAACTATAAGAAACTCAGCTTGGATTAAAAGTACTTAATTTCAGAATTCCATAAATGTCTAAAAACATAAAAAGTACAAATGAGAATCTTTGGGCGCCCTCTTGATCTTACCTTGAACCAATAGTCACTAATTTCAAAATTCTAGCTTAATAAGCGCAAAAAATACAAAAAGTACCAACAAAATGAATAAAGTACCTTTTTGATCGCCCATAATATTGTCAGTCGTAAGTTAGAAAAACAAATACATATATTCTTAAAAGGATCAAAACATTTTTCCAATTTTCTCCATTCTACCCCGTTATACATTCATAATTTTAGGTTTACCTGCTTGGTGAAACCCCCATTACAAATTTTATGCGAATAGGCTCCGTAATTATTCTTAGTTGAAAAGTACGTATGTATGCCAGTGGTTCCAAAAATGTAGTCCTAATACAACTATTTACGTTATTACGACAAATAAACTCTTAACTAAATTTGCAGGGTTCGCCAAAAGTCACCATGGGTTTCAAAACTTTATAACTTTTTCGTTTATATACATATATATTTTTTTCAGATTATAAAGTGTACTAAAAGAATAATTTTTTAAGCCGTAGTATTGAAAATAATTTCACCAAATACCGCCGTTTTTAGTTGCACGATTATGTGCTTGTATTAGAGCATTTGTCATTAGACTTTTGAAAATTTGTGACTGTAGCGCTTGAATTTTTCTACAACAATGTTGGCCTTGAGTTCAAGGGTTGAGGGTTTACATATACTCGCTCCTTCTAACAAACCACAAAGAAAATGGCTGGGTGTGGGCAGTGCTCCATCCTGCTGAAACCACATATCAGCAGCACGTAAAAACTTTTTTATCATCAACCGCTGCTCGTAGTCAGATTTTCAATACAGTTTTTTAATTTCATTAACTGCAAAATGTAGACGTTGCTGATGATCTGCGGGTTTTAAATATTTGCACCAATTGCACCTTGTATGGGAATAGTACTAAATCTTTTTTTTTTTTTTTTGAAATGCGCCATTTCTGGCTGAACAAAACAGCTTCTGGTAGATGTTCTGGTGTTTCGTTCGTTTGAACTAGGCATGGTTTACCAGTTCGAGAAAAATCTCTTTGCTTTGGAGGGCGTAAATCTGTTGTTAAAATGTCAACAATACGCTCTTTGCATTATAAAAAAATTTATCGCCGATTTAAACAATAAAATTCTTTTATTGTGGTTCTTTATTCGTTGTGAATTTCTACACTATTTACTGCCCAGATGTAAATAATCCAAACAAATAAAAAAAAAATGGTTTCGAAAATGCATTCCACTAGGCTAGTGTCGGTAAAAATATAATTCTTCAAATTATTCTTTCATTTATCACAAAAAATAAAAAAATTCTTTGTAACAATAAGAATGTTAATATGAACTCAAGCCTGATTACAATTTAAAAAAATATTAGTTTAATAAAAAAAATATATAAACAATAATGTTATTGAATTTTTAAAATCCATTATGACTTCTAGCTCACTCAGTACAAGCCGCATATGCTCATACATATGTATGTATGTATGTATATGCATATGTATTAAAAACAATACGAGAAGAAAATTGAAAATTAATCAATCTTATGTCTTATTCCTAATTTGTATGTACTAGAGTGTTAAAAATTAATTTAAATTTCTAAAAAAATAAAAATACGGAATTGAGAGGTAAAAAAAACACTTTAAATTACATTGGCCCATAATCACTTTTCTTAAAAGTTTACTTTTAGTCGATTAGAAGCGAATATAAAAAAAGGCAAGGTTGTTTTTATGTTGTTGTAAATCATCTGGTCTTCGCCATGAAAAATTTGTGTAAACAATTAATTTGTTTTAACTAGTCCTTAAATAATACATGACAATACACATACATACATACATACATACATATGTTTAAAACATAAACCTGAATTTTCCATTAAAAACTTTTTGTGTTTTATTTTATTTTTTAAAAAATTTTACATTTTTATTTGTGCCTTTTCAAGGATGCCATTTTCTGTTTGTATGAAAGCTCGCTTTACGTGGCAAGCGTGTTAAGTTAGTTCAATTTAAAGTTGTTGTCTTTTTCTATAATAACCAGATTGACAAAGATTTTTTAATCTTAAAATCGTTTCTAAAAAAAAAAAACGTCTTTATCGTAAAGTTCACGATTATGGGCCATTGTCTAATTAAGTATGTGTCATCCTCTCAAATGTATAATAAAATATAATTTTTTTTTGCATTCTTTGATAATATATTTTCATGTTTTGTTTAAATAATATGACTGCATAGTTCCGTTATCCTCTGATTTATGACTGAATGACAAACTTTAATCATTTATTTTGCAATCATTCCGAAATTCACTTGTACAATAATGTTAAGGAAAAACATTAAGAAAACATTTTTTAATTCATCTCTTTTGCTCTAACAGGAATTTTGTAGTTGGTCTGTAGTCATTTATGTTCTTTTTTTTATTATTATTTTATTTTAGTATATTTTATGTTTACCAGTTATTTAAAAAGTTTTACAAGTCAGTACTATTGAATATACCATTCTCCTTTTCCCAATCATTGTTAGTGCTGTCGATAAAACATTTTCAATACAAAATTAGTTCATACAAATTTCATGTACTACATGTGCATATGGGTACATCCTAACATATGTAGATGCAAGTTGCATTACATTTTGAACAATCGATTCACAAACTTGAACTTTATGGCGTACAAAAATAAAAAAAAAAAATAATAAATTTATGTGTTTTTTAATTTTTGTTTACAAATCTTAATTGCGCTTGTATGTAAGCCATAAGAAAAAACTAAAGTTAAACTAAATTGTAAAAAAAATTAAAAGCCTAAATAGAGAAATGTTTGACACAATCATTTGATACAAAACATAAAAACTTTCCATGACAAATTCATCCACTTTAAAAGTAATAAAAACTTTTTGTAAATTAAAATTTCTTTTTATTTTAACTTTGTACTGTGTTCGTTTGTTTTTGAACATTTTTGTATGGTTTTTTTTTTAAATACCTCTTTTCAAACCAAATAATCTTGATGTTGTGTTCCTTTAGTTTGCGCAAAATATGATATTTATATTATGTTGATAACAAAACAGTTATTGTAACGATAAACTTTTGTATTGAACATTAATTCAGTTTAGAAATCGTTAAAAAAAAAATTATTTCAAATATACAAGCAAACCATTGATTGTACAACCTAAAAAAACAGCAGCTTATTTTGTTAAAAATAAATATATTTGTTACTGTTTTAATTTTGCATAAAATAGCTTGAAAGTAGGCAGTAGGATTTTTGAACAACACTCAGCATACACAATAAGTAACACAAAGGAAGAGGACGGCTGACTCTAATTTTAGAATATTTGGCCACGTATTTGTTCAACAATTTAAGCAACAAAATACATACAAAATCGACACTTTAAAATGTGTTAAATAGAAGGAAACAGAAAGAAAAAATAAAATAAAATTAGAGAATTTGTTTCTATTTATTTATACGGTTATCTGATTTTAAAAGATGCAATTATAACACAATTTGATGAGCACATTTCGAATCCCCATTTTTATACCATCTGTTCTGTTAGAAAAGGACTTATTTACACTTCTAGCTGAGATGAGATTGCAAATAAAAAATTGCCTTTCTGGAAATGAAATATTGACCAAATTATTGGTGGAATTTTTTGTTATGACATAAAAATTAGGTTTCAACTAAGGAAAAAAAACAGAAAAACATTTTATTCATCTCTCCTCCAACTTATTTATTTTAAACCGAGCGAAAACGACAAACTTCGTCTACATCACTTTTCTTTAGCGAAGTGTTAGCCCTGATAAATTATATATTTTCAGGACTGAGTTAGAAATTCTCTATGTGTTTTTATTATGAAATGAAACAAATGATTACACAGAATCACTTACTATCTATATCTTTTTTTTCGTAAGATTTAAGGGAACTTTTTTTTATTTGTTTTTGCTCACCGCCGAACGCCAGTTATCTTTATCACTTTTTTAAGCTGAGCTTTAATACGTTTTCGTGGGAAATTACAATTTATTTAACGTTGTATAAAATTAAAAAGTTATTAAGAATGAATTATAAATTTTCTTAAATTGATTTTCTTAGGCTTTTTGGGAATTTGTTGTTGTTTTTATTTAAATGCAAGTATTTTGAAATATCCAAAAAAAAAAAAAATGCAAATTTTGTGGGAAGTTTTTACGCAGTGGCATAGAAATGCATTAAGAGAGATATGCACTATCGAATACGACTGAAACTCAAATATGCAACAGTTTTGAATGTGAGTTCGCAGCGACCTTTTATAAGTACGATGACTTTTAATTCAAAGATTCCATATTATTTTTATATTGTATATAGTTTAACATTGCATTTGTAATTTCGTCAATAGTCTTTTGCGACACATAAAGTATATATTTTTTTGAAAGCTTATTAATAGTGAAGTCCGACTGTTTGTTGAAATCTATTTGTTTAAATCCCCCGTATGCTGCATCACCCCTATATAGTTAAAAATTTTTAGAAATATTCAGGAGAAGATCGGTAATGAAAGCCTGCAAAAACAAAATTAACATTAACGTCTATTATTTTCGCTTGACATATATAATATGCACTTTAGGACTATTTAGAGAAAGTTTTTGACAATTCGCTCACTAAACGGCGTTTAAAGGAAAAACTTTATTAGACACAAAAATATTTTCCACATACAGTAAGTTCATGAAGCTCCTAATTAATATTTGGTATTGAAAATCGAACTCCAGAGAAAATTTCACAAATCAAAATTTCAAATTCATGATAGCCGTCACAATTAAATGGCGCTACAAAAAGTTTTTATTGGTCAAATCCAGTAATTCAAAATTTACTTACTTCGACCCCTTTAATGTTGGTATTTAATGAAAGTGTTTGCCAAATAGAATGGATGGACTATGAAATGATCAAAATATAATAATTAAAAATGCATCCCTTTTAGAACACACAAAATTGGTATAAAAAAAGTTATAAAAAAATTTTAATTCAAAATACAGTCGTGTCTGGATATAGTGAACACCTCCATATAGTGAACACCAAAATTTTTGCATGAAGTACTCTAAATAGGGAAAAACTCTAGTAGTGAACAAAATTTTCAAAACAACTTCAACAACAATTCTTTTATTAAACTTAAATACAAAATGTACATATAAATGTACATATATTTCCTTTTTTGTACAAATTGTTTCTAATCAGCTATTGAATTTACATGTATGTATTTTTAGTAAATAAAATGAGTTTTTGAACAAAAATTTCAACCTTGTTATAGAGAATAACCTGGATACTATGAACAAGCCTTGCAAAAATTAGTTCACTATATCCAAACACGACTGCTGCTAAAAAAATTGGTGGATATATGGGTCAACTATAGTAATTACAAGTTTATCTCCTTTAACCCACACAATATTGGTATCAAGTGAAAGTGATTGTAAGCTTTAAAATTTTCAAAATCCCAAACAAAATGGCGGATAATTTTATGTATGGTTATTAAATGACAAGGCTTGACAAGTAAAATACATTAAATCATAAACAAATTCAAAAATCAAAACGCCGTTCTAAATAAATTGGCGTACAATATTAAATCTGAAATCGAAGCTACGCTACGATAATTTCAGTATTGCATGGGTCAAAATGTTGTTTCGCCAAAACTATATCTAACAAAAAAACACAAAGGAAAAAGTACTTATTTTTTTATAAAAAAAACCTGTACAAAATTACTTAGGGCCATTTTTAGAATTTGCCTTTAGTTAAAGGTAGGTTTTTGCCTGACCGATAAATAGCTTCGCATTATAACAACTTTCATTTTGTATTGTTATTATTATTAATTTTAAAAATATTTAGGGGTTTATAATGCAAAGCCATCTATCTGTCCGACAAAATCCTGCCTTTAGCTAACGGCAAGTTGTAATAATGGCCCTTAATAATAAATATTTATGTTCATTGCCAAAATTCGATTTATTAAACTTTATATAAATTAAATTTATTTTTAAATATTTAATAAAATTTAGAAGATTTTTTTTTGTTGCCACAATGACATAACGCGATGATAAACCATTCTTGCATCTTTTAAGATTTTATAAACCGTATTTTTTTATAAAGTTTTTTTTAAAGTGCGTGTAGTTCTGGAAGAAGTTGTTTTCTTTTTGAGGATTTTTTAAAAAAAACTTGTTTGTTTTGTGGTTCTTAAAAATTGGTTAAATTAGTAATTTTCTAATAAAAAAAAACATAAATTTGTCTGTATCTTTTGTGTTCTAATGTTATTAAAATAAAAGTTTCAATTTAATATTTTCAGCTTAAAAATTAACAAGAAAAAAAAAGAAAACGAGCAGAGAAAAAACGAAAATAAAAAATCGACACGCAAGATCGGTGATATAAAGCACAAACATTTTTTTGCTTAAAGGTCAATAATTTTTTATTAAAAGTTAAAAGTTAAGGGAGCAAAAAAATGTTTTGTAAAACGCCAGGGCTGTAATATTGCACCAAATTATTATGTATTTAGTTTAATGTAGAATATGTGTAAGTGTATGTATTTACATATAAAACTCAGCAAAAGAAAAACTATTACAACTTAATACTTACTTAACCACTTAACCACTTAAACTATATTTTTTTTGTTTACTTCTACTACTACTAAACATATACAACAACTACTAATACTTAAATGCTCTTGTTAGCTTGTAGAAGCACTAATACTTCATAATATTATTATTAGTACTTAATAACAAATAAAATTTATCGTTTTCATTAAAAGAAATGTTCAAATGTGGCTTAAGAAAGAAATTCGTTGCGATTTGGCAACATTCCTATTTTCGAGTAGCACATTGTTTCGTGTTTTACAGTGTTCTATGTATGTACGTGTTTGGCCCACTTGGACATTTAAATTCTTCAGTCTAACACGCATATTGAATTCTCTTAAGCAAAATTATTAAAATGGAAATTAACATTTCCCCACGTATGAAGTTTGCATGATAGCACCCATTATTGCAAATTGCATGCATGATTCAGTAAAAAAAAAAAAAACAAAACAAAATCGGATAAAAAGCCTTTAATATAAAGAAAGAAAAAAAAAAAAACAAAACGTATGTAAAATGATTTTAACAAAAAAATATCTAGATTATATTTAAATAATTTATAATTAAATTTTATAAAAATTTAAGAGGACAGTCTTGCACTCCATTGTACCAACCTCATAATAAAAATTCTACGCAATTTAAAAATTTCATATTCAGTCAGTTGTTGTTTTAGGTTGTATTGCGATTATGTTATTGATTTTCATAAAGATGCGCAGACGTAATTGTGTTCATCCGAGGTTTCCACCGCAATAGATTATTATATCACTTTAAGAGTAGACACTATCACTGCACCCTAAATATCGTACAAATAATGCACTTAACCTTTACTCCAGCATTCTTATTTTTACACGTTCTTCTTTTTTTTACACTAATTAATATATTTCTTTAATTTTTTTAAAGTTCTCAATACGCAATAATTTCTCAGAAATATAAGAAATGCTAAGTAAAGCATTTGGTATTTTAAATTCATTTCGCCTATTTTCGACATATGAATACTGTTATAATTATTATTAATTTATTTTATTTAACTTTTGTTATTTTTTGTTAAATTACTTTTATAAAAACTATTCTGCACTTTTCTCGTTTTTCAAACTGCAAGTACCGAGGTACAAACTTTTTTTTTGTTTTTATCTGCTTGAGACATACTTATCATCTTTATATGTGTATATACATATGTATATGTCTCTATCTATATATGTGTGTATGTGCATATATGGATAAAATTTAAATTAAAAAATTTGTTTGTATTGTGTCAAATTATTCAGCATGTCAAAAGGAAATATTTACTACTGGTTTACCGAATATTCGGTGCTTTTTGACATTGTTACTTCTGGTAACATGCCTACCATTATCATTTTAGATGGAGAATCACCCGTGGATATTTCTAGCTTCAAATGCGTAAATTGTTCTACTGACATATGTACCTATTGTCTCAAAAAAAGCACATGTTAATATTTTCGAAATGAAACACTGTTTTCGAAATACAATTTAACCATTTTAAAATATTGCTTCAGCGTGAGTCTATTTATCATGAAATGCCAAATCAAATGAAATAGAAATACCCGGGAACTCACAAATTAGTTGTCACAGTAAACGTTGTTGCCAACTTTGTAAATTGCATGGGTATTATAAGAATTAAACAGGGTTTCTTATTGCAAATGGGAAACATAAAACAGACTTTCGTTAAAAATTGGTTATGAAAATTTAGAAACTTTTGTGCCAATTCCTACTAACTAATGCTAAGTGTGACTAGCTGTATTAGCAAAAAAGTTAACAAAACCTAATTTCGTCAATAAAATTTCGTAGCGAAGAGGATTAGAGCAACACTTTCAAGACTTGTTTTCAAACTTGGATCGCTGGCTAATACCATCCGACCGAGTCTAAACTTTGTCAATCACAAAAAGAAAAAGAAATGTATATGAGATGTAAATATAAAAGAATAAAAAGGGTGGGCATTTATTCTTTCTATTATAAAAACACCGTCACATTTTCCCATAATTCTATGGATTGAAATTATTTATATATTTCCAAAGTTTACACAATTTCTCCTTATAATTCAGAGCTATAGTTGGAAAAAAAAATTGGGAATAAAAATCAAGGTGTATTGAATTACATCTTGATAAAAATTGAATATATTTGACACTTTGATTTCTATTTTTATTTTGATTACGATTTGCTTTCCATATGTATGTGTAGGTTGATTTAATACATATACAAATATTTTTATGTAATTTTTAACCGTGCTTCTTGTACTTACTAACACACAAAAAAAAAAAAAAACAAGAAAATATTTTTATTTATTTAACTTCCTTTTTTATATATTTAAAAAATACATATACATATGTAAATTATGTAATTGATGTAATGTTATTAGTTACTTATGTACATTACAATCACGCCTAAGAATGAATAGTATGAAAATAAAACATTAAATATTAAAATAGTCTGTCTATATGATGTAAAGACGTTAGGTGTTACAGTCATAAGTGCGCTTGAAGTTGAATTCTAATTTATCAAGATTTATAAATATATTTAACAGCTGAGACAATATTAGGACGGCACAGTACCATAGAGATACGTTCAATACATTTGGGTGGACTGTTTCATGCTGAAGAGGAGATACAAATGACATCTACGATGCCAAACTTTGTTGGGCAAATGCAAGGCTTTATATTCAACGGCCAGAGGTAAGACGAACTTGTAGTTAAATAAGTTTAATGTTATTAGAAGTAAATTGGAACGAAATTAATTTGAATTTAAGGTACATTGACATTGTCAAATCATTGGGTCCGGAGTTGTCTGCGTTACCTAGTGCTACTTTTAAGTTAACAGCTCGTTTTGTTAACTCACCTCCTGGCAATCCATACCATGCGGCCACATTCAGATCGAAACATTCTTATGTGGGCTTGCCTATGCTTAAAGCTTATTCAACAATTTCGGTCGATTTTCGGTTTAAAACAGTGGAGCCAAATGGATTGTTGCTTTATAATGGCGGAAGACGTAATGATTTTGTGGCAGTAGAATTGGTAAACGGACATATACACTACACATTCGATTTGGGTGATGGTCCAATAACGATGCGCGATAAAACACGAATTCATATGAACGACAATCGTTGGCATCAAGTTAGCATTAGAAGGCCTGGACCGAAAACTCATACTCTTGCAGTTGATGAAACTTTTGAAATAATTACGTTATCGGGTAATAGCATACACCTGGAATTATCTGGTATCTTGTATATTGGCGGCGTTTTCAAGGACATGTACGCCAAGCTGCCAGCATCGATATCATCACGTTCTGGCTTTGAGGGTTGTATTTCTTCACTCGATTTGGGCGACACATCACCATCACTGACAAATGACGCTGTTGTACCGAGCTCGCTTGTTGTGTCCGGCTGTGAGGGCCCAACAAAATGTAGCCAAAATGCTTGTGCAAACAGAGGCGTTTGTGTGCAGCAGTGGAATGCGTACGCCTGCGAGTGTGATATGACTTCATATACGGGTCCAACATGTTATGATGGTAAGTTAACATATCTTTTAACCATTGGTGCAAAATGAGCTCAGTTTAAGATTTTGAAATCAAGAAAAATTTCTAGCTACGCCAATGATTTAAATAAAGATCAAATATTTATAAACAAATCTCTACACTAATTTTAAATAATATTCCTTCGATTTTTGTCCTACTTCAACCTTCTTTGATGAGCTAGATCAATTTACAATTTACGCGGAACATTAAATGATAGGTTTTGGGTAATTTTTTATTACCTCCATTTGATATCAACTAAAATGTATTAAGTTTTTAATCTTTTTTGTGCCATGAGCTATTTTTATAACCCAAGCGAGCACGTTAAGTAAAAATTTAGTTTTTATGTTTGTGTAATAAAAAACAAAATACACATACATATATGTACATAAAATTATCAAAATTAAATATATTGTGTATGTATGTGCATTTTACTCTTTCGTACGTTTTATATTTTCTATACTAGCTTGAGCCCGCGACTTCGTCTGCGTAGTTATCGGGATAAAAGGTAGACTTAGTATCAACAACAAAAATAAAAATATTTACAAAACAAACAACCCGTTTAGGATGTGTGATGATGCGTTTGCCAACGACTTTGCGTTGTTATCTATCTATGTGCCGAATTTCATTTAGTTCCGTTCAACCGTTTTTGCGTGATTGAGTACAATAATCCAAACATCCAAACATAAAAACATTCACATTTATTATATTAGTAGAATTAGTAGGATAGGATACTGCTATAACAATATTATCGATTACAACAATAAAAAGGTTATAACCATTCGAGTTTTGCAACGATTAATTACATCTTCTTTATACGGGAGATAACATGCTCCCTCACTCGATCTTATCCATATTTTTGCAAGAGTTTTCCAATTTTTTTAAGCTGAAAAACTATTACATTTATAAGTTTTTAAAAGCGTCATACAATCGCAACTATTTTTGAATGCACTTTATATATATAAATATATTTATTTATTATTTATTATCAAAGTATGAGAAAATTGAGGGAGAAGCTCGAAGAACTAAATTTTTTAAACACACTGCCTCCTTTTCACTTCTCATTTTTCTTAATAAGAGAAAATAGTTATATAAAGATACAAAGTACGTTATCCTACTGATATAATAAAAACGGCTAAACGGAGCTAAATGAAATTGAGTGCAGAGACAGATAACAACCTAGACCTAGGATACCTATAATCGCGATAACTATGCAGAGGAAGTCGCGGGTTATAAATAGAAAAAAAGTTTCGGTTTATTTCAATATCATTAGAAACATTAGAAAAAAAATTTTAACTTTTTTTAGTTTAGTTGTTTTTTTGTTTGGCATAGCTTTAAGATAATTTGATTGTAGATTTTTTTTTTTAAACTGAACTACGTAAGGCGTTCTTATGTATGTCGTGGAATTGCCGTCATTTGTGACGACATAAGAGTGTATGTATCTCAAAGACTAAAGCTAATAAAAAAAAAAGAACGGAATGCAGCTTTGAATTATATTTGTTCTTATTTTTTTTTTAGTAATTTTACATAACTATTTTATGTCTCACCGCCTTGAAGGCTGTTTAAAGACATTAGGTAACAACAATGTAACGACTAAGTACATGTAGAAAACTAGACCATATTTCGGTATTAGGGGTATTTGTTAAAACTAATATTTTATTCAATCCTTAAATCGTTTGCATTTAGTAATAATATTAAACCAAGGCGAATTCATACAGGTGAAATTATCAGGACAGCTGATGAGAAAACTTTTAGTTCAAATTGATTAAACTCGCCTTGATTTCATTTATTA
Organism: Phyto melanocephala; assembly: GCA_941918925.1. Taxonomy (NCBI): domain Eukaryota; kingdom Metazoa; phylum Arthropoda; class Insecta; order Diptera; family Rhinophoridae; genus Phyto; species Phyto melanocephala. The sequence goes on from OW799233.1 coordinate 184,058,267, forward strand.
ATGCAGGGAAGGAAAATGTGATTGATTTTGAGTGTTTTTTTTTAATACTAAATGTGCCGATTTATGTATATTTGTTGCTTCTGCAGCTTCTGTTGCTTTTGTTTTACAAATATTCCTTTTTAATCAAATTTTATTTAACTTAACATTTCATAACAACTTTTCCATCCCTGATAAACGAATTGGAATTAACGTAAAACATCCCCTAAAAAGTGGCTTGTTGTATCAAAAATTTTTTAAATTGGTTTTAAAATGCTTAAATCATCTTAATATTTCCGCACCCCAAATAACCTCAGAAACAACTTTTATTTTCAGGATAACAAAAAGTGTAATTATTCTCATTGTTTCCTAAATATGCAAAATATAAATTTACTAACAATGTATATATGTATGTATATGTATGTATGTACATAATTAGGAAATCAGTAAAAAAAAAACTAATTACTTTTGAAATAGTTTATTTAAACAGCATATTTAGGATTTAGAACAGATTTTTAAGTAAATAAAAATCAAATTGTTTGACATATACATACATACATACATAAATTTTTTTATTTGTGTTTTGTTTTACATAATTTGTATATTTACCCTGAAGAAGTTACCCACTGTTTGGTAGCGAAATATTGGTCATTAATAAAAAATCTTTTATAAAAAAACAAGTGATCTCAAGCTCAACGAAAATAAGAAATTATAAAAATACATACATATGTACATACATACATACATACATGCATATGTTTATAAAAATTTTCTTATAAATATTTTTTATTTTATTTTTTGTTTTTTAGAATCCATTGCATATGAATTTGGCAATAATAAGGGAATTATTCAGTATACATTTCCTGAAAATGCACAGGCCGATACAGAAGAGGATAACATAGCATTGGGCTTTATAACAACCAAATCTGATGCAGTGTTGCTACGCATAGAAAGCTCGACAACACAAGATTATATGGAATTGGAAATTGTTGAGGGCAACATATTTATGGTGTATAATATCGGAACAAGAGACCTGCCGTTGGGAGAGATTGGAACTAAAGTTAATGACAATACATATCATGTTGTGCGTTTCAGTCGACGAGGTGGAAACGCCACATTACAATTGGATGACTACAATGTTCAAACGCTAACACCACAAGGTTTGAGTTGATATTTATCTAACCTAGCTGTTATTCTGGACTGTAAGATTTATCGCTTTTAATTTACTATTATTTTAGGCCATCAGTCTACCATGTTTAATACCATGGCTAACATTCAAGTCGGAGGGAAATTCAGTCGTACGGGTCGTACTCGAGTAGAAAGACCTTTTGCTGGTGTAATAACCGGTTTGTCGGTGAACAAGTTACGTGTACTGGATTTGGCTGTGGAACGTGATCCCCATATAACGATACGAGGAGATGTTCAATTGGTAACTGGAGTATTAGATAGAAATGATCTGCAAAGAATGCAGCAGGTTAGGGATTTTATTTTTTAATAATTTGAAATCTCTTCAAACTTTTTCAAGTATTTTTCCCATCGTAATAAATTCTTGCTCTATCGTATTTAACATTTTCCCAAAATATTCTCTCTCTGAATTCGAATCTATTTGTCGCTCAATTATATTGAGTTTCTGAACCATACTCCTAATTAATTTAAAAGCCAAAATTGTTTACAAAAATATTTTGGACAAGTTGAATGAATATGGTTCTTTAACTGTAAATGTGTCTGCCATAACAAATATTTAGCATTAAATTTATTGTGTACTTTGTGCTACAAAAAATCGTTTTATTGTTCGTCTTCTTCTTTTTTTTTATTAATTAATCATTTTACAAAGTTTTTAAAATGTTCAAAGTAATTTGCATCATACAATATTTTTTTAAATAAATTTCACAAAATGTACAGACGACATACATACATATGTACATAGTATATAACTCTTTATAAATATGTATGTATATATAAGTGTACATTCATTATATACAATTAAAGCTTATCGTGCATTTAATACAGCACTATTCACTTGAAATAATATTATAAATTTTTCGTTTTTTTTGTAAATTTTTTTTTTTAATAAAAAAATAGTTTCTTGTATGCCTCCTCCTTTTTTTGGATTAAGAAAATTAATATTTTTCTATTTTTAACATATTTGTCTTGCACTTTTAATATTTCCAAACCAGCACATTATTTAATAAAAACCAATCATTTTACAGTACAAAACATTGCATGCACTTACATATGTATGTATGTACATGTACAGACACACATACTTACAAACATTTCTATCCATTCAATACATACAAAACACATACTCCATATACACGACATAATACAGACAATAATAATAAAAATAATCTCATGTAAGTACATACAAAAATACTCTTGCCAGGTGATTATTTTTATTAACTACGTTGCTTAGAAGTTTTCAAAAGGATCATTCATTTCACAATACAATTACTTAATACTATTCAATTTAAAAATGGTGCCGCATCGAAATCACGTTTCGATTTCAGAAAACACAAAGTTATCGAACTCAATCAAGAATTATTTACAGCATTCAGTTCAGAAATATTTTAATTTTGAAAAGCGCGATTGATTTGTTATTAAATATACAGTGAATATGTTTAGCATATTATTGTGTTAATATATATATTTTAATAATATTTTTAATATTATTACTACGTTTTTGTCTATCAGATTAGAGCGTCTCGCAGGATTCTTCGCCTACTCTTGGAGTATTGTAGACTAAATGTCTTATTTATAAAAATTAATAAAGGTTTACAAAGGGTGTATAAAATAGATTTTCTATTTAAATTTCTCCATAAACCTTAAATAATTTTTCTAAATTTTTTACGTCGTATCTCTGTAAGTATACGTAATATACAATATATAATTGAATATCTATTGCGTATTCGTATAGATATACGCAAATATAAAAAGATACATACTCTGCAAGAAACAAATGACAAAATGTGATTTTGCAGGGGTTCACCTAATGAAAAAATGATTTGATTTAGCTGAAAACACTGAATATGGAGATCATGTGTTTACATGAATATGTCAACGAACTGCACTCCGTTTTAATAACATTCAAATTAGATGATAGAGTCCGATTTTTCAGTTAATGTTGTTTGTTTGCATGAATTATGCAAGATTTTATGTCATATTATTTTGCATTAAAAGGGGCACTAAAGAATAAATTCTTTAGCACTGTTGTTGCTTTAGAACTCCAGAAGTTACATTTTACTTTAAAAAATTTAAATTATATAAAAAAAAATATTTTTATTCAAGCCATAAGGTCTACGCATTTTCAGCCACATCGTTGTTAATGGCATGACTACACCTTTAGTTGCAACTCGACTTATATTTTAAAACTAGTTTAACTCCAGACATCAATTCCAATATTTATTTTTAATTTTTTGTAACAAAATAATCAATCGAGCCTATAAGGCTGTGTGCAATTGATAGACTAGCAACTATAATTTCATCTGCAGACATACAAGGGTAATTAACAATTCAAAGATATAAATAATTAACAATAAAGGATATGATTTAAAATAAACAAAAATAAAATACTAAATAGTAAAAAAAGTTATAAAGTACGTAGAACTATTATAATTTGGAAAGAAAAAATTAAAACCAATTTGCAATTAAATGTTACAGATGGATGCATATTCTACACGCTTACTCCTGAACGTAGTAGGGGTGAGATGAAAGAAAGTCTCTAAGAGATCGATCCTTTAATAGTTTTTATTTTAAGGGAATTAATTTATAAAAATCAACTAAAAAATTAAATATTAAAAAATTCCTAAAAAAAACTATGAAAAGAGAATTTAGTCGTTTTTCTTTATTGCCACATTTTCATTTAGATGTGTGATAGAAAACGATCGTTATCAAAACGAAATTTTTGAAAGGTGAAACGAATTCCGATAGATTTTGAGAATAATTTTTACACCAATCTCAAATAATTGACTACCAAAAAGCATACTACAAAATAACATTTAATTTCTACACAAAGTTATAATTCGCCTTTATTAAACATCTACATTTAGTTTCACGAAAACCTTTGAAAACGTTATTAACATTTAAAATATTTTACGAGATAATTTTAATAGAGAAACGTATTAAAATGAAAGTTTTAAAAAATTATATTAAATTTAAATTTCACAAACTCAAGAGATAAAAAGCTACTGACAAAACATTTTTCATTCGTATCGTATTCAAACAAAAATTTTTTTTACATTTTTGATACGTCAAAGACAAGTAAATATATGTGTTTTAAATAACTTTTTTAAGAGAGCGAAAAATTAAAGTTTCAATAAATAACCCATCAAAAAAATCTATGACAAAAAAGTCATTTTGCGGGGGTTCAACTGGTGACGAAGTGATTTAATTTAGGTGACAACACTAATGATTTTAACATTAGCGTGTCATTGGAGATCATGTGTTTACATGAATATTTTCACGAACTGCACTCCATTCTAATAAGTGCATGGAACTCATGCATATTTGGTGACAAGTATCGGATATTTCATGTGTTAAATTTGTTTGTTTACATGAATTCTTTAAAATAGTTTGCATGATGTTGCATTCATTTTTAAGCACATCATTTATGACAAATTATTTTGCAGTTAAGAAGTCATTTAGAATTAATGCTTTTACACAATTGATTTAGAAGTCTTGTAAATGTAATTCGCTTTGCACTACTTCCAATTTTTTTTTGCTGGGAAATAACAAAGTAGTTCCTAACATAATCGTTGTAGGAAATGTCTAATGGTAATTTTTGTTCGTTAAACTTGAACGTGGTATTAAATATTTTAACAAGTCAAACTGTTTCTATCGTATGCTTAGATTACTATAACACCTGGAATCTTAAAACCCAGCTGGACTATTATATTAATAATACGCTTACTTAGGCTAAGAATGTGTTAAAAAAGAATAGTGCGTGCGGCAACTGAAATGTGAAGACAAGCCGGCCCTAACAACAATGAGACCTCTCCCAATAAAGTCTCAAAATCAAATCGAAATAATGGCTCAATTGTAAATGGCTAATTTCTTTGCATTTAAATAATTATATCGTTACAAAATGCCGTAGTAAAAAGCATTGATAATACATTCGTCGAACGGTGAAAAAACCGCAATCAATGCATCGGATTCAAAGCTAATGCACAATGTTCACAAAGTTCAATGTTAACACGTTTGGGAAGTCAGCCACAATTTATACAAACAAAAAATATTCTGTGTTGCTACTAATCGTTGCTTTTCTTCATTGAAAATACTTATTCTAATAAACCATTTTACTCTATAAAATTTAATCGATAAGTTGCCTAACAATGATATTCAATCATTTTTTTTTGCTCATAAAACATAACTATACAAATACATGGAAACATACTTAAGCATACATATACACATACATACATGTATACAATACACTATATAATGAAAAATTAAAGTTCAATTTCTAAAATTTACTCAACACCACATTATTTCTTATTTATTTTTAACCAAGCAGACACCAGCTAGTGGTTATCCCGGTGCCATTGATGATTTGATATTTTCCGGTGCTGGATCTGGTTGTCGTGGTGATGACGAGGATGAATGTACCCCGCCATTTGAATCGAGCGGAGATGATCTTATTACACCAGTTTACGTTCCTCCTACCAAGCAAACAACTATGACTCAAAATGTTAGCACCGATAAAACAAATAGCACTGAACGGGCATGCGATGATGAAGACTGTATTCATGGGTCCGGCGATTATGGCGAAACAACCGAACAATTTACTTCAACAAGTACTACAAAAGGTTCTGGTAAGTACACGACATCAAAAACAATATTATCAAGTATCGACGTCATTTCATTATGAGCCATCTTTTTCATCCTCACCAACATTTTTTTTAGAATAGTAATGGCTTTATAAATGAATAGAAGTATATAGAAGTATATAGAGTATTTATTATATGTTCAACATCCACGCAATAACAAATGGCAATACATATATATTTTGTTTTTCTACACAGTATTATTCATTATGCTAAAATTAAAATCCACTTACATACATATGTATGTATGTATGTATGTATATCAACCCTGAAAACATATTTGATATATGTATTTATGCCATGTCGTGATAACAAATCGGGTAGTGTATTCTTAATACTTAGGATGTTATGTTTGACATGAAATGTTTTTAAAATGTTGAATATAAAAAATGCGAAAGCTTTCTCTTAAATTGCATTGATATTATTATTATCATAGAGATTTCATGCGATTTTATTGCAGCCAAATAACATACAAAAAATTTAATGATTTTTGGACATCTGTTAGATAAATTAACATTTTTTGTTTCATTTTCTCAATTAAGTTTAACTCTACCAAGAAGCGTGTACTTTTTGCGACTCTCGTTGGTACGAAAAAAATTCTTTTTATTTCTATTTTACCCGAATTCGCTTACAACCATCGTTTGTTAAAAAAATAATAGGTTTTCTAATATAAAATATGCTGAACTTAAAGCATAGGTGCCCCTTTCATCAAACAATTGTTTGTATGCCCCATCTTTTCTTTTTATGCTCTTTAATTTAGTTGTCCATGAGACAGCGACGAGTGCACTTGGTTAGTGGCTGCGTTAATATTTATCCAAACTCAGTTCTATGAAGGAATTAGAAAAATATTTTTTTTAAGTCAAATTTATTGAAAATTTTCCATTTTAACAAGTAAAAAAAAATGATAAATTCAGTGTGAACTGCATTATTATAAATTTTAAAAAACCTTGAGACTAAATTTTGATAAAAGTCTGTGAGCTTGATTTTTCATAGCATTGCCAAACATTTTTGGGTGGCTTTGACTTAAGGTATGGGAAACAAATGTGTTTATTGGCACGATTCTTCTTCGTATTTTTTTCTCGTATACCCTTCACCTGTGGTGCACAAGGGTATATATAGCTTTGTCATTCCGTTTGAAATTTCTACAATTTTCATTTCCGACGATATATTTTCTGAAAGCTTATGAATAGAGGAGTCGACTTAGCCATGTCCGTCTGTCCGTTTGTTGGCTGTAATCAACTTTTAGAAGCAACCATATGTTCCTCAGATCTGAAATTTTTCATCCATTAAATATTATATATTTAAAAATGTAACTTCTTGAACCCCCTCAATATTGGCATCAAATGAAAGGCACTGACCAGTAGAATACAGTAAATTATTAAAAAATGTAAAATCCAAGATGGCGTCTAAAACAAAATGGCGGAACAAATTTCTTTAACCCCATCAATATGGGTAACAAATTAAAGGGCTTGACTAGTAGAATACCGATAACTACGTAGAAATTCAAAGTCGAGGATGTCGTTGGAAATAATAAAGAAAACATGAACATGGCGTATAACATGAAATATAGGTTAAGCTACGATGTGGGATTCTACCTATGTACATGATGGTGAAGGGTATTATCAGATTTGGCACAGCCGAATATAGTACTCTTACTTGTTTTTTGTACTGTAGTTTAAATTTTTTTTCCAAATGGAAACCGTTTTCTATAAGTAATAAAGTAATATCATATTTAAGCGTTAAGTTAGACTTAGTACCGTGGCGAAACAGCAGGATTGTTCTTGCTTGTAGAAAATCATGCCCTAATAAATAAATGTTTTTTTAATTAAACTTTTTCTTAGTTTAATGCCAACTGGGCATAGGTGTATACCTGTCATGGGTTTGGGCTTTTATACCCCTCCTTTTTAACCTAACCTAACTAACTAGTTTAAACCAATTGCAATATCAATCTATTGTCATGTTTTTTTATAAAAATACGCATACATTTGCCAACCAAAAAAAATTTTTTTTTAATTAATTAATCGTGCTAAAAAATTTCGCCCGAAAAAAAATTTCCCAAACAATTGGGTTAATACATCTTTAGCAAATTGTAAATATATAAAAAAATGGTGTTCTTTTATTGAGATAATGTTAAGTTGTCATACGAGGTAAATATATTTTAGTCTCGAAAATCTTAGTTTTGGCCAAAAGACCTTAAAATTTTATTTGGATGAAAAATCTTTAAAATTAATGTAATGTGGCATCGCTGATCCAGACAAGGGCTTAAATCTTACATTAGCGTAATACATTTATCGGTGGCCGAAGTTTGACAACATTTTTAGTTTTTTCTTATTTTTTTTTATTTAAGGTTAAATGATCGTATTCATGAATTAATTTTATGTACAAACGCATAAAAAATAATTTTGAAATTAAATCTTTTTTAGAACAAGTGTTGTGTATTTTGAATGGTATTAGTTTTAAAACAACTTGGAATGCCATTTTTGGCAATGCCGAATCTGATATCCTTTACAATCATATACAGAAGTTTAATGACCTCACCGTTGCCTAGCCTAGATTTCAGATTTAATGATATACGCTATTTTGCTTTATTATTTTAGACAACACCTTTATCAAGTCTTTTCATTTATTAACCATATTAATGGGTTTATGAAAAAAAATTATCCTCAATTTTTTTTTTAACTTCATCTTAGATTTTAGACTTTTTCAGGTAAGGTCAAGGCCTCTCATTTGATAATAATATTGTTGGGGTTGAAGGCGGTAACTTACGCGAAATTAAATATTGTAGAAATGACAAGCGGAAAGACAAAGCTACATACAACCCTAGTATCACAGGTGAATGATATAAAAAAACCTGCAAACGACCTACACACATAATATAACAAAAATACAATTATTTTATATTGCCGTTATTGTAAATTTTACATATTTTTTAGCGATACCTATAATTTCGAACTACTCCAATATTCATGTTAAACCAAGCGTTTAAATGCTTTGATTTTTCATTCGGAATTCCTCTTGAACAATAAGAAAATCATTTAATACTATTGGCAGTAGGCTTGTATAAAATGTTTGGATAAGTTTTCATAGTAAAAATTTAGAAATGATCGTTACCATGAGTTTTCTTTATCATGACTAATTTTTCATTATACGTACGTGAGCGTACATGTGTGTATCAAATAAAAAAAAATAAGGGCGTGTATGACAGTGCTATATTCGGCCGTGCCGAATCTTATATACCCTTCACAACGTGTAGTCATGCAATAACAATTGTTTGTATCACCATTCATCCCATATAAAATACGTGCATACGTACACGTTAGAATAAATGTGGCATCGAATCCCAGCTGAGCCAAAAAAATTTTATTTTATTTAATATATTCTTTATATTTTATTATTTTTTTTTATATTTTTTTTAAATTTTTTTTAAATTTTTTTAAAAAATTTTTTTAGAAAAATTTTTAAAAAATTTTTTAAAATTTTTTGTAAAATTTTTTAAAAATTTTTTTTTGTAGTTTTTTTTTATTATTTTTTTCTTATTTTTAATATTTTTTTTTTGTTTGGTATGTTTTTTACATGTATCTATGTATGTATGTTGTTGTTGTAATTGTGAAAAAAAACGAGGTGGTCGTGGTTTTTTGCTCATATCTCAGAAAGTTATGGGGCGATTGTGCTGAATTTCAATAGCGATTCATTCCTGGATATTTCCAAGAGATTGATACCATATACAGATCTGAGGAACATGTAGTTGCTTCTAAAAGTTGATTTCAACCAACACACGGACAGACGGGCAGACGGACAGACGGATAGACGGACAGACGGTCAGGGCTTAATCGACTCCTCTATTCATAAGCTTTCAGAAAATATATACTTTATGGGGTCGGAAATGAAAATTGTAGAAATTACAAACGGAATGACAAAGCTATATATACCCTTGCGCACCACAGGTGAAGGGTATAATAAGGGCGTGTATAAGTAATATTTTTATCGTCAGCTGCATGATCATGATTGAAAAGCTATTAACGGTTCCATCTTTAGATTAAAGCAATTAACAGGTACCAGTTACATAAAAAGTGTCACAAAAGGGTGGGTGTTGTTTACAATAAAATTGTATGGTTGTATTTTTGTAATTATTATAAATTTCGATTTAATACTTTAAACAGACTAGGTGTTGGAGGCTGAAGAACAACTCTTCATAAAAAATTTCGCTGTTAGGGCTCGACATTTAGCTCAAATATTGTAAACATTTTTCTTTTTGTTTATAATTTTTATAACAGGCATGTCGATTTCTTGTAACACAGCTTACGCTCACATTACACAACCGATTTTTAATAATAAAAAATATAACATTTGAAAGGAATTTGCTTGCAGATTTACAGAATCTAGATGCTACTAAAATCAGTTTAGTATTTAAGAAGTTATAAGCATTCAAATTTGCTACTAACACACAAGCAAACTTAAAAAAATAAACAAAGTAATGCTACAAGCTGTGTGTGTAAGGAGTTCTTTATGTGTATGGGTTTAAAAAACAAAATACAGAGATTGAGTGACAATTTAAACTCCCGTTTAGAATATGTTTTGTTGTGTTAATTTTCTCTGTTTTTAATTTTGTGTTCCCAGCTTAATGGATTTATTTTCAAATTGAGGATTATTTTTTTCAGACCAAGCTACTTTTATGATTAACATAAAACTTTGTAGGGACCAACAAAGCAGCCTGGGTTCAGTTAGAATTTATATATGCACTACCTTTAGACAAATAAAATACAATTGGGGGATTCACAGTAGTGTCATAAAGTCATATGTCCTATTATAATAGCATCAAAAATTAAGACTATTGTGAACAACCCCTCATAATTAAGTGTGCTATTTTAAATTTAAATCAGCTGATGTAAAACAATTATAAAAATAAATATTTTCTTTCATAATGCCAAAAACAAGTAAAAAAACAAAATAATAGCCAGTTTGTGCGAAAAGTACATTTTAGATGTTGTAATGGCAAACTCAAGTAAATAAATTACAAATAAATTAAATTTTGTTTGATAAACAAAAACAGCAGAGTCCTTAGCCGATCTTATTTGACGCCACCAGTGATTTGTTAACAAAAATTAGCAACTGCGCTCAAATTTGGATGTCGGCCCGATAAAATTATACAATGAACGGCGACAGCTTACAAAAACTGTTGCGGCTTGGCTTAGCCGTTTAGCACAGGTCTCTGCTTATTAAATACGACAGCACAATAAACATAGCGTACAAAGTTCTATAATTATAAGACACTTTTTGTTTGAAAAGCAACAACAACATTTTTAAACCATTGTAAAATTTTAGGACAATAGGACATTATGACATGATAAGACACCTTGTGAATCACCCAAATGAAATTTTTATAAAACTACTACTACTTGCAAATATTAGTATGAATTTATATTTAAGTATTATTCTATAATAGATAAGAAACTATATAGTGTTGTTTATTGCAACAAGAAAAACTTCAAAGTATTATTTGAAAACTGATTCAAGTAAGTTTTGGCATTAAATTCAATTCAAAATTTTAAAAAAGTGTGAAATAAAAGTTGCATAATTGAAAATTTCCGAACACTTTACAGTTGGAATTGAAAACTGAACAGCTGGTATATCATTGTTTTAAAATAATTTTCTCCTAAATTACTTTAATTAATGCTTTAAGATTTCATACCAACATCGATTTTTAGATTTTCAAAAAAGAGAGAAGTAGTATGAACTATAATTTGAGGAACTAATAAAACAAAAATCTTCTTTCGATATATTTCTCTATAACATTAATATTCTCTATAATTTTAATTCAAATAATTATTTTTTTTTTGAGAATTTAAATTTTCTTAGTCAATAGTGAAAATAAAAATGTTAATTTTGGGAAAGAGTTCCTTACATACAGAAGAGCCATTTATGTTTTATGCTGACTTTTACGAATATTTTAAACTAATCAATAGCTTAAAGAAAGAGTTAACGATATTAAATATAATTTTGAATTTTATTGGAATCCTCTTTCCATCCAGTTGTTTCTGCTTAGTTAAATGCATTGTATTTCTTATCAATTGTTTCAACATTTCTAAGCCTAAACATTCCCAAATATGCTTTTCATCCATCATGGCATTAATAATTTAAATAAAATCGCTACTCATTCATGTCAGCCATGGACACACAACCACAAACTGCTAAATTAAAAAAAAAAAAAAGTGTAGCATTACAGTTGGACTTGTTTCTTTCAGAAGTCAAATCCTGCTTAATAGTATTGACTGTGATTATGTACCGGCTGCTCAATAAACCCAACTGAATAACAAACAAAATTAAAAGCACTTGTAATATAACATTTACACAGATTTAACACCAAACGAGAAAACGAAAGCAAACAATATTTCACTAACTTACTGCAGAGCTGGAAAATGCATCACAACTTTTCGGTTTTCTTAAGATATAAGATCATTAATAAAAACATTTAAAAAACTAAACTATAAATATATTTACATTTGTCCTGTACAAAACAACGAATGAAACAAAAACAATAATAAACAGCACCACCAAATGTATCATCTTAAACTATTCGTACATACATCAGGACGGTCTTGTCACTATTGCAAAATAAATATAAATCTTTAATACAATTTAAAATATTATTTATGAAAAAATCGTTAAACAAATAATAATAATTTAACTGCTTTATTCATAAAACATTCGTGCCGGTTCTGTCTCCGAATTGTATTTGGATTGTTTTTGTGTCGAACAACAATGCTATAAAAATTCTCAATAATTTAATTATACACGGCATAAAAATAGGGTTTTGTATGGAAAGAGCTGATGTTGTATGAAAATTTGATTAACAAACATTTTTTAAAACCTTAATAATTTTTATTATTATGGCCGTAAGCTTTTAGCGTCTTGCATTTTTTACATTATCAACGTTTGATATTATTTAAAATTATGATTTAAGTACCTTCTAACGATATACAAAGTATATTTTATGCTTTTGTTGCGTAAAATGTTCAATTGAAAAAAAAAAATTAATATTTAATTATCAAAATTTAGATTACCAAAATGGTTAATATATTTCATAAAAAAAATATATTAATCCCGATACTATGTTCGTTCGTTTACTCTAAAGAATTTACTATTTTTCAACTGAACATTGCTGGGATATGAGTTCGTTTACACAAAATTCTATACAAAACGTAAACTTTCCTGTCAAGTCCAGTAAAAAAAATATTAAAAAAATGAATAAACGAACGAACCAATTGTGAAGCTACACAAAGGAGTAGCAATTCGAAACAATAAATAAAAATTAAAAAATGTATTTTGATTTTGTTACAAAAACCGGTTTACAGAATATTTATTTTGTTTTAAAATGTATCTCATTTTTGGTTGGTACCAGCGACCATCCTAAAGTACCTGCATACATGTGTAAATGTTTTCGTATGATTGAACGCATATATTTATCTACATACTATGTATATGTACATTTAAATATGTATGTATGTAATATCAATATGTGTTTATATTCAAAATAATTAGGCAGGTATAAAAATGACTACATGAATGTACTTATATACACACATACATGCATATGTATGTTTATAAATAAAGCATTAACTAAAAGTTCCTGGATTTATGTATTTGAAAAGGATTAATTAGATAGAGCAAGTATTTGACTTAAAAACAATAAATAAATTAATAAATAAATAAAAATAAGTATATTTACAACTATTTAATAATAATTAAAACAAATAAGTGAAAAATGCGCGTAATTACATGTGTACCTTAAAAATATGCTGTACGTGTATGTATATGTAAATATGTAAGATGGATTTGTGTTCTTAGTTTTTAATTACAAAAAAATATAATATATTTGTGAAAATTAAAAAAAAAAAAAAAAAAAATTACATAAAAACTATAATAACGCAAGTTATTTCACATTATGTAACTACATATCCCATGCCTATACATTTAAAATTTTTTTATGGTTTCCGGCCTTTAGTTAAAAGTTATTTTTAAGATTTGTGCTAAATATCAATGTACATACATACATGTCGTTAAATTAAAAATTATTATGCATCCTTTATCATATGCATACATACGAAGGCATATCGTTAATATTAAAGAAATAATAAAAAATAAATAAAATACAAAAATACAAAAACACTGTTGTAATTTATTATGTGTTCTTGATCAATACAACCTGTGTTGTACATAAAAATATGGACATTTCCATGAATATGTCAACCACGACTGTAAAAATAAAAACTCTTGAAAGTTTTTCAATATAAGTTTGTTGATAAAAAACACTCAAATTTTACTATGCGCAGGTATAAAGAGCTTATTAAATTATTTTAAGAGCAATAATAAAAGTTTAATCTAATATCTCTTTGACCTTCTTAAAAGAATTGCAATCATCTATTTTTTTTTCTAACGACTAAACTGTAAAAAAAAGGTGTAATTTTAAATATGCTTTAAAAATAAGGTAAAAACAACAAGTAACAAGATCCGTAAGAAAAAACTTAATATTGAGTCCAATTAGCGGTATTTTGTTTTTTTTTTTAAATGCCCCTTGGATGTTATTTTAATGTCACGTACGTAGTGCAAAAATATTATTTGTTTCCGTCATTCGTATTTGAACAGCCGCAAGAGCACCTAATTTAGAATTTAACTTTTTTTCTTGACATACTATAAATTTTATTACCTAAAAATACTATTAGAGAAAAATCTGTCACGTACGATATGTCACGAACGATATTAAATTGAGTTTATTATAAAATCATTTAAATATTGTTTTCAATTAAGTGTGATGGATTTTAAATGAAAAATATTTGGTTTAGTGTAAGAAATTAAAAAATGAAAAAATACCTCCCAAGATTCGGAGATTTTTTCATATTTACTTATATACCACAAAATCACTTTTGTTTTATGTCACGTACGATATATTCTTATTTTTCTGAATATTTTAGACAACAATGATTCGAATGTAATTAGTTTCTTTTTTAAATAAAGTACCCTTTGAATGGAACATAAAGATCTAATCTGGTTTGAGTTACTCTTACTTTTGCAAAAATTACTCCACTTTATAAGAGTACAAATGTCACGTACGATGACATACAAATGCCCATATGTTATATGAAATGGCCTTGAAAAAAAAATATTTAGCATCTTACAACATACAACAGACGTCGTGAATTGGGCAAATACATTCTTTTATTCGTTGAAAAAAATTTTTTAAAATTTTTTATAAGTTTCTCACTCAGGCATAATTAGTTAGATAGTAATCAAAGTGCATTTAGGATGTTATATAAATCATTGCTTTTTATTATTCCTTAATTTCTTTAAAATCTTTTCACATTTAAAATATAAATTTCTTTAACATAAAAGAAATTTTGTAAAGTACTTTCTGCCAAAAAAATGGTAGTAAAACTAACTTTTTGAAAGAATTATGTACAAAACTACAAAGTTGATGACAGTTGCACACGTTTGTTAATAATAATAATAATAATACTGTGCTTTGGACATGAAAAATTCAATTTACCAATTAATCCACAGGCCAAACATTGCAACACAAAAGTTTATTAAAATTTTAATTTCTTTTTTTCTTTCTTTTATCTAATGTAAAATATCTGTATGTATATATACAAGAATATACATGTACATATATGCATACATTTATTTAAATATGTAAAATTCAAATCAATATGAGTATAAGTAATTTTTGACAGTTTTTTTTTATTTTGGCGAAAATTTATTTTTTAATTTTACGAACTAATTTCTTTTCTATTTAAAAAATATAATTTTGTATTTTTAATAAGTAAGAGCACTATATTCGGCTGTACCAAATTTGTGTAGTGCTTTTATAACGTAAAATTTATTATTTTATTATTAATAGAAAGCACTATGGAATAATCTCTTTATACTAAAATAGGTATTACTTTCTTTGTGTAACTTCCATTTGCTATTAATTTATTATTATAAATTTAGTCCTACAATAGAAACTTAAGTATTTCTATTTCAGAAATGGTGCTACTCACTCTTTTTTGTACATTGCTGTGTTTTTACGGAAACTGAAGAGCATAGTTTTGTAGCCAGAGGAAGTTAAAAAATAATATTAGCTTTTAGTAGGCATGGCACCTACTATTTTTAAAATTGTATAACTAAGGTTTGAATTCAATTTCATAATTCATTAAAAATTTCTTTTATTTGTTTGGAAACATTTTTGTCTATATAGAAATAATATGAATTTAAGATAGAGCGTTATTGGGAGATGGGCATTAAAGTGCGCTTCTCACCTTTATTTTCTGACATTGTAATAAAATTTACCAGAAAGCTATATATGCGAAATTTCATCATCTCATATATATAATACTTTCGCTTTTATTGGATTTTAAATATTATTGATAGGGGAATACTTAAGAAGTGGGCATTAAAGTAGGCGTGTCACAGTCATTTCTGCTAAAGAACTTAACTTGGATATTTCCATATGGAATCGTTTATTCTTCCAAACTCTTTGTCTATAGAGAAATTATATGAATTTAAGGCAATACGTTATATGGAAAGTGAACGTTGAAGTGGGCGTGTCACCTTAATTTTCCGTTTGCAAAATTTCAGAATCTTACGTCTAATTTTGTCAGTTTTATTACGTTTTAAATTATAAATAGAGCAAGAACGTGAACGTATAAAAGATATAAATATATATAAAGTCTTGTAAAAACACATTAAAATTCTTTAATTTTAGTGTGACTTGCATAATTTGCTTAAAAAAAATGTAAACAACTGTGTGTTTAGTCAGAAAATTTTTGACAATTACGTTCAAATATACAAAACAAAATACATGTAGTTTAGTGATTTTGTAGGGAAGAGATCACCTGAATGAATTCGCCTTGCTTTATGATGTCCAAAATGAATATTTCGATGTGTTGCAAAGGGAATAAATTACCTTCACACTATTTTTTTTTAGTGGTGAGTAGAAAAAAGATAAAGTCCTTTAGAATGAACAAAATCATTAAATGAAAAACTGAGAAGGAAGTTTTACTACATTTGGTCTGTAGATTAAGGAGTGGTATTTCCAGTTTTTGATGTCTAGTAAGAAGTAAATTTTTAAAACACATTTTGACATACATACATAAATGCACACATAAATGCTTAATAAGTATACATATGTACATATGTGCATGTATTTAAATAATTACATTTTTCTTTTTCTTAATTTTTGTCGACTTTTTAGAATCTCATAATGAAGTAACTACAGATACTAATACGCGTAGACAGGATGCCACTACTGAACAGCAGCATTCTACGTCCACAAATAGTCATTCTACGACACCGCAGCAAACAACAGCTTTAAGTACGACTATAACAACAAGTCAAACGTCAGCGCCTACAACAACTTTGACAACATCTACGCAACGGACAACTACTACAACTACGACAACCTCAACAACAACAACCACAACGACCGAAATTCCATTACCTAATATACGAACAGCAACAACTGGACGTGACACAACGACATTCGACGTTGTCCAAGTGTTTAAGCATGACGAAGATGAAGAGAAATCAAACATCATCTATTCACCACCAATACCAGAAGAGCGACCACCACCTCCACCACCTATCCACGAACCTGAGCCCGGACTACCATACTACCCATTACCACAGCCCCCTCCGCCCTACAGCAATAACAACTATCGGCCAAAAGGAAAGGGAGGTCGCATTAATTCCATCGAAGAAGAAAGAACAGCCATGATCATTGGAATAGTTGCCGGTATTTTAATCGCTGTTATATTAGTCATACTATTGGTTTTATGGCTTAAATCGAATGGAGATCGTAACTACAAAACATCTGGCGAGAAAACTATTTACGGCACTCACAATCCGAACGCCTCTTTACTGGGTAATACCAGCACTAACGGTTCATATCACCAACAAAGGCAACAATCAAATAATCACCATCAAACACAAGAAACTCGTGCGCGTTCTCACTCCGGCATAGCAATGCGAAACAATGGCAGTACAGATATGTGCAGCAGATCGGCGCCGATGAGAGTTGAGCGTGTCTATCACGACTCTACCGACCACAGCGAAGGCGAGGATCGTCCGGGTTTAGTGAAAACGAAAAAACGTGACTCAAAGGATGTCAAAGAATGGTACGTCTAAATGGCCGAATATTAAATTATTCCTCTGATGAATCAACGTCAAATTAGCAATAATAACTGTGCATAACAAAGTTAAACTAGTAAACATAAAAGAAAATTAATATTAATATTAATAATACAAACTATTGTTAATCACTATCGTTATACGGGGCGGGTAAAATTTAGTGCAATACATGATACAATACAATTATTCTAGTTAAAAAATAAAAAATAAAAAAAAACACAACAAACAAAATATGTAGATAAAATATAGTAAATCAGTTAGAAAAAAACCAAAACATGTAGCAAAAGATTATGAAAGAAATTAATAATATTGTAATGAAACAAAAAAAAAAAAAAAAAAAAAAAAAAAAACATCAGTTAATGTACAAATAATTCATTAAGATGCAATGAAAATGATAATAAGTATAAAATATTTCATCAACCAAATTGTTTTCAATGTTTTTTTTTTGTTTTTTGTTTGTGCCGTTGGAAAATCGATTTGGCTGCTGAGATATTTTATAAAATCAAATATTTTTTTAGTTTTCACTCACTCACTCACTCACTCACTCACTCACTCACAAACACACACAATACGCATTAACAAATTAACAAACTGTTCATCCATCAACAATCTTGACACGAAAAATATTTACATCTTTATAATATGTAGTTACCCTGAAGGAAACCTGGGGGCAGGTGTCTCCAAGTCACCAGTTTTGTCGACTATTGTGGTGACTTCTTGGCGACATTGTCAACAAAGTGTCTACATTTTTTTCATTTTCTTTGATGAGAGAAAAATATATACACAATAAATAAGAGTTCTAATTAAATGAAATGTACCTAATTTACTTTTAATATTTGATATTTAATGGATTCCTGAATTTTTTTTAATAAAACATCATATTTTAACAAAAGTTTCATTAACGACGTCTATTTCAGAAAAGTATCAAAAGTGTAGACTAGAATTACTTAAATGCACTATTGAATCTCTGGTGATAGTGTCTACATATGGACCTTAAAGAACTACCTACTTAGTAGTTCCAGTGTCAGTAGTAGATTTCCAATGACACGCACATGTTAAATGTCTATAGTAAAAAGCATTGTCCGGGGTATAATAAGTCACTAGTACTGGCCACTGTGTCAACAGTGGGTCAGTACAGATTTACTACTGACATTTACACCATAAAAGTACCAAAAGTGTAGACTAGAATTACTAAAATGAACTAGTGAATCTATAGTGACAATGTCTACATATGGTTCCAAAAGAACTACCTACTCAATAGTACCAGTGTCAGTAGTAGATTTCCAATGACACGCACATGGTAAATGTCTATAGTAAAAAAGCATTGTCGGGGGTATAATAAGTCAGTAGTACTGGTGACTGTGTCAATAGTGAATCAGTACTGATTCACTAGTGACATTTCCTACAGGGTAGAAAGTGCATACATATACATATGTATGTATGTATATGTCCAATTAACAAAGTGTGTAAAAAAACAAAACAAAACTTGAACACTATAAAACCCATGTTTAAAAAAAAAATTGTTACAGTATGTGACGGATATAAAAACACTTTTTATAGGGGGAGAAAAACTAAACTAAAGACATTTGTTTCAAACATCAAAGATATATGTATTTGTGTACTGCAAGTAATATTCTTTTAGAAATTTTTATAATTCATTATTTACGAATATTTTATATACATACATACATACATACATACATACATACATACATATATATGTATGTGCGGTATCGGAATTTTTTTCATTGCCTAAAATTGTTATTAATTTTATTATACACTAGTTATCAAGTGTTTTATTTTTCATTAAGCTACATACATACATACATAGTAATTGTGCAATAATTGAGTTGTAAATTGACCAACAATTTTAAGCAAATATTAAATTGTTTTAATTTTAATGCTTTATTCGATTCTATACATTAAAATTTTTAAATATGTATGAACAATAGTAAATGCGTTTTAAATACCTAAAATAATTTACACAGCTTCACGTTTCCATTGCTGAATTGTTTTATCAAATCGTTATGTATTTAATAATGGTCAAAATGAAATTTTATTTTTTTAAACGTTTTTCTTTGTACATAATAGTTTATTGCATAATATAGTACATACACACATACATACATATTATTGGGGTTGTAAAGAATAAATTTTTTTAACGTAATTCATTTCATACTATTTTTTGTTTTTTTTTAACTTTTTACTCTTAAAAAATTTTAACTTTTTTTTTTAACATTTAAAACTTACACACATCCAAATAAATATTTGTATGGGTAGTATTTATGTATATATGTGTTAAGTTAGGCCAACACCAACAAAACACACTTACTTTAAATAGCTTTTAGGCACCATTTATAACAACTTAAACTAAATTTGTTCCCAACACACATAAATCAATATCTAAATGCGTATGTATTTGTTATAATGTATGCGATCACCACGATCACCATTTACTTATGAGCAGTTATGTATGTACAGTATGTATTTGAGTTTATGGTGTTAAACAGATTGTATGAAAGAATGAATGAATGAATGGGTGAATGTGTGGGTGGTGGTGATACACAATCCGAATAAAAAGAAAAATATATATAAAAAGAAACACTTCAATGTTATATTATGATTAAAAAACTATAATTTAAGATTTTGTGCCATAGTATTTTAAGAATTGCTATTTTTATGTATGTATATTATCATAATTATTAATATTACTATAATTTTAAATCCAATATAACAAAGTGTAGATAATAATGGAGTTAATAGTTAGATGTACCGTGTATGTACATACATGAGAAACATTAAAAAAAATAATTAACAAAATGCTTTAAGAATAGAACACTAAATAAAATTCAACAAATACATAGACGATAATTGGATTAGAACAGTATAAAAAGCTGTGAAATGTACGTACATATGTACGTACGTTTATGTAAATGACAATAGAAATAATAAATTTAACCAATGTTGTTGTAAATGATATAAAATAATAAAAAAACATAAAGAATTTTCATACGAACTGACAAGAAAAGCAAAGGTGTGTATGCATGTTTCAAGTAGATCTCACTGGTAAAAAAAAAAAAAACAAATTATCATACATATCGATGGCTTAATATAAAAAGAGCGTATCTTGATTTGTTACTGCTTTACAAAAAAAACTAAAAAACTGAATGAGTTTAAAAAAATAATGATGAGCCCTTTTTTTATGTACAAAACTCGATATAGTTACATTAAGTACATATCGGTGGCTTGACATAAAAATAGCGTATCTCAATTTTTAACGAAATCGTGTTTTTATCGTATTCTGGTAGTTAACATACCAGCACATCACTCCTAAAAGTTTATGCAGCTGTAGTGGAAAATAACAGAATAATAACATAATAGCTATATAAAAAAGCCCTATCTAATTTCATTCTTTGAAATTTTATTTAGTTTTTTCCTTTTCGTGTAAACTTACAGAAAATCGAGGTACGCCCTTTTTATTATATTAAGCATTGATATACACATCTGCTCGTAATAAGATACTCTTTATAGGATAATATTTAAATGAAGTCAACTTTTTGAAGTCCCCTCAAAACTGTGTCAGGTATTTTTTATTTATTTTTTTTTTATTAACAAATTTTATTCCGACCCGTTGTGGTAACATAATATGAAAAAAAGGCAACGTAATTGTTAGCGAATTAATTTAGCTTTACATCCGGGAGTTAAATGGGTGATATTTACATTCAACATTTTATCACCGATTAAAGAGTGCTGACGATGAAACCGTAGCTAGTTGTTGTATTCCAGCTAGTGTGGCAAAAATAGAATTTTCAATTTAATTTAATTTTCTTTGACAAAATAAAAAAAATTCGACAATAGAAATTATTTTTTTTTAGTTTAATTCACGCATAATTTTTAAAATACAGTACAAAAAAAAAGAGACAAAAAGAAAAATAGTTAATATCTTCTTTATTTATTTTTGCTGAGATCCACAAAAATTTCGTTGACGTCTTATAAAACTTTAACTTTATATAAATTAAAGACGGTTGTGAGTACCAGAATATTGTACGTCGTACAGTTTAGTTGTGATAAATGTATTTTATGGTTACAACTATTGAATTTCGTTTCGGAAATATGCAGTTAGCACTTCGAAATTTTATAACCACAAAAGAAAAGTTCGATTGCAAGAACTGAACTTTTCGATTGGCAATGAATTTGATTATTTGTTTTCTGGGTGCAGGTGGAAGAAAATAGCATATTTATTTATACCCCAACCAAATAAAATAATATATAAATTGTTTCTTCTGATTAGCAATAGCTTTGCAGCCATACATAAAATGATTCAAATATTTTAATAAGAAGTACACAGCTCCCTCCAACTAACAAATACGTCAGCTGGAACCGCACCTACAGTAGACGTTAAGTCTAAGGTTCTTACTGAACAAAACGTATTTATTTTTGTTAAATATGTGTAAGGACCTTTGCTTTTATTGCTAATGAAATATCACACTAACAACAATTGTTTAAGGTTTTGAATATTACAAAACAAATTTCTAAAGGTGCTGGTACATTTTACAAAATAATGCTTCTTTCAAACAAGTGACTCAGGACCAATCCTAATGTTTTAATTTAACAAAATAAAAATAAATTTAAATGATTATCCTTTCAATATATTAATATGTATAACAAAAACACACGTTCGGCTTTGTTTACGTTGAGAGGTTTAAAGTTCACACATACATACATATGTATGTATGAATGTTTATAAATATATGTATATGAACATGCGTACACCCTAAATGATATTAAAAAGAAACTGTTGCAAATTGTTAATTATTTTTTGTTTGTTGTTAGCTAATGAAGTTATTTAATACATATGTATATGTATATACATATGTATGAGTAAGTATGTAAAAAGAAAAACAAGTATTTAATTCATATTTTTATAAAAAAAACAGGAACACATCATTTATACAACATGCAAATATAATGATATTTTATTCCTTACACTAACACCAAAAAAAAAAAAAAACTTTGTAACTAACTTAAATTACTTAAACTTAAGGTGCTATAATTAGTTATATACATATGTATGTATATATCAATATGTCATAATTATATCAACAAATAAAACTTTTGAATTATAAACACCAGAGAATTATGAGCATGTAAGATCTATTATAAATATCCTACAACTATATAAAAATTTTTTTTTTCATTTTTTTTTTCATTAAAACAAACGAACTTTTAACTATTATAATAAAATAAAAACATACATAAATATTTGATTAATGAATAGGACAGAAAAAAGAACAACAACAAAATATTTTCAAACTTTTCTTTTTTTTGCTAAAATTTAAAGAAAATTTAAACAAGAACTAAAGAAATTATAAATGAAAGAAAAAAATATGAAAAACAGTGCAGCTTAAAGTGCTTTTGCTTTAAAAAAATATTGCTCGTATAACATATTGAGTTTTATTAAATTTACAATATTAAAAATATATACACATATACATACTGTGAATGTCAAAAGAAACTGTACACCTCAAAGTATTATATTTACAACTTTATTTTCTTATTCAAATTTATGATTTAATTAAACTTTTTTGGTTTTCCTTTAATATATTTACCCTTTTATTATTTTATTAAAAAACAATAAGGAAACTCTAACAAAAACAAAAAATATACAACAAAAACAAAAAATGCTTCATATTTCTAGCGTCAAAAGAAATTGTACAACTCTTGTGCATAGCATGTAATAAAGAATTTTACATATAAAAGTACCGTTATTTTTTGTGATTTTATTTACTACGATACTTTATGTAATATTAGCTAGGTATAAAAATTATTAATAGACTTGACTTTGTCACGAGCAGATCAAACGACAATTTTTTTCGGTTTTTTTGAAAATGGCTAAACAAACTTCTTTGGATATTCGTAAGCTTGTGCTAAAATATTACAAAGATGGCAAATCCTTGCGTGAGATTGGTTCCATGATTGAAAGAAGTCACAATACTGTAAAATATATAATAGACAAGCACAAAAAGTTTTCAAGTTTAGAAAATCGCCCTAAATCTGGAAGGCGAACCAAACTAAACAGTACTCAAATATGGTCCATTGTGCGTAAAGTTAAACAGAATCCAACAGAAAGTGTTGTTAAAATATCCGAAAATATTTCAGAATGCTCAGGTACAAATGTTAGTGCTAGCACAATACGTAAAGCCCTACATGCAAACGGACTGTATGGACGAGTTCCAAGAAAAAAATGGTACATATCGGTAATTAATCAACGTCGACGTCGAGAGTTTGCTAAAAAGTACGAAAATTGTACTAATATGTTCTGGAAAAATGTGCTATTTAGAGACAAGAGCAAATTTGAAATTCTC
Source organism: Phyto melanocephala (assembly GCA_941918925.1). Taxonomy (NCBI): domain Eukaryota; kingdom Metazoa; phylum Arthropoda; class Insecta; order Diptera; family Rhinophoridae; genus Phyto; species Phyto melanocephala. The sequence goes on from OW799233.1 coordinate 184,082,595, forward strand.
GGCAAGAAAAAACCGGTTAAAATTTGGAGGAAGAAAAATTGTGAAATTGACCAGCAAAATGTAATATCCACAGTGAAGCATGCTGGTGGTTAAGTTATGGTGTGGGGATGTATGGCAGCCAATGGTGTAGGAAATTTGGTCTTCATAGAAAACACTATGAATAAAATAGATTATCTCAACATTTTAAAAGATAATTTGGCACAGAGCGTCGAAAAATTGGGCTTGGATCGAACTTGGGTCTTTCAGCAAGACAACAATCCCAAGCACACTGCCAAATAGTAAAGGAATGGCTGCTATATCATACTCCCAAACAGTTGGATCATCCCCCCAGTCACCCGATCTGAACCCTACTGAACATTTGTGGGAGCACTTGGACCGGCAGATAAGAAAAAGAGAAATTTCCAGCAAGGATTCTCTCAAATCGGTGATAATGGAGGAATGGCAAAAAATTCCCCCCCGACGTTACTAAAAAGCTGGTGGAATCGATGCCAAGAAGACTACAATCTGTGATACAACAAAATGGTCATCAAACTAAATGTTAAATTTTTTTTAAATAACATTATTATTATAAAAACGAGTAATGTACAATTTCTTTTGACGCTATAAATATGAAGTTTTTTTTATTTTTGTTCTATAGTTCTTGTTTTTGTTGGAGTTTTGTTTTTATTTTTTAATAAAATGAAAAAGAAAGAAATATATTTAATAAAAAATATAAAATGTTTAATTAAATAATAAAAAAAAAAATAAATTAATCTTAAAACATGAAAATAAAAGGTGTACAGTTTCTTTTGACATTCACAGTATGTCTGTATAAATAGATATAAATTGTAAAAAAAAAAATTGAACAATGCCACATTTATCACTTTTCAACTCATCGACAGTTTTTTGTTTCACAAATGTTTCACCACAATGTTCTTATTAGCGGGCTTGTAGTTCATACATAAATCACTACATGGCTCTGTTTTTAGAGTTTTTAACGCATTTAAAAAAAGTAAAACATATGTATGTTAGTTCGTTCCAGTTCCATATTAACATAAAAATAATTTTTCAAATCAATATACAAGTTTCTACGATTTTAGTACAAGCAGTCCTATTAATGAGCTTTTTTCTTCAAATATGTATAATAACAGCTACTTGTGTACTAACCCTTGTTGTTTGCCCTATTTTCAACGAATTGAGTAAATTTTATGTAAAATTTTAATTAAACGTTGTCAATCATCACATAAATAACGTTTTTTATAGGAAAAGTAAATATCAATGCAAAAATCAACCCGAAAGTAAAAAAAAATATATAAAATCTTTTTTTGTACAAAAGTAAATTGCAAAAACGCCGCACAAATTATAATTTTATTAAATTAAAAATTATATCACGTTAACGATAAACGAATAAATTTTAAAAATTTTGTACGAGTAAGATTGGTTTTGTTTCCAAAAAAGTAGCAATTCTAGTAAATGTAAAAAATTTCCATATTTATAAAGTGTTTGTTTAAAAACATATAACAAAGTATCTGCTTTATTTTCGACATAAATTAAGAAATATTTACGGCCATTTTCACAATGTGCAACTATAATTTATCATGAACTTGAATCATATGTTAAGAAAGGTTTCACGAGTTTTTGCACACTTTTATTAAAAGTGATTCTGTTTTAATTAAATCGACCAGAATATTCCGGTTAAAAACATACATTTAAAAAGAAAATTAATCAGAAAATCGAAAAAAAAAGAAATCAGCATTTATATATCTGTAAAATTTTTATTTTTAAATTATAAAAGTTAAAAATAAATAAAACAAAAAATTTTATACATAGTACATACATTTATGTTAGTATGTACATATACATATTGTCGCTGCTCTGACGAAAACGGTTATGTGACAATTTTCAAAAAAGTTTTAATTATTTAATTATTTCAAATCGTTTAAGGATATCTGGATTGGTTCAAGAATAAACAATAGTCAGTATGCTTAAGTTTAATACTTTGTGTGTAAGAAAATTAAATGCTTGTTTTGCTCTCCTGAAAACTCAGTAAAAATCACATAACTAAATTTGTTAGAGCAACGACGATATGTACATACATATATAATTTTTACTTAGTGTTTTCTTATATTATAAAAATTTTAAATTATACTACATACTTTTTTAGTATGTTTTTGTTAAGTAACCAAAAGATGTTAAACGCAAAACAATAATCGCCTTAAAGGTTACAAAGTTGTTGTTAATAAAAGAAGCAGTTTGTTAATTTTTGTTCGTTAAGCTACACTGTGAAAAGGGCTGTCAATGAGTTTCTGTGAACTTTTGTTTTCAATCTATAGACAGTGTATCGAGTGTCTTCCTTTTGAGCTAAGATTTTTCCTTTCTATTTATGTTTGATCATTATTATCTAGCCTGTTCTTACAATATTTTTAAAATAGCGGTAACAATTGTAATAAACATTTACTGTATTCACAAGGTGTCCTAACATGTCATATTATCATAATGTTCCAGGATTTCACAATAGCTTAAAAAAATTGTAGTTGCTTTTCAAGTAAACACTGACCTAAAATAATACTACTGTGGATGGTATGTTTATTGTGCTGTCAGAACTCTCCAGATACCTTCAGTAATCGACTAAGAATCTGTTAAGCCGATTCGTCTGAAATATTTGTAAGGTGCCGCCTCCAATATCCATTAAAAAGATCTGTTATCAAAAATTTAGCAAAATCGCCGATGTAAATTTGATATATCTGTGGCTTGGAGCTAAAAGAGCCAATGTCAAAGTATTTATTTTTGAGAAAATTTCAATTGAACTTTAACTTTTATAGGTGCTTTCATACCCAGCAAAAAAATCTATGACAAAAAAGTGGATTTTCAGGGGTTCATCTGGTGACGAAGTGATTAAATTTAGGTGAAAACAGTAATGATTTTAACATTAGCGTGTCATTGCAGATCATGTGTTTACATGAATACATTAATAAACTCACTCCATATTAGAACTCATTTAGAACTCATGCATATTTGATAAGAATCATCGGATGTTTCATGAGTTAAATTTGTTTGTTGACATGAATTGTTTAAGATATTTAGCATGATGTTGCATTCATTTTTAAGCACATCATTTATGACAAATTATTTCACGATTAGGAAGTCATTTAGAATAAATGCTTTTACACAATTGATTTAGAAGTCTTGAAAATGTAATTCGCTTTGCACTACTTCTAATTTTTTTACTGGGTAGTGACATTGGCTAGCATTTTATTTTTGAAGCTGTTCTGGGTTAAGTATGACTTTAGCTGTTTTACCATAATGAAAAAGAGCAATAAAACAAATCTAATGCAGTGATTAACTCAAAAGTGCAAAAAAGTGACATTGGCCCTTGTTAAGGTGTTTTAGCTTCAATAATCACTTTATTAATAATTCAACATTTCATTTTACAATATATATAATACAGTTACATAACTATTTATCTGTTTTCTCTTTTGACATTTACTTTAGAAAATGTAGAGTTTTCAATACATTCGTGTTGTATTAATCAACTGACAATTCAACAGATCTTTTAGCTCCAAGCCACAGGTATCACACTTAGTTATGAATTTGATTCGTTGTGAATACACGTTGTGGAAACGGTAATAATTAATTCTAAATTCTAATCTAATTTCATAAAATTTTTATTCTGGTTAAATATTTATTTGATTGGCACACATTGTAAGAGCCAGCGATATTTAAGGTTACTACAGTTAAACGTATGGTGCAAAAGTGGTTTCAATTTAAATCTGATTTATTTATAACACACACATATAAGTATGTATAACACCAATTACAATTTGTCCTAATTCTTGTGCTTGAAGAAGTACAAAAGCACAATAATTTGTTCAAGTTAGTACTTTGTTGAATATTAAGTTTTATTAAATTTTAATGAGTAAATTTCGGTATATTATTTAAAATTCTGTGCGGGGAAATGCAGTCCCAAATTAGGCCTACAATTTATACCGAGCTGGTGGTAAAAATAGACCTGCTGTCATATTGTTTTGAAAGAAAAACCTAATTAACTTGTTATATTATATCAATACGAAAAACCTAACTAAGACCCTGGATTATTTGTACAGAAATTTTAAGTTTATATTCATTATATTGTTACGCATACATACATACATACATACTTACATAACTGTAATATTGTTCCAGTATAATAATAATTTATAAATATAAATACTTTTTTAAATGTGAGAAAGTGTTTTACATACATTTATAAATGTATGTCTCGAATAGACTAAAAAAAAATAAATAATAAAAACTTGCACATATCAGAAAACATTTATTTAATGAAAACAAAATACAGACAGACAAAGAAAATGCGAAAAAAAAAAATAAATAAAAACAAAATAAAAAAATTCATTTAAATTAAATTTAGTAAATAACTATGTAATATTTGTTCATCTTCATATTGTTTTCATCTTTATAAGTGAACTTTGTAACTACATTAGCTATGTTTACACCAGTCCGATAGTTCTTAAATTCGTAGTTCGTTAAAACTTGATACCTTTTCTATGTTTTTATTTGGTTTGGAAAATAAAGACAAAATGTAACGAAAAAGTTGGAAATCCAAAACTAATTAACACTTGCGCTCTAACACTACATAAGTGTATTAATTTTATTTTTACCAACTAACAAAACCATACCAAACCAGTTTGTTCAGTAGTTAGTCAGTTGATTCGGAAATAGTTAGTTTGTTAGTTTTACAGCAACAAAATGCATGTGGAATTTAAGGTGAAACAACTACCGCATGCGGTGTGAAATCTAACATATTTTTTAAATTATTGATAAAAGCTATACCTAGTTTTTTAGTTAAGTTAAAAGCAATTACAAATGTTTGGAATCATGACAAATTTTTTTAGTTTTTAATTTTCCTCATATTAATGATATACAAAATATTATTTCTATTGATTTTCCAGTTACAAAGTTTACCTAAAAGGGAAGGATATGCATGTATGTTTTTCTACAACTGAGAAACTAATGTCAATAGACGTTACAAAAACTTGTTGAGATTTTAAACATTATGTATGCTCTCATTTTTTAATATTTAAAAAAAAATCAATGTTAAAGCTGCACAAGGAACTTTTTGCATTTAAATTTAAACAGTTTCTTCTTCCGTTTTATTAAATTTATTTTTTTTATATTTGCTTTGAAACCATAATCGATCGCTTTTCTTATATCCAAAAATAAAAATGAAATATATTTAATCGATACATAGTCGATATTTTTAACCTTTTTATGGCAAAAGCAAAAATTTTAAGAATAAACCCACCTTTTCTTTTTGCAAATTATAAAACAAGTAAAAAAGCGAAGCTGCACAATATATAAAGAAATACAAATTAGGATTAATCACATAACATTCATTTGTATTTATATGTATGTATATCAAAAAGATTACGTACTGTAACAGAAATTATACACACATTATAAAAACAATACTACTTATGTACTTATTAGAATATACATGCATAATTCGTATTTATAAGGCTAACATCAAATAAATACTTTTTTTTACACAACACACGCCATGCAAATAAATATAAATACATACTTAATATCCCACTTGACCACAGTCATTAAAATTACTAATCATATCTCCATCGAAAGTTTATAAAAAAAAAAAGTGTTTTGTTTATCATTGGCTAAATTTTAATGTAATTTACACGTTGAAAAATCTTCAGCAATAAGCTTTAGAAAAAGGACTACTTTTAGGCTTAAAAAAAACAACAACAATAAACACAATGTTGTCAACAAAATATGCTTTAGGTAATGTTTGATGTTGGAAACGTTTTTTAAGTATTTTTTAAAACAAGTCAAACGCAGGTCGAGTGTGATGTAATAAGTTATTAAATAATACTAAACATATACCATACATACATATGTATGTATGTATGTACTTCATTTACATACAAAAATGCATGCATACATACTTAGCCACGTTATATGCAGAGTTGGCTAGATACCGTTACTGAAAAATTGCATACCCAGCCTGGTAATCTTTACCCTTAAATTACAAAAATTATAAAAAATATCCTCTTCTTTTAAATACGGCTTTTACTTAAATAGCAAAAAAGATTTAATAAACCTATTTATTTACATTCACAAATAAATGAAATAAAATGTTAAAAATGTCATAATTTATAAGAAAATATATTTCATTATGGACCTAAATGCTGTTGTAGAAATAATTAAAAAAAAAAAACGTTACCCAGCAATAAAGACATACCACAGAAGTAGTTAATGCAGGGGTTCAACTAATGACAAAATGGTTAAGGTAAAACATGCATGATTTCAATGTTAACGTGTTGATGGAGGGACTTATTTAGATCCCGATATCTAAGGGAAATTTTTCTTTACGATCTTACGAGAGTATTTCGCGTTGATGAAAAAAGGATATGTTTGTTTCCTCGTGCATCGGGCTGGATTATAGATGGAGAATCGTTCATCTTTGAGTAGAGGTGGGACTATTATTAGATGTCACAAAAGGATAAAAGTGGATGGTTTTTCGCATCATCAGCCTCTTTTAATCTAACCTGTCTAATTTGAGATCATCTGCCATATGCTTTGCTATATTTTATGCACACAGCAGCATATGAAAGCATTTCATTGGTAGATGCTTATGTAGATGCCATGTGCATTAAACACACATAAATATGTATATATATGTATACACAAATTAATATAAAATTTATTTTTAAGCATTATTTGCAAATAGAAGGTAATTTCATTTAAATTTGTTAACAAAAAGAAGAATTTTCAAGGAATTTTTTTTATGTAAACAGTGTTGCCCCGCAACTTAAATGGCAATTCACTCTTAGAAAATTGTTTTTATTTTTTTTTTTGTTAAAAATTATGAATTATGATTTATAATTAATGTTTATATAGTTTTATAATATTGTACAAAGTTTATTATTTTAATTTTTTTAAGTTTTTAAGAATATTTATTTGTCTCTATTATCGTTGTCAACTTAACCCAGTTTGGTCGTCTGAAAGTCAACTTCACTTTTGCACAGCAAAATTGTTTTTCGTTTGCATAAGTATATTGAACTTTGTAAAATCTGTTTGAAAATTAAACATGTTTTCTTTAAGAAAGTTTTCTTCTTCTTCTCTAAACTTGCTTTTACGTAAAAAGTTTGTGTTGCACAAAGTCTTATTTTTTTTAAACGCACCTAATATGAAAGATAGAATAAAGCGAATTTCAAGTGTTAACATACAAGTATGAACCGATTTTAAAAACTTTCTCTTTCTATCGCACATTATTAGCTAGAAAAGGAAAACTTTTTGCAAGAAAACTTGTTCAATGCAAACTTGCAAATTTTAAAAATATTTGATAACTAATAAGTTTTTTAACTTTTTGAAATAAAATTGTTTAAGCTTTATACAATAAAAAAAAATTATTAAAATTCGTGTCGCATCGACAGGAAATTGATTGCTGGTTTGATTCTCTTTTTATAGTCATACAAATTTCATCTAAAAACAGTTTTGTTTTACAATACGAAAAACAATTTGGTTGTGCGAAAGTTGACTCATAGACGACCAAACTGGGTTAAGTTATGCATAGGTGCATGAGTATATGAAATTACAAACATGTTTAAATTTGGTTTTAAAAACAATTAGATATGTATGTATATCGTCTAAATTTCTTGATCTTCTTTAAGAGAGAGAGAGAGAGAGCAAATCAGAATTATCAGCAATAAGAATAAACAAAAGCAATTATTACAACAATTTCAAGGCAAATAGTGAAATAAGAAGCAACATCAATAGGTACAAAACTCTTAAGGATAAGTTGGTTAGAATACAGGCAACTATAACTTTTTTTAATCTGCTGCCGAAACACGGGTATAAATCCAAAATTTATTCAAAATTCCACTAAAACTATTTTTAATCTTTTTGAGGAAAATGCAATACCAACAATTTAAGGGACAATCTCAAGATGCATTTCACTTTTTCAAAACAAAATTCTGAATTTGGCAATTAAGCACAAGCATGAAGTTTCACAAGAATTGGAATATATCACCACCAATTTGTATTATTATTTACAAATATTAACAATTAGATATGTCAATGTTATCATATTAAATATATCGATAATTGTGAGTGGCATAACAAAAAACAAAAAGCACAAACAACAAAAGTGCATAAGATCTTAGAAGTTGATACATAATTTAATCAAATTCATAAAGAACGCATACACATATATATATACACACACACATACACACATGCCTATATACACTCTTGCTTACAAACATACGTACATATGTATGCTTTTTGTATGTTGTTATTAGTATTATATTCATACATACGCATGTATGTAGGATTCCTGTTATTGTTTAACAAATCGCTTTGTTTGTTAGTTTTTGTAAAATTTTTTAAATAAACAAAAGCAAATTACATTCAAATCTTATCAAATAATTTACTTATAAATATTTTTAAAATTCTCTATTAAAAAAAAAAATATATATAAAAAAATAAATAAAAAAACAAATAAATGTATAATTAATAACAGAACGACTGATTAATTCAAAAATTAAAATATAAAATAAAATTATTAATTAAACAAACGCATATAAACAATTAAATAAAATAAATTATAATCCTAATAATACTAGAAAAAAAATAAAGTATTTATTGAGTAATAACAAAAAAAAAAACGTTTTCTTTTGTTCAACTTTCTTAGATTTGAAGTTGTAGGCCAAATAACTCTTTGACGATAGGCAAAATGGATTAAGTAAAAAAAGTATTTTTATTTTTTCATTGGGTAAATTTTATTTCCTTTTAGTTTAGAATCGATCACTAAATCTAGTAGAGCTACTTTAAATAGTAATTGTTAGTCAAAAAAATTCATTTTTTTTGCTATTAAACAAAAACTGCATTTTATGACATAAAACCTTTGTACCTGACTTTAAATAATTTCGAATTTAAATCTCGAAGTATTTATTATCAAAAATAATTTGTCTTTAACGAGGATGTATATTAGGTTCAATATAATTTCCTCTATATTGATAATTTATCTGGCACTTTAAGCATAAAAACATTAATAATGTACATATGTATGTATCTACACAATGTAATAATATGAACGGCAATATATTTGAAAAAAAAAAACGCTTAGTGAACAAATTAACTTAGTACGTATGAATGTATATCAAAAATGGCAAATTTCTCAAAATAATCGAAATATGTATATGATAAAGTAATCACGCAAAAAATACTTACAAAACAAACTTAAATTTTGTGTACCGAGTCCACCCGTTCATGTTAAAATCAGAATAATAAGTATACTATTTATCAAGTTCGTTAAGTTTGTAATTAACTTTTAGATATGATAGTGTTACCAGATTCTCAGTCGTAGTCCAAGAAAATTACCCAGAAAAAATTTTCAGAATAGATTTAAAAATACATGAGATATAATCAGCAAAATATTACAACTACGTTATCCTAAAATTTAGAAATGAAAACCAACTAACAGATTAATAATTCGAATATAATAGAACACAGTATATTCAAAATGGCGACCAAAAAAATGGCTGATAACATTTTTTAATCTCGTTAGTTTAATACATACTTATACTGCAAGCAAAACAACAACCATTTTGTTTATAAAGATTTTGCTTATAAAGCCCGATGGAACTTTAAATTGTACAAAATAACACAAAAAACGTGTCACTAACATTTGAAGACGGTTTCGGGCATATATATGTATATCCAGCGCTTTTGTTCTTGACAAGACGCATTATTGACGCCCAATTTTTATAATACAAAACACTCATGATTTTGACATTAGCGTGTCATTAGAGCCCTTTTTTATACGAATTTATTAATGCAATGAAATGCGTTTTAGTAAGATCATAGAACTCATGTTTATATAAAATGTGAAAGATATTTTACGCGATTTAGCATTAGCAATCTGTTAATACCCATCACTATCATGTACGCAGGTGTAGTTACCATAATACAGCTTAGCTTAAATTTATACTATTCAGGCCCTTTTATTTGATGCGAATATTGATGGAATTAAAAAAAAAAATATACTATCTGCCATTTTGTTTATAATTTTAACTTTTTCATGGTTTCCTGTATTCTACTGATCAAGCCCTTTCATTTGATACCCAAATTATGGGGGTTGAAGGGGCATAGCCGAATTTACTATTTTTGACCCATATAATCACCATTTTATATCGTTTCGTTTGATACATATATTGAGGGGGTTGAAGTGGGTATATTTTAGATTCGACCCATATAAAAATTAATTGTTCGCCTTTTTTAGTGGGTTTTAATTTGTTTGAGTGTTCTATAATTTGCATCTATGTTGTTTAACTCTTTCAGGTTTGGTGGTCAGTTTTCTAGCCACTTATTTTTGACATTTTAAAACATGCTTTGGCACTATCTATTGGAAGAGTCTTTTAAAGTGATCTTTTATCGTTTGGTAAAAAATTTTTGCATAGGGTGCGCTGGTTACTTTGGTATATTTATTTAAAAATTTGGCAATCCATTGTTTTTGTATCGGGACTTTCTCTAGTTCAATAAAAATGCTTAGAGTATTTATTACTTAGCAAGTTTAGTGTTACTTTATTATCTGGTACTTCTTTTGTTGGTTTGTAATAACATCAATATTTTATATAGTGTATTTGTCGATAAATGACGTAAGTAATATGGTGGTTAGAATAATAACCACTGTGACTATATTAGGTTTTATATAATGGGTTTTTCTACATAGTTTTTTTTATATTGTAAGGTTGTCGCGAGTACTCAATAAAAGTGGTATCGAAAATATTTTGTTTGAAGATATATCTTCTAATGGGGAAAGTATCTGCAATCTTGATTCTGACAATAAAGATAATTATAAACAGCAGAGCGATCCTTTTTACGAAAATGTGCAAGATGCAGCACTAAAAAAAAATCCAGCGCGTACTATATGGTAATGCAGAACATGTAAACTTTCTATTTGCATTCGCAAAAATAAAACCTGTTTTTCAGGGGGAAAATTATGGTATTCGAACGTGATCGAAATTTGAAAATTCTTATTAGAATCTCTATCACGATCGAGAACAATTTCGATCGTTATCAAATGCCGTAATTTTGCTTAGATTTTCACAAAAACTATTTTTTTTATACTATTTGACTAAAAATACTTAACTTTTCTTGTTAATTTTTTTATGCCAACTGCCACGGTGGTTACTTTACTAACCACCCTATTACGCAAAATACTGAAGACCTAATTCTATTTTTTCTGGTTTTTATAATTAATAAGCCTTAATTAAACTAACAATACAACTGTTTTATTTTTTAAGTTATATATGTAAAACCGTGGCTGAAAGAGTTAAAAGCTGAAAAAATCGATTTTTGTTTGTAAAGTTTAGGAAAAACACCAAGGCTTTTATATTTTTGTGCTTATACCTCAGTTTGTTTTAAGCCGCTTTATCAGTTTTTCTTAGCTGTAATTTTCGAAACTACGGCTTGTATTCTGTGTCGCTACCATTTTTTAGCTTTAGAATAATTTTTAAACATGTTTGCTATTATTTTAAGATATATGTAATATGCTTCTTGGGCTTTTTGTAAAAAATTGTAAACAAATCGGTTACTAATCGTCAAAGTTATAGGCAAAATTATTTGAAGAATATATACATTTCTTTAAATAATTTACTCCCCTATTCACAAGCTTTCAGAAAATATATGCTTTACGGGGTCAGAAATAATTATTGTAGATATTAGACACGGAATAACAAAGCCTTTTACACTGTCGTGTGAAGGGTATAATTATCCGTTATTTTATTTTCATTATGGCATTTTCAATGTTTTAACAAATACTCTTAACAAAATAAAGTGACAGTTTATAATAATATTTAGTTGCACTTTAAGAATCTCAACTAACCATGCCTGCAAAATAGTCACTTGTGAAACAGTAAACAATACGTAATGAAATGAATATTTCTCAAAAACTTTGAAAAGTATAGGTACACAAGTGTCTATAATGTTTTACTATCAAAATGATTTGCTATTAAAAAATATTCGCAAAGCCTTTCAAACAATAGAACTGATAAGAAAAACAAACTGATAAGGGCATACACAACACTCCAACTATTAATTGCAGTGGTGGTAGGGTAAACAAATTACACTACTATCGTTCATGACTGCTGCAGAATGTGTGTTCATCTATAAAATCCAAATCGATTTAAAATATTAAAAACACTCGAAACAATTCAATCGGACCAGTGAAGTAAAAAGAAATGAATTTTATTCCAGCGGGTAAGCTTTAACAATTCACATACATATATTTACTATTTACATATTACATACATATGTACATAAGTAATCTAAAAGTATGGATGTCTGTACTACATACCTATGTTTTTGCATTTTTAGAACATCAACATAGACGCCTGAATCCCTTAACAGGTCAGTGGATACTTGTGTGTCCGCATCGCATGTTAAGGCCCTGGTCGGGACAACAGGAATCGCCACAAAAAAATGTTTCGTTGGAATTTGATCCAACGAATCCATTATGTCCAGGTGTCACAAGATCTAATGGAGCCGTAAGTAACAGCTATAATATGCCCAACCCAAAACATTAGATCATGTTTGTTTTCAGGTTAACCCATATTATGAGAATACGTTTGTTTTCACTAATGATTTTCCAGCTTTATTGGAAGATGTACCGACACCCCCAGTGTCTGATGACCCTCTTTTTCAGGCAGCTTCAGCCAGAGGTACTTGTAGAGTAATGTGTTTTCACCCAAAATCCAATTTAACTTTACCACTCATGACTCTTCCATCAATTGAGAATGTTATAGAAGAGTGGATAAATCAATATAATGAGTTAGGCCAGAAATATACTTGGGTGCAAATATTCGAAAACAAGGGTTCTGCTATGGGATGTTCAAATCCTCACCCACATTGCCAAATATGGGCTTGCTCATTTCTGCCCTCGGAACCAGCTCTTAAGAATAAAAATTTGCGAAAGTATTTTGAAGAATTTAAAAGGCCATTACTGGATGATTATGTGATTAAGGAACTGGATCGTAAGGAACGAATTGTTATTGAAAATCCCGACTGGGTTGTTGTTGTCCCATATTGGGCTGCATGGCCGTTCGAGACAATGATAATATCTCGTAACAACAACAAACGAATTAATGACCTTACTAAACAGCAACAAAAAAATTTAGCAAAAATCATGCACCAATTAACAACTAAATATGACAATCTTTTTCAATGTTCTTTTCCCTATTCAATGGGGTTTCACGGTGCTCCATCTGGTGAAATGTACTCTGACGATGACAGCCATTGGACTTTTCATGCAATTTATTATCCACCTCTATTGCGGTCTGCTACAGTTCGAAAATTTATGGTCGGTTTCGAGTTGTTGTGTCAAGCTCAAAGAGATTTAACAGCAGAACAAGCAGCTCAACGTTTAAGGGAACTAGATGGAAATACTCATTATCTTAATATTTAAATAAACACCTTTACAATTACTTCCTACGACAACTGGATCTACGTATCGGAAGGACCCCAAGTTCAATTTGGCCAAATATTGTCAACTCAGCAACAGTTCTTACTGCAGAGCTGTATTATCAACAATTATTTATAGCTGTTGTTGTATAATTTAATTAGTTTTTTTCACCCTTTCTACCCGCCCCGCAGAAGTAGTTCTAATAAAGAAATAGATTTCGAAAACGAAATAATTTGTAAAATAACTTCTGTTAATTCTTCATTAAAAATCACAATGAAAATAAAAAATATATATTTTTGTAATTAAAAACTTTATTTAACCATTTTTGCGTTCGAAAACTTTTAAACACATATAGGCATATCTAAATATAAACAATTTCCAGCAAAAGACAATGAGAGTAATTCTTTTTAACTACGTTTTAACCACGCCAAAGTAGCTAATATAAATATTTTATTTTCGAGAAATAATTTTTAACCACTTATTGTCATTTTATTTCGCAACTATTACTAAAAACTTAATAGAAGTGGAACATTTTTGACATCAGAGTTTAAAAAATAATAGCATTAAATTTAATAAAAAAAAAATCACATTACATTATTGAATTTGAATAACTTAACTAACTGGGGCTATACTGAGTAAATAGTCGTCAAAATCATTAATGTTAAAATCATTGGTTTTCCTAAAATTTAGAAGTACATCTTGTTAGTCAGTTGTAGTGGTTTTTCTTCTTCTTTCTTACATTTTGTGCTGGGTTAATACATTGCAATTCAACATACATATACAAAAACATTTTATACAAGAAAAGTTTCTAACTCGTAAAAATATACACCTTTTATATTTAATTTAAGCAGTACGATTATATATGCAATTAATAACTATGTATTTATAACAGCATTTTATTCATACACAACTATAATTGAGTGAGATACATATTTGTTGAATAACAAGTATGTATTCGCTTTTGAGCCAAAAGTTGAAAAAACTTAGAATTTTTTCATCACTGCTCGTTGTTCCAAAGATTGCATTTCGCTTAGTAAAACAGCGACGTTGTAACGCAAACGATGAAACATGGGCAATGGTAGTTCGAGAGTCCGATATCGACCATCTGGCAGTTGAAAGTGTAAAACAATAGTTGGTGTAACAGTAGAGGGTTCATACGATAAACTTTGTTAGGGAGAAGATAAAAATAAACAATTTAAAATTCAGACATTACTGTTTTTAATTTCTTCAAAAGTCAAATTTGTTTAAACATAAAATTTGTAATTATATATTGATATTTTATTCGAACTTTTTCTTTTATATTAAATTTTAATGTGAATCATTTTTATTTTGGCTAAAGTTCATTTATTCTTTTATTTAATTATGTAATTCGAATTAAATTAATTTGCAACCATTTTAAGGAATATTCTTTCTAAAATTATTTTCGATATTAGCCGAGTGGAATGCATTTTCGAAATTAGCTACGATTTCATCATCATTACACTTTATCGGTATACTACTATGTAATTTAAAATTCCTATATACTTATGTTACGATTCAATGAAATTTGAATTAGTGAATCATAGTATTATTTTTCAAATTTTGTTGAATATTTACTTCACCTATCAAATGACATTTTTTTATTCAACATGTTCATATTCTTTTATATTCGTAATAAAAAAAAAATGAATGAAATGAAAATGATTACAATTTTATTTGAATTATAAAATTAAAATAAAAGAATAAATGAACTTAAGCCAAAATAAAAATGTTTCACATTAAAATTTAACATAAAATTTATATTAAGCTTTTCAATCTCTTTTTTAATAAAACTCTATATAAAATAAACCTACCGTTGATGTAGTGATATATTGATACGCCACTGTACATTTTTGGCACAATAACGTAACATTTTGGCCTCTATGAAGTTTTTTGTTAACGATAAACGATGATTGTGTAAAACTTTAGTTAAATCTTCAATGCATTCGTCACTTAATCTACATCCAAAGCAATATAAAACAATCTGTTATATTATAAACTATTATTTTGAAAAAGAAATCACCTCAGATCCTCTTTTAAACAATCTCTGAGTTCGTCCGGCTTTACTTGGCCTTTGGGGGTACGTAGGAATAGCTGCATTATTTGTAATACAGCTGCAAAGAGTTCACAAAAGTTTTCGGGAATATTGTGACCTGAATTAGTAAGTTTATTCAAAGCCAAATCTAACACTTCTGGAGAACATTTGCTGCTTTCAATGTAATGGACAGAAACCTGAATGAGAACCCTCATCACTGGCTTAGTTAATTGAGAAAAATATTTTACGTATGGCTTTATAGCTTTGACAACCGCATAACGAAAATTAGTTGACATTTTAATTATGGTTTTAAGAAAATCTTTATCTGCTTTTTTTAAACTTATTGGTTTGATTTAAACTTTGTTTACAATTCATTCTATATTTTATTAACAACCAATAACAGTGATGGTAATTTAGCTATTTACCCCCCTCAAATCTAGCGATTTCAAATGCAGTTTAGCGTTTTAGCTATAAGCAGGATATACCTATAGTGATTTTTACTGACTCCTATGTAGCGGTATTTTCTCAAACAAAAAATACATTACAAGCCTATGGTAAACTGAAGAAATTATGAAACTTCTCAGCTCTCAATATCTTTGTGCTTTTCCATGTCAATAATAATACTTTAAGTTTTTGACCACAGCCTATATAAAACAATGGATCGTGTTTAAAAACGAAAATAATCAATAAATATTGACATGTAAAGGCGTAAATGGAACTGTATAGATCACTAAGAAGAAAACTAAAAGATAATAACCTGGACGTATATGTATGTCCCAGGCAAAAGTGATAAACATTCAAATAGTTGGAAACTAAATAAAGGGTTTTAAAGTGCTCCTTATCGTGTTAGCTTCAAAATAACTTTTTGATGCAGTATCAATTTGACAATTGTGCTGGAAAAAGAATCTCATTCCTGGTTACAGTGCACTATAAAAAAACTACAATAAATATATTTTATAAAAAAAAATATCAATCACACCTAAAAATGTTAATATATATGTATTTTTTAATTCTTATTATATTATATGTCGAGTACTACACGCAATATAATTTTTGCATCATTTAAACTTGTTACGTCTAATATTTAAAAGAAATTTTGATATCCTTTTAAAAACACAGCGATTAATCGCTAAAATTTTATCTTACCCAGCATTTACACATGAAAGAAAATGTCTAAAGTTCGCAATAGATACACACTTCTTCACTAACACATTTAAATTTTTTTTTAATTTCCACTTAGATTTCAACGATATTTAAAAAAAAGTAATTTTGTGATGTTTTAAAGAAGGTAAAGTGTCAAATAAGTAAAGACTGTTGCCTACTAAAGAAGACATACAAATTTACAGGATTGTGGTAAAATATTAATTGAAAATATATCTTATTTTTGTATTTTTATATTTTTGAAAAGATTTATAATATTTATTCTTTAAATACACATTAAGAATGCATATGATGTTTTTTTAAGTTCATAACAATTAACAAAGATAAATAAATAAATTTCCTTTAACCCTTTATCGGGCAACATGACATTTTAAGTGGAAATAGTTATTTTTCGATTTCTATTACTAAAATAAAAACACATATTTAGTCAAAAAATTTTTAAAAAAATTTTTTACTTGTGAATTTAAAAAAAACTGGTTTGTTACAGAAATGTTACATTGCCTGTAAAGTATTTAATATTTTATGATAGATGAAATGCACGGAAGCAGTTATTATTTTTGTTATAGCACAATGCAACACCACAGTTTTCGCACAAAGTTTGTGAAATGCCTTGGCAATTTGGCATTTTGCACCGTATTCTCTTTTCGGCCCATACTGACCAATGACCAACCTGGTCTTGACGCACAGCTGGTGGTGGAGCATGTTGAGCCGGTCCTTTGAATTTTTTTGCTTGTAAATCAGATTCAATTGAATTTGAATTGTAGTTGTTGCTCGTTCAGAACTAGGTTTTTCTTTTTCCAAAGAATATTCTCATAACGCTTTTTTTGGTATTGCCTACTTTCTGCTGCTTGTTTTGCTAAAGCGACTGAAGTTGGAGATTCTGAATATGGAGTCACATATTCGAAAACGGAGTCTTGTACGTCTACTAAATAATCAGGATCATGAGCAACGTCTTCGAAAATTGAGTCTTCTACATCTACACAATATTCAGGATCAGCCACACTATCATCGTCAAAATCAAGTCCATCCTCACTTTCCTCAAGAATTTCTAAAATTTTTGCATTCGTCAATGACATATTTGCATCTAGACAACAAAAAAAAGGCATATTACTGGGCAATGTGACATAAATGTTACAAACAGAAATTAACCAAATACAAGTTGAATATGGTTTGCTTTCAGTTTTATTTTATAAAAATCACTTTATTATATACTTACGCACTAATTATTAACCAAGAAAATAATATCTATATCGCAAATCTGATTTTTGCACTAAAAACTTAAACGCTTGTTATAGTTTGAAATTTTTTTCAGCAACAAAATTTTGGCACAGAAAAATATGTGATAATAATGTTGTCCCGTTATATTTTACTTGTTTTTTATTGTGCACGGTTTGCACTAGTTATGTCACAACGCCTAAAGTACTAAAATTTATAAAACACAGCAATATACAGCAAATTTTAGGGTATGTGACATTACTGTTACATGGCCAGATAAAGGGTTAAAATTTGTGTATGAAATATTCTTGGTAACTCTAAATGTTGTAAAAAACAATATAAAATGTCTACTCTTCGATGACATTTTTAAAATGTAAACGAAGAAGAAATTTTTATAAAAGTAGTCTATTTCATTGAAATTTTTATTTATAATACGTATACAGAAATTCATGAAAGTACATGTGTAAATGTAGGGTTAGTAATATATCTAGCTTTTTTTCTAGCGATTTTGTGGCTACAAATAAAGGGATTTGTTAAAAAAATGTCCGCATCACTGTCCCATAATCACATAATGAAAATTCACGACACAGGGTGTTTCAAAATTATTTTTTTACTATGGCTACGTTTACAACTGACAATTTTGTCATGACACTAATTTTACTACACTACAGCCATCGAATAGCTGGTGTGGATCGTACGTAAAGAATACATCAAGGCATTTTCATCAATTAATTAACTGCAGTTCGGAGAGAATTTAAAACAAATTTAGTTTACCAACGCACCTCCAAATTAAAAAAAAATCTATATCAAAAGAAAATTGAAAACTAAGAAGGAAATTTTAATTGGTTACATTCTGGGAAACACTTTCGGTTATAGACCTCTTAAGTTTTCATGTATATATAGGTATATGAGATTTTTCACTACATTCCTCAACATATATGGGCAATAATTTAATAATTTAAAAGCTTTTGTGATAGATTTTTCAGAATATATAAAAAATCTTTAAAAAAAAATACCTCTTTAAGGTGTCAAGTAGTTCTTACAAACGGAGAGACAAAGTTAACAAAGGATAATGAAAAAAAAAATTTTATACAAAAACTTTTCATTTTACAATTTCACAGAGCAAAACTTGAAAGAAGAAAATATTTACATTAAGGGTACTCACTAGGGTGATCGACTGGTTTTGACAACCGTTGAAAAACCCGGTTTTTTACTCTTTCAGCTGGCGGTTTTTTCCAAATATTACTTTTTCGAATGTCGAACAAACCGGTTTTTTTACTCACAGAAGCCGGTTTTTTTCATTTTTATACCCTTCACACAGTGAAAAAGGGTATATATAGGTTTGTCATTCCGTGTGAAATTTCTACAATTTTCATTTCCGACCCCATAAAGTATATATTTTCTGAAAGCTTATGAATAGAGGAGTCGATTAAGCCCTGACCGTCTGTCCGTCTGACCGTCTGTCCGTGTGTATGTTGAAATCAACTTTTTGAAGCCCCCCGACATAGGTTGGACCCGGGTAAGGTATTAAAATATCAGAAATATTCGGGAGTAGATCGGTATTGAAAATCAGAAACATCGGTACATAAACAACTGAGATATGAGCAAAAACCCACGACCACCTCGATTTTCTTTTCATAAAAACAACATTACAACAACAACATACATACATACAAACGTGTATACTGGTTAGAGAAAACGTGGCATCGAATCCCAGCTGAGGCAAAAAAATTTTTTTTTAAATTTTTTTAAAATTTTTTTTTTTTAATTTTTTTTTTATTTTTTATTTAATATATTATATATATTTTTATTATTATTTTTTTTTTATTTTTTTTTTTTTAATTTTTTTTTTATTTTTTTTTTTGTTTTATATATATTATATATGTATATAATAATTTTTTTTTTTTAATTTTTTTTTAAAATTTTTTTTTTTTAAATTTTTTTTTTATTTTTTTTTTGTTTTTTTTAACATACATACGTGAATTTACTGTTATTGCATGACTACACGTTGTGAAGGGTATATAAGATTCGGCACGGCCGAATATAGCGCTTTTACTTGTTAGTTTTATGTTTGTTTATCTTTGTAGCCAAACGTACCATATATGTTTGTTTGTTTCAAAAATCAGAAAATTTATTAAATACTCTTATATAATAGTGTAAGAAATTTTTTTGTTGTTTCAAAATAAATTAAAATAAGAAAAATAATTAGGCTTAGATTTAGATTAGATTTGTTTTAAATGGAGAGCAGATATTTTATACATTGTTGAGCTTTTAATTTGCTGTGATAATCAGCTGTTCAGTTAAGTTTTTTAACCAAATTATTGTACGTCGCAAAATCTAGCGACTTGTACTAAAGACTATGAGTATAGCTTAGCTATGGGTATAGCTTAACTAATATATCACATAACACATGACTTAAATAGTTTGGCACACAAAGGGTCATTATTAAAAATTGCCTATAAAGTTAATGTTAATAAAAGGTAACTTTGACTACCTAGAGCAGTGAAGTGACTTTTTAATATTTTTCATTATTACAACCTCTTTGTAACAAAGTTTTTTTTTAATATGGCAGAACCAGAGCAAATTCCGATTACTTTAACAAATTAATTTAGTTCTTAAAAAATGTAGTGGCAACAATGTAAATTTATATATTTTATTTACAAAACGAAATAACATTTTTGATGATTTATTTACTGTTTTGTGTCACTAATTTTAGAAAATTAAAACTTAAAAAAAATATTAAAAAGGTCGAAGTAGAAAAATCTTTTGCAATATTTTATTTCATGTAGAGAAACAATGCCATTTTAAAATTTATAAGCCTAATCTAAAAGTTAAGGGTAATTGAAGCACAAACTTAACTTTTCGGTAACTTTTAGGTAAAAAGTGCCCGTTTTTTAACATCCTTACTTTAAATAACGGCTTTTTTTAATAATGACATTGAATGAGTTTCAACTTAAAATCCAAAAAAAAACCACAGAACAAACTAGTTTATACCTATATATGTATCTCTTTCTAAATTTTCACAAAAGCAACCGGTTTTTTTTAATTATAAATTTCAAACTATTTGAAAACCGGTTTCTTAAAAATGTCGAATAATCGATCACCCTAGTACTCACGATTGAACCTGTGCAAATTTGAACATAGCAAATTTCCTGCGCATATTACCGCTGATCCTGCACATATTACCGCTGATCGTGAGCGTCCTTTTTTAATTAAAAATATGTAAGCTACAACAAATAAAGATAAAACAAAAACATTTAAAGTTTATGATTTCTACAAAATCAAGATAATTCAAAAACCTTAATAGACTATACTATAACGTATAATGAAAAAATTTCAGCAAAAATTAATATGAACAATAAAATATTAGACCACGAGGCAATAGACATTTTTATAAAATGTACAACAAAAATCACGGAAATGGAAAGCAAGGAAATAAGTATATGGGTCAATTTAAAAAAAAAACGTACACATCGAGTTTTTTTTTCTTATTTTTAAAGTTTTTCCAATTCGCCGGTAAGAATGGCCAATTTATGAAGAAATTGATGAAGATTCCGGTGGTACTTTTAGGCTCTCAAAAAGATCAATATTTTTTGAATTTTTTTAGGTTTTCTATGATTTATATCTTGAGCGTCACACACCAAATATGTATAAAAAATCGCTAAAAATGCAAAAATATTTGAAATTTAAGCTTATTACGATGTTCTGTTGTTTCTCAAGATTGACTTTTGCGAAAATCACCTTTTCGATTATAAACACAAAATCACGATTCACCTTGATTTTTAATTTTTTTTTTAAAGTGACTAGTAATTTTAAAATTTTAAGATGAAAATATGTAAATTTTTGGTAAAAAAAAGACTTGAACTTAGAGGTTACTTGCAAAGTAATAGGCTTGTAACAATTTATTTAAAAAAAAATAATTATAAGCGTTTTAAGGAAAAAAAAACTAAGTGTGACGCTCAAGAGATTTTGTGACGCTCAAGATATTTTGTGACGATCAAGAGATTTTGATGCACGTAAACAAGAAATAATGCCAAATTTAAAGTTTAACGAAAAAAAGTTTATTCTTTTACAAAAAGTAAGTAAAAAAAACAAAAAATCTTAAAAAAAAAATTTTCATACAAAACTAAACATATACATATTCTTTGATGTCTTTAGCAAAAATGGAAAAAAGGAAGTAATTCTTGAAGAAACTTAGACACATATGTAAATATTTGACGCAAAACAATAACTTAACTTAATTAATTTTTTATTTTCATTCGAATTCTTATTCTGAATCTGTATAAACTTCATGAAATGACAAGCGGCTTTGTTTTTTATTCTTATTAATTTTTACCACGTTCGAATTAAGTTTGTGGCAGTTGCATAAATGTCCGGTCCCCCAGAGGTTTATGTTGCAAAAGCACGATTAAACTCAAATATACCACGATTATACCTTTCTTTCTTCTTTCTTGTATATTCGTCATTACGCGCTTTATCGAGCTTAATTTTCTCTCGATATCTTTGTGCTCTTTCAGCCGCCATTAATTTTGTTGTTTTACTCTTAAAAATAAAACAAATAAAATCATAATTAAGCATTTTAAGCTATGAAGCAATATATATCAAAAGTGATGCTCATGAAATATTTGCCTATTCTGTTTTTTTTCGTAGGCAATTTATTTCTCAAACTCACAAATTATAAAAAAATGAGTTGAAATCATGTAAACAATGATTGTCAACTTTAATTTTTTACATTTAATATATTCACTTTTAAAAAAATTAGCGTAACGCTCATGAATTTTTATCGCGCCCTTACCATGGAGTTCACAAAAACTACGCAAATGCACACTTTTTTACAAAGATTTTTTTTTCGCTTTTTCACTTTTGTAATAATTAAGGTTTGTACTTTCCTTACGTTATTTACTTTATTTAAATGCAAATTGAAAACTAGTAATATTACTTAAATTATAAAAAAAGTGACGCTCAATGCAAATTGTGGGGACAACCTTTCTTTGCAACACTAAATTCGCACTAATTTAGTTTTGACGACTATAACAAATGAAAATACAAGAAAGAAACTCAATAATTCGAAAACTGTTATTAAATGTTGCATATTTACATTTTTTTGGATTTTATTAAATTTTGTTTACTAAAAATTCTAACGGGGGACACACGCTTTTGTATGGAAGGAGTCCGAGGGAGAAACAAAACACCATTCTGAATAAACAAAAAAACAAACATACAAATTTGAGAATTACGTTTTTTTTGTTGCATATTCCTCGCTGATCACTCTCAAATTTTTTATTTTTTGTTGTTGTTTTTTTTACCTAAAATAGTAGTGTTAAGTGCGGGGACACAAAAATTGCGTTTTTTTTTAAATTGACCCATATTTTTTTCAATATAATAGAAGTATATTTGAAAATGAATTGAATATAAGGTTATTACACAATAATGAGTTAAATGATAAAGATATGACAAAAAATTTTAATAGAAGCATAGAATATACAATTACATAATCTATATATATAAAAGTGAAACTCTGTGTGTGTGTGTGTGTGTGTTAGCTATAGACTCCGAAACTGTAAAACCGATCGGACTCAAACTTTGGCAAGTTGTTGTACACATACCAGGGAGTGTTTATGGATGGAAAAAAGTGGGCGGGGCCACGCCCATAAAAATTAGTTATCAGTTTTAGCTACTTGCACTTGACCGATTTTTCTGAAATTTTGCACACATATCGAGCTGTCATGACTAAATAATTTTGTAATAAGAAAAGTGGGCGGGGCCACGCCCCTAAAAAATTTTTAATTTTGAGGTACTTGCACTGGACCGATTTTTCTGAAACTTTGCAAACATACTGAGCTGTCATGACTTTACACTTTCGTCATTAGAAAAGTGGGCAGTGCCACGCAAATTAAAAAAAGGTATCATTTTGAGGTACTTGCAGTGGCCCGATTTTTCTGAAACTTTGCACACATATTGAGTTGTCATGGCTATACAGTTTCGTATTTAGAAAAGTGGGCAGTGCCACGCCCATAAAAAAAAGGTATCATTTTGAGGTACTTACACTGGACCGATTTTTCTGAAACTTTGCACACTTATTGAGCTGTCATGACTATACAGTTTCGTAATTAGAAAAGTGGGCAGTGCCACGCTCATAAAGAAAAAGTTATAGTTTTTAGCCTTGCACTTGATATTCGATTAAAATTTAGAATGCGATTAAAATTCATGAAGGGGCGTAGCAACGCGCGCCGGGATTGGCTAGTGTACAATAAAAGAGAAAATAAGAATAAGAGCATGCAATAAATGGTTCACGAATGAAATAAGAAGGTTAAAAGTAGAAAAGGTCAAAGCATATCAAAAAGCAGTAACTGAAAATAATAATTTAGCCTGCGCAAACTAAAGGACAATAAGAAATATGTATGTATGTAGATAGAAAGTGAAAATTGAAAATGAAAAAAATAAATATGTAATCAATAAGATCTCGGAAACAAAAGATCAAAAGGAAATG
Source organism: Phyto melanocephala (assembly GCA_941918925.1). NCBI lineage: Eukaryota > Metazoa > Arthropoda > Insecta > Diptera > Rhinophoridae > Phyto > Phyto melanocephala. The sequence goes on from OW799233.1 coordinate 184,106,973, forward strand.
TTGACATTTATAAAGGAACTTGTATTTAAAAGCCCAAAAAATGTAATAATATCCGTAATATTTAGTCAAATAGAGAATAGAGAATATTTTGTAAATAACATTAGAGAAATGATATTGAACATGCGCAATATGAAAATAGAATACCTGTGATAATTAGTTTTTTTTTTTAATTTAGTGCAATATCTATACTAGAACTAAAAAAGATAGTTAAAAATTTAAAAAATAAACCCGATTAATGGGGCGATTATACTGTATTCTAATATAACACGAGTCTTGAAAAGTTGACGGATGTTTTATCGACTCACCTATTCATAAGTTTTCAGAAAATATATACTTTATGGGGTCGGAAATGTATATTGTAGAAATTTCGTACGGAATAACAAACTTATATATACCCTTACAGTCATTGTTAAGGGTATAATAAAATTTATGTTTGAAAAACAAATAACTTTTCAATTTTGCGATTAGCTTGTGAGTTTGTTTACTATAGTCAATGTTAAAGGATCATTACAAGTAGTTAAATTACTGGTTCAAAACGTTACAAGCTGAATATTTAGCTAGAGGGTTTTTATTTTTATTACACAGCTATGATTTGTGTTAGTAGCAACATTAAACGCTTAAAATACCGAACCAACTTTAATAAGATTAGGATTGTACGTGCACATCTGCAGGAAAATGGTATACATTTTTTATTAAAATCGGTTGTATAATTAGAGCGTTAATTAAGGCCATGTCAGATAAAACTTTTGCTTTGCGTTGTGTTACATACTCGCTTTAGCGTCAAAATGAAATGTACGTACTTTTAAGAAACCTGTCACATAAAGTACTTTTAACGCAGCGCGAAGCGAAAAGTTAGGCAACTCTTTTCATTAATTTTGTGTTGAATTCGTATGTGATAATATAATTTTATGAAACTTATAGTATTTCTAACCGCTTTTATAGATAAACAATGTCTAAGCGTTGTAAAAGTTTTAATGTTGCTTACGTCTTGCTTACGGTTACGCTATTTGCCAAAGTTAGAAACTTTACGCAAAGCGAATAAGTTTTATCTGACATGGCCTTTAATATATGTATGTATAAGAAATATACCAAATTCAAAAGATTGTGAATACGCTAAATAAATTTAAAAAAAAAAGTGTAGGCTTTTTACTCTCTGAGTAGTTCGTAGTTCGCCAGCAAGAAAAGAGTACAATCAAATGTGAAGCAAGCTTATGTATGTGTGCGTTTTTGTATCTGTGTGTAGATGATGTTATCCAGTTTTAGCTTGGTTTAAGCCAATTTGTTATTCGATTGCTTAACATTTACTTCAGTTGTTTGTGAAACGTCGGTTGTGTCGGTTTTGTTTTTATTAGTTGCTACATTCATATATGAATAAAGGATAAAAATTCATGCAAGGAATTTATTGGAATTTTTGATGTTAAAGTGAAACAAGCATTGAGGTTGTGTGTGTGTGTCATTGTGTATAGTGCTAAGAAATATACTAAGTAGTTTCATTTGCAAAAAATTATAGATTTTTCTCAAAAAATAAAAAACATCGGTTTACAAAAATATAAACGATTGATACATAATGTAAAGAAACCTAATATTAAATCTTATTTTTTTCTTTTGTGAAAACTGTACCGATTTTACTGTTAAATTCTCATTTGATTAAAAGAAAATTATTTAAAACAATTGCATAATTTCTTCAATTAAAATTATTTAATTCAGTTTTAAAACATTGTTGTAATTAAAATCAATAACGAATGCAAAATAGTACAAACTAAAGTTATGAATATTATTTTTATATAAAGTGACATAATAGTAAATGGTACGAATTACAAGAAAGCGAAGTAAAAGTCCTTGAAAAAATATGCATATCGCCTTGCCTATTTATATACATACATACATATAAGATGTGCATATAAAAATATCGGTTTTGTTTTAAAGTGTTAATTTTAGAATAGAAACTAAGACATGCTTATGATTTATTGTTTTAAGTAAGAAATTTTTAAAATTTTTTTAAAACATTACTAATTTGATCTAAAAACTTAACGCGACACAAAATATTTTTTCCGGAATGACTAAACATGATGTCAGATTTCATTTAATGGTCGCGAGGTTGATGGTATAGTTTACATTGAAGAATCCTTAAGAGTGACAAGTGCAAAATTTACAATAAGGGAAAATCAATTGTTTTTACACTTGAGTATATTATTTATGAAGACAGGGGAGGTTTTCAAACGTACATTGATTGCTAGGTACATATGAATAAACAATTTTATATGTATAGAAATGACTTGTAGACGTTGTTGTCGTCATCATTGCCTAAGCTGACGACAAACTACCAATAAACAGAAACAATAACAAAGAGATATGAAAAATAATATGAAAATAAAAAAAAAACACCAAAACTGCGATTGTCACTATGCACTGCAATTCTATTCGTATAATTCTTATATAACATCTACTTGGGGTGGGTTGGTTCGTTTCCTCTTTGGTTTCCTGCTTACAAAATTTCAGAGTATTTATTTCATTAAAATTATTTTTAAGAACTATATATGTATGTACATACATACATATATGTATTTTCTGATATTTTTATTGACCGATTAAGATTTTAATTATTTTTAATTTTTTATACAGTGTGTTCAAGTGTTACTCACACAAGTCGGACTTGCACGAAAAAAAGAGCAGGAGTTAAGCATTGTACAGTTTCAATTTAATTAAACTTGTTTCGTGTAGAATAGAGCAGTAGCAAGAAATAGAAGAAGGCAACCTCACTACAAACTATTAAATTAAAAATTAATAATAAAAAAAATTAATAAAAAACAAAAAACAAAGAGAAGAAAAACACGAATACATGTTTGCATAACCAAATATTTAGGCCGTATTAAGAGAACCAAAATAAATTTTAATTAAACACTAGAACTGAATAACGTGTTGTGTCGCAGCCTTTGTTAGTAATTTGCATATAAGAAATGCACATTCGCAGCCGTAGAAGCGGTGGTGGAACTGGCGATGCTGGTGGTGGTGGTCTTTACTTTGCACTGCCATTCGAAATTTTATGCGCTCTTTTTCTAATATTATTACCACAATTGGCAACTTCAACTATTTTAGATAAATTGCGTGATGATCCAGATTTATCGCAGGTAAGCTATTATTTTTATTTAACATTTGTAAATCCGATTAAAAAAGATTTTTAATATTCAACGTCTTATAAGTATAAGTATGAGTGTATGTATGTACATAAATTTTTTACTTATCTATTTGCTTAAATATAGATTTCTAGCAGACTTATAACATAGTATGTAAATATGTATTTATATACATGAATACATATATATGTATATGCACAAGATATGAATTTGATCAAAATGGCATAACTTTGTAAATGAAAAAAATTTTTAAGTTTTCACCGCATCTTGGTTGCTCACATTGCTTATATTAGTAGGATCAGTAGTAAATAAATAAATTTGTTCACTAATAAAACATAATAAACACATTTATGGACATGATTACATCGTCATATAAAATATATTTTGTTGGAAGGGTCTTTGAAAATTTACATAACGCGTATGTCTTTTCATAAATTCATAGTTTGGTTTCAAAAAGATATATTGAAAATTCTTTTGAATGTTTCCATTTTACGTACGTACTTGTGATGTGATAAATATTCGTATTCGCGAATATTCGCATGTATTTTAATACTCGTATTCGCATTCGTAAAATTAATAAAATTAAAATTGGATACAAAAATTAAAAAAAAAAAATAAAAATTTTTTCTTGCAAATATAAAATAAAGCATTGATTGCATGCAGTGCTCTTTTAATCTTGGATAAAAGTACTTTTTCTTAACAATTCCACCCCGATGCCACCTATTGGATCGAAACAAACCAATAGTAAAAACTTTATCTTTTTAGCTGTAATGGTTTATACACATACATATATATGTATGTGCATATAGACCAACTCGATTTTCGATATTTAGAATTAGATGTGAGTTTAAATATTACTACCAGCAGATTGAATATGTAATTGTTAGCATTATATATTTTCAAAAACGTTTCAAATTGCAGAGTGATTTTATTATTTAATTAATTTAATTTTAAAGCTCATAGATGCAAACAATAATGAAAGTGTGAACGACTCACACGATAACTTTGCCGTTAAAATCCCGATATATGCAAGAAGCGAAATTTTAAACTTAAATTCGCATCCGCATTGGCGAATACTAAAAATTTATACTCGTTACATCACTAGTGCATACATACGTATGTACATACACGTATTATGTTACTAGGAATTATTTGCAATGTGTATCTATTTATAAATGAGAAAATAAATTGCTGTGTAGAAAAACAAAGGAAAGGAAAAGTAGGCATATGATTGAAGAATATTAAGATTTGCTTTTGCAACAAGAAAAAAATAATAATAATGACCATTAGTTTTTAATATCAACTAAGAACTGTTTCTTTTAAAAGCGAGATGACTAGAATGACTTCGAAAGCAAAAGAAAAACCAGTTGTGTAGTGGTAAAAAATTAAGACATCGCTAAAGCGATATTATGCCTTTTTATTATATGGGTGAATTACATTATTCTACAGGGTACACTTATACAAGGTGGCGGTCCCAGCCCAGCTGACAATTTTTTTGTGTTCTGGAGTATGTCAAACTACATATATAAAAAATGATTTCAACTCCGGAAATTGTCAAACTTTATACATAAAAAAGAGAGCCGAAAATCGCTCTCCTTTACGCTATCACCTTATGTAATTACACCATGTTATTCTATATGTATAAAAGTCAATGCCACTTTTCGTTGCAATTTTATAACTGTTCGGACTATTTAGTAGATGGTTTATGTGAAGTTTGCACAAAATCCTATGGGCGGTTTACGGGTAAAAAAGGGGATAAAACGGGTAAAAACTGAATTTTGGTACTTTTTTTAACATCATTTATCTTTGAGAGGTGTAGTAATAGGAAAAAAGTAAAAACGTAGTATTACTCTCCTTAAAACAATTTATAATGAATTTTGTACATTTTCGAAATTTTGAATTTAGGGGGGAAATGGCTAAAAACGGGTAAAATCGGTAATATTGTATCTTCGGGCCTAATGCAAGTAGTTTTTTTTATTATTTCACTTGACACGAAGCGAAGCACGTACCGGGCGACTAGTTGAATTTAAAAAGTATACAAACTTTTTCAAATGGTTTCTTCCACAGATTTTCTAAGATATTTTTTATTTAAATTAAATTCCAGTATTCAAATTTGAGCTTTGAATCTTTACAGGATTAAAAGTAATTTTAATTTTTTTGATTGAATTAATTGAATGTGGGTTTAATGCTTTATGAGTATGAGCACTTCTTTTTATACCCTTTTTCACTGTGTATATATGTATGTATGTATGTACAGGTTTGCCATTCCGTGTGAAATTTCTACAATTTTCATTTCCGACAGCATAAAGTATATATTATGCTCTGTCAGTCTGTCCGTGTGTATGTTGAAATCAACTTTTTTAAGCCCACCGACATCGCCTGGACTCACGTGAAGTATTTAAATTTTGGAAATATTCGGAAGCAGATCGGTATTGAAAATCAGAAAAATCGGTACATAAACAACTGAGATATGAGGAAAAAACCACGACCACATTGTTTTTTTCACAACAACAACATATAACACAGAGTAAACGTGGCATCAAATGCCAGCTGAGACAAAAAAAAATTATTTTTTTTAAATTTTTTTTATACATATTTTTTAAATATATGTATATTTTTTTATATTTTGTGTATTTTTGTATTTTTTTGAAACATACATACATAAACTCAATTTATAATTTTACCGTGGGATGTTTTTATATATGCATGTTTTTAAATGTATGTACGTATTTCATATGAGATGAATGGTGATACAAACTACTGTTATTGCATGACTACACGTTGTGAAGGGTATATAAGATTCGACATGGCCGAATATAGCACTCTTACTTGTTAGTACTGTGTTGTATAAATATAAGAACGGGTATTATTGATTTTCCAATAATAAACAGATGACAAGGTCAAGGGCATTACCTTTTTTACATAAAACAATGTTACATTGTAAAAGTACAGCAATATACACTCAGATATAAAGTTCGAAACAATGCAAATCCTCTTGAATATTTTTTAAGATAAAAACATATGAATGTATGTAACATAAATTGCTAAAGTACAATCTATTGTTGAAATTGTACGTCGCAAAAGGGTATATATAACTTTGTCATTCCGTTTGTAATACAATTTTTCTACAATTTTCATTTCCGACCCCATAAAGTATATATTTTCTGAAAGCTTATGCATAGGGGAGTCGATTAAGCCCTGACCGTCTGTACGTGTGTTAATTGAAATCAACTTTTAGAAGCCACCACATGTTCCTCATGGTATCAATCTTTTGGAAATATCCGGGTATAAATCGCTATTGAAATTCGGCAAAATCGCCCAATATTTTTCTGAGATATTAGCAAACAAGCTCGACTGCCTCTGTTTTTTTTCTATATTTTTACCATCAAAATTAAAAATTTTCAGCCATAGAATAATTTATAGGTACCTTTGTTACTATTTGTAGATATAATATGCCTCGAGAGATATTCGCAAAAAATTTTGGATAAATCGGGCTCTAATTGGTAAAATTATGGGCAAATTTTTTTTAAATATATATTCCAAAAATTTACAAACGAAAATCAATTTTTTTCAGCTTCTAGACAACCGAGAGAGTCAATATTGGTATCATCTAAAAGAATTAAGCACTATAAAAAATTCATGTTGGCCGCCACTACCAAATAGCGGACAATAAGTTTATAAGTATATGGGTCAAATCTGGTATTTTAAAATGTAATTTCTTGAACCCCCTCAATATTGGTATTAAATGAAAGGGCTCGACCAGTAAATACAGTAAATTATTAAAATATGTAAAATCCAGGATGGCGTCCAAAAAAAATGGCGGATCAAAGTTTTTTTAACTCCATCAAAATTAAACGGCTTGACTAGTAGAATACAGTTAACTACGTAAAAATTCAAAATCAAAGATGGGGTCGGAAAAAATAAGGAAAAATTGCTTATAACATAAAATACATACCTATGTACATGATGGTGAAGGGTATTATCAGATTCGACACGGCCGAATATAGCACTCTTAGTTGTTCAATGTGTGAAGGGTATAAAAATGAAGGTTTCATTTCAGCTAGAGGCAAATGTTACAATTTTTTTTTGACATGAAAAAACTTTAGTACGCTTAAAAAATCATTAGTCCAATTCACAATCTTGTGAATCTGCCATTGGAAATTTTGCACAATTGCAAATTTTGTTAGTAAAAATATACTTTAATGTTTTGCAAACTAACTGATGCAAGACCTTTTGCACAAGTTTCTGAATTGGGCTATTATAATAACTGACTGTGGTTTATTAAAAAGTATTCCGTACTTTAGATAAAAAAATTGTCAGTAAATTAATTTAAACCCACTTTTCTTAGCCAAAATTATATGAATACTCTTTTGGTTGAAATACTTGTTGTTATTTAAAATTTAGTTTATTATATAACTTTTATAACCATCTTCAGTTTTAATTTTAAACAAATTAGTTCTAAACATAATTATATTTTTAGTTAAATTACAGCCCTACCTAAACAAGAGCGTTGAGCGTCAAGCGTTTTGCTTGTATTTTGTTCTTGTAACAAAAACAAAACACATGTAAATCTCCAACGCTTGACGCTCAACGCTCTTGTTTAGGTTTGACTCTTATGATTTTATTCACATATTTTTATTTTAATTATATGTAACGCAAAACCATAAATCAAATTTTAATATGTAGCAGTATACATACATACATACATACCTATAAGTTCACTTTCTAAAATAAAATTCTCATCTCTACGTTCTCTTTTTTTTCTCTATCTTCATCCTATTCGTCATCAATTCAGTCAATGTTGTCTTGAGGAATGTGACTTTTGTTCGATTGTACGAGAATTTAAACTCAGGTGTTGGTTTTGTATATTAATAACGTCTTTATTGTTTGAGTTCAGTTTAACGAACAATGAATTTTATGGAATCAATGTGTGTGTATGGATGTACATTATAATAAAAATTCTCAGCGGTAAAAGTCGCAAAGGCTTTAAATTTCAGGCCTTCTGAATGCCGAATTTACAGCTTATTTAAGATTATTAATCTCATTCTACCCTGCCTGCCCTTAAATGCCATTTAGAAGGCGGCCTCTGAACTTCATTCTAAAGATTCCATAATCATTCTAAATCTCCTTCTTTAAGAACGAAGGAAAGGTGAACATTATGGTGTATCTAAAAAAAATAAAATAAAATTCGCCGTACACCACCGAAAGAAAACTATTGCCGAACGTAGGGCTAATTATGCTGAAATTATCGAAATACTTCCTTTGCAAAAGTTTAATAATGTTTTGCGGGCCTTAATTTTCTAATATTTTGGTGGTAGGATCTGAGACCTGGTGGGTAAATACCACAAAGGGATATTTGAGAAGACTAATGAAGCAAAACATAGGTCTTCTTGAGACAAAAACATCGATATTTCACACTTTAAGATCTGACTGTAAATGCCGAAGACATAACGAAAAACGTATTTCGGCAAAAAAAAAAAAAAATTAAATACTGCCTTGCAACAATACTTTATACCCGGTGGTGTACAACGAACTTTTTTTTGCTTTAAGGCGATACGGTCTGGTGAACATTCTCGTGAGTGATTTTTAAATTTTTAAATTCTTAGCGACAACAAATAAATATTGAAACCGTTACTAAAACCAGATAAGTAGGTATAAAGGGAATAAAAAATAAATGAAAAAAAAAATTTTTTTGGAATAAACAAGTATTTATTTAGTTGCTTTTCAAGCTTATAAAGAGTTTAATATTACTGAACTCAAAACAACAAAACACTAAAAATATGTATGAAAAATGTATAAAACGTTTAATAACATAAAAAATACTATACAATACTATGCTACAAATACTATTACAATTAGAAACTTTAATATAAGTCAGCGAGGTATTCGCAACACTTCACTCTCTAACAGAATGTCGCAGATTAGTATGATTACTTCTAGTAGTAAAACGCTTCCCTTGATTAATGCGTGAAATTTAACGCAAATATGATATACTAAGTACATCCAATGTGTCGATTGCTCTATTAAAAACGTCGTAGCCTAAAAAAACAGCTAGTTTTTTGAGAATGATATAATCTATCGAATTTATATACTTTATTCTCCATTCTATAAAAGCAGTATTTTTCAAACTATTCTAAATTGAATGAAAATTGACATGCTAAACGTATCAACATTTTCAAAGTAATAATGGCCTGAAAAAAATTCTCAAAATTGTACCTATCACCTTTTAAGATTTAATAGTTTTACGCTTGCCAAATTTTGACAAAATTTTCCAAGTCAACATAAACTTTTAAATTGTTTTAAACACGAAAACTTTTCCGGTTGCATTAAACGGCCGATATGTGTTTTAACAAATTTAAGTTTATCATTAAATAATTAAAGTACTTACATTTAGAGCTAGTCTCCATATTCAAATTAATTTGAAACTTTTTGTTTGCATTTAGAAAAACTAATTTAAAACTCTTGAAAAGAAACTAATTTTGCACTAATTGTTAAGTCTGTACGCAAAAGCATTGAGAGCGTACTGTAGAACGGAAAATTATTATTTACAAGACGGAAATATATTTGTTGTTGATTTGAACTGTTTACTATCGTTATAAAAATGCCAAAAACAAAATGTCTGCAGGCAACAGTGCACTGTTTTCAGAGAATATGAACATGAAGAAAAATTGTCTTTGATAAAAAATGAGAAGTAAATATTAGCTATGGTTTCAATTTTCTAATTTCATTTAATTGTAACTTTAAAAGTAAATTCCGTTCGAATATACCAATAAAGAGTGCTGAAGAGGAAATCGTACACACAAAAAATCAAAGTATATTTAACTAGGTAGCCCCAATTCATCAGTTGTTCATCAGCTGCTACTTTTCATATGTCAAACTTTTATACATATTCTCTCTCTTTTCCTATAACTTAAAACTGTCAAACTTCATATAAAAAAGTTTTATCAAAAAATCCTCCTTGAATTGGTATCACCTTATTTATATACATAATTACAACATGCAAAAAATTATATAATCTTAATCAACTGGAAATGCAATTGGAAAGCCGTCGAATAATATATTAATTTTAAACAAAAATAAAATAACTCAATAACTTGAAAATAGGAAGAAATCATAAGAAACGAAAAAAATATTTGAACTTAGCGCCCCATACAACCTAAGAAACAACTAGCTTATCACAAGAAACGTGCATACTTTCGTGATCTTGGTTACTTCGCTCATATAATTCATTAATATAATGCACATCAATGGTCATAAATTGAAAACACGTAACTGATATACATACATACAACATATATATTTTTTAAGTGAAATAATGATGGTAAAATTCATTATTACAATGGAGTAACCGTTTGCCGTCATTATTTTATGTTAAATCAATTTATGTTACATGTTGTCAACCAATGATATCAATTCGTGTACATACATCTTTATATAATACATACAAATGTACATACATTCATATGTATTTAATAAATAAATTATTTGTTTAAATCAGAAATGAGTCTAAAAAAAGTCATTTAAAAAAAGCATTGCAATGTACTCTTAAATATGTACATACATAAGTAAGTACATACATATAAATTTAAATATTATAAATTATTAACAACAGAGTGAATACTTTTGCATTTTGCATTTTGAGAATATTTTCATTATTGACCTTTTGAATTGATGTTCATTGTCAACGAACATTTGCTCTGTTTTGTGACCTAACTTCCTGTGTATGTGACATTACAGTTGCAGTTTGCTGCTGACATTAACATCATTATTATGCATTCACATAATATGTTTGCACTTTTATTTATTATTGTCATTATTTTTATTTTTTTTTATTTTTAGTTTCTTGCAAGTTTAATTGAATTTACTAAAAAATATTTATCATTCATTCATTTACCTCTGTGAACAAGTGAACATTGCCATTGTAATATTTTATTTACTTTTTAAATTATTATATCTGTCACGTTTGTAGTGTGAATTTGAGTAAATGAGTATGTAGAAAGTATTGTAGGCGGCCGTTTCAAACCATAAAGATCATAAGTATAGCAGATATGAATGATGATAATGACGACGATGATGTTGATGCGCTCATTAGTTCAATTAAATTTAATTAAAGATTAAAGCAGAAACGGCGTTGACCTTAATGTTAATATTATTGTCGATAAATATTCCAGATACACGCTGCCTGCAATCCAACAAAGTAAACAAGATGGATGCAACAAGAATGTACATACATATATTGTAGAAAATTGAAAATTAAACCAACAATTAGTCGTACTACATTAAATGTACATTAAGAGTGTTCGGTCCCCATACAAAAAACAGTTGAGTCACTCAACTCTTAAACTTTTAAGATAAGTTAATTACGATTTCAGATTATTTAGTACATTAAATCTGTAATAATCCGTTTGAAAAATATTTTTGAATCCGACGTCAAATTCTCGAAACAATTTTTTTTTATTTTTTTTTTTTTTTTTGGAACACCCTAATGAACATAATACATACATAAATATGTATGTAGATATATATGTGTGTATGAATGTATGTGAGTTTAAGGACTAATTGTATTTAAAAAAAATATACTTCGTTTTCTTAACAACTCATTTTATATTTAATTAATCAAGAGCAGACATGATTACAGCATATTCTTATATAATTCTTATTTTGTAGTTAATTTTAAATTAATTAAAATTTAAATTAAAAATAATTAAAATCGTTATTACACTATACGTTTACAAATAGAATTATTTTCATTTTAAAAAGTTTAAGTTTAATGGTAACTATGCGTAAATGTATTACTTATTAAAACTTCTATTTTTATTTCCCAAAATGATTGATCAAATGTTTTGCGTATAAAAAATGATTATACGAGTATGTATATTTTTAATTTGTTTGATAAGTTCGAGAAAATCAGTTCGAAAAATATTTTATTATATTCTCATAGGCATAAAGTAAATGGAGGCCATGCATATCGTGAGCGCTGATCTAATGAAAATATGTACTTATGCATGCAAAAACTAATTAAATATAAAAACAAATGTTAAAGCATTGGGGTCTTTATACAAAAAAAAATATTTTAAATCTTTATTGATTTTTCTTAATATTTCGCTACGCCTGTAGGCAAGTTGTCATTTTATGCCAAAATTAATGTTCTAGTGTGTGAATGCCCCATTGTTATTGACTAATAGGAAACCTGAACTATCATGCTCGTCACAGTTCGACAGAGTTGGCAATTTAGGGTTAAAAAAACCTTCAAGGCTGTATTTTTTGTAATTCTGAATTGATTCAAACGATTTTTTGAACAAAGACTAAAAAAACATTGATTACAGTGTATATATTAGGGTGATCGATTATTCGACATTTTTAAGAAACCGGTTTTTAAATAGTTTGAAAATTAGAATTAAAAAAAACCGGTTGCTTTTTTGAAAATTTAGAGATACATATCTAGGTATAAACTAGTTTGTTCTATGGTTTTTTTTTGGATTTTAAGTTGAAACTCATTCAATGTCATTATTATAAAAAGTTATTTACTGCCTGTTCAACGATGTCGAAAGAAAACCCAAGCGAAATTTCATTCGTACAAATACGTTGAAAGCAAAAACAAATTTTTAGTTTTTGTTGTTGTTTTCAATATATTTGTACGAATGAAATTTCGCTTGGGTTTTTACCTAAAAGTTACCGAAAAGTTAAGTTTGTGCTTCAATAACCTTTCAACTTTTAGATTAGGTTTCTCTACATGAAACAAAATATTGCAACTAAACTGATTTATATTTTTTTTCTACTTCGACCTTTTTAATATTTTTTTAAGTTTTAATTTTCTAAAATTAGTGACACAAAACAGTAAATAAATCATCAAAAATGTTATATCGTTTTGTTGTATAAATTTACATTGTTGCCACTAAATTGTTTAAGAACTAAATTAATTTGTTAAAAGTAATCGGTATTTGCTCTGGTACTGCCATATTAAAAAGAGAAAGTTGTAATAATGAAGAATACTAAAAAATCACTTCACTGCTCACGGTAGTCAAAGCTACCTTTTATTAACATTAACTTTATAGGCAAGTTGTAATAATGACCCTTTGTGTGCCAAACTATTTAAGTATATACAAGTCGCTTGACTTCGTAGAAGCAAAATATTATGAAATTCGTAAATGAGATCAAAAAGTATTGCAACTAGGGTTTGGGAACCGGGAATTCCCGGGAATGAACCACTTATTATTCCCGGAAAAATTTTGCTCTTATTCCCGGGAAAACGGGAAATAAAAAATATGTAGTATATTAGGAAATATATTTAATATTATTTTTAATTTCTTATCTGTTTTTGGTAAATTTAAAGAATATTTGAATAAAAAGTAAGGTTTTTAATTTGTTAGCGTTTTTTGTTTGTTAAGCATTTATAACTTTTCTCAAATACGAATATGTAAAAGAAAAACAAACATCGTCGGTCAAAAATATTTCACGCCAAAGTTAACGACTTTCTGGAATTATTTTTAATAAGTGCTTATAAATTTCAAGTGAATTAATTATATACATACATAATTAGTTGTTTTCTTGTATATAAATGTTTTTTATAACAACCGTAAATCCAGCAGTAGTTTCCGTGGTTCATTTTTATAAATATAATCGTATGTACAAATTGCGTTTAAAAGTGGTCACAGAATTTGTAAGTATAATTTTTTTTATTGATGATTGAATTTTTCTAATAATATTTTTTTATAAAATTCACTTTGTTTACAAGCAAAATGTCTGAAGTCTGGAACTATTTTCAAAAAGCAGACAACACAGCACAATGTAATATTTTCCCGAAAAGGTTAATGTCCAAGGGCTAGTGGTCTCATACGGCACCTTCTTTTGGTTCATAAAATAAAATTTGAAAACGATTCTTCAACACCTGCACCAAGTGAAAAAATATTTCCACCATTAAAAGTTTTTGTATACACCCAAACATTACCAGAAATTGTTCAAAATTGGCAGCAGTCGATGGAATATCTATTTGAACAATTACACAAAGTCCTTTTATTCGTCAAAATCTTTTCAGTAAAAATATGACATTACCAAAACTAAACTGATATTAAAAACATTGTAATAAAATATTACAACGCCGTTAAAAATACGATGGTGAAAACAATATCGAGTCAAATTTGTGACAATTTGTGGTTTGCTCTTGTATTAGACGAGTGGAGTAGTGTTGCCCAAAAAAAGTATCTGTTTACATGGCAATAATTATTTTTATAATTTGGGTTAAGTTTATATTTCCGGAAGATGTAATGCTGACACAATAAGGACTCTAATGGAAAATAAACTACTACTAAAACAATGAATTATTAACCAAATCGTGATGTTAAAGTTAACAAACATTATTTATTTTAAAAGAAATATTATTTTCGGGAATCCCGGGAATTCCCGGGAAGACGATTTTTTAATTCCCGTTTCCCGGGAAAGTAAAAAGACCGGGAAATCCCAAACCCTAATTGCAACGTACAATAATTTGGTCAAAAAACTTAACTGAACAGCTGATTATCACAGCAAATTAAAAGCGCAACAACGTATAAAATACCAGCTCTCCATTTAAAACAAATCATATTTAAGCCTAATTTTTTTTCTTATATTACATTTATTTTTGAAACAACAAATAAATTTCTTACAATATTTTGGAAGAGTATTTAATAAATTTTCTGATTTTTGGAAATATTTTGAGTAATAAATATAGTATGGTACGTTTGGTTACAAAGATAACTTAATTAACATTTGGAAAAAAACGCCAGCTGAAAGAGTAAAAACCCGGTTTTTCCACCGGTTGTAAAACCGAGTCGATCACCCTAGTATATATTTTATGCATTTACATATATATTTTTCTAATATGTTGACTTTATAAATTGTATGCAAAATATATATATCTCAGCTAGTTTCAACCCGATGTGCAAATTTTTCTCAGTAAGACTTTTCGAGTTTTTTGGTTTATTTTTAGCGTGTACTAAAATACTAAAATTATTTAGGAGCTCAGTGTAACTTGATACATTTAAAAGAAATATGTATTTTGAAAAAGTTTTTTTTGCTAATTACTTTGACGAAAACAAAACTTTACGAATATCCCTAGAGGCATATCATATCTAAAAATATTAGCAAAAGTGTTTATAAATTATACAAATACTGAAAAATTTTGATTTTAATGATAAAAATATAGGATAAAAGGTGCAGTCGTGTTGGTTTGCTCATATCTTAGAAAGTTATGGGGTGATTGTACTGGATTTCAATCAATATTAGTATCAAATAAAAGGTCTTGACTAGTACAATGTAATAAACTTTTAAAAAAGCGTAAAGTCCAAGATGACATCTGAAACAAAATGGCGGAACAAATTTTTTCAACCCAACAATATGGCTATCAAATGAAAGGGCTTGACTAGTAGAATACAGTTAACTTTGTAAAAATTCAAAATCATAGATAATGTCGGAAAAATTAAAGAAAATGGCGTATTAGGTAGGTAGGTAGGTAGTAAGGCTAATGAAAAGTTACCCTCACACGCTCACCCAGAGACCAATACGGTCCATTGTGACGCCTTTATAAAGAAATAAAATGAAGAATAGAATCAGTCCCATTCTTAACGCCATCCATTCCAACATACAGTGACCCGTAATGATCCCTATAGTTCTCAAGCAGACCCTACCTTTGTCAAAAAGCAAATCCGAATCAGACTTACTGAGCATCGGCCACAACGTCCGTGTTACTCTGCAGTCCGTTCGGTTACTCCATTCCCTGATCCTACCGAAATAAAAAACCAATGGAGGCCTAACCGCCTCTACCCTATCAGGATCCACCATTTCTGAGCCGTCTTGCCAACTCATCAGCCATTTCATTGCCGCTTATGTTGGAGTGACCCGGCACCCAGCATAGTCTCAACATATATTCCTCTAAAATTGCACGCAGAGCTCATGGCGTATTACATAAAATCTAAAATCTAGGCTTAGTTACGATGTGGTATTTATATCTATGTACATTACGGTGAAGGGTATTATCAGATTCGGCACGGCCGAATATAGCGCTCTTACTTATTTGTATTTAATTAGGTTTACTTTTAAATCAAGCAAAAAAAAAAATAATAAAATACAAAAATTCGGGAGGTTGCACACGATAAACCAAATAAAAAAATACGTATAAAAGTGTGGTTAAATATCTAATTTGATAAATTTAATTGTGCTAGTACTCGTATACAGTTAGAATATGCAATAAGTATTTAATTTTCCTTTAAGTCACCGCTCATACAAACACACACACACACGCATACACAAAAAATTATATATTTCTCTTTCTCATACCAGTATATTTTATATACATAAATTGAACCACTATCATTACAATCATTAAAAAAAATGGTAACAGACAGTCTGGCTGACTGTCTCACAAACAAACCGACATGAAGATAGTCATTCACAAAACACTCCCCAGAACATTTAATAACGAAAAAATACGGTTTAATATTGGCCCTAATAGAAATGGTTTTGTTAAAAAAAAACGTGTTTTATGGCCTTTTTTCTTACAGACTGCATCATTACGGAAACTAATGCCTGTTAGGGTAAGATATCCCAATAACAAAAAATATATTTTTAAAGTTGATAAGTTCTTTACGTTGAATTGTTGGTTTTGTGTTACTTTCATCTCTGTTTTATTGTTGTCGTTTTTTTTTATTTTTCCATTTATGTATGTACATATGTATGTATGTATATCCTGGTAGAGAGGATAAAAAACAATTATTTACATTAGAAAAAACGCTTATACATACCTATAGTTTGTAAGTACATATGTATGTATGTTCATTGTATTTATTTAATTTCATTGTTCGTTGTTGTTTATTGGGTTTTTGTTTTTCATTGTAAGTTGCATTAAAGGCTTGGCTTTCTTTAATATATACTTAGTATGTATGTACTTGCAATTGGGTTGTTTTGTATGAACCGACATATAATTCATATTGAGTATATGGCGAAACGTTTACCATAGTGACAATATTCGTCATGTGACTTAGGTTAGCTTCTAGATCTAATACTTATAATTTTAATAATTTGAATTTGATTTACCTTTTGAACCCATTTTTATAATTATAAATTAATTTTTCAGTGGTTTTGCCAACATTTTACGTAGAATTTTTTCTATTACCGCAGATTTAAATTAGGTAACTTTGTTAACAAATATTTTTTGTATAACAATTTTAAGAAAATATTGATTTTTATAAAGGAAACTAAAATTAAATAAAATAAATTTTATATAAAGAATTCATAACCTATCTTAAAAGTTGTATGACGTAATTGCTATCACTCTACTTTTATTTTATTCAATTAAATAATTTTTTTTATAATTATCAACTTTTATAAAACTTCACAAATAGTTTTCTAGTTTCTACATGCATATGTTTGTATGTGTATGTAATACTTGCCTTGTTCATAGAATTTATCAAAGTTTTTTCAAGCTGAATTTCTATCGAAATTTGATTTATAAGCCTTTCATAAATTTTATAAAGAGTGCAGAACGTATTAATGATTTATGTACAAACACATATCAAACCTTAACAAAACGAATTTTGTATAAAAATTTAGTTCAATAAACCCTTAATAAACTTAAATATTGATTTTCGATATGAGGCCTAATATATTTACAAATACATACATATGCTATGTAATTTCAAACGATAATTTTTGTATTTTTTTACACTTTTTTTGACTTTAATAGATAAAAAACCGAAAAATTTTCAGTAAATAAATATGTAAATAGTAATTTTTTTTTATTGATTATCAAGAAACTGACGTAAAAAGTTATGCATATGTTTTCACTTATTTTGTCACATACATATGTACATATATTTTTATGTGTGTACATACATATTTTGTAAACATTTGCTTATTAGAAACCAAACAACTTTAGTGTATATAACAGCCGTACATATGCACACAAGTTATTAAGTTTAAATGCATTTCGTTAATATCTTTTATTTTCAAGTTTTGGATGTTTTTTACAATCGAGCATATTGTTAATATAAGACTTAAGATCACATCTGAATAATTAAAAATGTTTCTGTGATCGCAACCGTTGCAAACGATGTATTTTTGTTACTCTATTGCCCTGCATCAAAAAGAGAATTATAAAAAAATGTTGACTTAGCTCCTTTAGGAGTAAAGGTGACGAAATATTTAAATATTACTTAAATAATAAAAATAAAATATAAATGTATTTCAAATCTTTATACCGGGTGTTTTTTTTACAGGTTTGTTTTTCGAATAGAGATACAACTGGCATTTTGTGGTCAAATCTGGCAACTCTAATGTCATTTATGTTCAGTTTGGTTTGCCATTTCATCATGAACAGGTTGACAAAAGAAGAACGTGCAAATTTATTTCGAAAATAACGGTTCAGTTCGCGAAGTTTACCGCGAAGTTTTGTTCAGTGATGAGGCTCATTTTTGGTTGAATGGCTACGTCAACAAGCAAAATTGCCGCATTTGGAGTGAAGAGAATCCACATACGACCCTTGAGACGCCATTACATCCACAAAAACTGACTGTTTTGTGTGCTCTATGGGCTGGTGGAGTCATTGGGCCATACTTCTTCCGAAGTAATGCTGAAGAGGCAGTTACCGTTAATGGAGACCGGTATAGAGCCATGATAACCGACTATTTTGTTCCCGAATCGGATGCCATGAATGTGGATGAGTTGTGGTTCCAACAAGACGGCGCTACATGCCACACAGCGCACGCCACAATCGATTTATTGAAGGAAACATTCGATGAGCGCATAATTTCGCGGAATGGACCTGTCAATTGGCCACCAAGATCGTGTGATTTGACACCATTGGATTATTTTCTTTGGGGATATGTGAAGTCGCTCGTCTACGCCAACAAACCAGAAACGTTAGGGGAATTGGAAGCCAACATTCGTGGCGTTATTGCCGACATACGGCCCCATATGCTCGAAAAAGTGGTTAAAAATTGGACCTGTAGAATTGGCTTTATTAGAACCAGCCGCGGCGGCCACATGCCTGAAATCATATTTAAACATTAATGGCATAAAATTATCCTTCCAATAAAGCCAAATTGATGGTCATTAAAACGATTTTCTTGTGTTTTATTTCAATTCGAAGTTCTATACCACTGAAAAAAACACCCGGTATATACTAAAGTGTATACATACGTGTACATATATTTAAACAATGAAAAAAAAAATAATTAACCGGAAGTTTGAGTGATAAAAATACAATTTGTGGGTAGCTATGTAAGTGTTATTGGTTTTTGGTGACCGGCACATGTGTCATTGGTAGTACATAATTGCAAGGGCAGGTGAAGAAATAATATATTTAAGGGTTTCTTTTAAGGGTTGGTCATTTCTATTAATGATATTTCAAAATACTCTGAACACGAAAAGTTTAAAATACAAGTAAATGAGTCAACGTATAAAGGGGCTTTCAGTAATTGCGGAAATTGCGAAACACGCTATATGTGTGGTATTATCAACGACCTTTTCTATGGTCATTGACTTTGAGCATCTGGGTAATTGGCATACCTGTACCTGTGTAGATCCAAGTTTCGACGCAAAATTCTTCAGGTTGATGTTTCAAAAATCAAATTCTTCTGTACAAAAATGCTTTTGGTGTTTTTTTTGGGTTTATTTGACAAAGGGTTCGTCTCAGATTCAAGTCTGCAGTGTCAAAGAACAACGTTTGCACTAACAAACATTAATTTAAAGATTAATTGTTAAATCCTTAGCAATTGTCCCGGGCTTATAGGAAAACCATTTACATTATTACATATTGCTCTTTGATGGAAGAAACAAGTTTATTAATTTATTGTACACAGATTCCTATAAATTATTTTAATTTAACAAATCCTAATTTTTAGCTAACGAATCTGGCAATATGACCGCAATTTTTATAATCCCTTGTTAATGGAAATCGATTGCATTTTCGTAATAGAATGTGGAGAAATGCCAAAAAAATTAATTAAAATTTGAGTTTAAATACAATTAATTTTTATATGCAGTGCTGTCTGGGTAGAGTGAACTCCCGATGCTATGAATACCTCGTTAGAGTGAACACCAGTATGTTTACATTGACTACTCTATATAGTGAACAGTCATGAACCACAATAGAGTGGACATACTTTATAGTGAGTTTTTAGGTTTGGCAAAGGAGTAAAACAATGAAAAGGAGTATAAAAATTAAAGAGAACATAAAATAACGGTAACGATTCTTTTAGAGTAAGTTCACAAGTTACTCTCACAAATACGCATTCTATGAAGTGTTAATTTATTTAAGTCTGCGCGCATGTTCCATTAAGGTCGTATCTCAAAGTTTATTTTTCATTTTCTCCAGTCATAAATTTAAACTTTAGTATTACGTGGAAATAAATAAAATTGATAACTTATAAATGCACTTTAAATAAATAAACTAGTTTTTTAAATAAATGAAATTTCAACCTAGATTTAGTGAACAACCTGAGTATAGTGAAATCGCTCTGCAAAAATTGGTTCACTCTACCCAGACAGCACTGTAATACTTTAAAAGAACTTTTCTTCCACAGATATAAATTTTAAAATTTAATACATACATATACATATGTATATACAGTGCAACCTCGCTTAACGCAACCCTCAATTATTACAACTCGTAAATTGTTTGCATTGTTGACTCAGTTAAATCAACTTGTGTTGCACTTGTTTTTTGTAGATAAGGTTGAAAGGTTGTTCTATTTACATTAAATAAAATGCCGGTGATTACAAAATTTGTATAACTTTCAATTAAACAAAAAGTGATATTCGTATTAAGTTTGAAAGGGGCATATCTGTAAAAGTGATTTGCGATGAATATAAAGTGCACAAATCAACAATATCCATAATTAAAAAAAGGAAGCTGCATATAAAAAAATTCGTTGCAAATGCTGAATTTGGAACAGACAAGCATGTTACAATAAGGGCTTGTGAATATCCAAAAATGGAAAAGGATTTGTACATGTGGTTTATGAGGCCATATTAAACCATAAAAGAGAATTTACGCCCTAAAAATTGAGATTCGGTTATCGCAACAACCTCAGTTTTCGCAACGGCCAAAATTTATATTATTTAGTTGCGTTAAGCGAGGTTGCACTGTATATTAATCTACATATGTATGTACATAAACTCGATCATCTTTGCTAGCGCTGAGCATTTATCAAGGCATATTCGTACAGGTAATCTCGTCGCAACAGTTAATGGGAAGCATAAAATTAATTTGTTGAATTCGCCTTGATCAAATTAACGTTACGGTACTGAAACGTAATTTTTTGCTTACAGCCTTTGTTTATAGGTTTCACAAATATATATTATTTTCTTTAAAAAACCTTTTTTAAACTAAACAGATCATAAAAACTTTTCCATGCCTGGTATACGAATTGTCCTTGACAGAAAACATTCTCTCAAAATTGCTTTGTTGTATTATTTTTGTCATTGCATATACACACATACATATATGAATATGCCAAGGCACATTGTAGTCTTGTTTCGTCAGCTGATTATTTGTTTCTTCATTTCTTTTAAATTTCAGCTGTCAAAGTCTATGATAAAAAACAAATTTCTCTCCTCTCTCATTTATTTCAAATGTCAAACTTCATATATAAAAAATATAAACGATGATGAATTAATATGCCTTCGAATATGCCTTGGCATGCATTTAAAAATTTTTACAAACACAATGAAATTTTTTATGTTTTCTTACTTTTTTTTTAACAATGTATATCACAAAATGTAAATTTCTTTTAAATGTGAGATGTCACGTCATCTTTTCCAATTTTATTATTTGGATTGAATAGACCATTAAACAAAGCTTAAAACTGTATTAATTATAGTTTCCGAAATACGTCGTACAATTAATCTATTTAATACTAGCTTGTAGCCGCGACTACGTCAACGAAGTTATCGGCACGAAAAGTAGCCGTTATATTTATTAATTTCATTTAAATCCGTTTAGTTATTTTTTTGGGTTATTGTGTAAAAATATCAAAATATTTAAACAAACAAGCATATACATATGGGCACTTCCATGTCATCGTACGTGACATTTGTACTCCTATAAAGTAGAGTAGTTTTTGCAAAAGTAAGAGTAACTGAAACAAAATTAGATCTTTATGTTCCATTCAAAGGGTACTTTATTTAAAAACAAAACTAATTACATTCGAATCATTGTTGTCTAAAATATCCAAAAAAATAAGAATATATCGTACGTGACATAAAACAGAAGTGATTTTGAGGTATATATGAAAATATGAAAAAATCTGCGAATCTTGGGAGATATTTTTCTTTTTTTAATTTCTTACACTAAACCAAATATTTTTCATTTAAAATCAATCACACTTAATTGAAAACAATCTTTAAATGATTTTATAATAAATTAAATTTAATATCCTTCGTGACATATCGTACGTGACAGATTTTTCTCTAATAGTATTCTTAGGTAATAAAATTTATATTATATTAAGAAAAAAAGTTAAATTCTAAATTAGGTGCTCTTGCGACTGTTCAAATACGAATGACGGAGACAAATAATTTTTTTGCACTACGTACGTGACATTAAAATAACATCCAAGAGTAATCAAAAAAATACCGCTAATTGAACTTTATATATTTTTTTGTTTCTTGGATCTTGTTAAATGCTGTTGTTACCTAAATTTTAAAGCATATTTACAATTAAAATTTATTTTTACAATTTAGTCGCTAGAAAAAAAAATAGTTGATTGCAATTCTTTAAAATAAGTCAAAGAGATAATCAGATTAAAGTCTTATTATTGCTCTTAAAATAATTTAAAAAGCTCTTAATACCTGCGCAAAGTAAAATTTGAATGTTTTTTTTTATCAATAAACTTATATTGAAAAACTTTCAAGAGTTTTTTTTTACAGGATAGGATTTAATTCAAATATTGAGGAGAAAATACTTCTATAGACGACGTTTATCTAGGTTTTTGTCAATCTGTGTTTTAAATTTCATTTATTTCTGCTCAGCCATTCAGCCGTTTTTGCGTAATTGATTGTAACAAACATCCAAACATTCACATTTATTATATTATTAAGATGAACAAGACTTCATACTAAAGTAAATCAAACAAATAAATATTAAAAGACTATACGTTCTTATGATGTCTCAGAAAATATATTTTCTTGAGTATGGGGGATAGACCAAAAAAAGTTTTTTTTTAACAAAAATTGTTCTGAAAGATTATTAGTTTATGTCTAATCTAAATAAAAGATGTTTTGTTTCGTTAGGACATCATTTGTTGGCTCTTTGAAAATCACTTAAAGCAGAATACATCATTTCACCTCAGTACACGCTTGTAATTTAAATCTCAGTTGTGAACGACAGAACATCTTAATGTGATATCAAGTCGCAAATGGCAATATTACGCGAAATGCGTTTGTTGGAACATGGGGGCCTATACAATTTTACGCATGCTTTTTCCCTTACTATAAGTCTAAATGCTTACTGACACGAGTTTTAACTTAGAAATTTAGGATTTGCACTAGTGTTGATCTTTTCAAAAATTATTTTCGTATTAACTTAAGCACTGTTGCATACATATGTACATTTACCCATTTAGACATTAGATTATTTTGTAAATATTTAATAAACTTTGTTAACATGAAATGGAAAACGTTATGCATAAATCTAAATCTACTTTTTTCGTTTCAGTTTTATAGTCTATTGGAGCAAAATCCAATTGCCAATTCCACTTTGTCACTAAGAGCTTGCACACTGTTTGTTCCCACGAATGAAGCTTTCCAGCGCCATCATGACACAACTTATGTTCTATACCATATGGGTAAGTAGTTTTTTTTTTACTTTTAAAAATAAATACAACATATATGTATATGTATGTGTGTTTACAATTGCGTATATTTTCAGCTACCGTGGCCATGAATCAGGACCAATTAACTAAAACTATACCATCAGATATGGATGGTAATCCCCCATTGTATATAACAAAAAGTCGTAATGGAGATATTTATGTTAACAATGCTAGAATCATTCCATCGCTGACTGTTGAAATGACCAATAAGGAGGGCAAAAGACAGGTCTGCACATACATACATTCTTAAGTAGGTTTAGTTTTTCATTTCATAATGGATCGTCTGTTCATTTGAAGGTAATGCACATTATCGATGAAGTCTTAGTGCCGCTTACAGCCCTACCAACAACGAAGACAGAAATAACCAATGCGGATGCATTTCAATTTTTGCAGCAAGCTGATTTACTCAACATCGGTGATAATCGCTTGAGGTTTGTTTTTTAATACTCATTTTTTAAACTTATTTCGCATTAAGTAATATTTAAAAAAAAAAAAAACTGTGTGTTATTGCTTAGATCGTATCGTTCTCAAGTCACTGTGATGCGAAAAGAAAATTTATATCAATCACCCGGTGGTCATACTTTTCTTATACCAGTCGATGAAGGTTTCAAGGTAACAATTCAAAGATATTACTTTAGCTATTTCCGTCTAACGAATAAACTCTAAAATATTTTAGCAAACTACCCGCAGCAGTTTGGTAGATAATAAAGTAATTGATGGCCATGTTATTTTAAACAATGTGATATTTACATCGGCTGCCCAAATTGAAGTGCCTCAAACCACTGCCGCCTTTGAGGATAATATTAAAGTAACCGTTAGTTTTTCAAAACAGAAGGAAGGAAAAAGTAAGTAATTTTACACTATTATTTTGAATGTGTATGTTGAACTAGCTAAGGCAAACAAATCTTCATCATCGCTCAAGAATATAATTTCCTTTTTTTTTCAATCACCGGTGAAAGATTGAAATTTGCACACAATTTTAAAAAATATAACATATTTATGTACATAGATGTGTACATATTTTTACTTTTAATTTTATTTTTAATATTTTATATATAAAATGCAAAAACGGTTCGAACGATTTCAACCAATATCAGGGTACGTTGGGAATGGTCTGCAGATGGTTTATGTGAAGTTTGCACAAAATCGGACCAGTAGTTCCGGAGACATGGATGGCATTTAGTTTTTCCTATATGTATATTCCCATACAAATATCAACAAAATGTCCTCCAATTTTAAATGTTACAATTTTTTATTGCCACTTGAAAATTTACCAAACCCTGCATCGGAATGACTTATGTATGCAATGACATTCGGTCTTTCTAATTGGAACTGTAATAAATACAATGCAAAAGGTTGTGGGGACCAGCAGAGCGGTCCGGGTTCTGCTAGTTGTATATGAAACTATTCGAAGGAAATTGGTTCAAGTAAAATTATTGAGAATTTTTTTATTGAATAAAAACATTTGCAAATGTTTTATATGTAAATGTATGTAATTTATTCAAAAGATTTTGCTGGATTCATTTCAATTCGCTTGCATTATTATTATTGTACAAAAAGAAAGTTCAAACTGTACTTATAATTTTAAAATGATCAAGTAAATTTGCATTCAGTATTTAACTGTGAAACACTTTTTGACATTTGATTGCATGAAAGTGACAAACACTTGCTCGTACGAAAGCAAATAAAAACAAGTAACAGTGCTATATTTGGCCGAGCCGAATCTTATATACCCTTCAAAACGTGTAGTCATGCAATAACGATTGTTTGTATCACCATTCACAAAAAAAATTACAAAAAAAATATATTAAAAATAAAAAAAAATTAAAAAATATTTTAAAAAAATTTTTAAAAAAATTAAAAAAATATATAAAAAAATAATAAAATATAAAGAATATATTAAATAATTTGCTCATATCTCAGAAAGTTATAGGGCGATTGTGGTGAATTTCAATAGCGATTCATTCCTGGATATTTCCAAGAGATTGATATCATATAGAAATCTGAGGAACATATAATTGCTTCTAAAAGTTGATTTCAACCAACACACGGACAGACGGACCGGGCTTAATCGACTGCTCTACTCATAAGCTTTCAGAAAATATATGGGGTCGGAAATGAAAATTGTAGAAATTACAAACGGAATGACAAAGCTGTATATACCCTTGTGCACCACAGGTGAAGGGTATAAAAAAGTGTGAAGGCATTGAGTTTTTTGAACTGTTACTTGCATTGTCCTCTCAGAATAAGCGAGATAGATGTCTTTTTCTCTTTGTGATGAGTTTAATTTAATAGTGAAATTTTAAGACTTACCAACAAATTCTGCCTTGTTAAGATAAATAGAGCTGCGAAAACTCATCCCAGTAAGACAAGAGTTTTCCAAGTCAAATTAAATAAATATACATGACCATTAAATGGACCGAACTTATTTGTGTATCCAAATTTCTTTTTTTATTTTCTGGAACAAAAATAAAAAGTTTAAAGATTTTAATTATTCAATGTTGTTTTTGTTATACATAATGTTTTATTTATTTTTTATCTTTTAGTGTATGTGAAATCAAATACCCTACTAGGTGATTCAAAACATGCTACTGGTGTGGTATTAGCTGAAATTGTTAAGGCCAATATACCAGTACGTAACGGTGTTGTGCACTTAATACACCGGCCACTCATGATAATTGATACGACAGTAACACAATTCCTACAGGTAAGCTAACAATTTCTTTATACGCACAACACAAACCAAATTAACACCCAACAACAACAACAACAGTAGTAGTTCTTGTACCAAATAGTTAAATAAATAAAATAAACAAAAAAATACATAAAATTTATGTAATTGATGATATAAACATTCGTATATCCACATATGTATGTATGTATGTATATTGAAATTTAATATGTATGTACTGTACTGTACATACATATAAACATATCTACTAGGATTCTACATATGAATCAACTTTCTAATGATCGATATTTGTTGAAAAAACTGAAAAAGTGAAAATCGTAACAGAAAAATCGCGTAAGAACTACATCAATTTGTAAAGAATTTTCATTGCAGTGTTGTTTATTTATACATAACAACAATTCTATGACAATTTCGAATAATTTAACTCCAATCGGAACACACAATAGGTACACGATATTATGACAAAATACATAGCCGGAAAATCAATTTACATAATTAAAAAATAATAACAAAAATAGTCCAACTATTTATATGAGTTTAGTCGAATAAAATCAGATAAATCGAAAGTCCTGAAAATAGAAAAAGTAACAAATGATCTAGAAAAGTCAAAAAATAATATCAAAAAGTTGCCAAAATGCAAAAAACTTACTTATTGAAAATGCTAAAAAGTCGACTACAGAAACCTAATATCTATATACATACATACATACATACATATGTATGTACATTTTGTTGTCCTTAGCTTAAAACTGTTAGTTTATATGTACTTACACGTATCTATGTACACATATTAAACGGACTTAGAGTAGGCTTGATTTAAATAAACAAGATATTGACAAGTAATCTTAACAGTATTATTTGAATAGCAGCAGTAAATAATACGTATTAAAACACTTTAAAGCATAATGTAATTTGATGTTGCTAGGAATCGTGTATGGCTTTGTTTTTACATTGGGTCTGTTAAGTGCTTATTGCAAATAATTGTTTAGAGTATTTCTAACCTTTATTTAAGATACTCAATTAAGAACAAAGTTTTGCTTTGATATCACAACACCCTTCTTCACAGAAACACACACACGCAGACAAAATATTACTGAAACAAAAAAAAAAAAAACCCAAAGACTGATTTTACTTGAACTGAAAGTTTTGTAATAACAAAATTTTAAAATAATTGGAAGGAAAATAAACAAAAAATCATTCGGTTCTCAGTAAAATCAAAAGCAAAATTTTATTTTAAAATAATTTCTAAAATATAAATTTTATTTTAAAAAAATTTTGGGTGTAATGTAAGTATTCTGATAAAAAAAATTAATAATGAATTTCATTTAAGACTCATTCAACGAAAATTTAACCTTGTTGTTTAAAACAAAACAAAAAAACAATCTGTCTAAAACTCTCGATACTTAATCACAATTTAAAATCTATCTATGAAACTCTAAGACAATCGAAAAAAGAAAAGTTTAAGTAAACAATTTAAAAATTGTTTAATATAATTAAATATTTAAAATAAAATCAAATATATAAAGACTATCACTTGAACAGCCGCGTATATTCAATGTATTCGTATTCACGAAATATTATAGTATTAAAGCCATATTTATAAACTTTTTATTTTATGGGCATTTTATTAATTATTTTTTTTTTTGCCTTTTTCTGATGTTTTCTTGTTGAATTGAAGTTGATCATATTAAGGCTCTTTTTTTTATATCTTATATTGAAATCATTAAAGCAACATAAATACAAATCATGCAAACATTTTTTTCCAACATTGAAACGCGGTTTGAAATTTTGTTTCGAAAGACAGAGAGAGCATAACCCATATAAAACAAAATATACACGTCGTTAACTTAACGCGTAAACGTGCCAAGACTCTTTTTATAAATTTAACGTATTTTTTAACTTTGAATTAATAGTTTCGAATACGAATAATTAGGCATTTTATAAAAGTCAATCGAAAGTAAACATTTATTTTTGCAAACTAAACATATTTGCGATTTATAATTTTATAATTATAATTTTATAAGTTTTACTAAAAATACAGTCTTACTTAATTCGTGTAATGGTTGATCAATTTAGATTTTTATTTTATAATTTAAAATAAAGAAATCATAATCTATTGTAATTACCTTTTAAAGATATTTGCATTCAAATGTTTGCTTTGTTAACAATAATTAAGTCTATTTGGAAAGTCCGCTTCAAGTTCACTTTTTTCAGCATTACTGCCGGTAACTCGAGAATAACATAAGTTTCCAAGTCTTAAATCCGAACGGGCTTATCGATAAAAACTTTTGACTTGACATAACTGACATAAAATACAGAAACATGATATCACATGCGAGGTAAATTTTTTGTTTTCTTAAAATTCTCATTCTGGAATTTTCTTAAAATTTCCCTAGAAAAAAATTAATAAAAAAACATTTAATTATTTAGCAACATTTTTAGATGTAGGAAAACGAGCAATAACCCTTCTGTTTCGTCCTGCCTCATTTTTAAACGAATACTGAATAGTAAATTTTTGAAGATGTAACGATAGTTTCAGGTTTTATTTTATTGAGCAGAGACTGAACCTAAAGCGTAAATGTAGTCTGGTGACTTGAGTTCTTTAACAAGTTGGCTTTATAAGCCAAACAACAAGATTGGCGTAAAATTCGACAAAACTTACGAAATAAATTTTACTTGGACTTATACGTACTTTTCGTAAACTTTGTTTTATTAATTACAACATTTTCATGCCACCGCGTAATATTTAGTGGAACTATTTTTTTCCCCTATAAATGTTGAATTAAGCTGAATAATTAGTAGACTTAGCACGTTTGCACGTCAATATATGCGCATAAAAGTTTTTTGAACCACATTTCGGACTAAAAATATTTTTCAAAAACTTTTTTGGGCTTACTTCGTTTTTTATACTGTTTATGAGTTTAGAACGGATTGGATAAATGAAAGGCTCAATCAAACCTGTAAAAAGTCCTCTTTGAAAACTACAAGGCTAAATATACATTTTTTGCACATGTACCTCCCTTACACTTTGAAATCAAAAATTAAAAAGAAATTATTCAATTATCACGAGAAAAAAAAACAATTCGAGGTTTCAGCAAAGTTTTGTTCAAGTTATTGGCATACATATTACATAAGTATTTTAGTTTTATTTTATCATTTTCTTAATTTTGATTTAACATTTTTAAATTTTTTATTTTATACATACATACATACATTCTACATACCCTATAGTTGTAACATTTGTATGTGTTTATTGATTGTTTATTCTTTTTTTTTTAATTAAAAATGTTTCTGTATATATGTTTACCTTTCTTTTCTCATATATTTACATATATGTGCATAATTTGTAATTATAACTATTAAATATATATTTCTCTTTGCTTAAATTGCGTCTACTGGACTTGTTACTTAAACCTACAATTTCTTAGTCATTTAAGGTAAATATTGAGTTTTTGTTTTCTTTTTACATTAAGCATTATAAATTTTTTTTTTTTAAATGACGTCATATAGGTTTTTTTTTAAATTAACATAAGTTTGTGTTTATTTTAATTTTATTGGTTTTCGTGCGCGAACTGCCAAACGATTGCAAAAAGTCCAAAATATTCGAAAAAAGCTAAAAGTCGTTTACATAACTTTTAAAGCATTTTTTGATTATAAATCGCAATAGTCAATATTATGTCGAATTGTATATATTTGTAGACGACTTTTGTTTAACTAAAAAAACACCAATGCTTGCAATATCACTCGAAACAATTGGAAAGTTTAAAATAAAAAAGGGGCTAAATTACGGCATTCGATCACGATCGAAATTTTACTCGAGTTCGCTGTGCTTTGGATATAGAGATTCTAATAAGAATTTTCAAACTTCGATCACGTTCGAATTCCGTAATTTGCCCCCAGTACAAATTCAAGTAAATATCGAAAAAAAATCACTCAACTTATTCATACGCAAATTTTAGCTTAGGAAGTATATTTTAATTTATTTAATTTTTTGCATTCATTATGGCTTCACAGGCTGATATACATACGTACATACAAATTATAAAAATTCTTTCTTGTTCCATAATTATAAATTAAAAAAGTTTAATGAAAACGTTAACTAAACTTTAAAATTGCAATTAATTATTTATTTGACATGATTAAATGGTGCGATGAACTTGTACTTCAAATGTCAAAAACAAACTCCGTCAAAATGCAACATACTGTCAAATTTCAAAACAAATATAAACAATAGGCAATAGTAAGTACAAACAAACATACATGTATTGCTAACACTATATACATATATAATAAATATTGAACCTAAATAAAGAAAGCTTGCTTTATTCGTTGCATTTAATATAAATTTATATAGTATTTATAATATCTACACCTCAACACTACATAAGTATACATATGTGCAAAGCAACACTTACATGCATATACACATGTACTTGTCAAAGTCTTTTTCATGATTATTTAGTATGTATGTAAGTAATTTCATTGCAATAAAATGCTTTAAAAAAAGGCGTATATAAAGTCCTAATAATCCAAAATTTCCACAAACATTGTTACTGTCACGATGTAGAAAAAGTCATTTGATTTCTAATAATATTAATTTCAAAATTATATTTCAATCGATTTAGTTGCACACGACACTAAACATGTACACAAATACATATGTATACATACATACATCGCTTTTCTTTATACAATATTACTTCTTAATTTAGCAAATAATTTTATATTCAAGTTTATATCCTTTTTTTTATTTTTATAAAGATTTTAAACATTTAATTGATTGAAAATATATATTTGTTTGCCGAATTTTATCGTATCTATTGTGCATATTTATAATTTATTGAAGACGGGCAGAAAGGTCTTAAGTCAGAAACTTAATAGCTTAATACCAATAGAAATTATGATCTTTTTTGAACAATTGCAGAAAGGACAAATAATTACGATTAAGAGGAGTTATAGCACGTTTCCATGGCACCGATATTCGTAATTCGATGTCTTATTTTTAATTCAAAGTCTAATTACGAACCGAATTACATAATTTTCCCATGCAAAATTTTTAAAGCAAATTCATATTTTTGTGGGTAATTCATTTAGAATTGCCATCTGAATTATAATAAAATCAGTGTCTTCTCCAATTTTTATCGGTAGTTTATCATACCCAGCTGTCAAAAAAATCAAAGCAAAGCGAAAAACAAAAAGAAGAGAATTCAATTTCATCTATAAAAAATAAAATGGAAGCAAAAAAGAAAATTTTAAAGAAAGTTGTTATGTCTAGAAAACTATTGAGACAAAAGTCTCCTATGAATGTTTGGACATTTAACTAAAAAATTCATATGTATATGACGCTAAAGAAAAATCAGCATCAGAGTCAGAAAAATCAAAACACTTAGTTGGAGGTACCGCAAAGAGCAAAAGTTTGTTAGGATAGTCGTCGATTAAAAAGAAAACTTTAAATATAATTATGTGAATGTCCTTATTATAAAGGGTCCGCCAAATAAATTCTTTTTTTTTAAATGCTATAAAAAAAACTACTAAATATTTTCTCAAATTTCTTTTTTTATTTGAAAGTACAATCTTTCCGGTTAATAATGGAAAATAATTTTATTCAAATGGCTGCCTCGGCTGGCCATGCAGTAGCCTACACGATCGGTCCAATCTTGAGGTACAGTACCGATTGTGTGCAGTTGTATTTCACCAATGTCTTCACGAATATTATCCTTTAAATCGTCAATTGTCTCTGGCTTGTTGGCGTAACACTAATCTTTGACGGCACCGCACAAATAATAGTCCAACGGTGTCAAATCGCAGCTTCGAGGTGGCCAAACGACATCAGCTCTGGGGCTGATAATGCAATCTTCAAAAACAGGGCGCAAAACATCGAGTGTAGCTTCGGCTGTGTGGCAAGTAGCGCCGTCCTGTTGAAACCAAATGTTGCTAATATCCTCCTCTTCACTACGGCCACTCCTTGTTCATTTTCAAAGAAAAATGGCCCAATTATGTCTCTAAACCAAAATCCGCACCAAACAGTGACTCGTTTTGGGTGTATTGGCTTTTCAATGTATGCGTGCGGGTTTTCTGTGCCCCAAATGTGACAATTTTGCTTGTTTACAACCCGCCAAGATCAAAATGAGCTTCATCTGAAAAGATGATTTTTTTTGGCAAAATCGGCATCTTCTGTAAGTTGATCGCAGGCCCACTTAGCGAAGCAAAAACGCATATTTCACAGCGTTGTTCAAGCGTATACACAACCATATTCGTTCAGCGGAAGGATAAAACTAATTATCTGTCAAATCAGACATGAGCGAAATAAGCACTAGTTGAAAAAAAGCGTTAGATGGCGGACCGTGTAGAAATGTTTAGATCAAACAAATGTACAACTAATGAATAAAACATATGTATTGTACATACTTTCATACAAAATATTAAAGTGACGAAACAATTTTAGTAGATTTCAGTACTTTTGCACTTAATTGTTTAGAGTTGTCACCTCTTGCTTGTTGTTCTTCTCGTTGTCATTTAAGTAAACTTTAAGCCAATTGAAAATATAAAAATGCAAAATTATCATCATTAACAGTTTGAATTAGCTTTTGTAAAAAAATTAATTGCAAATATTGCACGAGCATAAAAAAACTTAAATTTTAAAGCATCTCTGTTTTGTTCAAAATTTTAAATATTTCGCTTTCTGTTCTTTTAATCTAGGAAAACCAGAATGGGGCTTTACGAAAGTTTCTTGAAGTTATAATGGATATTGGTGGCCAAGTCTTAGACGACATTAACAACTTTGGAGATGTAACAATCTTAGCGCCTAGTAATGATGCTTGGAACTCTTCAGCAATTAACAATATTATAAGGTTAGTATAAAACATCGAAATTTATGATTTTTTTTTAATTCTTAATAATTAGTTATTTCTATTTGCCATTTTTAATGTTATAATATTTAATTGTTCGAACTTAAAATCGTACATAGGATTTGCTATTATAAAAAATATTTTGTATTTTCCTGATAATAATAGACGAAGTAGTAGTAAAATATTAAAAAAGTTTAACTTTCTTCTTAATTTTTATTTTATTGTTAAACTTAAATGTCTTAAAGACTTCATTTATTATTTTTTATTCTGGCTCAAGTTCATTTTAATATTAAATTTCTCATTTTTTATATGAAGAAATCAATTCTTTTAAATTTAAAAAAAAAATGTATATTACCAAAAGCTTAAACAAGTAAATATTATTCATTCTTTAATTTAATTCATCCTATTTATTCAATCTTAACAGAGACGGACCAAAAATGAGAGAAATTTTAAATATGCACATTATTAAGGACCGCCTTAATGTTAAAAAGATCAAGGAGAAAAATCAAAAACTTGTAAGATTTCAGGATTTTTTAATGCCAAACTTAAGTTTGAAGTTGATTTCTTCTTCTTTTTTTAATCAAAGATTGCCCAAGTGCCCACTGTAAACAATCGTACGTTCCTTTATTTCAATATAAATGGTGAAGGGTCAGATGAAGTTATTACTGTCGAAGGTGGTGGCGTTAATGCTACTATTTTGGAAGCGGATGTGGCCAGTACTAATGGTTATGTTCATATTATAGACAGAGTTCTCGGCGTTCCATATACTACAGTCTTAGGAAAACTGGAAAGCGACCCCATGTTAAGGTAATCGCAACTAATTAAAACGCATTAAAATTTGTTTATCTATGTGTATTGATTGATTATTTATTTTCTTCTTTGTAACCAATACAGTGATTCATATAAATTGGGACAGTTTTCAACATTTAACGAACAATTAAATAATACTCAAAGACGATTTACGTACTTTGTGACACGAGACAAGGGCTGGCAGAAAACCAGTTTAGATTTTCCTTCGGTGCATAAGAAATTATTTATGAAAGACTTCGCTTATCATGTAAGTAGCAAATGTTTATTGTTACCAATAATTTCGTTTGAGTAAAATATACATTTTCCCTTCCAGTCGCGTTCGATTCTAGAACGTCATTTGGTAATTGCCGATCACGCTTATACCATGAAAGACTTGGTTTCTATGACAAAAGAAAGTGGTTCAATCGTCTTACCGACCTTTAGGGATTCCTTGAATATTAAAGTAAAAGAAACAACAGGACGTAAGTACTTTTACGTATTTAAATATATTATACACATATACATACATACATATATACAAATAATAGGTGGTTTATCGTGAGGTTTGATTTATATTGTAAATTAAAACACATAATTTTTGAACTGAACTTAAAATTTTTACCATCGATTAAAAGAACAATTTATGGCAGTTAATGTTTGAAAATTATATTTAAATGATGGCCACGACTACATCTAAGGTAGTCCAATCTGAAGGTCCAATTTTGGCGACTCGTTCAAGACATCAGACTTTACATATCCCCAGAGAAAATAGTCCGGAGGTGTGATATCGCCCGATATAGATGGCCGATTAACCGTAGCAAAATGAAAAATTAAGTGCTCACCAAAATGATTTCTCAACTATTCCATTGTTTCACGCCCTGTATGGCTTGTAGCGCCGTCTTGTAGAAACCAGAGCTTACCGAGACCATGCGGTTGATTTTCAGGAAGCACATAGTCTGTAAACATGGTGCGATAACGGTTACCATTGATGGTAACATTCTGATTTTCATAGTCTTTTGATGGAATATGGACCAATGATTCCACCTGCTCATAAACCACACCATCAACATTATTTTTAATGGATATAATTGTAGCTTTTCGTACTCTTCGGATTTCTCATCTTTTCATATACGTCGAATGGTATTGGCAATAGCGGTTTCAGTGGATCAAGTAATTACGCGACGCTATTGTGATGTGAGTCTTTTCAGTTTGATATGAGTCATGTGTGATCTGTCAAAAAAGCCTATTGCATATTAAACCTCACGATGAATCACCCAATATATATAAATATATATCTTGACTTAAACTAATGGGTTAAACATTTACTGAGTTAATAATAATAATTGAATGTTTTAAAACAAATTTTTAAACAATACTTTTTTTCTTTCTGCTAAATTTTAAAACCAAGATCTTCATGATGAGTTCGCTTCTCATGAATGGACTGGTGAGTGAGCATAACATAACATTTCATTATAAGAGTCATAAGAGTAAATAAGTTTTTTTTTTTTTTTCAAAAAGTTCAGACATTCAATCAACATACATTCATGTTTGGGTCAACAAAATTTTTCTTACAGATTCCGCCTAAATTATCAGTAAAATCGCAACTACAACAGCCAACAGAGCTAAATATATTGAAAACAGAAAGTTCAAAAGTTTTCGCATTGAAAGCGTGTGATAAACTTTTCTCGAACCGTTTTTTAGTGTGATTTGTTATATCAGTTCTAGCGAAAAACTTTGTGGAAAATAATTTTACAGAATCACTTTTGCTGTTGTTCCGACTCATCTTATGCTCCCAAAAAACACGAACTTACACTAAGACACTTACACTGACATACTATATTTTTACTAACATTTCATAAGTTTGTTAGCAAATATGTTAAATAGTGACTGCAGTCGATGAACCGCCGATTTTGCTAAATTATTGATAACAGATCAACAGATTAACTGATATCAGAAGGGCGGTTTACCAATATTATAGACGGCTCGGATTAGTAGATTCTTAGCCGATCATCGAAAGCATATGGAGAGTTCTGATAGCATACCGTACCATCCACAGTAGTATTATTTTAGAACAGTGTTTACTTGAAAAGCAACAACAATTTTGTTAAAATATTGTGAAATCTTAGAACATTAGTTAACCACCTTGTGAATACAGTAATAATATCAAAATATATTATATATTTTGATATTTTCGACTTGAATAGTGTGCATCGATGTTGTTGTTTTTTCTGGTTTAGTTCGGTTCGCTAACATTTTTCTAATATATTTTAAATTTATTTAAAATCCAAAATATAACAAAATAAATTGATTCAAAAATAATATAGTCCCATTTTACACTTAACAAGTAAGAGTGCTATATTCGGCCGTGCCGAATCTTATATACCCTTCACAACGTGTAGTCATGGAAAAACAGTAGTTTGTATCACCATTCATCTCATATGAAATACGTACATACATATATAAAAACATCCCATTGTAAAATTATAAATTTACGTATGTAAAAAAAAATAAAAAAAAAATTTTAAAAATTAAAAAAAAAATAATTAAATTATAAATATAAAACAAAAGAAAAATAAAAAAAAAATTTAAAAAAAATAAAAATAATAAAAATATAAATAATATATAAAATAAAATATTAAAAAAAAAATTAAAGCTGGGATTCGATGCCACGTTTTATACACGTTTGTATGTATGTTGTTGTTGTGTTATTTTTGCGAAAAAAAAAATCGAGGTGGACGTGGTTTTTTGCTCATGTCTCAGTTGTTTATGTACCGATGTTTCTGATTTTCAATAGCGATCTACTCCCGAATATTTCTGATATTTTAATA
Source organism: Phyto melanocephala (assembly GCA_941918925.1). Classification (NCBI taxonomy): domain Eukaryota; kingdom Metazoa; phylum Arthropoda; class Insecta; order Diptera; family Rhinophoridae; genus Phyto; species Phyto melanocephala. The sequence continues at coordinate 184,144,110 of OW799233.1, forward strand.
CCTTACCCGGGTCCAACCTATGTCGGGGGGCTTCAAAAAGTTGATTTCAACATACACACGGACAGACGGTCAGACGGACAGACTGACAGGGCTTAATCGACTTCCCTATTCATAAGCTTTCAGAAAATATATACTTTATGGGGTCGGAAATGAAAACTGTAGAAATTTCACACGGAATGGCAAACCTATATATACCCTTTTTCACTGTGTGAAGGGTATAACAAATTAAAAGGAAACAAGACGAATTTTAGGGGCGAACGATATACTTTTTCTTAATTTTTAAATTAGGATGAAAAAAAAAATATGTATTCACATTTTTTAGGTGTGAACGACATATTTTCAAAAAAGAAGTTTAAAAATGTTTATAATAGTTTCTCTTTTTTAAATCGGCAAAAAACATCATGCTGATATACATAAGTATGTATTTTGATCACAATTAAATAAAAACTAATATTTAAGACTGAATAACTGAAATTTTATTTGAATTTATATGAAATTTAACTAAATTTGTATTAAAATACCAACTCAAGAAATGGCCATAATACACTGTTTTATATTGTTGCTTACAATGAAAATTTCAAGACGTTTTTTTTTTTTGAATACTTTGGCAAATATACATGTGTACATTAATATATACATTAGGGGTGCAACTTTTTTACAATTTTTGAAAATATCAAAATGGCCCTCTCAATACCATGTAGTGCATAAAAAAACAATAAGAACTGCACCTTTAGGTTTTCGATATCGTTAAAAAAGGTTCCGCATCAAATGCAATTAAGTTTGGGATCAGTAAGTTCTAAAAAAATAAAAATATTTTCTTTATAAACTAATTTCACTTAACAAAGATAGTTTTTAGATTGTAATTTTAATTATAATCATATAATTACATTAAGAAATGTAAATAAAATTTTGAAAAAATAAAATAAAAAATTTTTTAAAGGGCTTTCAGAAATTGGCTTCGACGCGGAACGTTTTTGTTCCGAAATGACCTGAGGAAAAATTTTTCGGTTTCAGCACAACATCGGCTACAGCTTGGTGATAGGGCCTTATTTTCGTTGTACCCCTAGTATACATGCATACATTCATATAAATAATTTAGTCTAAATATCACATTTTCATACTACATATTTCGTTATTATTTAATTTATACATGTAGTTTTAATTTACAAGATGTGCTATCATGTCGTACTTTGATTGTCATTATTTTTTTAAAATTTTTACATTGTCCAACACAAACACTATCACTATCGGTCCAGTTCATAAGAATTAAAACAGTTTTATAAGATGTTTAAACAAAAACATTTTTAAATAATTAAATTTTTTTTGTTTTTAATCATTTTAACATTTTTGGAAACTATGACGATACGACATTATAGCACCTTGTGAATCGACAAATGTTAAAATTTTTTTCTATTTATCGAATGTGTGTATCTCTTATTTTGCAGGTTATGTCATATTGTGGAACTATAAAGAAATTACTGTCTATCGCCCAGATGTTGAGTGTACCAATGGCATTATACACGTCATTGATTATCCAATGTTAGAGGAGAAGGATATCGTAGTTAGCAGAGGTAGTTATCAGATTAAAACTAACTTCTGCATATTGTTTGCAAATCTCTTCATAATAGCAATAGCAAAACTTTTCTAAACCAAAAACTAATTTAAAAAAAAAATAATAAACACAATCAATTGTATAAAAAAAAACGAAAAATAAACTTAATTACCAAAAATAAGTTCATAAAGAAATCATAACACAAATGTTAAATGCTCAACCACTTTGTTAGACTATTTCTGAATACGTTTACGTGTAGTATTGTATGTCGCCGGAGTTTACAATAATTGTAGACATTTTATTAATAACATGAATATTATCCACAATTGGATTCTTACATGGAAATTAACATTTTTCGCAGTATCAGAAAAGGTTTTAATTAACATTTTTCGCTTTTAAGTAAACAAAAAATATGCAGGGTTGCAATTGAATCCAACTGCTGTCGGAACAAAATAAATAATTTGGTGTCACATATACTAAACATAAAGATAAAGTCAAAATATCAGAATTCAACAAACAGAATTAATTTTTCCTCGTCTCTAAATTTAATAACGACAGCATTGTATTCAATGGCAACTTTGGTTATTTGCTTTCAGTAAAAATTTTTAATCATCGTCATCACTTTTTTTAACTGCTACATATAAGTTATTGCAGTTTCCCTTAACGAATCCGATGCTGCAGAAATTTTGTTCATAAGCATGTTAACAAAAACAGTATTCGAATGGGCGATATAATAAACAAAGTGTGTTGCGAATTGAACAAACAATTAATATTTACATGCATATAATCACATCTAAATTAAGTCATATGGAACCATAAAAACATTTGCACATTTACATGCATACGCTTCACAGACAAACAAAAAAATACTATTATTATTTCATTATTATAATTTTGACATTAAAATAGTTAAAAAAAAAAGAAATATTTTGTCAAAATAATAAGTGACGATTGTACATTCCGTTCACCATTAGTGACTGTATATTTAAAATCTTTAAAAAATTAGAATATTAATTAACACACGTTTAAGATTCTAGAGGTTCTTTAAAATGTTTCTAAAAAAATATTAAGATGAGGTCACATGATGATTGTTTTTATTTGATTTTATTATATTGCAACGCATTATTTTTTATTAAGTTATTTATTGATATTATTTAATGAATTTCCATTTGAGCCTTTATTACGCATTATGCATTAGTTAATACTATATTTGTATAGCAAATAAACCTTATTATACAATTGCAATTTTAATTTTTAAGAATATTAATATTATAGCAAACGTTTTCTATTTCGATTTGAATCGGTTATTTATGAAAAGTTTCTTTGCGATTTATGTATCAAAATGCCTTAATTAGATTATTTTCTTTTTTTTGTGACTTTAAAACTGTGCGTTTGTTTGTTTGTTTGTTACAATAATTTTGTTAGATATATTTTTAATTTTGTTATTTCAAGTTTTCTTTTTGCAAATACATACAATTAGCAGGTATAGTAAATAATTAAACTAAAATTTCTGATCAAATGTTAAGCAATAAGTGACACCTTTTATCCCTAAAATTTTGTTCAAGTTTTATTCCAAAGCCATCAATTTCTAAAATATAGAAACAACAATAACTAAAATTATATTGACAGTACAACAGTTGTGTACATGAAGAAAAGAAAAAGTAAAATTGTCTTAAAAACTGCCGTTAAATTAAAATTAAAAATAAAAAACAAAAACCAAAACCAAAACAATACCAACATATTTTTAAGGAAAAGACTTCATTTGTACAATATGATTTCATATTACAGCAAAATTTTACTATAATAAAAACAATGACACTAATAAAATCACAATCGAAAGCAATCATAATATATCATTATCGCAATAAATAATTTTTGAATTAAACTTAATGTATGATTTTGTTCAAGATGTTTGTTGTATGTATACATTTGCAAATGACATTATTTTTTGTAGAATTAAATGCTGTAGTCTTCCTAAAATGTTTCTTTATTAATATCTATCGTAACCAATTCATTTCAATTAAAAAAAAATAAAATATTATAAACATTTGTAATTCACACATACATTTGTACATACATAGTGTTGAAACTAATTTTATTTTTCACCCAAAATATTTGCATAAAAATAAACTACTGTAGCGTAACATAGTACAATAGCTGTATGCACAAGAAGTCCTAAGTATAGAATTGTCATAAATGTTATTACTTCCAAAAAAATTTTTAGGTTTATTAATGTTTGTAGTAGAATTGGTAGCATTTTAAAATGTTAAAAAATTATAACATTATGACAATACGATATCTAGGATACCTTGTGAATTCGCCAAAAGTTAAAATTTGGGTTTTACTCTTTTCACGACTGTTTGTTTTTTTTATATTTTTTTTTATAAACAATAAAAATTTTCTTTAACCCTGACACACTGAGATACTTCACTCCACCTTTTTCCGCTTTACCTCTATCGAACAACAATTCATAGTTTATCTCAATATTAACTCCATTTTATATGTCCTGTTTATAATGAGTTTGATGATGATTATTTTACTAAATCATATATATTTAATTTTATAGGTTAGGCATACATAAAAAAAACAAAAACAAAAAAACTTCGTTAAAAAAAACAAACAAAATAAAACAAAATTGTTGTAAAAAGAAATCAAACTACGAAACAATAAACAGTAAACAACACTTCTTGTCATATCCGACATTCCCAAAGAAAGGTTTGAACGAATTAAATGCTATCTCTTACTCTAATAAAAAAGAAAAATATATATAATTTTCTCTTCTATTTAACTTCAAAATACATAACTTCGTTTGTTTCACTTACAACATTTAAATAAAAGCTTAGAATGTAATAAATATAAATATTTAATAATTTAGTTTAATTGTTAATAAGGCTTAACTTAAAATAAAAATAAAAAAAAACTTCAGAATTTTATTCCCCTAGTTTTGTGTTTCGTGTTAAATCAACTTTTTCGAAATTGTTATTACAGTGTTTTTGTTTATAACAACAAAGCAAAGTAATGATAATTCTTAAAAATTTGATTTAGAACGGTAAACAGAAAAGGAACGATACATTAAGAAACATAAAAAAATACTCATTAAGTTATTCATTTTGAAATAAATATAAATGTGTGTGTGTGTATAATTTAGTCTACGTTATTAAATTCCATGCTAAATCAAAATAATTTAACGTATTTGTATCATGTAATAATATATAAGTTTGAAATGTTAGAAACTTGAATACACAAAACATAATACACCCACCAAAAAAAAAAAAAAGATAAAAAACCAAATTTAAAAATAAATATATTTTAATGTCTTTTAATTGGCAACGAAAATTTCAAATAAATTCGAATTCTTAACAGAGTCGTGAAGTAATCAAATTGTTATTGAAAGCATTAAAACCAAATAAGAAAGAAAAAAGTATAAAACATATTAAAAACTTTTTGATAAATAAGGCAAAAAAAATTTTTTTCTTTTCTAAACAACAACACACAATAAATAATGTTGTATGTTAAAAGACCAAAGAGCTATTGGATACATAAATACCTGAATAAATTTATATTCGTTATCCTCTGAGTACTTCAACTGAGAACGCATTATGTTTTTTTTAATAAAAAAAAAATATATATTTATTTAATTATTTTTTTTAAACCATGAATTACATCTATTATTTCTCAAATGAGTAGTAGTAGCAGTTGTATCACTGGCATTAGCTACATATGTATTTATATGTATGTATATGAAGCATTAAATAATATGTATAACTAAACAAAAAACAAAAACTAAAAATAATGCTAGAAAAAATATAAATGTACTTTGCTAAATATGATGCTTTAAACGACAAAATAGCAAAATCAATTTAATAAAATCGTAGTCAGTAGTTACACGTTAAAAAAAGACACTCGAGCAAATTGAAAAAATTTAAAAATATACATATATATTTAAAAAAATCTATTTAAATGAAAATGTATTTACAAAATAAAAAAAAAATATTAAATATATAGATAGATTAACGTGTAACTAGTGCCTTACTAAAGTCTAACTCATTACCTTAATTAAGAGTACACTGTAAAAAACAAACCTAGAATAATATTAAGATACTAATTAAATCAATAACTTAAACCAAATATATTAATTATTCTAACATTAACATTAAAATACAAAAACTGAAAAAAAAACAAACAAAAATAAAAACTTGAAAGAAGATATGAAATAATTTGAAATTTATTTGAATATTTAACAAGAAAATAAAAAAATAATAATAATAAATGAATAAATTTCTTTATAAAACTGTAGCAATTATTCATATTCTCATTATAATTTAGTATTTAAATAAATGTTTTTAAAAAGTATTGGAAATCATTGTTGAGTAACAACTGCAGGTAAATACAACTACACCAGATATATAATATTGAAATTATGTTTAATTTCTTAATGTTTATTATTACTTACTTCCTTTTATACAGTAGTATGCAAAGAAATTAAATATAACCTAAAATAATGAGTGGCGTTTTCAAAAACAATGAAAATAAATCTGTCAGAGTTAAATAGAGTTAGTACCTAATTATCAAATGTATACTTTTCACAAATCTGAAATTTATTGTTTCTTAATCCAAAACAAAGTGGCTTATGTAAAATGTGAATAATATTGAAATGATTATTTCATTAGTTTAGTTATGACAGATTTACTTTCATATCTTTACATTTAATTTAAAAAGAAACCGTTTGTGTGTATAATAACATACGCAATCTTTTATTCAATATGAAAATGTGGTTTTGTATTTGCTTCACTATTTCAACATCTGTATACGCTCTGCAAATCAACCAAACAAAATTTGATATGTATTTTTAAAATACAGTGTGGGCCCAAAGGCACCATGGAGCAGCTTAAACATTTTATTTATTAAAATTTATGCTATTTAACATCAAACAAAATAATCACCATAGTATCTGTTGGCCCATCCTGTACATATGTATGTGCATACACACATAAATGTATGTATGTATGTATATCTTCATATTTAAAGGTGCATGTATAAATGTAATAATTGCGACATATATACATACATGAATAAGTAAGAAGATAAAAGTTTTTTTTTTCCTTCAAAAGAAATTATTGGATGATTAGAAATTAAAAGTAAACACGTTTTTTTAAACCACTAAACATATTCATTTATAATACATTATATTCATTTATAATACAACAAAAATTTATTTTTCTACACAATAATTAGGAAAAACTAAACATTAAAATTTTATGAAAATATATAAATTATATGTAAAACATAAAAAAGAAGAAAATACTTCTACTAAATACTACTTATTCAAGAATAATAAAACAAATTATAAAAAAAAAAATATACCACTGTAGACAGGCCATCCACATGCAATATTTAATGAAATAATAATGAATGTCACGCTTTAAAGCCAATAAAGAAAGATTTTTTAAAAAACTCCTAAAAACGTTGTTTTATTTGAATATCCAGATAATACAATATTTTTGTATATCCAGGGGCCGTAACAATTATTATTTTTTTATATAAATCAAAATATAATTGCTACTTTTTGATTTTATTAATAAATTTAATTATAAATATTATATATGTACATATATATTAATGTATATATATATTTTTTATATTATTATTATTATTAAATGCCTTAATAAAGTCTTATATCAGTTGTCGTATATTACACGAGAACATGAGAACGTAGAGCATGCAAGCATCCTAAAAGATCTCAAATACGCCGATGACATATGTCTATTGTTATATAGTTTTACAGATATGAGAGCGAAGCTAGAATTTTTTATCAACTCAACAAAGCTGCAATGTTTAGAGTAAAAAAAAACAAAGTCCTTACCAATATGGTCCATTGTGTTTGTAGGAAATACAATAGAAGAATGAAATACAGATTTCCTACGAGCCTCATTGCATGTTTACCAGCCACCCCATCCCCATGATGAATCCAATGATACTCTCCAGTTTGCACTTCGAAACATCACCCAACTCATCGTAAAAACCGTCTACTTAACCACCTAACCCTGTGATTGTGTAGCCTCGGGCAGAGACAGACAATGTTTTCTAGTATCTAGCTTCTTCTCATCGTAACACATCCTACAATAATTCGGAGTGCCGCGATCCCATCTACTAATCCTAGCTCTCACAGGACAGTGTCCTGTTAAAACCTTAATAGTGGGCCTCAGACATACTCTATTTAGGCCTAGAAGTAACGTAGAGTCTGTTGAGGTTCATAAAGCCCTTGACTTTCAACAGTCCCTTCTGTTCCTCCACCCCATATTAGTCCTGTCGGATACCCACGCTTTAATGCGCCCAAAATAGTCACCTATCGGTGGCCTCATGCCACCTCATGCTTATGATCCAATCAAATGCTCTCCTGCATTTCGATACTAGCCTAGATTTGACATAATGCCCCTTCAAGGCCCTGAGCGCCGCCTGAATGGCCAAATGGAATATTTAACTACAATGTAAAGTCAATCATGTTTTACGGATATGAGACCTAAAACGCAGCGCCACCTGATATCAATAAGATATTGGTTCAAAATATCTTTAAAAAGCACGCTTACATGTGTCGGTTACTCATGGTGTAATCACATAAAGTGATAGTGATAGAGGCAAAACTGAATTTTAAGAAATCTTAAAAACTAAGTACGCAGCTCGACAGACAACAATATTTTACATTATATTGTAAGTTTTGAACACTTTTAGTTGCGATTTGTAGCTCTGAGACCCTGCTAAAGTACGGAAAGTGAAGAAAATTATATGAGATTTAAATGTTTTTTCGGTTTCTGGATGTTTATATAATATTTTTTTGCGGCCAAACGAATAAAGGTTTAACAATAATTTTTTTTCGCTGAAAGGTTTGATTAAAAGTTATTTAAAAAAGAAAAAAAAAAATTAAAATATGTTGAATATTCATGTTGAAACAATTCGTTCAAAAGTTAAAAAAAAATTATACACTTTTTTTCAAAAAAAGAAAAACAAGAGGTTTTTAAATGTGAGGCTAGCATCTCTACGAATTATGTTTGATACCACAATAAAATTTGGAATCTCTAATTCTAGAAACAAAAAAAAAGTGTGGGCAGGTTTGAGCCATTATTTTTGGCGATTTTTTAAAATTTTTACATTTCTTTTATTTTTGTTTATCAGGCACTTTTTCTTATACATTTATATCGTCATAAACTTTTATGTATTTCGAATTATTGATTTCAACTGTTATTCACATCATTCTTAACACTTCACAATGTTAATACCTGTCAATAATTATAAATTTGAAAAATTCTTTAATATCGATAATAGTTATAAGGTATTTGTCCCACACATCCCAATAAAAGATATTTTTATACACCTGGGGCCAAATTACGGCATTCGATCACGATCGAAATTTTACTCGAACGATCGAGTTCGCTGTGCTTTTGGTATAGAGATTCTAATGAATTTTCAAATTTCGATCACGTTCGAATGCCGTAATTTGCCCCCTGCTCTACAAAACATTATATGTTAAAAAAATAAATATACGTACATAATAAGAATAATTATTAAAAGCATTAGTCACAAAAATATGTTTACAAAAAATAAATACAGGTACATAAAAATTTATGGGCACCCAGGTATCAGGCTACCATCCAACTAACGCATAAGAGCATTCGCTTCACAATACTTATAAAGGGTTTTTGCACATAATCTTTATCAAAGCCGTTTTGTAACTTCGAGAGTCAACATGGAACAAGTTTACACAAGATTAAAGCTATTCCAAATAGTGATAATATCTAATGCCGAAACCATTGACGAGAAATTGGATTTTTTAGTCAGAAAATTGAGCGAAATGTCAAGGGGATGGGGACATATTAGCACTGAAGCAGTGTTTAAAAAATGTAAAAAATTGTTTTAAAAAATATTGGCTTTTGGCAAACGAAAAGAGGACCGCTTTTTAAGCACAAACGCTAAATGGCTGGAAGGAACTGTAACAATACCAGTATTTGGCAGTTCGTCTTCAGGGCGACCACGAAAATAATTTAATAAAGCTAGTGAACGAACAAAGCGGAGAAAAACGGAACAAGTTCGTCATCAATTAACAACAGAGAAGATCACATTTGCCGCATCCATGAGTCAAAGAACAGCGGAACATAATGATGCGGCTGAGAAAAGCAAGAAATCGCAAGTGATCATTAACAACTTCTGAAGTCAACCCTGTGAATAAACTTTCAGCGGAAGGAGCTTTAGCACTCTTTGTAAATGCAGAGCTCACGAAAAAGCAATATGAAATTTTATACAATACCAATAAAAATGTGTATCTATGTTACTCATTGCAAAAAAATGCAAAAAAAAATGTTATCCCAATGAAGATGCCATAACCGTTACTGAAACATTAGCGGAAGTGAAGCTCCAAGCTCTTCTCGACCACACAGCAACACGTTTATGTATATACCTTGAAGAGGTTTTACAGCAGTTTATACCTTTAAAATCAACATTTGTTAATTGAGTTTTATTATTTATACCGTCTTTTATTCCTTAGGAATGTGGCTTTTGAAAAAATCTTAAAAATTTAAACTTTTTGGTTCTTTAATTTTTTTTTATTGCATTTTGAAAACAAAAAATTTGACGAATTTTGCAGGAAAATTTGTTTTTTTGCCATTAAATTGTGTTGGGTTAGTTTAAGCAGAATCTTCTGATCCTCCTGCTATTAAAATCGGAGAACCTGTTTTTAAGTTATGACAAAATATATTTGGCAAACGAACGATTTAGGGGCTGAAATATGCCACGCATTTAAAAGAAAATCCTTACGTACTTGAGAAAAACGGAAAACAGATTTGAATTAAGGGCACCAAAATCTATATACACCCCAATTCTAAATATTCCCAGAGAAATGAATTCCCCGGGAATTCATTTTTCCCGCGAATAAAATTCCCCTATTCTAAACAGTCGGGGAAGGGAATAACAAGGGAGAGAGAATTTTACATTTTCGAAGTCAGCTGTTTGCTTTTGCTGTTTTGTTTTGAGAAAATATTTGCTAATAATTTTTAGCGTAAAAAGTGAATATTCGTTAATAATAAAAAAAGAAATTGTTAAAAGTGAACAAAAATGTTTAGTGTAGCGTTGATAATAATAGCTGAAGCAAAACACTCTGAAGCATATCAACCAGACAAGAATAAGCAAAGGGTAGAAAGGAGAATGCTACATGACGCCAGCAACCCACTTGAGCTGCCGCACAATTTATAAGTAAATTTTACTTTTGGAAGGTTAGAAAAATATTACAGATTGAATAAACGGCGTTCAAATATCTGTTGGACGTGTTAAGGTATTCAGCCCAAACGTAAGTCCTTTGCAATTTCTCCAATCGTGAAATTAAGTGCGACTTTACGCTTCTTACATTATTGGATGTGTTGACGGAACTCAAAAAATTAAAGGTCTGTGATCATGAGCTGAGGATTCGGTACGTTGATGCCTCACATCCCGGAGCGTGTCACGATTCATTTATTTGGAATTCTGGCGAATTGCGTGCTCACCTTGAGCAAGAATACCTTAGAGGTGGCAGCAATTATTGGCTTCTTGGTAAAGTTTTGAATGATAACAGACAATTCATAAATTAAACATGCATTTTTTCTAGGAGGCTTATAGATGCCCACAGGATGAGTCTGTTGAAATAAAATTCACTCCAAGTGTTGAAATGTGGTTGAACGCATTAATGGTGTTTTTAAAAATAGATGGAGGTGCATTCTTGGTGCTAGACAGCTGCACTACGCTCCAAAAAAGGCTGCTAAAATAACAAAATTTTGCTGTGCATTGCATAACATCTGCATTCATTTTAAATGCAATGCTGAAGTAAACGATATAGAAAATTTAGATTATTTGAGCGCTCAGGATAATGATGTGGTATCCTTAGACTCACAACAATATTTATCCATTGCCCAAAATATTAGAAAATATAATAGAAAAATATTAGAAAAAATATTGCGAATAATCTCTAATATATTTCTGTAATAAAGCCATTTCTTATATATGTATGTAGTATATACATTTTTTAAATAAATATAACATTTTATTCAAAAAATTTAAAAACTTCAAAAATTAAAAAAAAAGATAAATAAAAATTAAAATTATTTTAAAACTAAAAAACAATTCATTATTTTCCTTCCGGTTTGTTGTTTTTATCCTAAAAGTAACAATAAATTACAATATTTATCACAATTTTTATAAAAAAAATATTAAATACTTATGTGCTGTTTTTACAAGCCGATTGAGTGATAGTCTTGGACGATTTATGTGTATTTTGTTATTGTAACAAAAACAAATTACACATAAATCGTCTAAGACAATCATTCAATCGGCTTGTAAAAACAGCACATTACATTTTTGTCATAACTCTCTTTGAATTTGTTGGCGGATTTTTTTCCAAAAATTGTTATTACATTCTCCCTTTAATTACCTTTTGTAATACCTACTTTTTTCCCAGCGAACAATTTCCCAATTTCGAAGTTCATTTAGAATATGGGAAAAGGGAAAGGGAACAAATTTTCCCGGGAGAAATTATTTAGAATAGGAGAACAGGGAATAGGGAAACAATTCCCAGGGAATTGTTATTTAGAATTGGGGTGATAGTCTACATACTTTTATTTCTAGGGTAGGCCAAAATTTTTTTTGTTGCGCAGTGTAATTTTTTCAAAATCTGCCACTAGATTTCTTATATCATACTACACCTAAAACAATCAAAAAACTAAAACTTTTAATTAAAAAAACAAGTTTATTAATTTTGGCCAGCTTTTCAGGCCAAATACTCCTCTGTGAGACGTACAGAATTTTTCGTCTTCTTTTATATGTAGTTTATCAATACTTTGCACTGAAATTTGTTGTTATATATGGCAACTTAAAAAAAACAATTTGACAGCTCACAGTTTAAACTGGAACGGCTTGGCGGCCGCAGTTCGAAAAGTTCATACAAAATAGTTTCGGTATGGTGTTTTAACTTTGTAAACTGCGAAGAGATTATTTGAAATATTCAAGAGATTTCAAAAAGTTCTCTACAGCGTATACCCAATTTAAAAGGCCATGACAGATTATCCTACAAAGTCATGTGATTGTGTCAAATAAAAATGTGATAGGTTTCTGTTCTACATGAGAAAATCGCAACAAAACCTGTGATTGAATGCCACACTGTCATACTGGCTTTACAAAAAGCAACTTTGATCGCACAGTAATTACTATTTAAAAAAAAATCCCAAAGATTATCAAATTATACAAAGAATCTGTCACAATTTGTTTCCGCCCTATCACACTTTCTGGGCATAAATACAATTTTTGACATGTTGACAACAAAATCGTTTAAAGTTGCTTCTAACAGATGCGCAAACCATATATGTGTAACAAAACAAAATAAAACAAGAGCGCTTTATTCGGCTGTACCGAATCTGACAGCACCCTTCACGTCATGTACATAGGTTTAAATACCACATCGTAGCTAAGTCTAGATTTTAGATTTCATGTAGATTTCCGACGCAGTGTACGATTTTGAATTTTTACATGGTTAATTGTATTGTACTAGTCAAACTCTTTTATTATAGCCATATTTTTGCGGTTAAAAAAATTAACTTCGTCATTCTGTTTCATACGCCATCTTGGATTTTATACTTTTTTAATAGTACAATGTAGTAGTAACATTGTACTGGCCAAGCCGTAACTACTATATTTGACTCATATATTCGTCATTAAGTCTAAGACGCCATTTTTAATTTTGTTCTTTTCATAGCTGACTATATTTTAATACTCAAGCGACAATTTTGCTTTTTTACATACCCGCCAGGATAAAACTAATTATCTGTCAAATCAGACATGAGCTAAGTGCTACCATTCACGAAATTAGCACTAGTTGAAAAAAAACATTAGACGGCGGACCCTTTTTCCAAAAAAAAAAATCATCTTTTCAGATGAAGCTCATTTTGATCTTGGCGGGTATGTAAAAAGCAAAATTGTCGCATTTGGGACACAAAAAACCCGCACGCATACATTGAAAAGCCGATACACCCAAAACGAGTCACTGTTTGATGCGGATTTTGGTCCAGAGGCATAATTGGGCCATTTTTCTTTGAAAATGAGCAAGGAGTGGCCGTAGTCAATGGCGATCGGTTTCGGGCTATGTTGAACGAATTTTTGTTTACAAAAATTGAAGGGGAGGATATTGGCAACATTTGGTTTCAACAGGACGGCGCTACGTGCCACACAGCCTAAGTTACACTTTCTTCATAGAATTAAAAAAAAAGGTAATTTGGCGGACCCTTTATAAAGGGTGTTTTTTTAAGCCCGATAGAACTTGAAATTGTAAAAAATAACACAAAAAATTAAATTGTAATCAAAAATTTTTTTTTATTCGAAAGATCAATACGTGACATTAACATTTGAAAATGATTTCGGGCATATGGGCACCGCGGCTGTTCTTGACGAAGCGCATTCTGGACGTCCAATTTTATCGCAAAATTGTGTTCAGCGATGAGGCGCATTTTTGGCTTAACGGGTTTGTTAATAAGCAAAATTGGCGCATATGGAGCGACCAATCCACAAGAGACCCTACAGACTCCATTACATCCAGAAAAATGCACCGTTTGGTGCGGTTTTCACGCTGGTGTCATCATCGGACCTTATTTCTTCAAAAATGAGGCCGGAGCTCGCGTTACGGTCAATGGAGATCGTTACCGCACCATGATCAATGATTTTTTGTTTGAAAATATGGATGACATTGATCCGGAGGAGATGTGGTTTCAACAAGATGTCGCTACGTGCCATACGGCGAACGCAACCATCGACTTATTGAAATCAAAATTTGGCGATAAGTTGATTTCGAGAAATGGACCTGTCAATTGGCCTTCAAGGTCGTGCGATTTGACACCTCTCGATTATTTCCTGTGGGGCTACGTGAAGTCACTGGTTTATGCTGATAAACCAGCAACAATTGACGCCTTGGAGGCCAGCATTGTTCGTGTTATTCGTGACATACGGCCAGCAGTGCTCGAAAAAGTGACCCAAAATTGGACGTCCAGAATGCGCTTCGTCAAGAACAGCCGCGGTGCCCATATGCCCGAAATCATTTTCAAATGTTAATGTCACATATTGATCTTTCGAATAAAAAAAAAATTTTGATTACAATTTAATTTTTTGTGTTATTTTTTACAATTTCAAGTTCTATCGGGTTTAAAAAAACACCCTTTATGTATATAGACTTGAGTGCGCGTGCTTTAATTTTAGCGTAAATTTGTAAATTTTATAAATATGTAAGTAAATACGTTAATTAAAAATAAACAATAGGGATAAAGTTAAGCCAGTCTTTAGATATACATGGATCTCATGTATTAGGTCGACAAAATTTGATAACATTTTTTTAGTTTACAGGTCAGATAAATTTTTTATCTAAAACTTTTTTAACTTTTTCATAGTTTACTGTTTACTAGTCAAGTGCTTTCATTTAATGCCAATATTAAGTGGGTATATTTTTGATTATTAATTTGACCCATATATAAATTTATTTTACGCCAATTTGTAGTGACGGCCATCATGATTTGATTTTAAATTTTTGTATAGTTTATTATATTTTTTGCGAATAGCGTAATAGGGTAATCATATTTACAAATAACAACAGCCGTGTCTGTAAATTATCCTAAGGCTTTTGTTGATTTTTATAGTAAAAAAAACAGAGGGGCGATTTTGCTGAATTTCAATATTTTTTAATTCCTCGATATTTTTAAGATTGATACTATATGTAGGTAGGTACATACAGATCTGTGTAAAAGTTGATTTTGAACAACACACTGTCTTATGGTCATGTTTTATCGAATCCTGTAGCCATAAGCTTTAAAAAATATGTACTTTATATGATCGGAAATAAATACTTTAGGAACTACAAGCGGAATAACGAAGCTATATGTATATACCATTGGCATAGAATCAATTTCCGCTACATAGAGGGACAAATCAATATCTATTTTTATACCCTTCAGAGAGTATAGGTTTGCCATTCCGTGTGTAATTTTTGTAATATTCATTTGCGATGCATAAAGTGTATGTCCGTGTGTATGTATGTTGAAATCAGTTTTGTGACATTGCTCAGACTCCTGTATGGGATTAAAATATCAGACATTTTTTTAAATACATATTTTATTCATATAAATTTTATTGATACAATAATGTGTGCCTTACCGGCGCTTAAACATTTTTGGGTGCAGATTGGTATTGAAAATTAAAACAATCGGTCCATAAACAAATGAGATATGAAGAAAAAACCAAGACTACCTTGTTTTTTCACCACACATTCATACAAACATAGTTTACTGTTTAGAGTGAACCTGGATTCGAATCTCAGCTAAGGCAACTAACATATATCCATAGGTACTTAGGAATGTACATATGTATTTCATATTAATGAGCACAGACTACATACATACATATATACTATGGTAAAAAGTTAACTCCCATAATAATATATAAGTGGGTATGTATACATAAGTATATAGTTTTTTCTTCTCTACAATATAACAAACAGCGGCTTCTCTAACTAAAGTTTATATTTTTTTGACTACGTTCAAAAGTATATTTTCATCTGATTAAGCAAACCACAAAACGAAAATAAATTTACAGATTTTTTAAATTTAGCAGGGTTAATGCAAACCATTTACATCCTGATAATTATATTGATAAGTATTACTCTAATTAAAAAATATTCCTAAAGATCTAACAAAAAATTTTAAAAGAACACCTACCTACCAATATTGCACATAAATGTTGAAAATTCTCATATACCTACATATACATACATATCTACGGATATGAAAACTTCAGAGGTCTATAACTCAAAAACTAAGCGTTTCTGAGAATGTTACAATGGTGTGTACCCTGAATGTTTCCACCATGGTGATAGTGCGACGGACAGACTTTTAGTTTCTTTTTTTATATGCTGTATGACATGGTGTGTGACATATTTTGGCACACAAAGAAAATAAAGCTATTCTCGCACTTTAAATTGACTTATTTTTAAATTTTCTGCCATTTAATATTGTTTACATTTTAAATCTATCCAACAGTGTATTACTTACAATGATGGATTTTACACAAACAAAAAAATGATTATCTAATGTGGATTAAAAGGTTCCAGTCAATTGTTATTGTATGAATGAATATAGAAATTAACAAATGAACGTATGAACTTACTTTCTTAATATGAATTAATTTATTTTAACATAGAAAACTGAATTTATTTTTTCTTTATATTTTTCCAAACACTACACCAAGTTAAAATTTTGATTTCCCACTAAAAATTTTATCGACAACAAACATCAACTTTTTCGTAAAATGTTTTTTTTCGATGTTTCTATTTACAACTTTTCGTGAAAATGTCATCACTATTTGTACCAAAATCCGGAGTTAATGCGCCGTAATCACAACGCCGTTACTTAACATAATTCTTTGACTTAGAAATACTAGTTCTTGCAGAAATTAATTAAATTACCTTTTATATTTTAATTATAAAAACATGCGAAATTTTTGATCCGTCATTGTTATTCTTAAAAAAAATAGAAAATCATATTCTTAATTGGAAGACTAAGTCTTTCATATAATTAAAATAAGCCCAAACAAAATGGTAGTGGTATAGGAAAAAAAAACAAAAGTGCAAAATTAAGAGGAATACACTTGTTTTCATGCTTAAGTAATTGAGAAATTGTTAGGTAGGCGTACGTGATATAATTGAGCTTCACTATGGTGGATACCAAATTAAGTTTTCCTAATGAAAAATTTAAAAAACCGGAACGTAGTCTAACATCCAATTTGAATGATCAAGATGAAGATGAGAGTTTACTAAGGCAGCCGTTGCGAACATCATGTTCCGGTTTTTGGGAGGCAAAAAAGGCATATGAAAATGGCACAGATGAGGTAAGCAAGCAAAGGACAACGTGTTTTACAATAAAAGTTTATACATACTCTTATATCCACAAATGGTATAATAAAATTTAGTATTCAAAATGAAAGTAAATAAAATCAATTGTACCTATTTATGTTTTTTTTTCTAGGTACGGCGATTACTAATTCAAGAATGCTCTCTTATCTATGAGTGCAATGTCTGTCGCAATATGTTTCGGAGTTTGGCTAATTTCATAAGCCACAAACGTAATTATTGTAAAACGACAACAGAGGATAATATCCATTCCTTTCCGGTGAGATATATAAATATTATTCTGGTAATTCGTATATCTATATCTTGAAGAGCAAAACTGATTTTTGTTTAAAATTTATAAGATGTTTTATTTGATTTTTGTTAAAAATTTATAAGATGTTTTATTTGTTTGGGCTAAAGACTAGACTAAAGACTACGCTAAATTACACTAAAATACAAAAATAATAAATAAAAAATACATAATTCTTTAGTTCAGGTTCTGTAATGAAAAAACAGTGTACTATTCGATATCGTTAATCTGTATTTGTAATGAGCAAAATGTTTAAGTGGTATTTCTGTATCATTTGTATGTAAAAATTTATTCAAATATGTTTATGGGATAAATACTACTGAATTTGACCGTTAATTACTGTCGTTTTCCAGGTAAAAAATAAAATAACTGTATATTGTTATCTGTCTGTGTGGTATATTTTTTATAATAAGCAGCTTTTGTTAACCAATATGGCCTTATAGGCTCGGTTATGTAAATGAAAAATTAATACAAAAAAGAATTTTATTTAATTTTGTTTCGTTCTTGCGAAATTTTGTAAAAAGATCGAAATATTAACAATACTAGGTGTATTATTTGCATGTGTCCGCGGGAAAGAATAAGACAAATAAACTATTAGAACTATTAGACAAATAAAAACGTAAATAACAATGCTACTTACGATAAAATGTACATAGTGATATGTCCATAACTAAACCAGTTATCGCTATAATATTTTATCAGCAGGTGGATTAATGGATGTAGAATCAATTTGCATAAAAAGTCGATTCCCAAAAAACTTAACAAACCATAATTTCGCGCACGGGGGTCGATATATTGACACAACTTAAAGACGGTTTAGCCTCTTAGTACGGCGAGAATCCATTTTAGGTCATTTTATCCTCTTAATATAACACTCAAAATATTTAAGAATATTTACATAACAAAATTAAGTAGCTAGCTAGTTAGTTGTAAAAAAAAAAATTGACCAACAATTTACAAACATAATAGTTCGTATATTTATGGTTTGTTATTTTCTATTATAATTTTTATCGTATAGGACCGAAACTCAAGCGTACTTATTAAAACAGTTGAGTGCTCCCAACCTTTGTTTGTTAAAAGTCGCAGTACCGGATCTTCGCCTATTCCAAACACAAAATCATCAAATCGTGATTTAAGTAAAGTGATCGAAAGGCTAAAACGTGTGGAAGTTTCATCAAAAAGCGGCAGTTCCAAAACTCTGACTTCGGAAAACAAACAAAAGATGTCAGATCCTGTACTAGAACTAGAGCGTGTTTCAACAACTTCCCACGCCGTTTATCAGACATTGAAAACGCAAATTGATTCTGAAAGTATTAAAACTGAGCTGGACGAAGTCCACAACCTTTTAACCAATCAAAAAACTTTATTGGGCCCCGATGGCAAAGCTTTTAATTGTCCTTTACCGTTTACGTCACCAGCGTTAAATGATGGCAATAGAATAAACGAAAATAATTTAACAGGCGCTGAGACAGCAGGAATTTCTTGTGAAATATGTAAAATGCCTTTCCAGACGGAGAAAACACTGAATATACATATTCAAAAGAAACACTCTTCGACTACTTATGTTTTTCAGTGTCCGACGTGCTCAATAACTTTTTTGCAACCAGCTGCCGTTATACGTCATTTGGCAAATGAACACAAGTAAGTACTTCCATAGTGTATGTGTGTGCAATTAAATTCGTATTTAACTAGCAGAGACCAGAACCACATTTCGTAACAGACCTTATTTTACAGATAACAGAGCAATGTTACACATTTAACAGTGCTAATACTTCATATAAAATAAATAATTATGATCAGTATTTTATCTATGGACCTAAGTAAATATACCAAACTTTCTATGTAGAAATGATAGCTTAACGACACTGAATAATTGTCATTTTTAAAATATATGTGGAATTTTAAAAAATTGAATTAAAAAAAAAAATAAAATTTTAAACGAATTCTTGAGATCATCCAAAAAATTTAAATTTTTGGAATGCTACACATATGTCGCTATAAAGGGATGGTGGCCCAAGGAGCACCTAATGACACTGCATTAGTGTCATATTTGAAATAATTTTGGAATTTTAGAAAATTTAATTTAAACAAAAATTAATCCGATTTTAACGCTTTTCATATTAGTGGTCAGATAACAATTGTCTATTCCTATTAACACCTGTGGGATGGCATCTTTATAATCGGCAACTGGAAGCTTCTTTAGATGGTAAAATGTATCATGTAGCTCTTCTAGATTAATAGAATGCGTTGGTAAATTTAGCTCTAGAATGCTGTAAGCGTCAAGTTGGCAAGTTGTTTTTAAAAACGGCTATCAATCTATCATATTTACATCGACGTGAGCTCTATTAAAATCTACATTGAGTACCTCTTAAATACTTTTTACAAAATTTCATCGTTCATTTATAGGCAATTCTAAACATTTTTCGCATTAAGACAAGAAGTGTGGTTTTTACATTTTAGGCAGTTTATTTGTTCTTGGACCTCACCTACTGAAGAACTGTTCCTCTACTGACACGGGGCTGACCAGTACAAATTTGACGTAACATTAAAATGTTCCAACGTTGCATTCCCGCCTTTTTAAAAAAATTGTTTTTGAAAAAATTTTAATATTTTAATTGTTATAAATTGTAAAAACTTTCCCTGAAGAAGCTACCCAATGTGGTAGCGAAATATCGGAATAAAATAATAATTTTTATAAAAAAAAGTGATCTTTAGCTCGAAGAAATAAAAACAATATATTAATATAAAAAGATCGAAGAAATTTACATAATATTATCCTACATTTCTTTAATATTTTATTTTTCGGATGGAATAAGACAACTGATATAAAAGTAAAATACACTCATACCCCGGCTTGCATCGTTTCGTAGTTGCGTCTTTTTAAAATTTCCGTAATTTCGATGTTGCGTCGCATGGCTTCGAAGTTGCGTCGTTAGTCGTCGATTTGCGCCGATAATTTGAAAATGTTTGTACAAAGCCAAAATAGACAAGTAACAGTGCTATATTCGGCCGTGCCGAATCTTATAAACCCTTCACAACGTGTAGTCATGCAATAACAATTGTTTGTATCACCATTCATCCCATATAAAATACGTACATATGTATGTATATACTGGTTAGAATAAATGTGGCATCGAATCCCAGCTGAGCCAAAAAAATTTTATTTTATTTAATATATTATTTATATTTTATTATTTTTTTTATATTTTTTTTTAAATTTTTTTAAAAAATTTTTTTAGAAAAATTTTTAAAAAATTTTTTTAATTTTTTTTTCAAAATTTTTTTAAAATTTTTTTTTTGTAGTTTTTTTTATTATTTTTTTCTTAATTTTAATATTTTTTTTTTTTTGTAATTTTTTTTGTTTGGTATGTTTTTTACATGTATGTATGTATGCATGTTGTTGTTGTAATTGTGAAAAAAAACGAGGTGGTCGTGGTTTTTTGCTCATATCTCAGAAAGTTATGGGGCGATTGTGCTGAATTTCAATAGCGATTCATTCCTGGATATTTCCAAGAGATTGATACCATATACAGATCTAAGGAACATATAGTTGCTTCTAAAAGTTGATTTCAACCAACACACGGACAGACGGGCAGACGGTCAGGGCTTAATCGACTCCTCTATTCATAAGCTTTCAGAAAATATATACTTTATGGGGTCGGAAATGAAAATTGTAGAAATTACAAACGGAATGACAAAGCTATATATACCCTTGTACACCACAGGTGAAGGGTATAAAAATGGGGATTTCCCGTCTAAGTCTAATGTAGTCGCAGTTTAAATGATTCTAGAAATGTGACCGATGATATTAATTGTGACAAGAATATTTATTTAAAAAAAAAACTGTCAGACTCCAGCAATATTGATAAATCCAACCGTGGAAATTGTAATCGATTTAGATGTCTCAAGCTCAGAATAAAAAACTAACATATCGGTATAGACTTTTACTTTTTAATTTATGTTCTATTAATTTCTTATTTTTAATTTTAATCTTAATATTTTTGATATGTTTTTAAGTGTTTTTTGTGAACTGTTTTTTTTTTTAACTATTATTACAAAAATACTTATTAACACAAAATTGATATATTCTATTGAAAAAACAATTTTTTAAACTAATATTATGAGTGTCGGAACGAATTAAATGAAAGTTAATACAAATGCAAGGAAAACTGTGATTCGGTTTGCGTTGTTTGAGTTTGCGTCTGGTTTATCGGTCCCAATTAGCGACGCAAGCAAGTTTGAAAGTTACAGATGTTTTTGTTTTTCATATATGTTTTGCATTTAATGTATTTTTTTTTGCACAATAGTAATAATAGATTAGCTTACACAAAGTTTTACGACTTCAGTTACAATATCATATAGGAGGTGCAAGAACCTGACCTGAGTTATAATAATATTTTTTCATTATTATACAAATCAGATATGTATATCATTGTACGCCATTACATTTGTATATGTACTGTACATACTTAAATATATGTATGTATGTAGATAGCTTCAGTTAAGCTGTAGACTATAAATTTATGTATCTTATTTTTTATATTTTTAGGAAGCCATTGCGACGAATACGCAAAATGCGGGACACAATACTTAAGAAACGTATTCAAATTGGAGATGTTCAAGTGAAAGGACCTAGCCGTGAGCTGAAACGTCTAAAACTGGGTAATGCTAAAGATTCTGATGACCCCAAATTGTTTGATCAACAAAATGAAAAATCCATTACATCGTGTGCGTATTGTCGGAAGAATTTCGAAAGAAGAGCTGCTTTAGCCACTCATCTTACAAGTTGTTCAGCGCGAAAATCTTCATTAGGCAATGTAGAATCATCTAACAAAGTTCAAGATTTTAGTGAACAATTTAATGAGGCCAAAACACCCATTCAAATGCCAAATACAAATTATTTGGAATATAATAATGCTGATAAATTAATGAGTAAACAACAAGCAGAAACTAAAGTTACAATTAAAGACGAACCTCAGGAAGATCTCAACTCAACTACAAATACTTTAAATATAAATGAATTGTTTGAAAATTTGGAAAATCAAACATTTGGCAGTGGCTTACAGACGGTATCTTTGGAAAATGTCGAAATTTTGGTAAAATCAAAAGAAAACTGTGATGGTGAAAGTCACGAACGCTCTAACAGAAAGGGTGATAGTGATCAAGTTACATACGATAGTGGCAACAATGAGAAACCCGAACAGGAGAAGAAAGTAGTGAATGGGGACTTAGGTATAAAGAAGAAGAAAAGTAAACATTTCCGTATAGTTTCCGGCTCGAAACAACTGACTTGTCGTTGTAAGATCTGCAATAAACAATTTAATGCTTTAAGCAATCTTAGACGTCACATCTCAATGTTCCACTATAGATCGAGACGCTTTGGTTGCAATTTGTGCGATTATCGTGCCTTCAGACGTTATGATATTGTAAATCATCTTACATTCGTGCACAAAATGACAGGTGAACGCGAATCGATGGCTGTTCAATATGTAACTGTTCACGAAATAAAATATTCAAAAGATGATGTTGAGGACGATATTGTCGTTGTTAGTGATGAGGCATCTAACAAAAATGAGAGCCAAAAACAGGATCAGCAGCATTTAGTATCAGAATCAAAAATCTTTGCACACGAGACTTCTCTAAAAACATATGAAAATCGTGAAAAACAAAAGAGCATACTATTGCAATCGAACAAGGTTCCTGTAGAACCGATAAAAGTAGATGTGGTTGCACCAAGAGATGTTTCTCATGTTAAAGTAGTGCGTAGAAAATTGAAAAATTCACTGGAGCAACAAGTTGAAGGCCTCAAAAGACCCATTCGAAATCGTATTAAAACGGTCAATAAAGATTTCGTTTATGATCTACTTTCAATTAAAGAAGAATCCAAGCAACCGCGTCTCGCTATTAAACGTCGCAACACGATCTTTGTTGATCAAAATAATTTAACAAAAGTTGAACATACACCACCACCTATTAAAATAACACCATACAGATTAAGAACGGAACCTTTGATGCCTGCGGACAAAACTAAAGTTAAAGGCGTGGCAAATAATATTTGTCGCAACGTTATTCATGAGGGTCTTGCGGCTCTTTCAACATTGCCGGAATTACCAGCGGAACGACCACAAATGCGTCCACGTCACATATCTTCGTTGCGTAATGACTCCAACTCTGTTACCGTTATTGAAACGTCTGATCTGGAGGCGGCTCGTCTAAAATCAACATTCTTTGACGACTCTTTTCTAGAAAAGTTTGCAAAGAAATTGAATCCCTCGTTTAAAATGAAGCCGTTGCTTGCATTACAACACAGCCCTCTCAACTCTATACTCCAAAAGTTTGATACAACCCAACAACATAATATTCACAAAACGAAGGATAGTAAATTCCAGAAACCACCTGAAAAACACAATAATTCTCCCCTAAATTTAATACAACATCTAACACAATCAACACTTAGTGTGAATGATGTTACACCAAACGGTAAACAAATTCTCAAGTTTTCATCACCGCCTTCCACTCCCACAAAACGTATTACTTTAATGCAACGTCTTGCCGAAAATAGAGCTAAACGAAGAGACAGTCTCATTCGTAATTCATTAGAAAATTAATTATGGATAAGTTTAAGTAACATCTATCTCTTCTTATAAATTTAATGTTGTAGAAGAAACATCGTGAGATGCAAACCATCATTATTTCATTGCAGTACAAATACATACATGCTATTATGAACTTGTTTTACAAGTTGCATTGGAATGCAACAAAATATTTTTCAATGAAAAAACCAAAAGATTTTAAATCTTTTCATTCTCTTCAATTTTAAGATGAAAGTATTATTATTTTTTGTTTTGTGCCACATTGATTGATAATTTTTTGAGAATACCACAATCAAGCTTTTTAAAATAATTATTAATTAAGCACTGTGAAATTATCTTGGAAGCATTATTTTTTCACTAAGAAAAATTTTTCTTCAGAGTCAATGCAATGCAGGTAAAGGACATCCTATCGTTCTAAGAATTCTTGGCAACTAGTGCTCCAAAATTCCAAAGTAATTTCACAAGATTTTTAGTTATAAAAGTTTTCACACATTGAGGAGACTTTTTATACAATTTAAAAGCAATCCAGAGGTTTTACTCTGCAACTGGATTCCAAAAGGAATCAAGTTTTAAATTACAATTTACATATTTTATTTTTAAATAAAACCATCCAAAAAAATATTATTGTTTTTAGTAAAGTTTATTTTAATATTTTTTTAGCTCGTTTGCCGCTAACGTGACGATCAAGTGATTCATACAAATACACAGATAAACACGAATATAACAACAAACATATACATAACTGTTAACCTACAAATAAATACAGATATAAATTTATATCCAAAACAAACACACATACATACATATATATAAGTTAAAATGTTAATGAATATTTAAGAATAAAACAAAACAAATACTGATCATATGAATTTCGTTTCTGAAGCTATTAATGCACATAAAAATATAACACAGGCAGACAAAAAAAAGTTGTATGATCTGGCACGAAATTTGTTAGTCAATTTTAATAATTGATTATTTTAAAATCTACTAAACAGTTTGTTTAATTTAATTCCAACATAAAGATGGTTGCACCATATATTTCACCATAACTCGAGAACAACATACATGTCAGACTTGGTAAAAAATAAAAATTCGAAAATATGCAATTCCACAATTGAATAAGATTACAATTTTTTAAACTATTCAACTTTTTTAAAGATATTTTTCATTCAAAATTAAAAAGTTATTGTTTTTTTTTAAATTTAATTAAAATATCCCAGCAAAAAAATGAATTACATGTTTTCATGACTTAAAATTATGTATGTTTCACCTTAATCGAACTACTTCATCATTAGATGGATTTACTGCATTCATAACTTCATTTGCATGTCTTATTTCGCTGGGTATGTATCAAAGTTGGCTAACAAACCTTCTGCGTCAGAAAATTGTTGTCCTGTGTTAGAGATAAAGATATTGTAACAATAACAGTACAAGTACGTTAATTATGAATCAATATTTATTTAAACTACTACTTGTTTTGAAGTAACAAATAAAAAAATAAAAAATATGTCAAGATTTATAAGTAAATTTTAATTCTGTTTATGTAAAACATGCGTGGCTTTAAAATTTTTATGTTATTCACGATCATGGTTAGTTTTTTCGAAAGTTACATAATTCGACTTTTTAGGTGAAAAATAAATACATATAAGTTTATAATACGTATTCACAATAATAAAAAAAATAATTTGTTTTAATTTTTGAAATTTGTTTATTACATTCTACTTATGTACATATGTCTGTAAATTTTAATTGTCGACATAAAATATTACATATTGTAAACCAAAGATTCAAAACAGAACTGGATGATATATAAATTAATTTAATTTTAAGTTAAATTTAATTCAATTTTTGATGGTATTTTGAATGCCTCTTGTAGTAATTTTTATGAATAACATTTTTTTATTTATTAAAGTATTTATGGTTACTAGAATGTTCTGCGGTCGGCCCATTCGACCGTAATGTAGTTGCAAATGATATTTTAAGTAAAAAAATATAACATTATTCGAATAATTTATTTTTAAAACTATTTATTTTGAATTTTTAAACTTGAATTTTTTTCCTAAAGTAAATCCAATAAACATCAAATCTAAAACAGAAAAAAAAACTAAACAAAATATCGTTTAAACGCGAGTTTAAATTGTAACATTACAGTATTAGTAGAGACTTTAAACTGCTGTTTTTTTTTTGCTTTTACTATACACATAAAGCACTGTTTTTGCAAAAACAATTTGTATCAACATGTATTACTTTGTTTTTTGTATTCTCACACACATATGGTTTTCGCATGCGTTTGCTACTAACGCTTCGCTTCTAACTCCTAAAATACTAAACCAATTTCAAGTGTTCACTTTTTCAGAAAAACTCATTTCAAATGGTATAAGTATATGTACATATGTTTGTATATATAATACTTTTAATGAAATCGCAGCGTAAGCCTATTAATATGTATATAAGATTCTTTGAGTTATGATTTTCTTGCTGCACATGAGCAAATTATAATTTATATTTGTGGTTTTTCTGAATTACCTCGTTCTCAATGTTCGTTTAATAAACAAGTCCACACAAAAATTCCATAAGGCCAATATGCAACTCTGTCTGAATTTTATCCACAAGAAGTTTGTGAAAAAACACCTGAAATTTAGGTTGACATTTTTTCGTACATATATTTTTTGAATGTTCGTTGTATACTTTTTAAATAATTTTTTTTGCTTTTTTTAAATACAAAGAAAGGAAATCTGCAGTTAAGCTTAATTTTAGGCCACCCTTCAAATTTAAATTGTTAATTTTGGGATACCCTTTAGTAATAAAAAATGAAATCTATTTTAAGAAAATTTTAAAGTAAAATACTTTTTAAATTAATAAATACATACATTCACATTCACTTTTTTACGTATGAATTACTTTTTAGTTGTTGAACTTTCTTAATTTTTTAGAAAATTCTCAAATTTTTGATTGCATTATTATTCGTAAACAAACCAGGGGGCAAATTACGGCATTCTTATTAAATTCTCTATACCTAAAGCACAGCGAACTCGATCGTTCGATTAAAATTTCGATCGTGATCGAATGCCTTAGTTTGGCCCCAGGTTTTAAGTTTAAAATACACACACATATGTACATATGTCTAATGTGTTAAATTAAAAATGACTATAAAATTTAAGCAAAAATTACTTATAAAATTTAACACCCTTAATTTTTCTCTTTTTTAAGCATTTTATCGCCTGTGTTCTGCATTCCAAGTGAAATTAAATTACTCGGAATTGCCATGAAATTGTTTTGATAACAATATAACACTTATATGGCAATTCCGAGCGATTTAATTTCACTCAGAATGCAGAACACAAGCGTATATTTAAAATTGAATTTCTATTTTTTTTTATTTAATGCTACATTTTTAAATAAAAAACAAAATTAACCGAATCTTGACTTTAGATTCTAAGCTAGCAGCACTCACTACCCGAAAATAGTATGAAGTATTCTTTTTATTAAAGCTGTAAATATTTACAAAAAGTAAAACACAAATAATAATAATAACAATAATATTATTTAATTTAGTTAAAATTATAAAAAATAAATAACAATTACCACTTATTTATTCAGAATTAAAAATGTCAACCCGAATTTGAAGAAATTTTATTTGAAAGTGTTTTAATAAACAATTTTAATGTTTAAAAACAGCAACAAAGTTGCATTTCTGAGAAAAGTTACGATGTCTTAATGTTCAAATCAAAGTTCTATTTTTAATTCTAATTAGGGTGTTAATTCCTGGAAAAAGATGTGAAATTTTATCAATGAAATGATAAACCGGCTTTCAAAAAATCTAATAATCCATTAGTTTATATATTTATGTATATGTTGGGGTATTATCAAAACAGACCACTGCTATTTCGGGACCCTTTCTGATCTTCTTTAGGTAGGTAGGTAGGTAGGTAGGAAAGGGGGATGCAGGAAGCATCAACTGCCTCCTACACCCACACTCGGAGACCAATAAGGTCCATTGCGTTTCCCTTTATATAGTACAGATAGAAGAGTATAGTACAGAATAAGAGATAGTTAGTAGGAAATAGAATAGAAGAAAGAAATACAGATTCCCTACGAGCCGCATTGCATGACCACCAACCACCCGATCCCTATGATAAATCTGATAATGTTCGCCAGCTCGCACTACGAAACATCACCCAACTCATCGTAGAATCGTTTACCTAACCACTTTAGCCTGTGTTTCTGTAGCCTTGGACAGTGACAGACAATGTGTTCCTCCTCATCCTCACACATCCTACAATTATCATCTACTAAGCCTAGCCCTCACAGTACAGTGCCTTTTTAAAACCCCAATAGACCTCCTTTGCTTCTCAGTGATTTCACTGAGTCCCGCGCCACTACAGGCGTTTTCTTTGAAGTGGAAATTATTTTGCTGACTGGTGATTGCCTAAAATCCAAATCGCAAAGTCCTGCGTAATTGTTTTTCGTTTTGAAATACATTCGTAAGCACAGCTGATCGTCAGCTGTTTGGGCCGAATCGTTAAAATTTGTGTTTACTGTTTGTTTATATTTCAGCGCACGTCATCTGTATATATAAAAGAGAAACTATGTGTGTGTGTGTGTGTTAGCTATAGACTCCGAAACCGTAAAGCCGATCGGACTCAAACTTTGGCAAGTTGTTGTACACATTCTAGGGAGTGTTTATGGATGGTAAAAAGTGGGCAGGGCTACGCTCATTAAAAATAAGTTATAATTTTTAGCTACTTGCACTAGTCCGATTTTTCTGAAACTTTGCACACATTTTCAGCTATCATGACTATATAATTTCGTAATTAGAAAAGTGGGCAGTGCCATCCCCATTAAAAACAAGTTATTACTTTCAGCTATTTCCACGCATTCCAATGGTTCCACCGATTTGCCTTTCAACTTCAAGTGACTACATTTTCCAGTTCCCCTTGCCTTCACTATTACCATCAACAAAGCACAATGACAATCTCTGCGTGTTGCAGTATTGAATTTGGAAAATCCACGCTTTTCTCTTGGCCAGCTGTACGTCGCATGCTCCAGAGTGGGAACACCAAAAAATTTGTAAATTTTTACAGCAAATAGAAAAACCAAAATTATTGTATACCCACTTGCATTACAATAAAAATCAATAAAATATTATTTTGAAGCGCGCCGGGCTTGGCTAGTTTGATATAAAATTAAAATCATTGTAAAACAGTGTTAAGAAATATTTTTTGCTAAAAACTACAATTTTTAATAATACAAAGAACGGAATACAATTTTTTATTAATAAAAATTAAATTATTGTGCACTCTGAAAAAAAAATATTGATATATAAAATTTAATGTGAGTGTGTGTGTGTGTGTGTGAAAAAGCAAATGCTAAGGAAAAGTCATGGCCACATAAAGTCACAAATGGTGATAGCTCAGACGGACAGAAATTTTCGTCTCTTTTTCTTAAGTTTAGTTTGACAACTCTTTACACTGATTTTTTTTTTTTTTTTATTTGTATTGAAAATCCATATTTGTAATACAATTTCTTTTTGGGGTCTCAGCGCCACTAGGGCATTACAGAGACAAGTTGATAATATAAGAAGTTAAATACAATGTATTACAGAAAAAAAATATACATAAGTATATATACATTTTATAATCTACTAATTTATAATGCAAAATTAAATTTTATAATAATTAAATAATTTATTGGATTAGAAGCATTTCAATATTTTGTAACAAATAAACCTTTAATTTTCTTTTAAACAAGGAAATTGTACAACAATCCTGTATTTGTTGAGATACATTTTTATATTCTAGACTACCTGAGTGACATATTCTGCCACACAATAAAATAGAGAGCTGGGCTCGCTCGCACCACTACGTGTATAAGTGCACCCTGGGAAAAAATAGATAACAACTAATTTTTTTCCACTTTAAATAAAATATTCATAAAAAATTGTGATAAAGCAAAAAATCTTAAATTTCCATCCCTGACATACTTTAAAGAAATATATACATAAATATGTCTGCGATGACAGTTTGGTGCTTTGTACAAGAACAGGAAACATCTATTTTAGACACCATAAAGTATATATTTTCTGAGTCCTCGTATCATTTTAGGAAGAGAGTTTTAGCTCGTAATGGAAGAGCAGGTAAAAAAACAATGTCCTTCCAATATCGAATAAAATACGATTGCGTCTGAATGCATTGACGTAAGCAATATAATTTTATATGTGTATTTCCTGAGTAAAAAAAATTTTCTCAAATCTATGCATTACGATAGGAGTTATACGATTCTGAAATTTTGTAAACATTGACTTTTGATCAAAAGACTTGTAATAACGGAAAATAAAGGTGACACTCACTTTTATCGCTTTACCGCCCTCCTCTAACATAAAGATTTATCTGAAATTCATATAATTTCTCGATAAACAAAGATTTTGGAAGAATAAAGGACTCTATATTGAAATATCTAAGTTGAGTTTATCAGCAGAAATAACTTTGATGAAATTTTGCATACATATCTGGTAAATTTTATAATGAAAATTAAGATTAGAAGCGGATTATCTAAGTTGAATTCAAACATAAACTTTATAATTTTAAAAGTAGAAGGTGCCATGCCCACATAAAGCTTATTTTTTAAAGATCTCTGACTTTCAAATTATGCTCTTCAGTTTCTGTAAATATACAATATACAGAGTCAGTAGTATCATTTCTAATGTAGAAATACTTACGATTTCATTGCAAGGCAAAATTTAAGAAAATAAATTAATAGCAAATGGAAGTTACACAAAAGAAAGTAATACACATTTGAGTAAAAAGATTACTCGATATAAAGCGATTACTGTTAGTATCAAAATAATAAATTTTCTGCTACAAAAGCCCACAAAATTGGTGGTGGGTACCAAAAATTCGGCACAGCCTACTAGTGCTCTTACTTGTTGTTTTGTTGTAGGGACGAGTTTACCTGGTTTTCTTGTACCATGATTAACACAAATTGGTAATATATGTATAATTTTTGAATTCTTATAGTACTGATAACTAATAGTACGACCAAATAATATCATTTAGATCTGTGAGGGGAAATCGTCTAGTAAAGGGTGGGCTATTTGAAAGTTTAAATTGGAAAATGTAATAAAACAAAAATGGTTAAAAATTTTGTAAAATTTATTTTTTTTTTTTGTAAA
Source organism: Phyto melanocephala (assembly GCA_941918925.1). Taxonomy (NCBI): domain Eukaryota; kingdom Metazoa; phylum Arthropoda; class Insecta; order Diptera; family Rhinophoridae; genus Phyto; species Phyto melanocephala. Next base: position 184,175,667 of record OW799233.1, read on the forward strand.
GTACAATTCTTCCAGTTAGAAATGAAATATTATTTCATTCATATGGCTGCCGCAGCTGGCCTCACATTACCTCATTCGATCGGACCAATTTTGGAGGAATGTTGGCCTTCAAATGCTCAATTGTCTTTGGTTTGCCTGCATAACACTTGTCTTTGACGCGTCCACAAAAAATAGTCTTACAGTGTCAAATCGCAGCTTCTTGACGTTCTTCGGCTAATTAAACGGCAATCAAACGTTGTACGCAACAAATTGATTGTGATATGAGATGTGTGGCAAATGTGGGTTAAGGGAAACGTAGGCATAGTTGAAATTGAAGGTGCGGACGAACTTGCTATAAATGGATCTGCGGCAACATTAGAGGATTGTTGGCAATCACCAGTCAACAGAGTGAAAACGTTTTTTAGTCTAGAGAAGACGTTGGTGTTGCCGGGGGGCTCAATATATGAAGGTATGCCGATCGGAAGCTTTTAAATCATTGGGGGAGTAAATTACCCTACACACATATGTATGGTTTTTAACAAAAGCCAGAAAATAATAAAAATCCAATCTAGATCTTTTTGATTCTGCAATCTGTTAAAAGTAGTGCAGCAGTTACTAGTAACAGAAGAAAGGTGTGCGATAATTAATTTTTACATCATAAAGAAAGTGCAACGCCCATTATTGTGATCCTGTTGAATTTATCATCATTTTGTAGTATCACGGCAACGCAGTACGTGTGTATTTTGTTAAATATTTACAAATATATACTGAATCACTTCAAATGAAACCGTTTCAAAAATTATGTTGTGTAAATAAGAGACAAAATTTTGAATTCTTTAACCAGATATCCTATATTTATATTTTGATTTTAATGTACAATTTTTACCATTAATTTATGAATGAACTTAGTTGATTTAAATTTTACTTCAGAGATAAGATATTTTAAATCTTAGTGATTTGAAAAATTCATAAAATATTTCTTCTTATTTATCATAGTTATAATTAAAACAAATTTATTTGCAATCCAATTTATGGTTTTTTAAAATACAAAAAGTATTTTAATATAAAGATTTCCCTAAAGTGAGGGGAAGTGATTTACACAATAAGTTCAAGTTAGTACTGATATAAACACCAACCAACCAACCAACTGTCTTTAAATGGATAAAGTGCTGCGAAATTGTATTTAAGTGATACCTATGTATAGGTACATACTTAGATGGGTGTGGGTGTGTGCAAAATTTTTAAAATGGTTTTAGTATGTATGTGTATGTGTGTGTAAGCAACCTACTTACAGATAAAGGTTATATATACATATGTAAGTACATATATACATACATACATATATAGATATATAATAAAAAAGACAGACCCAGCTCAGGCAAACGCACACCCACACTTAAATAACACTACGTGCATACATATGTATGTATAAAATGTTTTTAAGAAAATGATTCAATCATTGTATAAATTGCGGTCAAAGTCGTATAAAAAGAAAACAAACAATAATCTTAACTTTACTCTCATATGTTTGCAAGAGTAAAGCTCTTTTAAGGAAAAGCTAGCATAAAAAGCTCTCTTTAGATGCAGGACATTCCATTTAAAACACTTGTAAAGAAAGAAGGACATATCAGTCTCACAACATTTTTTGATTAGTGTGTATAAAAACTTTTAATTTCAAGAAAATACATATAAACCTTCATCTTAAAATTTCCTATAAAAATATAAATTAATAAGTTTAAAGAATACATTTATAATAAATGTATTTTTATTCATAATAACAATTTCCAACTGTAAATGAAATCATACAGCATACATTTAGGACTGTTTATCCTTGCTTAATAAGTATCAGACTCCATCTTAGTCTCTCTCTTTCTCTCTATTTTCACTTTCATTAACTTTGTTTGATTAACATAATGCCAACGTGCATATGTTGTATCAATGTATATGTGAGACTGTTTTATTACTAACATATGTTTTCGGGTCGTTGCCGCTAAAGCTGAGCAGCTAACGCATGTAAGATAGACACATGCTGTATGTCCGACCTAGTGAAAGACAACAAAAACTCACATACGTACATACATTCGCACATACATACATACACACATACATACATTTGTACGTACGTATTATTAAATTGAAGGACACTAAATCTGTCTCTGTTGCCAGTTATGTAAGGATTACAAACACTTGTACAAATGATTGTGTAGTATAGATACAATTATTAGAACTTACATACAAACATACATACATATCGATGGTCACAGGTGGAAAGACCCCAAATCAAATAATTGTAACATAAAAACTTGTAAAACTCTTAGTTTTAATACAATTGCGTAAAGTTCGTGTGTCAAGGTGAATTTATATGAAATGTATGAAATCTCTGAACAACTTCATTTCGTAAAAAATACTATTTAAGGCCTTTCTACTTGTGACCATCTATATGTATGTAGAAGGGTACGTGATAATGTAATATATATGTATGTATGTACATTTCAAATCGTGTTAATCACTTATGCATGTAGAAGTTGATGTGTTTTTGTTTTGTTTGTTCAGAAACATTAGTGTATTAGTTTATGTTCAGTGCAAGAGAATCCTTTTTGCATCATTTGTATGTAAAGGGTGCTTCAACCAAAAAGCATGATGTTAATTGTAAGTAAAAAAGTTTTTAGAGAATTATCTTAATATTTTTTATTATGGCAAAAAGATCTATGCAAATTATGTGTAAAACAAAATATCAGCTAAATGCTGGCCACGGCTTCAGTGGCATACTTTTATCCTTTGGTCCATATTTTCAATGGCGCTGCGACAAAATTGAGGTTCAATGTCGTAAATGTGCCAAATTGGACCATCCATTGCCTCTTTGAATCCTAGTTCCAAAAACAAAATTAATTAAATTAGTAAATAGCAATTGCAAACCACAGAAAACTAAATGCGAAATGTGATTTCCAGAAGACGGTCCATTATGTCTCCCTAAAGTTAAGAAATGCATTTTGTTACATTTTTTATTGAATGGATTTTGCGCTATCGAATAATATACGTATAAATTACAAGTTTTAAGAGCATACAAGTTTTTTTTTTTTTTTTAACACAAATACCTAAAATTAAAAAAGTAATGATTGCTAATTCTCTTACTAAGTGTTTTTCTAGTGTACGGCTAAATAGGAAAAAAGTTTGTAAAACTTTGGTAGAAAATAAGTTGTACTTGGTTTAGGATAACTTCCTCGTTAAAAAAAAAACATTAAAGCTTTCTACAATTCTGCCAACGTTGAATATCTCAGCAACTGCTTGTAGGAGTACTAAGCATCTCTTGCGCGGTTTGTCAGACAATCATTTTAACAGTTTCCATCAGTCGAATCTCGGTCGTTTACTTAAACTGAGGTGTGAGCAAGAAATAGTAAGGCAAACAAATAAAAGGAATTAAAAACATTTGCAACACAATAAATAATAAAAAAAAAAAACAATTAACAAAACATTTTTTTTTAAATTGAAATAGTGAAATATAATTTATTCATAAAAAAAACATAATAAGCAAAATATATGTGTGTTCGCGAATGTCAAACAAATAAATCAACGTAATAGTTGTTAATTAATATATGTACATACATACATGTAATGTACATATGTACATATGCATAGACACATATTCATAGATACACATGCATGTATGTCTACATATGTATGTATATAAATGCGTGTATTTGTACTTCCTAAGTTAACATACATATGTATGTATGTATTTATGTATATGTACATACATATGTATATAATAAAATAAAAAAATTTATAAACTATTTAAACAGATGAACAAACGAAATAATACAATTTAAAGTTTTCAAATTGTTACTCGTAGGTACAAAGATGTGCTTCACTTCAAACTACGTTTGGTTACGAAAATTTAATTATAATTAAGAAAATCCCAAAAAAAAACAAAAAATATATACACATACATATGTATGTACGTATCTATGTACGAAAATTGCATTGTGAAGCCATTGTTTTGTTGTATTTATTTGCATTTTTGAAGTTGTAAGAAACGAATTAAAATGTAATATTTTCAATTATGTATTTATATACATTTGTATTATTTACACATACAAACACAAATACATATACAGATATGTATGATCTTTTTTATGGCGGTGTATTAATAACCATCGATCTAGAACACAAAATACTACTTTCTATAATTTTTGTATGTCAGTCTGTCTGTCTTCCTGAACTCAATTGGCACAAATGCTATTGATTGCATTAATTAAAATAAAATTCGATATGGAGGTACCTTGAACCCTGTGTAATATATAGGGCACTTTTTTTTATCATGAAATTAATATCTCTTTTCTCAGAGAAAATAAAAAATGGCAAATAAAAAAATTCAAAATGGCGCTAGAAGTTTGGTAAGAAATAAATGCATTTACTACATACATATGTATATGGACATTACAGAACGAGGGATATATATAGAAGAAGTTAGACTAACAACAATAAACTGTTCAAAATAAATACAATACAAACATATTGTTGGGACCACTAATGAGGATTGGATTCAACTAGAAGAAATTTTATACAAATTCATATTTATTTATTTTAAGACGGATTAATTTGTTGGACACCAACAAAAATAATGCTAGAGAAGAGTATATATTTGAATAAACACGCAAACAAACAAAATTTTCTAGACTGCCTCACTATTGTATTAAGCCAAATAAATTGTTATTTCGGTATATCAAAGAAGGACCAACAAATATATATGAATATATTATGTGCATAGTATTGCATAAATAAAATATCGTTGGTCAAACGATGACATCCCTTAACCACAGGAAATGGTGACAAATAAACTTCACATGATGAAGCAATTATGTTGCTGTTCAAAAATTTAATTCTGACAGCGCGTTTTTAACTAAGTTTGGCTGCCGAAAACAAAAGGAGTACAATTTCGAACAAGCAATTTACCAAATAGGTTGTTATTTATCTATTCACTTGCTTTTCACTAGTTCTTTCCTTTTCACTATTGTTTCCTTAACTAAGTTTTTTTTATATAGTTAAGCGTTTACTTATTTAGGAATGCTAATTGATCGGCAACATTAGGCAGATAAACCCAACGAAATACAATATAGACAATAAATATTTCTAATTCACTTTTATTATTTTATACAATTTAATTGAAAATATTCTTTGCAATACTAGCTACCCCACGAGGACTTATGAATTAACCAAATCATACTTCTTTTTATTTTATACTAGCTAATACCCGGTGTGCTTCGCCACCCCAAATTTTAGTATTTAATTCATATGGCAGGTGCCACGCCCACTATTGTTAATGCACCCATTTTTTCCATAAATGTTTATTCGAATATCAAAGTTGCGTTGCAAAATTTTAGTACTCTAATCGATATCTTTTTTCAGATATACGAATTTTAGTATTTAATTCATATGGTAAGTGCCACGCCCATTATTGATAATGACCCCATTTCTTGCCTAAATGTTCATTTGGGTGTCAAAGTTGATCTTGCAAAATTTTACTACTCTAATCGATATCGTTTTCCAAATATACGAATTTTAGTATTTAATTCATGTGGCCACGCCTACTATTGCAAGTCCGCCCATTTTTTACCTAAATGTTCGTGTGGATGTCAAAATTTACCGTACTTAATTTGAAGACTCTAGCTGCATTAACTTTCGTAATATATATTATTTAATACTTTTTCTTTAATAGGGCGTGGCACCCCGCCCACTTACAGTTTCAAGGCAAAGTATAGCCTATAGTTCCCTCCAGACATACAGGAAGATTCTGTGAAAAGGAAATCGGTCCAGCCGTTTAACCGTCTATAAAGCACAAACAAACATATAAACATACAAACATACAAACACACATTGATTTTTATATATATTTTATATATAAAGTTTGACATTAGAAATAAATGAGAGAAAAGAGGGAATTTTTTTTCTTTTTATCTTTATCTAATTTTGATAGCTGAAGTAAGTGAAGAAAAAAATTAGCAGCTGATGAATCAAGACTACCTAATGATTTAACGATTAACTCTAAAAAATCACAATTTGTAAAATAAAGTTAGTTATTATTCCTAATGATATTATATGCTATATTAAGCTTAATGTTATTTTTAAATTGCAAGTTTATGATAATGTTATTTCTTTTACTTTCGCCAAGGTCGCCATAATATGTCATTCCCTCTTACCACAATTTTGTATAAATTAAATTTGGTTGAGTAGTTTTATCACATTTTTATTTGATAAAAATACTTTTTATTAATTTTACTGTCCTTTTTAGTCTAAATTCTCTTATAACTTTAAAAATTTAAACGAAAACACAATAAAACATAAAAAAAACTAAAGGACAATCGAAAGAAAACAAAAAATAAAAAAAATAACAAGAGAAACAAAAGCTTTAATTATGTTTTCTATGTGTTCAAAAGTTAAACCCCAAAATTCTGTAAATTTACAACAACATCATCAAACGACTGGTAAGTACTAACAAAGAAAAAAAGGAAAAGAAGTTTGAACTTCTTCTTATCCCTAACACATACATATATACAACATATACAACATACACATACATACATATATGTGTGAATTCATAACGAATAAATAAACAATTTTTATTTATTTGAAAAAGATGAACCAATAATCCTAGGAACAAACTTTTAGGATCTTATTTCTATCATTTATAGTTTTATACACATTGAACAAATGTTAATTGAAATCCATATACACATTCAAACACACACACGATTATAGCCTTCAAACAATTACTATCGAAAAGCTCATTGTAAGCCCCTGTTCTTAATATTTTGTTATTAAAAAAATAAAAAAATTCAAATTTTTTTGTTGCAATTATAATTTTTCTTAGTTTTTATAAGAGCGTAGGGTAAACTGTAATAAAAAAAAAGTTCAAAATCAACGGATAATTTGTTAAAATAAAATATTAATCCATTCGTTTTGTACTCACTAATTTTATACCCTATTTAACGATCGCTATAATATTTACGAATTTTATCATCCTGTTTTTTCTCAACTTTTTGATCAATATTCGATCATTTTTTCAAAGCATTGTTAATATAAACATCAATTTCATAACACTCGGAATAAGAACAGCCACGACTGTTTATTTTTTATTTTTTATTTTTTTCTTAAAAAGGAATCTATTGATTTGTGTCTGCCTTTCAACATTTACCAACATTGTCACATTTATTCTGTTATTTTTCTCAATGAAATTACACACATATGCATGTAAAAACATATACATACATATACATACATACAACTGTATGTAGAAATGACAACTTTGGCTTAAATTTCAGCAACAACAACAACAAACTAATAAAAACAACAGCTAAATAAATAAAACTTTGCTGATTTTTGAATGGAAATATTTCTCTCTTTTTTTATAAGTATTTCTTTACTTCGTTCACATGTTTGTAAGAGACGATAAATGTCTGTATGTATGTGTTGTGTTTTCTCTCTTTATATATTAATCCTTGTACAAATGCTTCAATTGTATTTGTTGTCTACTGAAGGTGTTTCCCCATTAGTATCTATCCTGTTTTGTTGTTGATACATAGTTTTGAAGAAAAAAAAAAATAAAACAAATAATTTGCTTAAACACAATGTCAACCTTAAAATTAACAAAAAATTTTCGCAATTACAATGTAATTAAATATTTTCAGAGTATAAGTACTCACACAAGCGCTAGAAATTTACAATTCGAAAGCGTAATTTTTTTTATTATCTACTAATTTTTTTTTCAATTTGTTTAGCCAGCTCTTGCAGCTAATTTAAGAATATTTATTTGGTGGTGGACAGACATACTTATGTATTATAAATGAAATATACTTTAAATAAAAAATTCAGATAAATAAATTTAATTGAAATAGGAATTTAGATTAAAAACAACTTGTACATAATCACATCAGAAAATTTCCTTTTTTTTAAGTTAAATTGTGAATTGTAAAATACTAGAGTTTGTTAGAGACTTCTTCTGCGTAAATATCGGGACAAAAAGTAGCATATTTATGTAATAAATCAGGTTTTGCGTGATTGAGTAAAAATATCAAAACATTTCGGGCCATAATTACAACTTGCCTTTAGTTAAAGGCTAGATTTTGTCGGATTGATAAATGGCTTTGCGTTATAAAGCCTTCACAATGCTCTAAGTATCGTTTTGTAATTGTTAAAACTGTCAATATTTTAGAAAAATTTACAAATTTACAAATTTTACACTAAATAACACAACACTTTTCATTAACTGTAAAATGTTTTAAAAATTATGACAATACGAGACTCAAGACTTCTCTCGAATACACCAGATATGTTAAACTACTGTACATCTTCCATAATTAATTTAAAAAAATATTAATTAATTTTAAAATGATTTGCATATATTTCCAAAACAAAATCAATAAAAACAAGCAATCCTTGCATAAATACATTCACATACATATGTATGTACATGTGTATGTATGCACACAGATCTAGTGATGTAACGAATATTCGCATTCGAAAAATTTATGCACGAAAGAATTCGTAATGTAAACAACATTAGATAATGAAAATAAATTATAAATTTGTAATAAATTTTTTTTTTTCTTACAAAACTAAAATAAAAGAACCAAAACTGTACTGTTTGTCTTAGATAGAAATGCTTTCTTGTTATAATTCCATACATATATATATTGACTCGTGTTCAATTGATAATTGACAGACAGGCCCGGTATTTTTAAATTTTTGATGAGAGCAAAAATGTAACTCTCAGCGGATAGAGCTGATAAGCAATAAAAAAATATTTAAAAGTCAGACGCAACGGTATATTTGGTACAACCTTTTGAATGCATATAAAACCATTTGTTTAGAATAACTTTACGTAAAAATCTTAAAATAAAAAGATTTTTTTATATATCATCTTTGTAATTTTATTTTTTTTTTGTATTTTTATGCGATTTTTGAATGAGTGATAAAAGTTAGTCTAATGATATTTCTCAGTAGTATTTGATGGGGCGAATAAGTGACTGTGTGTCGCCTAGTTGCGTTTCCACTTAGAAACTCCAAGTATATTATGCACGCAACATGCCAATGGGGCACACGTGTATTTTTGTTATGGGTCTGTGCTTTTAGTGTCCCTCTTTTTTAATCTAACCTAACATTATTATGCACGTCACACTATAACAATGACCGTTTTACTGCGATGTCAATTCATGTAAGTCCCATACATTGCTTTGAACACCTCTTTTTTTTCATCCTTGTAAAAAAGATTTGCTCTACTAAATAAACAGATATTTAGATAACAACTTAGATTGGCACATAGGCTATCTTTCATCTGAAGTCGCGAGCACACATTAGTTATATTATAAAACTGATTGATACAAACAAATAAGCTGTCAAAAGACCGCCATTTATACGGAGCTAAATTATTAATTAAATATTCGAATCCGCATTCGCATTCTTAAAAATTGATATTTGCTACATCATTAGCATGTACATACTCGTAAATATGTTAACGACCTTCAAAACTCTAGTAAATGTGAAAGCCAACGACAGTTTAAATCTGTCTGCAGCATGCCACACGCAAATTGTATTTTGATTTGTAGTAGGTTTGGGGGCTGGAAATGGTTCATGTAACATACATACATACATGCATAATACTAATATTAGTGCATACCAAGTGTACACATATATACATACTTACGTACGTTAATATCAACGTACAAACAGAATGTAATAATAATGAGTATGTGTACATGTCTCTAAATGTATACAGCAGGGGTTGCCAGAATATAAAAAAGTAAAACTAATTTTAAAAACAATACAACGAATAGTGTTGAAAATTAATAAAAGGTAAAATTAAAAGAAAAATAATTATTTTTGTGAATTATTATTTATCAGGCATTAGATTACTTATTTCCTTTTACAAAATGAAACTAAATGTATTAAGGAGTGAGATCGTAACAATCTTAACATACGTTTTGCCTCTCAACTTTTTTCGGAAGCAGTATTTATTTTTTATTATTTTTTTTATCTTGTTACCTTTAAAAAATATGCCAGTTATTATTCTTAATAACAACCATGTTAATTTGTTGTGAATTTGATCTAAATGAGTGACGAAACAGAAGTAGGTGATAAATTTATTAAAAAATTAAAAAAAAAATGTAAATTTGTCGTACGAAAAATTGTCCAAAAAGTTTAAAGTCTGCCGTCAAATTGTTGCCAATGTTATTAAACAGTATTAGGAGAATTTGATCAATAACAGAAAACCTGGTTCGGAAAGAAAAAAAAATCAAACACATCTGGCAGAATAAAAACCCTGCTAGCTCAGCGCTCAAACTAATTGGTGTGAAAAGTTAAAGCTAATGCAGGCTTCAAAACACACAAAGTCCAAAAACTTTCAGAATACTGCAAAATTATCTGGAAGCCTAAAATTGCATGAAACTTAAATCATACTTTATAAAAAAAAATACTCGTATTGTATAATGGGCGACGAAACGTGTGTAGTGTCAGATTTTTTGCAGCTTCCGGGTCAAATTTTTTATTTTGCTCGGGAAAATGTTGAAAAAGTTTAGGACCTAAAAGCAGACAAAATTTTCTAAAAAATTCTTGGTATGGCAAGCTATATACAGTTTATTGTGGGCTCTATATAAGAGAGCACAATGTGTTCAGATATTTTTGGCCCGACTTTGCATCATGTTACTTTAATAAGAAAGCTCTGCATTGGGTACCAAAACATTAACACAGTTTTTGTACGAAGAGAAACCATTCCTCCAAATTGTCAGGATCTAAATCCAGTGGCTCTTGTGAGAAGAATATTGAAGAGAACAAAAAAGGTGTCCCACAGTATGAAATGTTTTAAAAAAGAAATGGTCAAATTGTTTCAAATAAGTAACTAAAACAATTAAAAAATCTATAATGGAAGGATTAAAAAAAAAACGGTCCATGAATTCTGTAAGATCAACCATTTTCAAATTATTGAATTTATTATATGATAAGATTTTTTCGATCTCACTTCATATTTCCGGTATCCCTTGAAATTTATAAGGATTAATGCAAAAGTAAGTTATTTGAAATTGTGTTATTGAAAATTGAAAATATTAAAAAATATATAAATATAATAAATTAATGTTATCGATCTTTTTAATTTATATAAACAGTTGTTTTTTGTATTGAGCTTGAGATCACTTTCTTTTATAAAAATAGTTTTAATTTAATTTTCCGATATTTCGCTACCACATTGGGTAGCTTCTTCAGGGAAAGTTTTAACAATTTTCAACAATTAACAATTAAAATATTAGAATTGTTCAAAAAAAAAATTAAAACTAAAAATTAAAACTATTTTTATAAAAAAAAGTGAACTCAAGCTCAATACAAAAAACAACTGTTTATATAAAATATAAATATGTATGTATAAATGAGCTATGGCAACACTGACGCCTATAACATGCATAATATGCATCATTGTGCATATGGACATCAGCTTTAAAAGTGTACATTGTTGCAATAGTGGTTATTAGGGTGTGGTACATTAGATGTTACAGTTATTAACAAACATTGTAGCAAAGAAAAACGAAAGGATGTAATGGAATATTTACGTTTAAACAAAACATAGAACCCCTACATATGTATATTCAATCAAATCGAATCACATACATTCATATCTTGCTTATGTTAGTATATGTATATGTATATTTGGATGTTTGAATTTTTGTTACTCAAACACTTATTTTAATATAATAATGAGAAGACATATGCCTATGTTAAATTTAAATTAAAATTTATCAATTAAAAATTTACAAATTAAACTCTTAACCAAGGCATTTTTATTCATCAGGTAATTGCAGTGCGGAGAGAAAGTTTTGTTTATATTTTTTATATATGAAGTTTGACATTTGAAATTAATTAGAAAAGAGATAAAGGTGTTCATTATTTATGCATTTTGAGAGCTGAAATTAAAAATAAGTGCTGAAAAAAATAATCAGCTGACGACTTAAGAGTACCTGACGAATAAATATGCCTTGCTCTAAACTATCTCATCTGTTGACTTTTGACAAAAGAACTTAAAAAAAAAAAAAAAAAAAAACAATAAATTTACTTAAATTTAATTCCTTTTGATGTGATTGTTCTTATGTAGGAATTTGTATTTTGATTTTATATATGTATATTTAATTGGTTTAGCAAATTTCGATGCTTAAAATCTACCTGTTGCTTGTCTATTGTCGATTTAAGGTATTTCTTAACTTGGAACGTTCTGAACATCTGAGTATTGAGTCAGCGTTTTAGATTTTTATTTTTTGAACATACATAACTGCTCTAAATATGTATAGTTAAAACAAACAAAAATAAAAACATTTTAATTTGTTTTGGTTTAAAATTTGTATATTTAAACAAAAAAGGAAAACTATCGTTCGATTTTAAAGAAACAGACAGTACCGTTGATCGTGATATTCTGGTGAACGTGCTTAATCAAATTTGTATCTTAGTGAGCTTCAAATCAATGAGTCAGTTCAATGATGGAAAAGTTGTTACGATCGTACTTTTTTTGATACTATTTCATTTGAAAAAATACCGTGTTACTCCTCTGTAACATTTGATACTCTCAGTGATACGTCCAAAATTTAAAACCATTGATTTTTTAAATTCATCTGTTTTAGCATTTCCCCTTTATCACTTGTAGTTTATGAAAATGGCAACTCTAGTTCTTATTATGTCTTTTTATTTTGTTTAACATAAAATATTACTGATATTTCTGATTTTTGTAAATTGAATTATTTTTCGATAGTGCTTGATGAGAGCACTGATATAAGCTTCAACTAAAACTTGGTAATTGTTATTAGAACCTTTAATGGACAATGTCGTGATCAATTTTTAGGTTTAATTAAAATAGATGTCAGCTCATCAAGTGTCATATTTGAAAGTACTTTAAAATTTTTAGAGCTATGCAATATACCTTTAAATAATATAATCGGTATTACAACCGACAACTGTGCGGTCATGATGGGCCTCTTGAATAGTGTGCAAGCAAAGTTTAAAGAAAAAATTCCTCACATTTTTACAAACGGTTGCATTTGCCACATACTAAATTTAACATCATCCGCTGCATCGAAATATGGAATACCGATTGAAATTGATAAATTTATAAAAGACAAATTTCCATTTTTGCAATAGCTCAAGTAGAAGAGAGGAGTTCACAACATTCCAAGAGTATTTCGGTACTGGATTGCATGTCATATATAAATATGCAGCAACCAGGTGGCTTTCACGGGAGGAAGTAGTTAATAGAATTTTGGGGCAATGGGAGCCGTTGAGGTACTACTTTAAGTTAAACGATTATGAGAGGGATTCAAGAAATGAAAGGATCGAATTTATAAGATCCGGATTTTTTGATCCAGTATTCAAAATGACCTTTATATTTCTTCAATACGTTTTAAAGATCATAAGTTCTTTTATTCTATTAAACGTTTTGTCTGGTATAACTAATAATATTGTACCACTTCTGTTAAAAATATTTCCAAATGAAAGGCAAAATTTTGAAAATATAAACTCTCAGTACAGGGCATTGTCGGATGTTGAAGAGCTTAAGCCTTTAGTAAATGAAAATATTTGTAGTTTTTGGTCTAAAGCTCTTTGGGTGAATATATGTTTTCCGACATTTCGAAAATTGTAAATGGATTTGTATCTATTTCTCACTCCTCTGCAAATGTAGAGAGGATTTTTTCGTATCAAAATCTAATAAAAACCAAACAAAGAAATAGGCTTAATGTTGATACCGTATCAAGTCTCATTCAGACCAAAGATTTATTGAAATCTAAAGACTCCTGTTGTTATAACTTTGACATATATGTATAGATATATCTAATAAAATAATGTCAAACAAATTGTAGTTGCTGTAAACTTTTTTACTTTTGATCACGTATTATAATTATTTACTTATGTTTCTGTTCAATTGGCGCTATTTGTCTAGGGGCTATTTCAGTTTAAAGTGATATACCTTAAAAAGTACAAAATAAATTTAAAAAATGTTTTGTTTATAGGTAAAATTAATTTTTTATGTATTGATTTATGGTTTTTGTTAACTTTTTGTTTTTATAAAGATTTTTTTACTCTTTAATAAAAATTTGAAAAAAAAAAATAACGATTTGTTACTCTTGAGGTTAAAAAAGTACTCTCAGAAAAATTTTTTGATACCGAAATGAAAATCTCATTTCCCATCACTGAGTCAGTTGTATTGAAATTGTTGTTTGTGCCGTATACGTAACGATATAGTTTGTATTGTTATGTATACGTCATAAACAAAAAATTGCTTAGTCCGAGTTTTAACCAGCCTGCAAAATTGTCCAACATCTGTCAGATGTTTTAAAAGAAATATCGGCAAACATGTAAGAATTCTCGATGAATTCTGTCAGACTTCTGACCGAAAAACATATGAAGTGGTTGACACGAATTCTGAAAGACATGTCGTAGGTTATTCAGATTATTTACCGACGTGTCTGATAGAAAAATCAGTGGAAATTCTGATTTTTTTTGCGACATTCGAAAAGGTTTCTTACAGAAATCTGAAAAGACATTTAATAAAATTCGTAAAAAAAAATCTCACAGAAACCAAATTAAACTCGTTTTTTTATTTTTTTATTTTGTAATTAATATGTATTAAATATTTTATGCATAGTGATTAGCTTATATTTTATTTTTATTTTAATATTTTAAGGAATTCTTTTAACTACATATTTAACTTTTTAAATTTATTTATTTGTTGAGTTTTCCGTTGTTTATTTAATTTTAACTATTTCTTTATTAATTATGATTATTTATTTTTTAATCACTGAGTAAATTATTTGTTTTCTTTTGGAGAATTTATAAATTATTCTTTGAACAATGAAAAAAAGAAAGAAAGAAATAAATGGTATATTAAATTAATTAATAGAGTAAATCTTGAATTTGTTGAATCATTTAATGATCTTAAAGTTGTTTTAGACAGGAAATTGGATTTTCGTTTACATATTACGTTAACAGTCAATAAAGCAATCGGTGTACTGGAAACTAAGCACCTATTTACAACGTTAGTAAGGCCTATATTAGAATGTGGTTGCATCATATATGATCAGCAATACCAAGTACATATAAACGCTATTAAATTTATTCCAATAGAGTTTTTGAGTTCTGGGTTGGTTGGACACCTAATGAAATGCTTCCCTTTTATACAAGACGCTTGGCTCTTATAAAACTTCCAACTCTGAAAGGTAGTAGATTAATGTTAAATGCGGCATTTATTTTAAAATAATTAAATGGAAATATAACTTCAGAATTCCATCTTGGTAGAATACAAATCAATATTTCTTTTCGCCTTTCTAGAAATTGATTTTTATTAATTTTGTGTTTTTTTTATTTCATATTTTAATGCAAAAAACTAAATAGAACTAGAAATAAATATAAAGCAATTTTTTTTTTTAGAGGTCGCCAAAATAAAAATTCATACTATGTTGAGAAAAACAAAATTTTAGAAGTTTTTGAAACAAAGTTTTGCCAGACCAGACATAATGGCAATTATTTTGATTTTTGCACAATTCTTTTGATTGCATAACATTGTTGATTGTTGGAAACTCAAGCTTATATCTCAATTTGATTTTTGTCAAACTAAGCGGTGAAAAACTTCTTTCTGCAGCAGCTGAACTATGTGGCAAAGTCATTACACACACATGTAGGGGGAATATCGAAGCAGACCACTATTATTACGGATCCCTTTTCGACCCCCTTCGCTCCTCAGTGATTTCGTATCCACCGATCAGTATACCTTCAATCACTGAGTACCGCACCACAACTGGCGTTTGCTCTGGACTAGAAAAACGATTTCACACTGCCAACTGGTCATTGTCGACAATCCTCATCACAGAGTCCTTTGTAATCGCCAGCATCTCCCTCAGACTAAGGTCCCCCATTGCACTCACACTTAATGTTAATTAATCGCAAAGTCACTAAGTTTTGAACAAAATAAATAAGTTCTTCAAAACACTTTTCGTTCATTGCATTTTTATGTTTGGACACTTTATCCCGAAACTCAACAATACTTATATCACTGTCTTAAATAATATTTGAAAATCTTAATAGTTTCCATTGGGATAAAATTTTTTCTTCATTACCACCTGTTCAATTTAGGAATGATAATAGAAAAGGTTCCAAACCTATCTCTGAACTACTAAAAACTTTATTTGGTGTAATTTTCTCAAGATTTTTCAATTCTTTTCTTGAAAAATCGAAGCGTTTCAGAATTTTCTTTAAAAGTTCAACATAAAACAATTCTTTCTATATCTTTTTTAGTTTTATGGTTTTGCAAGCTTGATAGACTACTTTCTTGCTTCATTGCAATGTGAAACATACATATTTTTGAGCGCGATTTGAAAAATTAACATATAAAATACATAGTGAGAAATAACCAAAATCAAAAAAAAAATTACACATCTACACATCAGAAAAAAATAACCCATTTTGGTTAAAAGTAACCAAAACGGCAACGCTGCAGATGATATATTATTTTTCTGATACATTCCTACATATCTGTTGTTCGCGTAATTTTACTTACACCCACTATAAATAATTCCTTTTTCCGTTTTCATTTTGTGGTTTTTGCAGCAATTGTGAAAAATGGGATTAACTTGAAAGAGTTTTCTGTTAAAACATTTTGTAACTTGTTAAGTATACTATGCAATACATATTGTATTGATATTTCTCAACGTCTTATTCATGTATCAAGTAATAGGAAAGTCGTTTACTGTGATCCTTTTTACGTTTTTAAAGCTATTGTATATTCAACTAATTTTTTCTTATGAGTTATTTCGATTGACCTCAGTTATGACTTTGTATACGATTCATTTCAATAATTGTAATATTTAGCACAAACAGTATCACATTCTAATATAAATATATTCAAACATAAATATTATAGAAAATAATTTATAAAAAAATTTTTAATTTTGTCTTAAATTTATTAATTTCTTTTCTGCAGGAAACGTTGGCAAACAAATTAAAGGTGGATATTTATTGCGCTATAAAAGTAAGTATGAATGTACTTTCATTTAAAAACCCTATAAATTCTTCAGCGAGATATAATTTTTTTTTTAATGTTACATTAAACAAGCATAAAAATATAAAAAATAATCATGTTTATGTGACTTCTTTGTACATACCGCATTACCCTTCACTTTTAATCATCAGATTTTATGTATGCTTTAATTACGTTCATACATACATACAAACAAATATATGTTGTGTTGCTTTAAATTCCTAAGAGTTGTGACCATTAGCCGCATTTATAATCTACTAACTCTTTACCTCAGAAAAAATGCGCTTTTTGAATCGTGTACTTAGCGATTATCTGCTTACAAGAGTGCTTATAGAATGCAAGATTTTTATAAAGCGGTCCCACCCAATTAATAAGCGCTATCCCTTTACGTACTGCTAGAAAAGGTAACAACAAATAAGAGGGAAATTAAAAAAAATTTTTTAAATATTGAAGTTTATTCTACAAACATACGTGCATATGCATATAAGTTACATATTGAAAAATAATAACATATGCCACGCATATGCGTAGGTCTATTGAAATAATAGAACTGAGTGCAACTATAGAACTCACCGTTTATATGCGTAAATTGCTTGTATGAAATTTTTACTTTTTTAGTGCTGCCGGATGCGAAGAACACAACTGCGATGATTATCTTCTGTTTTCATTATTAACAGTTTTTGTTTTATTTTATTTTAAATTTTTGCGCAATCATTACATAATAATGTTATTTTTAAGTCTTGTGTGCAATATTTACGTGTTAATGTACTTTTTTTATTTTATATGTAAAACAAAGAAGTGAATTTCTTTCGTGAGCACGTAAGTTCTGAAACAAAAGCTAAATCACCGTTTATACGCAAGAAAAGCTTATTGCAATAACTATTTTTGCAATTACGGCGTACCTACAAACGGAGTAATGCTTAGATTGATTATTATGTTTTATATTTATCAAAGCCAAGGCAGATTAATAAGGCTCTCGTATCCAATCAGCAGATTGCTTTTTTATATACAATGCATCAGTGGTAGCAACTTTTTTTTAATGATAATTTGTCTGCATCTGTTAGCCTTAATTGTTTTATTTTCATTCTACAATAAATAATTCGTAATGTCAGTTGGTTTAAAACGTTAAAAAAAATATAGAACCGAAAATATTAAATTTCACTTAAAATTATTAAAAATTAAAATTAAATTAAAGAAAACAAATTGTGTGACATATGCAGGCATGTATACAAAAACAAAATGCATGTGTTTTTACCTTATGAATCTTAACCATATAAATCAACACCATATATATTTTATTGGTTTTTAGTAAACATCCTTTTCAATCGAAGCTTTAAATAATTGTAAATCATAGTTTTATGTCGCTTGCGGTTGACAAAAATGTTATTGCACCAAACAGTGACTTTCTTGTTAATTTAAAAGGTCCGGTTAATTTTTATTAATACAAAAGTAACAACTTCGCTAATTGACATGCCTTTAACATCTTTTAATTCTATTTAAAGTTAAGTGGTGGCAAATGGCGTAGTGTTGTGCGCACACCGAAATTATTGGCAAAATATAGCATCTTCTCTTAATTGTGAATTAAGACAGGAAGAGGACTTCGATTTTGATATAATATTGCTCGTTTTTGTCTAACTAAATGCTGTCATTAATTTTTTAAAAAATGTTTAAGAACAAATAAAATCTTTATATAAAAAAAAATAATACTAACTTCAATTAAAAAAGCGAGTGCATATTTTAAATCATTGCCATAGCTTAACTCAGGAAAAAGTTGCAAATAATTCTGTACAAAAATTAACCCGTATTTCTGAACTTATTTTATTTCATTAAACGACAATATTTTTATCTTTCTTTACCATAGAAAACGACAAAATTCAATAAAATCTGCACACATTCATTCTAACCTTGTAAATTTTATTTCAGAACAACTCCTTTGGAATAGATGGTCCGAAGAATGGGTTGTACTGTATGACGATTCAACTATGGCTTGGTTCACAGAACCAGGACGTTCATCGCCAGCTGGAAAAATCCTTGTTAAAGAGGCTCCTGAAATGTTAGCTATAGCACATTGGACTGGACAAATTCCGAGACGTCCGCCCCTACCAGAAGGATGTAGTGTGTCACAACTCATTGCCCTAGGATCACGTAGAAAACGCTCAAAAGTCTACTGGATGTTGGCTAAATCAGAAGATGAAGTTAGGTATGTACAAACATTACTAATAATTGTTTTGTTATTTTGCCTGCTAAAAACGTATAATAAGATCTTAAAGGAAACTTATTGATTCTTCTTTACATTTGCAGTGAATGGATCGATGCGATTACAAAAACAGTAAGTATGTAAGATGTACTTAGTAACGTTTACCCACTTAATAATCTATTTCATAGAACCTGTGAATAAGAGTAAATCAAAAACAAAAAATAATATTAATGACGTTTCAATTATTTTGTTTCATTTTTAGTTGCCGCCACCTCCACAGATCGAACTAGTTGTGGACAAGCCTCATTTAATGAATGTTTTACGCAGACCACTGGTGCGCATAAGACGTAAGTAAGACAATTTTATGGCATTTACAAAAATAAAAAAAAAACGTAAAAAACTTTAATGGTATAGTGCACGAATGATTGATATAAAGAATTGTAAATGTTGATTGGGGGACAAACTACGTCAAAATTCACAAGTTAAAAACGATTAAAACAAACACAGATTTTTTGCATATTCCGAAGCATAAACATTAAATATTTTCTAAATTTTAATTAGAATTTGTATTTTACTTCTTTACCATTCAAATATTGCACAAGTATTACCACTTTCCTAAAGTTTTGAACAAATCTTACAATTTTTATAAGATTTTAAATATTTTTTCTCAACCAATGCACGTAAAAATTTAAATGTAAACAAACTTTGTCATTGTGCCTTCAAAATAAAACGAGCAAAACACAATTGGCTGGCTTCCTAACATCACCTGATGTAAATTCGCCTTGCTATTGTCTAATCAAATATAATTTCGATTTATTTACTTGTTAGCCCAATTGATGTTGTATCCAGAATAACTCAAAACATTTAACTACTACAAAAATAATTTTGTTATTTCGAAAAGAGTTTTAAATTCCTATCTCTGTATGAATTCTACACTTCAAAAACATATGAACAAATTATACTTTTATATAAAATCTTTTAGTGGCAATCACAAAATCACGAAAAGCATTCAATACTATTAAATTGTACAAAAGTAGTATTAATAGTTTTATTGCAATGTGGTTTTGGAATTCAAGAAATATTGATTATTTAACAATCGTTTTCATAAACTTCCATTTAAAAATGTATATATAGGTATGTATGTATGTTCATACACATCGACCGACCCCTGTGTGCGGAATTATCGTATGTTACGTTTTTTTAGACATCGACTTTTTTATGCAAATTGATTCTACATCCATTGATCCATCTGCTGATAAAATATTATAGCGATAACTGTTTTAGTTATGGAGATAACACTGTGTACATTTTATCGTGTGTAGCAGTGTTATTTACGTTTTTATTTATTTAAAAGTAATAAAAATGCTCTCCAGTAAAATTTTGTTTTTCTAACATACGATAGTTGTGCGCACAGGGGTCGATATACACACATATACATATTGGTTATCGTGGTAGTTCGCTGCACGCCAACAGTCAAGTAGAGTCTGTATGACTCCGTTTTGACAGGACCACATCACTCGTCAGCTTCTAGTGTATCTCAGAATAAAATCCAAGAGTAAGGGTACTAGATCCACCCCGTGGACCTGAGATATCTCAGTAGATAATTCAGTCCAACTTCAGATATCGCAGAGAGGCCATCTAGTATATGTTCGCCCAGAAATCTGTGTCTCTTAGCCGCCAGTGCAGGACATTCGCAGAGAAAGTGGAAAACCGATTCCTCCTTCTCTCTATCCAGACAACTGCGACAATGGTCGTTCGATGGGAGTCCGAGCCGATTTGCATGTTTGCCTAACATCCAGTGACCCGTCAATACTGCCAGCAACCTCGATATGTCCCTCCGACTCCGACTGGTAAGTTGCAATGTACGTCGTGCATCAAAAGAGGGCCACGTAAGCCGTGCCACCTTACACGTGCTCAGCCCACGCCACCTGTTATCAGCCTTCCGGAGAAAGTGTCTGGAGATTCTGCTCTTAATAGTCCCCAACGGGATTGCAACTGCAATTGCATTAGAGATATCCAGAGCAGATCCTCCCCTGGCTAGCTCATCAGCACGCTCGTTACCATAGTGGCCCTTATGCGCAGGAATCCAAACTAGAGTAACGTCAGCCCGCTGACCAAGCCTTGACAGTTCCTTTCTACATTGGCCAACTAATTTAGACGTAATAATGTATGACCTGAGTGACAAGAGTGCCGCCTGACTGTCGACAAATATACCAATGCTCCCGTGGATATTCCCGTCATTCAGTATCCTACATGCTTCCCTGATAGCGAGTACTTCCGCCTGAAAAACGCTGCAATCATCCGGAAGACGGAAGGAGAGTTCAATCTCCGGTCCATCAGAGAAGACACCAGATCCAACACCACATTCCATCCTCGAACCGTCAGTATAGATCCTGGTGTCAAAACTCCCCAAAAGGCGACCCCCATTCCACTCTCTCCTGGAGGGAATAAGAACCCTGAACGCCCCATCAAAATCCATGTAGGGCGTAATGTAGTCAGAGGGTTGATTCACGCTCGAAGGCAGCGTGGCCAATATACTCGCATGGCCATACGTCCTCGACCTCCAACATCCAGTCGCATTAAGCCTCACCGCACTACTTGCGGATGTGGCCAATATATGAATATCTATGGGAACGAGATGCAACATAGTGTTCAGCGCCTCCGAAGGACTAGTTCGCATCGCTCCCGTTATCCCAATGCACGCCGATCTCTGTACTCTATACAACTGGTCCACAACATACTTACGCCCTGTTGCAGTCCACCATACCAGAGATCCATAAGTGAGAATCGGACGTACTACGGCCGTATACATCCATTTAATCATGTTGGGGGTAAGTCCCCATTTCCTACCAAACATCCCACGACACGTGTAGTAGGCCACCGTAGCCTTCTTCACCCTGTGCTGGACGTTCAGCTTCCATGACAATTTAGAGTCCAGGATAATACCCAGATATTTCGCCCTATCCGATAGGGGAATTTCGCAGTTCCCCAACCTCGGTGGTCTGAAGCTTGGAATCCTGGTCTTTGTTGTGAACAGTACCAGTTCCGTTTTGCTTGGATTTACTACTAGACCGCTGTCCGTGGCCCAGTTTCTTAGTAATCTCAAGGCGTCGGACATGATATCACCACATATACATATATACATATATATTAGTTGCAGACAATTAAATCAACACGAAATTATTTGAATTGCTGTACATTTAGTAATTTTTTATGTTTATCTAAAATCTGAATAGATTTTGTCATATCAAATACACTCACGTGTTTAAATCGTATTTTGTTTCAGTAAGAATTTGACTTAAAGTTTGTGCTACAAATATGTATATGTATGTATATTTGAATGAATTAACCATTTGTAATTATAATTATTATTTCTAGGAAAATAAATAAATTTTTAATAATTTTTACATTTTGGATGATCTTGATAAAAATAAAAGTTTAAAGTTTTTAAAGTATTTAAGTTGTTAGCAACTCCATTTAATTTTATTTTAAAATAAAGTTTTAAAAAAAGTTCTGTTATTACTACGAAGCTTGAAAGCTGGGCATAGTGATGTTTATTTCAAATTTCTAAATTCGCACAGCCACCTTTTTGGGTGTAGTCGAATTGTTAGAATAGTTAGTACACATAGAAAATATAGACAAAATATAGTGGGCCAATTCAAAGTAGACTCTCATATTGTACTATGTCATATAATTCATATTAATATGACTAGTGACTTTGAACACCTTTTGTTAACAAATTATGTATTTAATACAAGAAAGAAGACAAAGAGATGACGCTGTTAAAAATTTATATGTATACAAGAAAGAAGAACATAGAAAATATTCTCTTTGAGAGGTGAGAAGCGAAGAAATTCTCTCTGAGAGACAGTATGGTTAAAAGTATAACATAAACAATTTCTTATACATAGGAAACAAACGTGTAAAGTCATATTATTTTTTTTGTATGGAAATTACTAACAAAAATTTTATGCATGCATAAAATAATATGAAATAGTACAAATATGACTTATATGCAACCACTTTGAATTGGCCCAGTATCAAAATTTGTAATCTCGTAAATCTTCCTTTGAATAATTTTATATTTTTTTAAAACTCTATAATTTTTTGTTGTTAATCAATTTTGCTCTCCAATAACGTTATTATTTAGAATTATACATTAACATCATTTGTAGTTGTTTAGAGAATATATTAATGAATTAAAACATTCAGCGACTTGAGAAACATTTTAAATTTGTTTTCAAATAAATAATTATATAAATAACATATTTTAGCTGCAACTTCTTCAGAAGTGAAACAAAGAAAATCTTTGGTAAAGTCTGCTAGTAAATCACATTCAACTTTGGCAACTCAAAGGGCTTTTTATAATCAGAATCCTCTGGTGAAGAGTGATGCTGCTGTTGCCATTTTGAGCAAAAATCCAGATTCAAAAGCTTCACTGGCATGTGCTTTGCCTTGGGGTCATGGCTGGGGTTGGGCCACACTTCCCAACGGCGTTTGGAGTGGAGGTAAAAATTAAGATTTATAAATAAATTCCATAAGCTATTGGTTACCATTTAATATTCTTTATATTTAACAGGATTGACATGGTCCCAATGTGAAGACACATTCACTTTGCATGCACTGCCAACAACGCACTGCACAAATTTAATTGATACCTCTTGTAGCGGAGCCGTATATCACACTGATATAGGAGGATTTGATTTTCATTCGTCTACAGTAGAGGACTTGGGAGGAGAAGATTTCGACTACGCCATGGATTGCGGAGATTTTATATTTTAAGTCGGACTTATTTAATATTAAACACCAATCAATCAACCCCACCCTTAAAAACTGGAGAAACGTTCTTAAAACGTCTTATGCCGGACTTTTTCCAAACAACTCTATTTGAAAGTAAAGTAGAACTAGAAATAAATCAATTAAAGTTAAAAAATATGTATTCGAATCATAAACGTCGTTTTATATGTATATTAAGAACTGCAGACAATAGTTGTAGTAGTTGTTCGTTCGTTCGCTCGTTCGTTTGTACGAATTAAATTGAATTGCAAAAATGAAAAACATTAATGATCATAAATTTTTCTTTATTTTAACGAAAACCTCAATATATAAAAAAAACTAATGATAATTATATACGGGTATTTGATTTAAAAGAATTTATTTTATCAAAAAAAAAAAAAAAAAAATATAAAGAAAAGAATCCAAGAACTTTCTTTCTTCCAACTATAACAGTCAACAATAAATAATCTTTAGAAACAACAAAAAAATATATATAAATAAATTAGGACACATAATATGTGTTAAGTAAAGTGAAGAACAACTTTTAACTTTACACTGATCGAACCACTTTAACTGATATGAAAAACAAGAACAACAAAATTAATGAAAATAATATTTATAATTTTATGGTAATTTATTAACGAAAACGTACGTATGTATGTAAGCGAGAACCCTTTCTATAGATGAGAAATCTGTGTATGTATTGCAAATACAACATATGTACATATGTATGTGCGTTATTAGAATAAAAATTATACACGCTCATACAAATTAAAAATCAAAACAAAAATAAAATAAAATAAATTCGTATTTTTTGAAAGTTTGTTGTAGGAGAACATTTGAATTAAATGGAAAATATATTGTACATACACACATATGCATACATATGTACGTAGGTATGTATTAAGTATATTAAAACAAAAACGCGTAATACAAAAAAAAGCAAAATAATAGTCTTAAGTACAAGTAGTTGTATTGTAATTTATAACTTAGAAAACAAATTGTTTATATTATTAATTTAAATATGTATATGTATAAGCAGACATACACATACGTATGTATTTATGTATTTATGTAAGATTATGTGGTTATATGTGTCTTTAAGAGTGTTTGTGTGTGATAAATATTTTTTATTATATTCAAAATAAGCAACTTATTCTGCTGGCAGAACCTAATACAAGTTAATTATAATTGCTTAAAATAATCCTTACCCATCTTGTAATTAATTTGCCAATCAAGTTCAATTGCAAAAAAAAAACAAAACTTAATCATAAAAAATGTAATTTTTTTTACCGTATCCTTTTATCACACAATGGACTGCACCACTCAAACTTATAATTTTTTCAAGTTTTGTTGTGCAAGAAAATAAACATTTTTAATGCACATCTTTTTGTACGTTTATTAGGTATGTGTGCGTGTGTGTTGAATGACTTGATATTTCTTTTGCTAATCTCAATTCTATATTTTAAAAACTTGCTAAATTTGTTCATATTAAAAATTACATATCGATTAAGGCATCGATATTTAAAAATGTACATATATTTATAACTACATAGTTATGTGTATACATATATACACTTATATGTACTCCAAACAAGAAATCCCGAAATGTTACTGAATTCAGTTTTTTTTTAAATTTTCAAAAAATTTACGTTTCTATTTCTAAAGGAATAAGAGGAGGGTAGTTGAAGTAATCTTGCGAACAAGTGTATAATGTGTGGAAGCTGTGTGTGTCGTGAACATATGTTATTCATTCCAAAATGACTGACAATTAGAGGCTTTAATTTTTTAAGAAGTTTTTCAAAACTTTTAGTTTATATCAAATGAAAATATTTAACTTTAAATCTTGTTTTGTTTGTTTGTTTTTTTATATTTAAAACTATAATCAATAATGCCAATTTCGAGGTTTTTTTCAAGTAAAAACTTAAAAATTAGAAAAAACAACAACAATAATTTGTGAATTGTCACAAACGTAAGAATTGCAGCAAATAAACTTGTATTTTACGCCACCGACCTTGTGTGTTTACAATTTATAGGCCATTATGCAGTTATGCCTAAATTTCAGCAGTGTGTATGCATGTATGTATCCACAATGTATTCCACAATCTCAAAAACAATTTACAGGTTTCAAAAAAAAAAAAAAAAAACGTAAATACATAGATATGTATACATATACATATAATAAAATGAATTATTATATTAAAGAAATTAGCAGATGGCACATTCTCACCCATTACGATATGGGGTAAATCTATATCTGTTTGTATGTGTGTATAGGTATGTAATTTAAATAGGCCACACAATTAAACAAAACAAAAAACGGAAAGAAAATAATAATAATTTGTATATAAAATGAATGAATAAAAATGTTAAATTTATAAAATTTATAAATATATATGTATATGTACTTACTTACATACACTCATAGTTACAATATATGTATGTATGTATGTATGTCTATATGTACGTGTATTAAGCTTAAATGAAAATTACATACATTTTAATCTAAATTAAAAGAAATGCATTATTGTACATATGTATGCATGTACATACATACATACATACAAATACAAACATTTCTGTAGACTAAAAAAGACTTAAGCAATTGTCGTCAGGACGTTAAATAAACATTTAAAAGCAAAAGCTATAGATGAAATAGAATAGATTAAATGTCTGTTAATAGAGCATTAAATGTTGGCTTTATCGAAAAAAATGCAAATACAAAAACCAATATATATGTATGTAAACAAAAATAAGTGGTATTATTAATATGTAGAACAAAAAAGAAAAAAAAAAAAAAATATTTATTATAAGTGAAAATAAACGTAGACAAAATAGACTTAAAAAATAAATAAATTTTATATGTTTTCATTAGAAAGAAATGAAAAACAAAATTAGCAAAAATCACACTAAAAAGAATTGATTACACATTATTTTGTAAAGTAATAATAATAATAATAATAATAATAATAATAATAATAATAATAATAATAACTAATTAATATTATTCACAATAAGCAAATAAATTAAGTTAAAACAAATCAAGAATAAACAAAATGGATGCGCAAACCAATTACTCCGACAATCACTGTTTATTATTGAAAAAGGAAAAATAGTTTCTGCCGCAAGCCCGTATTTATAATTGAAAAAGGAAAATTAAATTTAGTGAATTTACAAGAAGTGCTATCATGTTGTGGTACTCAATAAGGCGAATTCATATCAGGTGAACTCTTTAGCCCAGCTGTTCATCAGCTGTGAACGAAGTTTAAGAACAAATTGTCAAAATTTGTATTTTATGTTTGTTTACATTCGTTTACCGGAAAATTTTTATAAATGTTTAAAAAATGAAAAAAAAATAATTTGTGTTAGTTGTTCAAAAATTAAAAGCACATAAAAAAGTTGTGTTTTAATTAAAAGACTAACAAATTGTAAAAGTTTTCGTGAAAAAATGCCTTCCAGCGCATTTAAGGATAGTGGAACTTTATTTCGTGTATGTAAAGATGATTAAATTGTATAAATATATAAAAGTTTTGAAAAAAACATTAAAATTCTTTAATTTTAGTGTGACTTGCATAAATTGCTTTAAAAAAATGTAAACAAACGTGTGTTTAGCAAGGCATATTCATACAGGTATATGCAACGGCGAATTCGCTGTGATGTTCGCTGTCAGACGCCACATATAAAAAATACACAATAATTTTTTATACATGGAGTTTGACTGTAGCATTCCTCATCAGCTGGGCTGATAATTTCACCTGTATGAATTTGCCTTGGTGTTTAGTTAGAAAATTTTTGACAATTTGATAGAGACGAGATCAGCTGATTGAATTCGCCTTGGTACTCAACAACATATTTTAATTTTGTACTTTGTTTTTTTTATTATAATAATTACTAGTAATTTTGATATTTATTACAAATATTTTTCCTCAATAAAATTAATTGTTTTTTGAATTCTTAAAAAAATAAATAGTTTTTAGAAATTATGGCAATTGACATTGGCGTAATGGGAGCATTGCTTTCCCTCACCAATATCTCCTTACAATTTTTAAATCTAAACTATTATACATATAAAATTTAAGATTAAAGTTTATGATTTTGACGCACCCCACAGAAAAATTTGTAGCAAAGCCAATGAATACGACAGATAGGACACCTTGAAAATTCACCTTTTTTTTTTTTATTAGATTAAACGAGTTCAATTCTTGGGCGTAGGGACCAACTTATTTGAATTCTATTTAAAATAAGCCAATGTCTAATAGTTACATTTTATGAATTGCGGTAACAAATATCAATTACAAACCACGCCTACAATTAGAAGTAAATCAAACAATTAAAAAAGAAGCCTGCCTTTATTAAATGTGTTCATTGATTGAAAATGTATTTATAAACAAAAAAACGCATATAAAATAATACAAATTAATACATACATACATACATACACACACACACAAAAACATTCATACATTTGTACATTATTTATTGACAACTTAGCTTATTTTAATTATCTATTCTCAGTTTGGTTTAAAGTTGCGAAAGAACAAACAGTTAAATAATAGTGAAACTGAACTGAACTCGTATGGTGTAAAGTATGTATATTTTTCAAAGTCTAATATCATTACATTTTCATCTTCTTGTTACAGACAAATTAAATTTCAAATATTTGTGAAGTTTCTGTTTTGAAATCCTCACGAAATTTTTTTAATTAAACTTAAATTCTATAACAATTTAATATTCATTCGATCGCTTAAACAAATAATGAACTTAAATAATTGAATGAACGATTTTTAGAATTAGAATGTATTAAAAATTTATTTCAAACTTTACATGTAAAGAAATGAAGAAGCATTCTTTGCACAATCAAAAAAAAAAAGAGAAAAACTTGCAGCTATTGCACGATGCTATACCATAAGATTTTGATTATTAAACCAAATTAATTTTTAAAACAAAAGATCCAAATAGTTTGTACTATTAAAATTTGTTTTTGCTCTGCTGAAATTTTGTTCATTTAGTTAAAACAAATTTAAATTAAAAAGAGAACAGTTTGCGCATCCGCATCTTTAATATACTTACATAAATGTTTCAGAATAAAATAAAAGACGTTAACAAAATCTAACAAATTATGGAAAGCTGTACATACATATGTATTTATAAATTTGTTTTTACAAAGAAGTACCCATAACTATATTAAAAAATTATACAAAAAAATATGTTTATTCCAGTTCATCGTTTTATATATTTGTAACTCTATTTACTTTTTTTTTTTTTTTTTTTTATATAATATCCTTTATTATTATATTTAATTCTTAATAGTTAAAACCCGCGAAGCCTTATGGCTTGTCTGACATAACTTGCACTCTCGATTGTAGGAAAAAGAAACCTAAATGTAATTTATTTCAAATTTGGATATAGTTTCAGGTAGAATAATATACAATAAAAAAACATTTAAAGTTTTTCAAAACAACATTTTTTTTCTATTAAAAAATAAAAAAATTTACGCCATATTTATGAATCGCGATCAATTTTGTATGAAATTACCTGTCATTAGATTTTTTACTAAATAACTACAATAATAAAAAAACATTAATGTACGTAGTTCTTTTAAATTTCGATTAAAAAATTAGTTTCAGTTAGAATTTATAACTGCATATATTTACATATAAATATTCGTTATGATTACGATCTCTTAGGCAGACCTAAATGAAGTAAAAGTTGACAAAAAATTCAAAAATTCCTCTAAATGCATGCTTCATCTTGATTCTGTAAGACTTAAAAATCTTAAAAGCTTTTAATAAATTTAACGAAAAATTTAAATTTGATTTATTTATTCAATGTGTATTTCTAAAATTTATTTTTTTTAAGAAACGCTTGTTTTCGACAACCAACAATTTATAAATTCTCTAATTCAAAGTAAATTTCATCAATAATAGAATGGCATACATTTTTATTTTTTATAATTTTATAGTGTTATCAAAACGTTGTAATAGAAATTAGTAAATAATAAATTATGATCAAATTTTTTTTTGATGTTTTAATTTGCTGAAAAATTTTACTAAAATAAACAAGTAAAAGCGCTATATTCGGCCGTGCCGAATCTTATATACCCTTCACAACGTGTAGTCATGCAATAACAGTAAATTCACGTATGTATGTTAAAAAAAACAAAAAAAAAAAATAAAAAATAAAAAAAAAAATTTAAAAAAAAAATTAAAAAAAAAAAAATTATTATATACATATATAATATATATAAAACAAAAAAAAAATAAAAAAAAAATTAAAAAAAAAAATAAAAAAAAATAATAATAAAAATATATATAATATATTAAATAAAAAATAAAAAAAAAATAAAAAAAAAATTAAAAAAAAAAATTTTAAAAAAATTTAAAAAAAAATTTTTTTGCCTCAGCTGGGATTCGATGCCACGTTTTCTCTAACCAGTATACACGTTTGTATGTATGTATGTTGTTGTTGTAATGTTGTTTTTATGAAAAGAAAATCGAGGTGGTCGTGGGTTTTTGCTCATATCTCAGTTGTTTATGTACCGATGTTTCTGATTTTCAATACCGATCTACTCCCGAATATTTCTGATATTTTAATACCTTACCCGGGTCCAACCTATGTCGGGGGGCTTCAAAAAGTTGATTTCAACATACACACGGACAGACGGTCAGACGGACAGACGGACAGACGGACAGACGGTCAGGGCTTAATCGACTCCTCTATTCATAAGCTTTCAGAAAATATATACTTTATGGGGTCGGAAATGAAAATTGTAGAAATTTCACACGGAATGACAAACCTATATATACCCTTTTTCACTGTGTGAAGGGTATAAAAAAAGGGGCATCTCCATCAAAACGTTAACTCGGCTTTTGTGCTATCATGTCAGCATTGTCATAATTTTATAAAATTTTAAAACTACAAAAATAAAGTATTAACATGTTTAAACTATTATTTATTTTAAAGTTTTGAATGACTAGCTAGTGAACTCACTAATTATGACACCGAGCTAGTAAATTCACTATCTGTGTACCGTTTTTCTGTTTCAACACAATTAAAATAATCTTTATTGTGCAGTACATAAAACTAAAAATAATGTATTTATTTGTAAGAAAAAAAAAATAATAGAAATTAAAATTTCGATCTTAATAAGGTCTCAAACATTTTTTTGTCTTAATATTTTACACCTATAGGATTGTATTTGAGCCGTGAAACGCTTAAGTTAATTCTAAAAATGTAGTTCTAGAAACGAGTAACTGCTAGAGTATTGAGGCAATTACTCGAAAATCAGTATCCAATTAAGTTAGCCATGTGCTCTATTCATCGTTTTATTGTCATCATTGTTTAAGTCATTAAGTCGGTTTAAGTCGACGGCCTCAGCTATTCGCTTTCTTTTTCTTTTAATATTATAATAGCATTTATTGATTTATGTTTATAATTTTTAAAAATTAAACAAAAAAAAAAATTATTTCTGCAATAAATTATTGACTAACCAAAACAAAAAGAAAATATTACAAATAATAATAGTTACAGTGTGCCGTAATTGACTGGTCGGTAGTAGTGGGTACGATTTTCACCGGAGACTCCTGTCTGTTACATTAGAACGGACATTGGTTGTCGTTACTCCACTCAATTTATTAATTTGTATTTCTATTACAATATTAAAGAAAAACAAATATGTAAATGATAAATACATATGTATGTATGTACGCTTGTAAATTTAAGTAAACTATAAGTGATTTGTCATCGTCGTTGTTGTTACGAGTATTTATTGTTTGTCGTCATCGTCAATGTATTTTTGCGTGTCGTTGATGTCATTGTTAGAAATGTATTTTGTATTTTATGTATTTTGGCTTGCATGTATGTATGTATGTATGTTTTCTACATCCACACATACTTGTACGCCACTCAACCAACCACCTTAGCTCAGAGTAAAACCAAAAAACCCAAAAAACAAAAAGAAAAAGTACGCTTAATATTAAATAGATACACTAAAAATATTAATAATACACTCTACACTAAATTAATTAAAACACAAATGCAAACGCAAAACAAAAACCGAATCTAAATGATAAGAAAATGAAATTTAATAACAAAGACACAACATTTTTCAAAAAGGTAGTTTAATTGAACGACTTTAATTTAAATATTAAAGTCAATAGACAATTAAAAAAATTGCATGTCAAAGAAGCATAGAAAGCATAGTTGAAGTTTATTTTTTGTTCTATTTTTTTTTTTATTGTTTTAACTATTTAAGAGATCATCGGGTTTCATTTGCGAATTACGTACAAAATAAAGTAGTTTTTCTTTTATTTTTCTTTTTATTTACAACAAGTTTTGTATTAAAACTAAGACAAATTTTTAGTAAACATTTATAAAAAAAAATTTATGTATATGAAAACCAAATATAAAAACTAAAGAAAAAATCTCATGTATGTTAGAGTAAGAATATGCAGTTTATTTTAAGTAAAAAAAAAAATATATTGGTAAATTTGTAATTGATTTTTTAGAGAGTATTTTTTAATAAATGTTATAGTTTAGTTAAATTGTGTGTTTTATTTAAATGGAAAAGAAAATACATTGTTATTATTAAATATGGTGTAATAATACTGTGTAACACAGTGTAACGAAAATTATCCAAATTAAGTAAAACGTATTCAGTTTTTAATATTCTCATCCATTTTTAGGACTTCAAATTATTGGAGGATACAAATATAAATATGCATATATAGATTTTACTTTGCTTGACTAATGAATGTAGTCAAACTACAAGATCTGATAACTTTTTATGTATGAATGTCATTTATCTCAAATGCATCAGATATATGTATGTACATAAGTAATTGTAAACATTTTTCATTTATTTCCTTGTTAAAAATATACATACATACATATTTGGACAATATCAAAATATATTATATAACTATACAAAATATGAACTCCTACAACATACATACAATACTGTATATGTATTTATGTATGTATGCATAACAAAATTAGAACGGTTTTTGTACCCTTCACCAGTGGTTGCCAAGGGCATGCTTAGCGTGTCATTTGGTTTTTTAAATTTGTACAATATTCATTTCTGACCCTATTAAGAATATATTTTTTTTGAAAGCTTATGACTACAGAAATCGATTAGAAAATGTCCATGTGTGTCAATGTGTTTGTTGAAATCAACTTAAGGAACACAGCGGTAAAAGTCAACAGGTCTTTATATTTCAGTCTTTCTCGAAGCTGATTTTACACTTTTTTTAATTTTTAATATTATTTTACGCTTCCTGCCCTTTAATGCCTTTGAGAAGGGCTCTGAACTCCCTTATGAAGATCCTATAGTCATTCTAACTCTCATTCTTTAAGAAGAAGTGTACATTCTCGTGTGTGTATTTTTTTTTTTTTTAATTTTTGTATTCTTAGTGATAACAAAAAATTTTTTTAATCATTACTCAAACCAGAAAAAATAGAAAGGAATAAAAAAAAACAAGTAAGAACGCAATATTTAATATTTAAGGTTTATTTTATTAAAAGCTTTTTTGACAAATGTTGCATAAAAATTTTTTCCAATAGACCTTCAATAAACATAAAATATTTTTTATTAATACAGCAGTGAATTTTTAACGTCTCCCTTTAAGTTAACTTATGCTTAAAAAAGCTTAAGTGTGAATGAAAGGCAATATATTAAAAACCTTTTCGAGTTTTACCAGGAATTATTTAATTACAACCATCTGCTGAAAATTTCGTCTTGAATAAAAAAATCAGCCAAATCCCTTTAGACGTTCTCACGTGATGCGACTTCACACATGGACCTTTTCATTATTTTAATAAAATATTTTTTTATTTGCATTTATATATACATATATAAAATAAATTTTTTTTGATAATCCGAAAATTCGATTTTTAATTAACTCTATTATCAAATTTTTTTAGTACACCAGGAACATATTACACTTATGTACACCTCTCTCATACAAGGTGGTGCATAAGAACTCAAAATAAAAATATGTGTTAAAAAAAACAAACAAAAAAGTTTTAAAAAAATTACCGAAACTCGTGAAAAAATATACTTATTTTAAACAAAAATGAAAATATGAGAAAAAATAAGTGTTTAAGTTGACGAAAAATAGTCTTCACTGAGTATAATGGCAAATAAATATTAAAAATTCGGTTATTTTTTTTCAGAAAGTTTAAGTTTTATCAAACCTTAATTTTATGTTTTTTTTTTATACTTTATTTAAAAATTCCGTCTTACACCTTTGCCAGGCAATTCCAAAATAAGAAATTTCGAAAAGGTGTCTTTTTACATTCTTCTAAAGGTCGATGACTCATAGAGAAAA
Source organism: Phyto melanocephala (assembly GCA_941918925.1). NCBI lineage: Eukaryota > Metazoa > Arthropoda > Insecta > Diptera > Rhinophoridae > Phyto > Phyto melanocephala. Next base: position 184,210,006 of record OW799233.1, read on the forward strand.
ATATAAGTATCTCGATACAATAAATCTTTATCACTTTAATATCCGGTTGTAAATAGCACCGATATACGAAAACTAGAAAAAGTAACCCTACGCTTCTTTTATTTGAAATTGCCTTGCAAAAATACATTTGTAGGTGGGTGTTCGACATGTTTTTTCCGGTATGGTCTAATGTACATAGCGTTGGTCAAAGGTAGAAAGGTCCTAACTCAAATAATTGTAAATTTAGAGGAGAAGGCAAAAACGAAATATTTAGAAACTATATTGCTTGTAAAATTTGTATCTTCTGTACTATTGCATTAAATTTGTGTGTCGTGGTGTATATGTATGTGTGAAATGTAATGAAATCACTAAAAAGCTCAAATTCTTAAAAAATGCGATTTAGGGCCTTTCTACTTGTGACCATCGACTGCGTGTATGCATAAAAATGTCTTTAAATAAATTTTATACTTATGAGCTCAAGTGTGTATGTAAGTCGATAATAAAAGATACAAATGTTGTATTTGTATTTGTTTTTTTTTTATATCGTAAAGCACTGCTTAATTAAATTCTTTGCATACGAACAGAAGCAAAAGTTTTTTCTTCTTTTGGAGCCAAACAATAGAACGAAATGTGTGGTGAGTTCTCTCAGTATATTATCCAACACTACTAACAACACCAACAGTGGAGCCAGTATTGTTAGATTATGGGATTATTGTCAAATTGGGAGTGGACATTTTTTTATAGTTTTATTTTATAAACCTTAAACAAACAAAAAGTTATAATTGTTTTCTTGCAATTAAAAACACATTACCATAACTAGAGATTTCAGATTAGAAGTTGGTGAATAATATCAATATTCTAAATATTTGTTATAATTCTTTAATGTAAAACAAACTGCTTATAAATATGTATACATATTTGTTTTAAATATTTATTTTATTAAACGCAGAATCAAAATAAGTTGTATCTTTGTACATGTTTAATGTATGTTTTTATATACATATAAAAACATACATATTTGTTAAAACATATTCTTTCAATTTCAAAGTATTAGTTGATTATTTTTTAAAATGCTTTTATATATACATATGTATATGTAAATATAAAAAATGTTTTTTTTTTTCGTTTAATATTGTCTATATGTACTAACAATAAAAGTTTTAAATATGTATACATATACATATGTACGCCGTTTAGAGATTCAAAAAATTATATTCGTTTAATATAATTAAATAAAATCGGGAAGCCCTTTGTGAAGCTCCCTGAAATACTAAACTGGGATGCTACACGGGAAAATAGTTTTCCCATAAAATTTTTTTCAAAACAGTCCAAAATCTACCATTTTTTCAAATTATCTTTTTTAATACTCGTTTAAGTAGCAAAACAAATTTATTTTTTAATAATTGAAAGGGATAGTAAATTCGTCATAAAATATTTTATTTTTCCTAATTATTTTTAATAATATACTTATACAAAGATTTAAAAAAAATCTACCAATTTTGGTACAATTGAACCAAAGTGGCATCCCTAATACTAAATGAGATAGGTAAAATATGTTTATTTCTTCTTTGTTTGGAGCAAAATTTTTAATTCAAAAAATTATTTATTTTTATATGTTTGTATATGTGTGTGGGCATTTGTTAAAGAAAAAAAATGTTGCGGTTGGAGACTTTATTGAAATGTTTTTCAGCTCTACAGTTAGTCTTTGTATAAACTTCTAAGTAAACGGCAACAGAAAAGACCCTTACTTCGCGTACTAACTACTAAATATAATAAAAATAATAACCTTTATTGCGAAAACTTACATATGTCAGTCAGCTGTTATCGACAAACGGTATGTTAGTCAATCGTTGATAAAAAATTAAAGGATAAATGCATTCTGTAGTACAAGTGCATGCACACATTTGCATATAAATAAATATTACTGAACTTCAACAATAAATATATTGCACATACCTATGCATGCAAGCATTTGTATTTGTTAACTGTATTTTTTTTGGAGATTAGCACTAGCTTTGTCTCTTGTAAATAAAAATTAAAAAAATAAGATAATACCTACCGAAAACATCTAATATAAAATAATTGAGTCTAAAGATGAATCAAAAAGTCAATAAACTTACAAGAGTTGTTGTTCGCTGGTTGTCAATTTTATACAAAAACGTTCGTATGCTATATTTTAATTTAAATTATTGAAGTTGTGTTGTTACACACCCTCTTTAATATTTAAAGGCGCAGCTCTACTTGAAATTATGTTCATTCCATTCGATAACAACTTGATAAATAAAGAAAAATAATATAAAACACATGTAGAACGAGTATCTTTAAGTGCAAACTACATATGAATAGTTATGTACAGGCATGTATGCATACACACATATACAAACATACACATTGCAAAAATCAACGAAACACATCAATGATTTCAAATCAAGTGATATAAATCTTGTAAACGCATGTTATGTATTTAAGAGGGCATACAAATTAATCGCTTTTTGTTTCTTCGACTAAGAGATCCAAACTTGCTTGAATAATTCAAGTAAGATAATAAAGCTAAATTTTTGGTTATGTAAATTTTTTTTAAATATATTTAACTTAAGATAAACATTATTTGATGTAGTTTTTTAACTTTATTTATAAAAAATATCAAAAAAAAATTACCAATTAAGATTAGTTGATATTTAAAAGAAAAACATTAACAACATAAACAAGTAACAGTGCTATATTCGGCCGTGCCGAATCTTATATACCCTTCACAACGTGTAGTCATGCAATAACAATTGTTTGTATCACCATTCATCCCATATAAAATACGTGCATACGTACACGTTAGAATAAATGTGGCATCGAATCCCAGCTGAGCCAAAAAAATTTTATTTTATTTAATATATTATTTATATTTTATTATTTTTTTATATTTTTTTTAAATTTTTTTAAAAAATTTTTTTTGGAGAATTTTTAAAAAATTTTTTTAAATTTTTTTTTAAATTTTTTAAAAAATTTTTTTTTTAGTTTTTTTTATTATTTTTTTCTTATTTTTAATATTTTTTTTTTTTTTGTAATTTTTTTTGTTTGGTATGTTTTTTACATGTATGTATGTATGTATGTTGTTGTTGTAATTGTGAAAAAAACGAGGTGGTCGTGGTTTTTTGCTCATATCTCAGAAAGTTATGGGGCGATTGTGCTGAATTTCAATAGCGATTCATTCCTGGATATTTCCAAGAGATTGATACCATATACAGATCTGAGGAACATATAGTTGCTTCTAAAAGTTGATTTCAACCAACACACGGACAGACGGGCAGACGGACAGACGGACAGACGGATAGACGGACAGACGGACAGACGGTCAGGGCTTAATCGACTCCTCTATTCATAAGCTTTCAGAAAATATATACTTTATGGGGTCGGAAATGAAAATTGTAGAAATTACAAACGGAATGACAAAGCTATATATACCCTTGTGCACCACAGGTGAAGGGTATAAAAAGATATTAGATTGGTAAAGACAAATATAATGGTAAATAAAAAATATTTTAGAAATGATATAAAGAACTTTCATTTAGTCGGTTTCTTAAAATTGTTTATATGTACGTTTCGATATTTATGTGATTTCAAATCACATATGATTTAGGTACATATAAATCACCATGTTATACAGTAATGCGTTTTCAACTCACCTCAGTACGTACATCTTTGTGTTTGAAATTATACTTGCGAAACACAGAACACCATTTAGTAATTTCAAATTGCCGATATTATGCGAAATGCGATTAGAAGCATATGGACGATAATTATATTTTGTAAAAACTCATGAGAAAGTTGTTATAATAGTCAAAAACACATGAAATAGATTTTATCTGCTGTTTTCTTAGTTTTATCGAAGTTAAGAAAATCGTCTACCTAATATCATTGTTTATTTAGTATAAGTATACAATATACATATATTTTATTTAATTCTATTTAATTAAGATAGGAAATTGTTTTCGTTTTCTTATTTCATATGACTCTTTCATTAGTATGTTTTTATCTGCACAAAACAATCGGACAACATTAATTGAATTTTTTTGTTTCTGATTTTAAGCTATACTTTTGTAGATTGTCACTAGTTGGGAAGGTATTGCGGAGTTTTATATGATGCTTATTTGTTTGACATTTTACGTGGGTGATTAATTCATTTGTAATTTAATTAATTCGTTAATAGCCACATCAAGTGGTCTGAAAGTGTTGATTACATGTTGTTTTAAAAACATTCTTAAAACGGTATACATACATACTTTCCAAGAGAAATTTAATGGGATAATCCAAAAATACATACATATGTATGCCAAAATTTATAAAAAAAAAAACTAATTGTACATAATTGATAAAAAAAAATGAACCAGTATATAATTTCGATTTGATCGATGTTATTATATTTTATATGCATAAGTAGTATGTCTGTACATATTTATTTTTTAATAACTTTGGTGTATAAGTCCATACATGTATAAATATATAATAGAGTTGGATCGTAAGTTAATTTAATCACGATGATGCCCCCGAGAACAAAATCGACTATAAATTACTAAATTTTTTTGAGCAAAACATTATTTTGTTTATTAAAAAAAACTTAAATCATCATGTGCAATATTTTAACAGTTATAGTAAGAAGACAAGTAAGAGTGCTATATTCGGCCGTGCCGAATCTTATATACCCTTCACAACGTGTAGTCATGCAATAACAGTAGTTTGTGTCACCATTCATCCCATATGAAATACGTACATACATATAAAAACATACATATATAAAAACATCCCATTGTAAAATTATAAATTCACGTATGTATGTTAAAAAAACAAAAAAAAAAAAAATTAAAAAAAAAAATTTTTTTTAAAAATTATTATATATATAATATATATAAAACAAAAAAAAATAAAAAAAAAATTAAAAAAAAAAAAATTTAAAAAAAAATAATAAAAATATAAATAATATATTAAATAAAAAATAAAAAAAAAATAAAAAAAAAATTTAAAAAAAATTGAAAAAAAAATTTTTTTGGCTCAGCTGGGATTCGATGCCACGTTTTCTCTAACCAGTACACACGTTTGTATGTATGTGTGTTGTTGTTGTAATGTTGTTTTTGTGAAAAAAAAACCGAGGTGGTCGTGGGTTTTTGCTCATATCTTAGTTGTTTATGTACCGATGTTTCTGATTTTCAATACCGATCTACTCCCGAATATTTCTGATATTTTAATACATCACCCGAGTCCAAGCGATGTCGGGGGGCTTCAAAAAGTTGATTTCAACATACACACGGACAGACGGTCAGACGGACAGACGGACAGACTGACAGGGCTTAATCGACTTCCCTATTCATAAGCTTTCAGAAAATATATACTTTATGGGGTCGGAAATCAAAATTGTAGAAATTTCACACGGAATGACAAACCTATATATACCCTTTTTCACTGTATGATATTTACATACTAATACCTACTACTACCTTTTTTATAATAAAAAAATATTCAAAATTTTATTAAAAGTATATACTTACATACATATGTACATATGTATCTACATATATGAACATTAGTGTACTTAGATATATTGTACATATTCATAATTGACAATTGCTTGTTATTCGTTTGAGGCATAAATTATCCGTTTTTTTCAGTCTTTATTTGTATGAATTTATATAGAGTCAATTTTTTTTATAAAAAATAATTAAAAATAATGAAATAAACAAAGAAAGCAACCAACAACCAAACCTTGTTATGAAAAAATACATACAACGAAAACGGCTACAGTTTTCATTTCACCTTTTTTGGTAAGATCAATGTTATTTTCAACCGTCTTATAGGAGATTTTTCGACCCACACTTAAAAAAAACTATCAATTGTCGCGCAATTATATTGTAGTGTATTAAAAATATGTAGTCGCTTATTTATTTATTTTTGCTCCCGTTCTCTTACGCCATCATGTATAAAGATGTATTCAATATGTTGAAAATATTTTTTTTAGTTAAATAAAGTTCAGTGATATTGATAATGAGTTGAATAAATAATAAGGAGAAAATTAAATTTATGTACCTAAAGCTACCTCTGCATCATCCACAATTCACATTTAAGTCGAAGGACTAATATTCTTCTCGCCAGGATCTGCCTAATGACTTGAGATTATAAAGCCCTTTTAAACTAACTGTTAACAAATTTATTTTGAGTTTAGAAAGAGTTTTATTAAATTTCTAGTAGAGGTAAAAGGGAATAGTGGCAAGCAGTAATATGAAAAAAATAAATTTAATATTTGACTGCTTTAAGTTCTTCTATATCTTTTAATATTAATTTTATTGCTTAATCTTGTTTTATTTTAGCTACAAATAAAAAAAGAGGAACAATTCTAAACACTATTTGAAAAAGAAAAAAAAGTCGACTTGTTTAAAGCCAACACTGAATATTTAGTAAACTTATAAGTGTTGTCATCAGCCGTATTTAATTTGTTGACTTATTAAAGAAACTCATAACGAAAACTAATTTTAAGTGAGTCATCTTGCAAAAAATATAATAACAAATCTAAGTATTATTAAAAAGCATACGAATACGAACACTCCAAACAAGCAAGCCATAAAACCAAAAGAAACAAAAACGAGATTTGATTGTGGCCGATCTCACGTAAAACCATTTTTGTATGTTCATACGAGTTTGTATGTATGTTTATTGACGTGTAAGCTAAGACTCACACAACGTCTATAACAGAAAAACGTTAGTATGTGTTCTCTCTTTCTTATTATTTAAATTAAAATAATGCATTACTATCGATACCTACAAGTGTACACGGTAAAATTAGTCATTTATTTCACTCTTTTCTATCAACCACATCAGATCAAAGCCTTCCATCTCAAGTGCCAAAACAACGAGTGCCAGATAAAACAAAAAACGACAGAGAATTAACAATATAAAATCATCGCGTAGATTTCGTCGTCAGCATAGCTGGAATCATTTACATACATTGGCGATGGCGTCACAAGATATAACAGCTAATTCACGGCTTTCTGAAATGCAGGTAAGTCAAGTAGTTGTCTCAATCAAATAAGTTACCCATTACCCTGACAACAATTTGAATTTTTATGTATATTTAAACATGTAGGGCATCGACAATAGTTTTGTTAAAAAATAATTGTAAAATTAAAAAATTAATAATGTAGATTAATTGAATAACTAACTGGCCCAGATCAGCAAAAATCTTCAACCGTTTTCATTCGAAGATATATTTTGATATTGTTAATACAAATTTGTTAAATTCAGAACCCCATTTTAATTTACTATTTTTGTATGTGTTTACAGTATTGTATATATTTTCATATATGTACATATTTTTAAAGTGTTGCATGGGATTTATATACATATGTATTTATTTTATATATTTTTTCGACCTTCAAAATGTAGAATTTTATTGATTCATTTAGGCTCTAGGACAAAATACCCAATTTTAAAATAATGCTCTGTCATTTATTAAAAATTAGTTATATACCCTTCACACAGTGAAAAAGGGTATATATAGGTTTGTCATTCCGTGTGAAATTTCTAAAATTTTCATTTCCGAACCCATAAAATATATATTCTCTGAAATCTTATGAATAGAGGAGTGATTGAGCCCCACCCGTCTATCCGTCTGTTCGTATGTGAGTTCAAAACAACTTTTAGAAGCCCCCTGACATCGCCTGGACCCGTGCGATATATTAAAATATCAGAAATATTTGGGAGCAGATCGGTATTGAAAATCGGTACATAAACAACTGAAATATGAGGAAAAAACCATGACCACCTCGTTTTTTCACAACAGCAACATACAGCTCATACATACAAACGTGGTAAACTGGTCAGAGTAAACGTGGTATCGAATTCCAGATGAGCAAAACAAATTTTTTTTTATTTATTTTATTTTTTTTAACAATTTTATACAATTTTACAATGGGTTGTTTTTATATACATATGTATGTATTTTATATGTATGCACGTATTTCATATTAATGCGATTAGTTGTGGTACAAAAAATTGTTGTTGCATGAATACATGTTGTGAAGGGTCTATAAGATTCGGCACAGTCGAATATAGCACTCTTACTTGTTTTATTTGTTTTTGATATCTCGAACACCTTCGGTGCTTATCTTCAGGAACTAAAACTAAATAAATTAAAGTTAATTTCACAAATGTTTTTTCTTCTTATGCATATAAACTTTTTAACAACAAAAACTTTTTACAAAATATATTTAACAGATTAAGCTTTCTTAAACAAAACAATAACTTAAAAATATTTTTGCCTTACTTTGAGTAAAGCCGTCCTATGTAAAAGTCCTATATAAAATGATTTAGGATAGTTTTTTTACTTACAAATAATTTCTACCACATTTGAAGGCTACTGATGAAAATAAATTATTATTGATATTTTCTTTATTGAACTTAACAACGAACTTAAATAGTAAAATTATAGAAGTAGCGGAAGAGATTCGTTGAATTAATGTTGCATATGTTTGTTTTTATGTGAAAAACAATAACAACTTTTGGTTACTATGCAACACACAATAAAGCCACTCGAGAATATTGTACATCTACCCTTTTTACAACAAATGAACAAACAATTAGACGACTTGCTTTGTAAGTTGAATAAGTTTTCCAAAAGAGACAAGTAATACATGCTCGCGCCAGTTTAAGCGACAAAAAGTGCAGAATCAATACAAAACAAAATTATTTTTTTAAATTTTTTTTCAACATATTAAATGTGAAGATTAAAGTCTGTATATATGTACACATACATGAATATAACAAATTACAATTGTTTATAACTTTTTTTTTTAGTGTTGTTTCGTTAGTTGACAATAAGCAAAAATGACTAGATGACTAAATCACTAAAGGTGCGTTCGGAATGTCCAAATATTGGATAAAATTACACAGAGAAACCAGTATATCGGTTGTGATAGGTAGAGAATTTTATTTTATTATATTATTTTTTTCAGAATATTAGCACTAAGAAATTTTGATTCTTGCGATAGAAATTTTATAACCACAAAAGAAAAGTTCAATTTTAGGAACGAAACCATTCGAGTGAAAATGAATTAATTGTCTGTTTTCTGAATGTAGGTTAACAAAAAATAAAAATTTTAACATTAATCTTCATTTTCATCATAATTTTTTTACTTTTAATTCATTAAATATGGGGTTAAACATTTTTAAATTTCTAGAAAAGACTAGACTACATACTCGACGCTCTATTTTATAAAACAAATTTTTAAGGCGCTAATAGAACCCATACCCTTATCAATAACTCATTGTCGTATAAACAAAAATTTTAGAATTTCATATTGGCTGTCTTCTTCAGTCAACAATAAACGAAGCTAATTATCGAAAATTTATCACTTTTTTAAAAGACACACCAGGGGAATAATCATGCTTCGATTGTTGCTGAAAATTTGCAAAAGTTGAAAGTACTTTTGCCAAAGTATATAGTCACACGTTCACCTTCCAATTGCATCAATTTTACATGAGGAAAAAAACTTGTTAAAATTTTTATATTTTTATTCTGTAAACGCAGTACACTTTTACATATCATTGCAAAATAAACAACTGGAAAACAAATACATACCCGGAAAAAAAAGACATGCAAATGAAGTTCAACAAATAAAATTCACTACATTCTAATAAGTGCATAGAACGCATGAGTATTAGGTGAAAAGAAATCTATGTTTCATGAGTTTATACTGTTTGTTCACATGAATTGTTAAAGATATTTTACATGCATTTGCCAGTATTTTGAAGCACATTATTTATGACAAACTATTTTGAATTTAATGATGCATGAAAAATGCATTTGTTTCGCTATTGACTTAGAAGTCACAAAAAATGTCATTCACTTTCAACTAGTGCAAATTTCTTCTGCTGGAATATTAGTCATTTAATTTTTTTGGAGCAAACGATCTATGACTCTATTACACTGTATTAAAAACGATATGTACCTACATATGTACATATAAAAGTCAACAGGGCCTTCTGGAAGCCGAGATTACATCTTCTATTAGGTTTGTAATATCATTCTAACTTGTCTGATCTTAAAAGCTTTCCAGAAGTTCTCCGAACTCGTTTCTAAAGATCAAATAGTCATTCTAAAATCCATTCTTTAAGAAAAATGCACATTTCCTTAATATATTTTTTGAAATTTTTGTATTCATAGCAACCGCAAAAAAATGAAACCGTTACTAAAACTAGATAAATTAAAAGCAACCAAAAAAGAAAAGAAATGAAACAACATTGTTAAATAATCTTGAATTCATTTAGTTGTGTTAAAAGCTTCTGAAGAAAGAGTTTAACAGTGCTGCGCTCACAATATACATAAGTATAAAGAGTTTAATAAAATTTGAAAAAACAAAATTTTTGTTAAAGTTTTAAAATTGGAAAATCTTTTAACAAGTCTTCACTAATTACTCTTATCAAAAGGCCTTCCTTCTGATAAGCAATGCGTGGAAGTGTAATGTGGAAGTCCTTTTATATCCCAAAGTGTTTAAAACAAGTAAAAGCGCTATATTCGGCCGTGCCGAATCTTATATACCCTTCACAACGTGTAGTCATGCAATAACAGTAAATTCACGTATGTATGTTAAAAAAAACAAAAAAAAAAATAAAAAATAAAAAAAAAATTTAAAAAAAAAAATTTAAAAAAAAAATTAAAAAAAAAAATTATTATATACATATATAATATATATAAAACAAAAAAAAAATAAAAAAAAAATTAAAAAAAAAAAAATAAAAAAAAATAATAATAAAAATATATATAATATATTAAATAAAAAATAAAAAAAAAATAAAAAAAAAATTAAAAAAAAAAATTTTAAAAAAATTTAAAAAAAAAATTTTTTGCCTCAGCTGGCATTCGATGCCACGTTTTCTCTAACCAGTATACACGTTTGTATGTATGTATGTTGTTGTTGTAATGTTGTTTTTATGAAAAGAAAATCGAGGTGGTCGTGGGTTTTTGCTCATATCTCAGTTGTTTATGTACCGATGTTTCTGATTTTCAATACCGATCTACTCCCGAATATTTCTGATATTTTAGTACCTTACCCGGGTCCAACCTATGTCGGGGGGCTTCAAAAAGTTGATTTCAACATACACACGGACAGACGGTCAGACGGACAGACGGACAGACGGACAGACGGTCAGGGCTTAATCGACTCCTCTATTCATAAGCTTTCAGAAAATATATACTTTATGGGGTCGGAAATGAAAATTGTAGAAATTTCACACGGAATGACAAACCTATATATACCCTTTTTCACTGTGTGAAGGGTATAAAAATAAATGAGTATACAATAGGTATCACAGTTCTGGTGTCTAATAAATAAGGCCTTTTAAAAGGCCTACCTAACCCTTCTGTTAACCGCTGGGTATGTAATATAAAAAAATGTACAATATGTACTATTTGTATGTACATACATACGTACATATGTATTTTTGTACATATGTACACTAGACCGTACCGGAAAAACAGTTCGCGGCACACTTTCAAATAAAAAGTATTTTTGGATAGGAATTTCGAAAAAAAGTTTATCCAAAGTAGCGTTTATATGGGGATGTTTTTGTCTTGCGAGCATGTTTTGCTTTCATGTCCATTGACATTAAGGAAAATTTTCAAAGGCGATCCCTACGATCGGCAACAATTATCGCAATACTTTCTTTTTTAATATTAGGGTATACATAAGAATGGTAGGAACTGAGATCTAGTGGGTAAATACTAGAACGGGATATTTGAGTCCAATGATTCTTGGTTCAAAACAACTTCTTTAAAAAAATATCGACTTATCATTCTTTCCCAGCATAAAAAAATTAAATAAAAACATTAAGAAAATACGCAGGAGTTCAACAGAGAATGAAGTATGCAATTCAGATGAAACATTCATGGTTTTAACACTAGCGTGTCATTGAAGACCGTTCTAACAAGTGCGTAGAACTCATGCAAATAAGGTGAAAAGGAACCAATATTTCATGAGTTAATAATGTTTGTGACAAATTATTTAGCATTTAAGGAGGATTTGCACTACTGAATCGGAAGTCGTAAAAATGTAGTGCAAAGTGAACAACCAGATTTTTTGCTTTTTTGATACTCGTATACGAAAAATTTTTAAACGTTTGGCAAAAAAACATATTTTTTTCAATAGCCTTGCAAAAATATTACACTTCCTCTTTATAAGGTGGTACAGTCTAATGTGCACACGCAAGCGGCACGCTGTATAGTTACATACTTTGTTTAATTATTAATGACAATAAAAACAAGTAACAGTGCTATATTCGGCCGTGCCGAATCTTATATACCCTTCACAACGTGTAGTCATGCAATAACAATTGTTTGTATCACCATTCATCCCATATAAAATACGTGCATACGTACACGTTAGAATAAATGTGGCATCGAATCCCAGCTGAGCCAAAAAAATTTTATTTTATTTTATTTAATATATTATTTATATTTTATTATTTTTTTTATATTTTTTTTAAATTTTCTTTAAATTTTTTTAAAAAATTTTTTTAGAAAAATTTTTAAAAAATTTTTTAAAATTTTTTTTTAAATTTTTTTAAAATTTTTTTTTGTAGTTTTTTTTATTATTTTTTTCTTATTTTTAATATTTTTTTTTTTGTAATTTTTTTTTTGTTTGGTATGTTTTTTACATGTATGTATGTATGTATGTTGTTGTTGTAATTGTGAAAAAAAACGAGGTGGTCGTGGTTTTTTGCTCATATCTCAGAAAGTTATGGGGCGATTGTGCTGAATTTCAATAGCGATTCATTCCTGGATATTTCCAAGAGATTGATACCATATACAGATCTGAGGAACATATAGTTGCTTCTAAAAGTTGATTTCAACCAACACACGGACAGACGGGCAGACGGACAGACGGATAGACGGACAGACGGTCAGGGCTTAATCGACTCCTCTATTCATAAGCTTTCAGAAAATATATACTTTATGGGGTCGGAAATGAAAATTGTAGAAATTACAAACGGAATGACAAAGCTATATATACCCTTGTGCACCACAGGTGAAGGGTATAATAACAATACTCGTAGTCATTTAAAAAAAAAAAAAATTTAACAGCAAAGAGTTTAACATTAACTTATAAAAGATTATCTTTTTGTATAACCTTTACCGCGGGTGGGTGGCAAGGGTATATACATATGTAGATACATACATAAATGTAACTTTATCATTCCGTTTATAATTTCTTCAATATTCGTTTGCGGTTAAACAAAGAACATATTTTCTGTAATCTTACAAATACAATCACATTTTTTAGAAATACATATACGGTGTAAATCAGACCACAATCACTCCACAATATGCTGAGATATAAACAAAAACTAAACGTTTTTAACACAAAAATAACAAGTTTTTGACCTTTCGGATTATTTACGAACTTTTCGGTTTCTAGTTTCAATCGTGAAAAATTTTGAAGAAATTATGTAGTTAAGAAACGTCAAGTTATAAGCAAATATAAATTTGAAAAAAAAATTATTTTGTTATAATTATAAATTGTTTTGAAACAAGGTTGGCAAGGTTTGAAACTCCTTTATTAAAATTTCGACATAATGTGTCATCAGAATGCCAATCATAGTTTTATGAATCATCTCTGAAACAAAAACTTCGAAATCGATTATAGACTTACTAACATATAAGCATCAAAATATAACTGTTTCGGAATTTTCTAAAATTAGAAAAAGAAAATCAATTTTTAGCTTCACTGACATTTAGTTTTGTCTGCACAAGTAGAATGATACCATGATACAATGAAAAAATTTAAATCTATGATGGACTCTGAAACAAAATCAAAATCATTTCAAGTCAAAATAGTCACAAAAGCAATCAAAGAAAACAATACAATACAGAAATACAATCTATGTAATTGACAGTTATTTTTTCTTATTACATGAAAATATTGACTACAAAAATTTAAGATTTGTGTGCTTTGTAAAAAAAAAACTAATTCACAAATGTTTCAGTTTAAGAGCAGTCGGTTAAAATGTATTGAAGCCCTCAGACACAAACTCAATAAATCCATATACTTTTACACATACATATGCATATAGTAGTACAACATATTCGGATACGTATGTATGTATGTTTGTATGCATATATTTTTTTATTTATATTTACGAATGACTATTTGTATGTTAATATTAGTGTGATAAGAATCTACATATAGGTATGTATGTAAAGGGTCCGCCATCTAACATTTTGTTTTTCAACTAGTGCTTATTTCATGAATGGTAACACTTAGCTCATGTCTGATTTGACAGCTAATTAGTTTTATCCTTCCGTTGAACTAATATGGTTGTATATATTTACGCTTGAACAAAATTGCGACATCATTTTTTCAGATGAAGCTCATTTTGCGGATTTTGGTTCAGAGGCATAATTGGGCCATTTTTCTTCAAAAATGAGCAAGGAGTGGCCGTTACAGTCAATGGCGATCGTTATCGGGCCATGTTGAACGAATTTTTGTTCACAAAAATTGAAGAGGAGGATATTGTGGCAACATTTGGTTTCAACAGGATGGCTCTACGTACTACGTGCGGACCCTTTACTTGCAAATAAAAAAAGAAATTTGAGAAAATATTCAGAAGTTTTTTTTAAAGCATTTTCAAAAAAAAAAAAAAGAAGTTATTTGGCGGACCCTTTACTTCTTATAATGCATACATATTTGAACATTAAAAAAAGCACCACTATCTAATATTAACTACTACTAATAACTTGTACTCTGCTGTAAAGCACGTTAACTGATTGTTGCTGTCTGCATTATACGTAGATATGTACTTTGATTATTTATCCTTTTTTGTTTTTGTTTTCATTCGAGCGCTTAACCGATGCGTTCACCTAAGTGAAGGGTGAAATTTGTTTTGTTTTGAAAGTGTAAAATTTAGTTCGAAAGTAGACGCCATTAAGTTAAAGTTATTTTTGTCTCAACCCGCCGACACATAACATACAATACAACAAAACCAATACTTAATTATTTGTATGTACATAAGTTAACTTGCAGTAAAATAAACTCTATTTGACTCATTGAAGCAATATCAACTAACATTTGTATGTATGCATGTATGTACATATACGTATACATAAGGATATTTATTTAAATTGGTTAATTAAACTTATTAATTTTAATGAATAAAAATGAAAAAATATAGAAACAAAATGCTTGAGGACCGACAAGATTATCAAGGCGGAGAAAGTCAGGATTATTTATATCTAGACAATTTTTTACCCCTTAAGCTAAATGAATCGTGGGCCGGTAGACGTCTTGTAGAGGCATTAAGTCAATTACCTCCAAGTAATTTCAGTTCGTCTCTAGATGTGAGTACAATATGTAAAGCATACATACATACGTATTAGAATGAATACCGATATTTAACTGCCGTATTCATTAAAAATGTTTTAGGCTTATTTGACAAATTTCTCTACAACATGTGTAAAAGTAAGCCTGTAATAAATAAACCTAAAATTTTCTTTATGAAAATGGCAGTAAAACTTTAAACTAACTTTAATTGCATTTTTTTTTATAAGCAAATTAAAATACATATTTTTTTAATGTATTTACATATGTATGTGTATATATACAAACATGACTTTTACTTCACAAGAATATGAACATATATATGTGCATGTGTATGTGTATTGAAATATATATGTAAATATCAATTTATTTTTTTTTATTTTTTCTCAGATGAGGTTCCAGAAGAAACAAATTTTAGAACGTGAACAGAAAAAATTGGCACTTACAGGCGGAGACATTTCTCAGGCATCGAAAACTACTATTGGCAACGGAAGGGTAAGATTATATACATACGTAAATATATACCTTTTTCGTTACCCATAACATTTTCAATCTCACCTCGAATCAAAACTAATCCACAATTTAAAAAATCTAGACCCATAAACGTAAAGTACGATAAAAATTAAAAAAGTACCTTTTGGGTCGGTCATATAATTTTTAACTTTTAACTTGGATCAAAAGTCCTTAATTTCAAAAAATTTATAATCATAAACGTACAAGAGGTACATTTATGTGTTTTTTTTCGCGAAGCAACTAAAACCATTATTTTTTTCTTTTCTGTTTATGTGTTAAAAAGAATAAAGGGTACCAAGAAAAGTACCAAAATATAGTTTTTACTCGTTTTGACTCCTTAGTGGTTGAAAATTAAAAAAAGGCCGTATATCTAACATTTTCAAGTTAATATGTATCATCATTATTAGTTGAGCAGATATAGGTTACTGAATTTTACCCTTTTTTACCCCGTTTAAGTACGAATTTTAAAAATTTACAGATTATCTATACATCTTAAGAGAACGCCAATGTCCAAATTTCATGTCTCTAGCTTTTTTCGTAATTTTTATATAAACAGTAGAAACTAGGAAAAATTTTGTGAGCTTTGAGTAAAAATAACAGATTTTTAGCCACATAAAAAAGCTCTTACTCATTTCATTTCTCTTAATTTTATTTGGCTTTTTGCTTCTCATCTAAAGTAAGAAAATACCAAGATATGCCCTTTTTATATTAAGACATCGATATGTACAATAGAGTGGCCGGATCTCATATAGGGAGGAAAAAATATCGGAATCACAAAGCGATTCCCTTTTCCAGATATAGTCCAAATTTGAGCTCGATTTAACGACGTTAAAACGTGTCGCTCAAAGTTTAAAGAAAATCAAATTTTTTGGCCAAAAAGCAGACATATGTTCCCATTACTCCAGAACGGTACAGAATATAATTATATATCAAAAGAAAGCGAATGTTATTCTTCAAAATTTACATTCAACACATAATTGTTGATATTTTAAGTCAAACAAAGTTACAACAGCCTTTGACCCCAAAAACTGGACCTGGTGCCTCTAGTAGTATTAAAAATACTTGTGTTATGCGGGCCATTACAGACATACCTGACTAGGGTTGTGACTTATGGGGTCAAAGGCCTTAATGATTAGATTACAGACCTTAAGTGGAAATATTAGTTCCTCCTCAGAAGCGGAGCTACACATCGAAATATTCATTTAAGACCCCATAAAGTATATATATTCTGAGTCCTGGTTTCTGGCTATGTCCATCTGTCTGTTAAAAGCAAGTTCGAAAATATGTTTCCCCGAAAATTGTTTAAATCCATACATTGGAAAAGACATTATAGATCAAAATTATCTTAAATTCATATTATTTCTATATGGAAAAATAGCTGATAACTTTAAAATGGATTATCTAGGTTGAATTTAAACTTAAATTATATTAAATTAAATTTAGGAGTTGTACCATGTCTTCTAATTTTACGTTTCCGTAAAAATACAACATTGTTGTAAAAAAGAGTAGTAGTTAAGGTTCCACTGTAAGACTAAAATCAGGGAAATAAATTAACAGAAAACCTAAGTAACACAAAGAAAGTAATACATATTTTAGCATAAAGATTACTCCATATATAGCGATTACTGTTAATAATAAAATAATAAATTCTATGCAATAAAAGTGCTACACACAATTGGTTGTAGGCGTCAAAAATTTCGCCACAGCCGAATATGGTACTCTTACTTTTGGCCCCCTGGAAAAATATATATATGTATTTATAATGACTCAGATCACTTTATGCCCCTCCCTTATATGTGTACATATTTCGAGAATAATTGATGTAAGAACGATTTTATTATTTCTAACAATTGAAATTTTAAGTAGTTTACTTAATAAATTTTAGAAAAAAACGAAAAACTTTTATTTGTAATATTTGTTTACAAATCTGTTACTTATAAAATGTAACTATTTGTTAGGTGCGGCAAATGTTTGATGATCGTCGCCGTGGTGTCGGTATTGATCGTAGTCATCCCTTGCGACCAATTTTAACATCTACCTCTTCAGCAACCGTTGGAACTAGAACTTCAACACAGCAGCCAGCCGCAAACAAACGTCCAGTTGGTGGAACAAATATAAGACGATCAGTGAATGGAAATAATACATTAAACAAAAGCACAATATCGACAACTCATAGTGTAGTGAGCAACAACAATAGTAAATCTATGATAGTTAATAGCAATGGTAGTGTATTCAACAACAACCTCGACGAACTTGACAATATAGACAATGAAACATTTCCCAAGGAATTTTCATCGTTGAGTTTAAACAACACACACATCATGGGATCCCATATAACGAACGATAGTTACTTTGACGACAATCGTAATGAAGAAGGTGGTATTTTAGGTGACACGATTGTAATAAGCAAAAAGACAAATGCTAAAGCAAACGGAATTAAACTAAATCCTGTAATTACAAAAAAATCACCAAACACAACGACAAATACAATAAAATCAACTAGCAGAACTCCAAGTAGTAGCAGCAGAGTATCAACACTGTCTAAAACTACCACCAGCACAATTAAATCGCCGTTTCCATCATCATTATCAGCAACAACAGCTAAAAGTATAAAGGTAAATAAACAAGTGTTCGCATTCAATATGTTAATTCGGCAAAAACACATTGTTCTGGAGAGAAAATACCTAATTAGGTACACAATTTTGTCGGAAAACATAAAAAATCGAAATTAAAAAAAATATATTTTTGATTTATTTATGGGTGAAAAATAACTATTCACCAGCGCTCTGTATTCCGAGTGAAAGTAAATCACTCGGAATACAGAACACAGGCGATTATTTTTAAAAAGATAAAGTATTATATTGTTCAACGTTTGCAAAATGCAATGAATTTTTAAATTTATTTTTTTAGTAAAGTTTTTACAGATTAAACAAGGATTGCGCCCACAAAAGCCATTATTATTCGTATAATTAATATTCTTTTTCTTTTTAGGCTACCGGAACAAAGATTAACAGCACTAAACCAGCAACATTCATTTTGGCAAGTTATTAAATACATTTCTCGTTCTGTGAAATGAAAAGTCACACGAAAATGCTTTTCATTTCACAGAACAAGAATTGACATCCAGGCATGCTTAACACATTGCTTTCAATTACAGTCGGTTAAACCACCACCTAGAATAAGTACACCACCACCTGGCATGGCTTCGTGTCAATATTGTCAACGTCACTTCAACGAAGAACGTTTGCTTAAACACGAAGAAGTATGCGGAAAGATGACAACTAAGAAACGTAAGATATTCGATGCTTCAAAACACAGGGTCAAGGGTACCGAAGCTGAAAAATATTTAAGAAAAGGTAAAGTTTTCAACTCTAGTGCACCGAAAACAGTAACGGCGACAGTAAAAACGACACAAGCAGCGACAAGCTCAGGTGAAAAAAAGAGTAACTGGCGAAAAAAACATGAAGAATTTATAGCAGCCATAAGGGAAGCCAAAAAGGTTCAAGCACATTTAGCTAAAGGAGGAAAACTAAGTGATTTACCACCTCCTCCTCCATCTGAAAATCCCGATTACATACAATGTCCTCACTGTAATAGACGCTTTAATGAATCGGCGGCTGAACGTCATATTCCTAAATGCGCCAATATGAAGCATAACAAACCAAAACCACCCTCGAAAAAGCGTTTTTGAACTGCTTTCATTCAATAAAACATTTCTATTGCAACAAACACTACTGCTACACTTAAATAATAATACAAGTGCAATAGTGTGATTGTTTTAACGTTTTTATTATCCTTAACACCAATTCCGATGATGATGTTAATATGTTTAACTTGTTTTTTACTAAGAACTAATACTTATGCGTAAATTACTCCTACTATTATAGTTCATGTGATAAATTATTTTTGTATATCAAATTTTAATTTTCTTTTTATTTTAAACTTTAATAAATTTGAATAAATGCGCAAATAATTATTAAATATGTATTATCAATCGTAGTGTTTTAATCAATCGTTTCCATTTTGACATCCATATCATCTCCATCGCCTCTTATTAAGGAAATCTTGTTAGCTAAACGCTCAATTAGTGCTTTTACGGCCTTAGCAGCAGTATTGATTTCTAGCCCCTCCATAGTATATGCTAAATTATCTAAGCTGGCGTCGTCATCGTCGGCAAACCAATTGATAAGCATAGCTATACATCCACCATCACGTTCGCTGTGTTCGGTTTCGAAGTACAGAAGTTCGTCGGCTGTGTAACCTAATTTTTTACCCAGCTTCTTCCAATCGTCACCGATTAAAGGCGCTAATTCCTCTATTTGTTCTTTTGATGCCGTTACCGGCTTCGTATGAGTATTGTTATCCTCTTCTTGTTTATCCAAATCATTAGTTTCCTCCTCATCTCCAAGAACACCTTCATCGTTAGCATCATGATCGTTTTCTTGTTCCTGCAAGGCAACTGTTTCTTGTTCATGTGATTCCGATAGAGTTGGCGTATTTTCTGAATTAGAGCCATTAGAGTTAGCTGCCGCCAATTTTGCAGCGTCTAAACGCTCTTTAGTCAAACGTTTACGCACTGCCTCTAAGTAGTCCGAAATTTTATATGATGGAGAATTAATAAATGTGAAAAAGTGTGGTGATTGACGTGCAAGCAAACGTAATGCACGCCACTCAAAAGATGTGTCATTTTTGTCTCGTGAACTTTCCAGGTACATTTCGACTTGAGGGAGAAAATTTCGTTCTTCACTTTTACATGCTTGCAAGTTATCTGGCGAATAGTTCCATAAACGTGTTAAGACATCACTGAAAGAGATTTTATATATTATTGTGTGTTCAAAGAACATTTTTATTTAAATATGACGTAGTCAAATTAAAACATATCATTAATAAAGTCAAAGAATAAAATAAATGATTATTTTAGCAGACGTACATTGAGTACATTTTTTTTTCTCATCAAATTTTTAAAACTTAATTTTAGATTAAGAAATATTTCTTAGGAATTTAAGTTTTTTTTTATACCACTGATTTGATTTTTGATTTGCATTTTTACAAATATCAAATTCTTCATCGCATAACCATACTATCCTCCTACTAATTTATTAAATTACTCAATCACGCAGAAACGGCTGAACGGAAATAAATGAAATTTGACAGACAGATAGACAACAAGCTAGATTAAGAAATAGACTAAGTTTTATCACAATAATCAGGCGGAGCTGCTGAAAAATATTGTTTTGTATATAGTCGGTTGTTTAAAATTTTCGAGTGTTCAAAATATACACGTACACCAAAGCCTCGATTTGCGTCGTTAATGGAGACGGGAGAAATGCGACGCAATTCGAATCATTTTTTTTTTCTACACAAATGCTCTGGTTTTGAATCAATTAGGAGAAACACTAAAAATTTAAGGGAAAATTTTAATATTTAGATAAAAACAAGTCTTATGAATACATTTTTTATTGTTTAATTTCATTCAACAAACTTTTTTAAAGTTTTAAATAAAAAAAAATAATAAATTTAATGTGAATCATTTTTATTTTGGCTTAAATTAATTTGTTCTTTTATTTAATTTTATAATTCAAATTAAATTAAATTGCAACCATTTTTAGGAATATTCGTTTTTTTTTAATTATTTCCCAAATTAGCCGAGTGGAATGCATTTTCGTAATCAGCTACGATTTCATCATCAACACTCTTCATCGGTATACTACTATGTAATTTTAAATTCCTATTTATGTTACAATTCAATGAAATTTGATTGAGTGAATCATAGAATTAATTTTCAATTTTGTTGTCATTTTACTTCACCTATTAAATTACATTTTTTTATTCAACATGTTCATATTGTTTTATATTCGTAATAACGAAAATGCCGATGACTTCTTTAAAAAATCAAATCGTTTTTAGCGACGCAAATCGGAATAAAAGTGGCGCAAATTAAATCGACACAAAATGGAATATAAACGACGCAAATTGAGTCGATGCAAACGAAATCACGACTATCGAAAAAAATTTTAATCATCTA
The DNA here is from genome assembly GCA_941918925.1 of Phyto melanocephala. NCBI lineage: Eukaryota > Metazoa > Arthropoda > Insecta > Diptera > Rhinophoridae > Phyto > Phyto melanocephala. The sequence continues at coordinate 184,231,873 of OW799233.1, forward strand.
ACGTCGTCTATAGATTTTTTTTTAATATTTCCATTAAATCCTATCCCACTATTATAATAAATATAAATTTCGGTATGTTTATATGTTTTAAAGAATTTGCCACACAGATATGTATAGAGAAACCTGAATACTTACATAAAGATGCTACATATTAATTTTCATTGATAGTTATAAAATTATATCGAAAATATTCTGACGATTAGTGTCCAAACAAAAAAAAAATAATTAGAAAATATCATATGTTTTTTTAGTTATCTAATTGATGGATAGAGCAGGGCAAAACTAATGATTAGATAAAAGAGAATTACAGAAAAAATTTTGCTATTGGTAAGATTTTATTCACTTTGCTGCGGTTATCAAATAAAAGAGGAAATGTAATTGTTATCGAATTCAAATAGTTAAAAATGTTGGTGCTAAATATATATTGTTTACCTTTAACACTAAATTACCGATAAAAGTGCTAACAATGAAGGCGTATTAGTTTTGAAAATGAATTTCACTTGGCTAGTTTTGGCAAAAATATATTTTAGAACTCAAGCCTAAATAGATTTAAATATTTGTCTAATATAATACTGTTAAACTCATAAATTCAATATATGTATGTTTCCCTTAAGATCTTGATATATATGTACGTACTTGCCCAGAAAAAATTTTGATTGCCTATTGGCCTCTTTTAAACAATCACCCAAAGTTTTACGATCCTTTTTAGCTGGTGGAGAGCTTTCATCTAATGTCGAATCATCTGGTTTCTTAAATTCCTTGCATCCTTCGTTCTTCCAATTATTCCACATTTCCTCACGCGTTAACATATGTTTGACTGTACGAGCGAAACGTTTGCCATTGGGTGGCGTTTCTTCTAATAGACGATAGACTTTTGTTTCCGTTTCTTTGATAAATTCAGCTTGCGTTGGTGTTAAGGTACTTGATTCACTAAAATTTATTTATTATTATTTTTTAATTTATTCAAAATGTATTTTTTTTTTAAGCGCTTACGATTTGAATTTGACAGTAAGCTGCAAATACTGAAATAAAATTAGGAACTGGACCAAGACAGCGCGACGAAAATTAGCATCAGAAAGCTGTAGAGCTAACAGTTTTGGGTTTGTTAGAAATTTTGCGAAAAAATTGTCAACTTTTTGCACGGCTTGGTCAATAACAGTTTTGAAATTATTAATATGGTCATTATCCAAATCCATTTTTTCACTTAAATCATCCTCAATATCATCCTGCATTGAACCAGATCGAGTGTCCTCAAGCTTAAAGCTTGTAAAAGATTCTAAAACTGTGGTTGCATGCTACAAAAAAAAAGAAGTTAAGTAGTTCAATTTACTTCTCACTTTCGAATTTTGTGCACTTACAGTTTGAAACATTTTCCAAGATGCTTTACTGTAGCACTGATTTGGATTGCGAAAAAAATCCTGTAGAGACCAAAACTTACAATACAAATTGTAATCGATTTTAATAGGTATATCTTCAATATCTTCTAAGGTGTCATCCAAGTCTTTACCATCTATGCCGTAATCTGTGACATTTTCCAAATTAAATTCCGAAACTATGTTTAGACCAGATCTTTCGGAAAATGGAAAGAATTTCGAAAGAAACAACAAAATTCGACCACAAAACACCGTATTCTGCGCCCGACTAAGTCGCCGCAGAAGATCATTGCACATCCGCAAAATATTATTTTTGCAAGAGGAGAAAAATATTTCCTCCTTCCACACTTCCACCAATTCTTCAACAAAATTAAAAATTTTTTCACACTTGTCCAAAGTGACTGTTTCGAAGATGTCACCCAACAATACCACTGGTATAGTTACTGAAACAATTTCCACCCTTACTGCAGCAACTGAAAGTTTTACCAACTTTCCAATTAGCTTAACGTCGTTGCTCATTTTGAACACTAATAGCTCTCTAAATGCCTGATCCATTGGGGGTTTTTTATCATGGTCGGAGTTGCAAGAGAAACTATCGTAAGATTTTCTTAAAATCTTAACATCATCCGACTCAAAAGCCTTTTGCAAAGATTCCTATCAATGAAAAATACATGTCTCATGTTTGCCATCATTATCTTTTTATATCTTACAGTGAAAGCTGCATGGAGTCCGGAAAAATCTGTGGATTTATCAACAAATTTACTCATAATTTTATATTTAATTTCTTATTAATATTAAATATGTAATTATAAACTGCAAGTTTTTTTAACAAAAATATTTATTTATTTAGACGGTTTGTTTCAAATACACAGTTGCCAGACTTAAGTAAAAACTATAACTTGTTAAGCCTGTAGTACACGAAATGTAAAAAAGACACATACGCATGTGGCTGTGACGAGATTTTAGTCATCATAAAGCATATATGTATCCGCTTCGGCCACATTTGTTTCATTTGCATTTTCGGACTTAAATACATTTCGTGTAATATCAAAATCTTACCGCACGCAGCTACTACGACTATTTAAAAATAATTAGCCAGCTTTAGTCAGGCTTAGGCAAGGCGAATTCAATTATCAGGTGGTGGTGGTGAATCTACGACAAACTTAAAAAAACAACATGGTTTTTTATTGTTGCTTTCATTTGCCGATGAATGAATTTGCCTATTGTGGACCGCTTTTGTTTACTAATATTATAAGGCATTTTAAATATGAAAGAAAGAGACCACACATAAAAATATTAACAAAATACACTTTATAAATTTTCTCCATATCAAAGAAAATGAACAATTTTTTGACAGTTGTTCTGCCGACGTTTTGTTGTAGTGTGAACAAATAGATGGGTCGTCTAAACGTAAAGTTAAATTCGCCTTGGTGTACGTTGTTGTGTATGTATTATAAACCAAAAGTTTGAAATACCCATTTACAATTTCAAAATTGAAAGCCATATTTCTCATATTTGATCTTGCTTAAACTTTTTACAATTAAGAAATTTGAGGACAGACAGAATATTACTTTTCCCTCAAATTTATTTTCGCTTTCGCATAGTGTCTAATTCGCATTCAAACTACCAATCAGACGCTGAGATAAGAAAAATTACATGAAAAAGGACAAAAATATTTTATTCCATGTTAAATTTGTATATATGGTGTTTGACAATTCTTGGCACTGATATATTTTGTTTATATATAGAGTTTGACAAACATTGATACATAAAAAACTAATCAGCTGGGCTAGCACTGCCACCCATATATGTGTACCCGGCCATGTTCATTATTTTGCTTTAGAAAGCAGCTTATACACAGAAATCTCTGCTGCTGCAAAGCAGTCAGCGACGGTTGCCTGTAAAAGTACAATTTTGACAAATTTTGTAGATTAACATATGAATCACAAATTTTGAAGTCAGAAGTAAAAAACATGCCGTGTATTCTTAAAATAGGGTTCATCACATTAGCACATTTTTTGACTATATACGGCTTTATAGGCTCGATTGATTATTTGTTATAAATAAATATTATTGCTTTAAACTGTGTCTACAACAAATCTTATTAAACTTTGACTGACAGCAATTCTGCGAGTCAAAAAAATAATTGTATTACCTAAAAAGTCGAGCGTAAAAGTGGTCTAAAATAACTTAACAGAGTGCTTCAAATAAAAATTATATGTTATAGTTCAACGATGGAGCACCTTGTATTTTAATGTCAAAATTTTGTTTACAGTATTTGTTAAATAATATTTATTTGGTTGTTGGGTTTAAGCTGGTTTATATGCATTTCACTGGTGCTTATGCCAGATCATCAGTAAACCTTTACCCAAATTCTTGAAAAAGTTTAAAATGTTATAAGTTATATTTTCAAATTCTCATTAACAAAATGAGAATTCAAAAATAAAACAAAAAACTATAAAAAACTTTTTCAAAAACCCAACCAACAATTTTTCAATTTTAATTTATTTTATTTTTCGGTTGCCCCTCTAGGCATTTAGTGTTAACCAACGGTTAGCCAAATGCAGAGGGGATTAGAAAAATAAAATAAATTAAAATTGAAAAATTGTTGGTTGGGTTTTTGAAAAAGTTTTTTATAGTTTTTTGTTTTATTTTTGAATTCTCATTTTGTTAATGAGAATTTGAAAATATAACTTATAACATTTTAAACTTTTTCAAGAATTTGGGTAAAGGTTTACTGATGATCTGGCATAAGCACCAGTGAAATGCATATAAACCAGCTTAAACCCAACAACCAAATAAATATTATTGAAAAATTAAGGGAGCATATCCTGAATAATTTAGTAAGTATTTGTTAAATACTGAAATTAAGAATAATTTTGTTTGTATTTGCAGAAATGAGCCAAACCGATATTAAACTTTCCTTAAGGAAATTAGAGTTTCCAACGTGTGTTAAAGAGGCTTTACCGCGTATTGGTTTGTATAACTATGCAGAGTGGAAGAATTTTTTAACATCTTTTGCTTGTTATAGAAAGCATTATAATTGGACGTGGAAAACAAAACTTTATAATGCAACTAATATCGGAATTTGTGTTTTTGGAGCGCAACAAGGATATTGATGTACGAAGAGGACAGTCGCCGCAATCTTATGGCAATATACATATGAACAAAATACAGGAGTTTCAACTGATATTAGTACTTATTGAGTTCTTTTCTCAACCGGGACCGGATTCTACTCGAAATGCAGTTTTTCTTTCTCTGTTTGGCACTAACTTGACGCCCCAGCGTTCTAAAATATTATGCAAACTTATAAGCACGGCAGTTTCTGGTTCCGTGGCTCCACTGCTTTCTTCGGCCGGCACTTGGATGCAACAGGTTGGTTGCACAACTCCTCCCTCCTTAGAAGTCGCCCAAAGTTTGGTTAATGATTTTATTATATTTTCCCGTAAAACTTCAGAACAGTTGAAACAATTACCCTTGGTTGCTCCTCACTTTGCTGCTAATTTAATGACAGCTGTAGCTGATTTGTACTTGAATGAACAAAGAGGAGCTTTAACGGCACCGCCTGACCCTCTTCTAGATGTTTTCTGCGAGTGGGTTACAGAAAACCCCTCACTATGTTTAGCTTCCCAGCAACCATTAGCTTTGCCAATTGGTGCCATATCCATGCCGGTGGTGACGCCAATTGCAGGTCTTATAAGATGGTCGGTTTTGTCGCCGATTGTTTCAAATCGTAGTACTTACAGTAATTTACATTTGTCTCTGCTCCAAACGCTTTTGGAAATTGTAAATAGTGGACCACCTACAGCGCTTAGTGCTCAACATTTGGCAATGATTGCAGTTCCTTTGAAAAATCACGCTGCCCGATTAACGGCAGACAAGATCGACCCATCTAAAAATGTAGAGTTGCAGAAGTGCTTAGAACGTTATGCCCAGGCTGTCCAAGTTGGTTTAAGCGGAAATTGTGTCTATGGAAATTTGACACAGTTGTTGTGCGCATTGGAATCTTTACCACCACATAAATTAATGAAAATTGTAATTTCAGCAAATAAAAACGTGTAAAACACTTGATCTGTTTGAGGAAAAGATATATTCGGCCTTATTGTCATTGTCGTTTTTGTGTCAAAAACGACAGAAATACGACAAGGTCTCATTCATTTTACATTGTCGTAAATATTACACGGTACCAAAAAATACGACAACGCCAATGACAATAAGGCTGATTGTCTTTGCGGTTCATAACTTTTATAAAAATATGACCTACGTTGATAAGCTTTCATTGCAATCTGAAGCTTCTATTTTATTTTTCAGCTTTTATATAGGGGGTGCCCGCGATTTTTTCCGCATCGTTATCAGGATAAAAAGAAGCATGTGCTAATCTAGGCTGTTATCTGTAAGCAAAATTTCAATTGGTTTCGTGCAGCTGTTTTTGCGTGATCGTGTAACAAAGATCCAAACATTAACATTTATGTATGTGTATTAGTAGGATTTGATATTTTAAGTTGCAGTTAAAAAAAACGGGCTTGAATTAAAATTTTTTTTAAATTTTCTTCAGCCTTTAGTTATTTTGACCTAAATTTTTAATGTAAATAAAACTTCTTTAAATTATTTATTTTTCTTATGATTTTTTAGTTACATATACTTATATAGTTAATAAAAATAATATTATAAGTACATACATATTCTTACCGATTTTCACGACGTTTCAAAGATATAAATGAATAATATAAAATTTTTTTTACATTTGTGAATAAATGTTTAAAATTTAACTGCCCCGAATGTAGTTTATAAACTTGTACAATTTAGTTAGCGTTTATAAATTTGCTTTGCCATTCCCAGTTCTACTGAATTCATTTATTTTCTTCAATTCATAATTATTTAAACTTAATATCTTAAATTTCACAATAAAAAAAGGTGCAAAAGTTGGCTTGACTCCGACATCTAAACGACTAAACTAGGTTAAAATGACAATAGAAGCATATATATTTATTTTGCAATCGTGAATTTATTTAGTTTTAAAAATACACTTTTTTAAAACGGTTTAAACCTTCTTGTACCCTTTAGTAGCTGAATTTTTCTTTTATCATCTTCAAACTTTTTTCTCAACTCAATGATTTTCTTCATGTTAGACTCCCTTATTTGAAAGGTATAAAAATTGGTTAGTTCCTTTTTCTTTTTTCCTCGTTCTATTTTGTCTTCCAATTTTTCTATCACTGTATTCTTAAGTTCAAATCCGGAGTTCTTTCCCTGTTTTCCAACGGTTACCCAGCCGTCGGCATCCGCTGGAGTGTTTCTGGCATCTGCGGCAGCCTTCCTTTCCCTTTCATCATATTCTGCCATGTATTCATCTATGCATTTTTGTGCTTGTGTGACATTCAATAGCTTCTGTTGGTATTGAGAATGCCACAATTGCATTCCACTTTCAACTTCTACTTCTCCCGTAACTTCGTTGAAAAGATCTACACTTGTTATTTGTAACGCTCTTTCAACATTATTAGACGTCTTAAATACAATGTAAGCTACTTTGAATTTAAAAGGAGGTTCTGTATTATTGAACTCGGTGACATTATGATTCCACTTATCCGTTTCATTTTTTCCAGGTTTCTCAGCAAATGTGACAGATACCACTGTGCCAATCCTACTAAAAAATATTTTCAGACTTTTTTCAGTTACATATGGAGGTATGTTTAGAAGAAACAATGTTCGTCCTTTAGGTTTATTTGGATCCATTAGACGTATAAAATGTTCTCTCATGTAAATGCTATGACCATGTTCCACATCTGGTGTTAGTCGTAGTGGAACAACTAGAAATATTTCATATTGAATGCAATTATATGCTTTTTTACAATATTAATTTACTAACCTTTATAGCCATCAATTTCAATCATTGTTCTTGAAGAATTTTATGTAAAAATTGTTACTGAATTCACGTGCAATGGTTTGTGTTTATGTTTATGGTACTCTGTTTACAGTGGTGGGAATTCAGCTATTTTCCTGTCAATTCTAGCGATTTTAATACCAGTTAAGCGGGCAAAAAATACGTTTTAATTAGTCCCCGTTTAGACAGGAAAACATATGGAAGGGAAACATTTTGTTTGGTCAGTGGGACGGATGGGAAGAAGAATATGAAATTTGTTTCCCTTTCTCGGAGGCACGCTTTATGCTTTCATTTTTATTGTTTACATTTGCTACGCTTTTTGAGATTTGCTTTGTTTCTTTTCGGCGTGCTTTGTTCTCTATGTTTTATATTTTGTTTGAATAAAAATAAAAATATAAATAATGTACTAAATAAAATTAAAATATAAACTGGAATGTTTCCGACAACAATGTTTCCCTGTATGACCGCGAAGAAAAATAGAAAAGAGAATTCCAGATGTTTGCCTTTCAAATGTTTCCCTGTCTAAACGGGGACTTAGTAGTGGGAATTAAAATGTTTTCGCTAAAATATTTTTTTTAATATACCCTTCACACAGTGAAAAAGGGTATATATAGGTTTGTCATTCCGTGTGAAATTTCTACAATTTTCATTTCCGACCCCATAAAGTATATATTTTCTGAAAGCTTCTGAATAGGGGAGTCGATTAAGCCCTGTCAGTCTGTCAGTTTGTCCGTCTGACCGTCTGTCCGTGTGTATGTTGAAATCAACTTTTTGAAGCCCCCCGACATAGGTTGGACCCGGGTAAGGTATTAAAATATCAGAAATATTCGGGAATAGATCGGTATTGAAAATCAGAAACATCGGTACATAAACAACTGAGATATGAGCAAAAACCCACGACCACCTCGATTTTCTTTTCATAAAAACAACATTACAACAACAACATACATACATACAAACGTGTATACTGGTTAGAGAAAACGTGGCATCGAATCCCAGCTGAGGCAAAAAAATTTTTTTTAAATTTTTTTAAAATTTTTTTTTTAAATTTTTTTTTATTTTTTTTTTTTATTTTTTATTTAATATATTATATATATTTTTATTATTATTTTTTTTTTTTAATTTTTTTTTTATTTTTTTTTTGTTTTATATATATTATATATGTATATAATAATTTTTTTTTTTTAATTTTTTTTTTAAATTTTTTTTTTTTAAATTTTTTTTTTATTTTTTATTTTTTTTTTGTTTTTTTTTAACATACATACGTGAATTTACTGTTATTGCATGACTACACGTTGTGAAGGGTATATAAGATTCGGCACGGCCGAATATAGCGCTTTTACTTGTTTTGATTGTAAATGTAACAAATTTATGTATATTTGTTGCTTTGGAAGCATATAATGTGTTTCACAAATAGTCGTTTCTTTATTTGATTAATTAGATGTTGATTGTTGTAATAATATTTGTAAATTCTCATAACTTGTTAATTATATTGGTAAACATAATAATTTTTAATAATAATATTTTTTTTTAAACAACTATAATAAATGTAATTTTTTCGTCCGTATTGTGCAATTGCCTTCCTAGCATTATTTATAAAGGTTATCAAAGGTTTATAAAGTGTAATACAGTGACTAAATTATGGCATTCGATCGCGATTGAAATGTTACTCAAAAGCTGTTTTAATTTTTAAAATATTATATCGTAAAACAAATGTCAAAATTGAAAAGAAATTTATAAAAAATAAGTTATATTTTTAGCTTAAAAATTAAAATTTAAAACTAGATTACGGTCGAATGGGTCAGCTAGTTTTAACGATTTTTAACAACCTAAAAATTAAAACTTAATTTTCTCTAATTTATGTTTTATTTAATTAAAAAAATTTTGTAAATTATTTATTGTGTGTAACCAACTCCAACTGCGTATAATTTATTGTAGAAAAACTATAGTTACACAAAAATTTTTGGGTCAGTTGCAGATTAATAAGTTACAAGAAAACCTTATTAATCTACCTTGGCCAAAAAATATTATTTTTCGTCAAAGAACAAGGTGGCCAGATATACTTATTGTTTTTAATTTAAAGAATTTTAACGGCTAAAAGGATATTCAAGAAATAAAAACTACCTGCAATTTAAGCTAAATGTTTAGATGTTTTATTGCTGTTTAAATAAAAAAAATATATTTATTAAATTCAATGAATATTTATCAATTAGAATTTAGGAAAAGTCAATTTATTTAAAGTTTTTCCATGTAACAAGTATTTCTTAATGTAACTGTAACCATATTTGACTTTTACTACTGCGCCGAATCTTAATAGCTGTCAAAGGACTGATGGTGTGTTTAAGTACAAGAAAATTTCATGTATGTTTTTATGTACGAAGAATCAATAGTTTATTGGCGAAGCACTTTTTATAAACTGGAAAATTTTTTTATACCTGTTTGTTATCAAATCAACAGAAAGGAAAATAATAAGAGTAACGTACTTAACAGTGCTTGTATAAAACAATTTTATTCTTAATTCAGTGATTTGAGGAAAAAAAATATTATTAATGAACACAGTTCCAAATCATGGTTTTATTGAGGTGCATTCTATGCATCCTCATCACCAGCATCAGCCTCACTGTAAGCAACAGTGTTTCGTTTTCACAGAAATAGCTGATATTGTTGAATTGCCGCCGGAAATCACAAAGATTGGAAGTGAAAAAATGCAAAACGGTATATCAGCATATACTAAAGACCCTTGTGGGGGTTCTTCGGGAGGCATGGATTCACCAACGGAATCTGAAATTAAAAAGTCCAGAAGCAAGCGAATTCTTATTGTATTGGGCGTAATGCTGGCATGCATTGCCATGGCAGGTGGTATACCACTCGCCTTACAGCTTCGGCAATCCTCGCTTTTGGAAGCTCGACTGGCCTTTATTAGACGTTTACTTAGTGAAGCTCCTCTAATTGAGGGCTCTTGGATGCCAACGCGTGATCATAACTACAGCAGTAGCATGCAAGAAATGCGCCAGAAATATGTGGGTGCAGTGTTGTGGCCTATTGCGGTGCCATGTGGCGCTCAGTACTTAGATGCTGTACAGTTGGCTCTGGAGGGCATTGATAAGGCTAAACGTATTACAGCTGTTACTGATTCCATGCATATCGTTGAATCTGCCGATGAAATGGAACAAACCCACATTCGAGGTGAAGTAGCAGTATTAATGGGACTTGGTGGAGGTCACGCTTTGGGAACAAGCTTAGCAGTTCTTCGTTCCATGTATTTATTGGGTGCACGTTTTGTTTCTATAACTAGTTTGGAATGCACAACACCATGGGCAGCGTCCACAAAAAACTTGGATTTTTTAGTTGACGGAAATGCAACGAATTCTATTAACGATTTTGGCAAGGTAAAAATTTTGAAATCGCTCAAGAATTTTCTTAAATATATGTACATATGTATGTGCATACATGCAGCTGTGTGCAAAAAATTAGGAGTACGGTAAACAATTTATGAAGTTAATTGCACTTATGTAGGTATCTAGTAGAGTGTTAGGCTGAATATTATTTTTGTTATTCCTACATTGCAACAACACCGATTAAAAAATACCAGTAACATGGATTTTGAAGGCAAAAATTGGGCCGAAATTGGTAGCTTTGTTTAAATTGGGCATAATTTAGTAGCTTGATTGGTTTGTTTGAATTTTTTAAAGTTTTTGGTAGAACATATTTACTTTTTGTTGTCGAACACAAAGTGAAAATAGTTTGCAATAAAAATTATTTTGAATTAACGTGTGCCTGAGTAGTTATTGCGATAAAAGGTAGCCTTTGTGTTAATCTAGGTTGTTATCAGTCTGTGTACCATATTTCATTTAGTTTAGAGTATCAAAACAGCAAACATCTAAACATCCGAACATTTGCAATAATTATATTTGTAGGATTACATGCTTCGTTCTATTAACTCGTTTCTTTAATTAAGAAAAATGAGAATTGAAAAGTAGGCAGTTTATTTAAAATATTACATTCTTAACTTTTCCCTTTAAATTAGCAAAAATGAACTGGCTTGGTTTTAATTAGTTCACTATTGTCGCGAGTTCACTGTATTTATTTATTTTTTGTTTTAATTATAAATTAAAAAAAAAAAAATAGGAACAAATAAAAAATAATTTTGAAATTAAACAACAAGTAAACAAAACTGCTGCACAAACAACCTCATACAACGATCATGTTCTATTATCAATAGGGGTTTTTCCGGAATTTTTCGTTTCCCGGGCATGCGAGATTTATTTTTTAATATCCCGGGATCCCGGGATCCCGCAGCAAAATAAATAAGAGGAAAATTTATTTTTAAAAAAATAGTTTATAATGTTAAAGAAACACTTCAAAACTATAAAAATTAATAAAGAAACTTGAACTTAAAATATAAATTGAGTAAAAATATTTCTAATTGAAAAAAATATTATTCTCTAGATACGAGATAAAATATGAGCACAATAAACAAAAACACAGATACTTCATCTATTGAGATCGAAAATAAAAACATTAGAATTCAATTTCACAAAACATGCAAATACAATGTATAATTAAAAAATAAAACGTAAAAATTTTTAACGACTTAGAAAATAATCTTTTAATATTAATTTAATTGCGCTTTTACAGAAAACACTCTCACTTTTTACCGATGTTTGACGAATAGTTACAAGTGCATTTAAAAACAAGTAAAAGCGCTATATTCGGCCGTGCCGAATCTTATATACCCTTCACAACGTGTAGTCATGCAATAACAGTAAATTCACGTATGTATGTTAAAAAAAACAAAAAAAAAATAAAAAAAAAAATTTAAAAAAAAAAATTTAAAAAAAAAATTAAAAAAAAAAAAATTATTATATACATATATAATATATATAAAACAAAAAAAAAAATAAAAAAAAAATTAAAAAAAAAAAATAAAAAAAAATAATAATAAAAATATATATAATATATTAAATAAAAAATAAAAAAAAAATAAAAAAAAATTAAAAAAAAAAATTTTAAAAAAATTTAAAAAAAAATTTTTTTGCCTCAGCTGGGATTCGATGCCACGTTTTCTCTAACCAGTATACACGTTTGTATGTATGTATGTTGTTGTTGTAATGTTGTTTTTATGAAAAGAAAATCGAGGTGGTCGTGGGTTTTTGCTCATATCTCAGTTGTTTATGTACCGATGTTTCTGATTTTCAATACCGATCTACTCCCGAATATTTCTGATATTTTAATACCTTACCCGGGTCCAACCTATGTCGGGGGGCTTCAAAAAGTTGATTTCAACATACACACGGACAGACGGTCAGACGGACAGACGGACAGACGGACAGACGGTCAGGGCTTAATCGACTCCTCTATTCATAAGCTTTCAGAAAATATATACTTTATGGGGTCGGAAATGAAAATTGTAGAAATTTCACACGGAATGACAAACCTATATATACCCTTTTTCACTGTGTGAAGGGTATAAATATACAAATTTTAACTCTTTCTTTATGGAAATTTTGAAGTATTGGGCTGAGTTTTTTTAAAATTTTTGACGGCAGTTCTTTCTGATTTTTCATATCAGGTAACTTTTTCTCCCAGATTGCTTTGTGCAATGATCTCAAATGACGCATTAATCCGCTCGTGCTTCGGCCTTTACATGAAATTATCTTTGCACATAAAGAGCATACAGCAGTGTTATCTGCCTTCTTTTCAAAAAACTTCCATTCTATTAAACTTTCCATCTAAAACAGTTTCGTTTCTTCAAATATTAAACAAAAGTTTATAAAATTAACACATTACCTCAAAAAGTACCAACGTCAAATTATTTGTAAAAATATTTTTAAACATAAAGATAAAAAAAAACCTTGAAGAAAATATTTTTATGAAAAAGAAATGTCACAATATAAATATATGCTTTCGAGTCGTAGATACTTTTTTCATTTCCCGGTATCCCGAAAAATAATCCCAGGAAAGCGGGAAGATTAAATAACTCAAATTCCCGTGAATTCCCGGAACGGGAAAAACCCTAATTATCAATTAATAAACAACCAACATCGAACACAAACAAAATAGCTTATGCTAGGAACTATGACGATCTATGAATTTCGCACAACATGACAAATTCACTAGTTAAAACTCGATGTGTTAATTCTTTAAATAAAGTACAAAAAACTACAACAAAAAAAAAAAAAAAAATCGAAAACTGAAATATTTTTAAAACTTATTTAAATAATAAATTTTTTTCTTTATATTTGTTAAAAGCTTCGTAAACGAAACGTTTTCGAAGGAGTTGGTTGGTACGTGCAGTAAACAGAATTAAAATTCTGTTTTCAAAAATAAGCATTTAACAAAAAAATTTTACAATTTTTATAATTGTATCTATACATACACATACATACATACATACATACATACATCGATACATGTTCGAGTTTAACATCAGTAAGCAAATGTTGTTTATGTTGTGGTGTTAATGAATTCTGTTTGGTGTTTAATAAAATTATTCAAGAGTTGATAAACACAAGGCATTGCTTGAACAGAAACAATCAGTTCGAACAAAAATAACCAGTTCGAACATTAACAATCAATTCAAATACATAAACAAGTAAGAATGCTATATTCGGCCGTGCCGAATCTGAAAATACCCTTCACCATCTTGTGAAATCTGTACATCTTTTTAAAACAAAATGAGCTTAAACTGTCCGCCGTATGAAAAAATTGATCAAGGGCTTGTAAATGGCTTATTTAACTAATTTTCTATGGAAATTCAGGGACTGAAAACTATTCTGATGCTTAGAATTAGGATTGAGGAATCATAGTATTTAGTTTTAAACTTTTTTTTTCTCTTTTGTTCTTAATACATTTTTTATGCTTATGCGTTCTAAAGGGTACAACATCTAACGTTTTTTTCCAACTTGTGCTTATTTCGTGAATGGTAGCACTTAGCTCATGCCTGATTTGACAGATAACACTGCTTTACAAATTTTTAATTTGGAAAAATACCAAGAACGCCACATGCCTAGATAAGTTAATTGGGACCTCCTGAACACGAAAAACGCTGTAATTTTTTTTTTCTAAGTAACGTTTTTTAGATAACGGTACTTTTGTGTTTTTTGGTGTATGGTCCCACTCACACCCTTGTGGAGCCCAACCGAAAAGTCTGATCGAGATAAATGGCGTATCGTTGGAAAGGTAATTGAATGCCTTTTTCGTCAATATGCTGCAAATTTCTGAGTAATGGCTGAGTAATGGCACCTCAAAGTTCAAAATTTGCCTATTTTTTACGTTTTTTTCAAAATTTTTCATTTTTACTTCGTTTTTTTTCTACGTTATAGTAAAGATCTGGAATGTTTTATTTTTTAACCAAATAGCTTATTTAATTACAAACATTTTAAGCGTAATTTGAAAAAAATCGGATAAAAAATAAAGTTTTTATTAAGGATTTTGTGGAACGACAATATTTTCATCTTCAAAATTCAAAATTGTCGCATTTGGGGCACAGAAATCCCACACGCATACATTTAAAAGCCGATACACCGAGAACGAGTCACTGTTTGGTGCGGATTTTGGTCCAGAGGCATAATTCGAAAATTAGCAAGGAGTGGCCGTAGTCAATAGCGATCGTTATCGGGCCATTTTGAACGAATTTTTGTTCACAAAAATTGAAGGGGAGAATATTGGCAACATTTGATTTTAACAGGACGGCGCTACGTGCCACACAGCCGAAGCTACACTTTTTATAGCATTTTCAGAAAAAAAAGTTATTTGGCGTACCCTTTATATATATACCAATAATTCGGCAGAAAAATTGTTAGGATCGGAGCAGGTATGGACATACATGCACACTTCTATATAAAACATTTACGTATAGATATAAAAAAACTATAAATTGTTCTATGATCCCTAATTCTAATTTCATTGAATTGTAACAAAAGTACTAGTTTTAAATTACGTATGTCTATACCGATAAAGAGTGCTGATGATGAAATCGTAAATCAATATTATTAAAATAATCACAATTTAAGTAAATTTAGAAAATGTTTTAGAAAGCTAAATAATAGAATAACTGAACTAGAGTCAAAATAAAAATTATTTACAATAATTTTAATACATAAAGATTCGAAAAAAATATTGTATTAAATTATAGGTAAAAACTATAGAACAGAAGATTAATAATACAATTCATAAACTATATAAAACTGCAAGCATACTTATGAACATAATCTACTAGCGAACCCCCTGCACACTTCGTAGTGCAAAAAAGAAGATAAACAAGTAAGAGCACTATATTCGGCTGTGCCGAATCTTTTATACCCAGCACCAATTTTGTGTACATTCAAAGCACAATATTTATTATTTTGTTAGTCGCTATGGAATAATCTCATTATAATAAAATATGTATCACTTTCGTTAAATTTTAAATTTTAAGGGCCGATGTTGAAGGTGAACTACACCTAGTCTTTAAATTTGTTTTCTGCATTTCATTATACACTTCTCAATCTCAAACTTACTCAATTTGATCCGTGGAAATATACGCAAATGAGCAACGCTTTACAGTTATTCAGGTTTTTTATAAAAATGGGCGTTCAAATCAAAATGCATTTTGTGCACTTTGTAATTCTTTTGATCAACATAATCGTTCAAATTCGTCTACAATCGGGAGAATTGTAAAAAATATTTAAATTTCTGCAAAACGGGTCTGTATAAAATGTTAGAAAATCTGTGAATGCCTTCTTAGTTCGTTATCGTTTTTGCGATAGTCAACCTCGACTCATCATCATGCCCAACAATTGAGCATCAACATTGTCATTGAAAATTTGGACTATCAGATAGTGGAGTGGCGCCAAGGATGGCGGGGGGACATTTGGCCGATATTTTGTTAAATACATAATTGAACCATACAAATATTATCATTATAAAAAGAAATGATAATAATTTCTTAAATAATTTGTGTTTTATTTAAAATCAACATCGACCCTTAAAATTTAACCACCCTTAATAACTTCGATATGATAGTAAAATGTTTTCGTAAATTTAGTCTTTTAGTGAAAGTGGGCGTTAAAGTTGGCATGTCAATAAAGTTTCTGCTAATAAATACAACTTAGATATTTCAATATCGTCCTTTATTTTCCAAAAAACTTTGTCAATAGAGAAATTACATGAATTGAGGATAAACCGTTATATGGGAGGTAGGCGTTAAAGTGGGCGTGGCACATTGATTTTCCGTTACAGAAAAGCCTTTTACCAAAAAGCAAAGTGTGCAAAATTTCAGAATCGTACATCTAATATTGTCCGTTTTATTAGGTTTTAAATTTAAAATATACTGAAAAATACACTGCGCGGTATAAAATTTCGTACATTTTGATCTATAACTCCTTTCCTAATGCATAGGAGAGATAGTCTTTTGACTCGAGAAATATATATTCGAAGTTTCATGACTGTACGTTAATGCGCTTGGACACAATTGCTGTTTATTCGATGTTCGAAGGGCAGGGTTTCTTCGACCTACTCTTGCATTACGAGCTATAACTCTCTTTCTTATATTCCGATTTAGCCCATTTTCAATACCAAAGAAACCTTGTCTATAAGAAAGATTCTGGCAAAATTTGAGCCCCCTAGCTTTTTCGGTGCGACCTCTATCGTGCTTTCAACAGACGGACAGACGGACGGACACAGCTAGATCGTCATCAAATCAAACCCTGGATATTTCGATGTGTTACAAACGGAATGACAAAATGAATATACCCCCACCATTTTTTTTGGTGGTGGGTATAAAAACTTAATTCGAATTCATTTAAATCAGTGATAAATTGCTTTTATTGTAATGCTCTGTGGTAAACAAATATTCGAAATTAATGTAGTGTTCACTAAAATGGCTATAACTGATAAACCAATACGCATACAGAGACGTCACCTTTTATATAAACTTTGCAGAAACAAAATTCACGCATTACAGAGAACATCAGTTACTAACACAATGAAACTAATTTATATATAGATATTGAGAAAATAAATAAAAGTATAATATAATAAGTTAAAGGTAATTATTTTTTTTAAGACAGCTAAAAATTTTTCTTTAAAAGTTTAATATGAAAATTCAAATGTTCTCTGTGCATTTGGGATATGATAAAAAATTCGAACTACTCACGCATGATACGAACGTACCAGGTATTCCGAATGAAACTATTTAATACAGAAAATTAATGAATGTGCAGGATATTTTGATTCATATATAAAACCCTTTAAAAAATAACTGAAACATGGTTACGACCCCTCGAACAGAAATAATAATTATTTTTTGAATTTCTTTCGGCATTTTTTTACTATACTAACACACCTTATCTTTAATTATAGGCGATGTTATTTGAAATGAATCGAATTGGAATGCTAATTGAAATTTCTCATCTTTCTGACGTTGCAATGGTGGCTGCTCTTCGAACAGCAAAAGCACCTGTACTTCTAATTAACTCGGCACCATCTTCGTTTTGTAATAGTACAAATGTAGCTGCAATTCCCGATCGTGTTCTAAGGTTTGCCATTTCATAGTCCATTGATATTTATGTATTAATTGATTTTGTTTTACTTATTCCTTCAGTTTACTTCCCGATAATGGTGGTGTCATTATGTTAAATCTTGAACGCTGTGGTGAACGTTTAATTGGCGTACGCGAAGCCATTAATGCTATTAATTATGTACGCAAGGTAGCCGGTGTTGACCATATTGGTCTGAGTGGTGCTCTAAAAGGATATGCCTTCCTATTAGCTGAATTGGCGCGAGATCGTGTATGGGGCAATGCAGCCATTAAAAAACTAATCGGTGGAAATGTTGTGCGTATATTGCGCGAAGTTGAAACGCTCAAGAATCGTTTGCCTTTATATGAGGAGTGGATACCACATGAACTAATTGAGAGCAGTTCGTATTGTCGTTATCCAGAGGCTTAAATTTAATATTGTTCACAAAATATATGGCTATATCGTATTACCTTAGTGCAATATTTCAGCATATGGAGATGATGTGTAATATTTAAGTTATCTGTTGAATTGAAATACTACAAAAGTTTATATGTATTCATTTGTACACACATATAGCAGCAATATATAATAAAGATCGATAGTTATATAATATGGCATGTCTTTTGTGGCTGATGTACTCGTTTTTACTTTAGTTATGTACATTTATTAAAAAATTTACTGGCATAAAGTGTGAAGGTTCTATTTCTTTGAGTTTTTATTTTTTTTTGTATATCAATATGTATAATGTTTGTCCTACGTGTGTATTTTTATTTAAGCTATCTCATGCAAAATACTTTGTGTTTACCACAGCAAGCTTACTTAATTATTAAACATGTAAAAGTGCTATATTCGGCCGTACCGAATCTTATTTACCCTTCACAACGTGTAGTCATGCAATAACAATTGTTTATATCACTATTCATCTCATATGAAATACGTACATACATACATATGAAAAAGATACATACACACGTACATATATAAAAACATCACATTGTAAAATTATAAATTGAGTTTATGCATGTATGTTAAAAAAAAAAATAAAATAAAAATATAAAATTACAAAAAAAATTAATTTTTTTTTGGCTCAGCTGGGATTCGATGATACGTTCACTTTGGCCAGTATATCACGTTTGTATGTATGTATGTATGTTGACGTTGTTGTTGTGAAAAAAACGAGGTGGTCGTGGTTGCTTATGTACCGATTTTTCAAAACCGATCTGCTCCCGAATATTTCTGATATTTTAAAACCTCACACGGGTCCAGGCGATGTCGGGGGGCTTCAAAAAGTTGATTTCAACATACATACTGACAGACGGAAAGAATGACAGACTGGCAATGTTTAATCGACTCCCCTATTCATAAGCTTTCAGAAAATATATATATATGTACTTTCTGGGGTCGGAAATTAAAATTGTAGAAATTTTACACGGAATGGCAAACCTAAACATACCCCACTTCACTTTTGTGTGAAGGGTATAAAAATATCTTGCCAATTCTTAATGTCCACCTTAAGTATTGAAGGAAGTGTAAGTGCTTTGACACATTTTTGATAGACACATTTACAAAAGTTTTGACAAACTCTGAAACCTTTGAACCAAGGCTTATTCATAAGGTATATGTGTTGCGGCAACAAACACAATAATTAAAGCAAGTAAGAGAACTATATTCGGCTGTGCCGAATCTTTTATACCCACCACCAGTTTTCCGTTCTTTTGTAGCTAGGGTTTTTTTCCCCGAAAATGTTTGTTTCCAAGAATGCGAGATTTGTTTTTAATATCCCGGGATCCCGCAGCAAAACAAATAAAAAGTAAATTTGTTTTTAATTAATAAAAAAATTTTTATTAAAAACCATAAAATAGTTTATAATAAAAAAGAAACACCTCAAAACTACAAAATTAATAAAGAAACTTGAATTTAAAATATAAAAAGAGTAAAAATATTTTTCATTTTTCATCAAAAATAAAATCATTAGAATTCAATTTTAATATAAACAATATAAACATCTCCTTTCGAATCGTAGTCAACTTTTTTATTTCCCGGGATCCCGAAAAAAATTTCCTGGAATTCGGAAAGATTAAATACTCAAATCCCCGGGAAATAACCCAACTTATAGCCCAAAATGTATTTGTTTGTTATTAACAGTAATCGCTATAGAAGAATCTCTTTATACCAAAATATGTATCACTTTCTTTGTATAAGTTCGATATGCTAGTAAAATGTTTTCGTAAATTTAGTCTTTCAATGAAAGTGGGCGTTAAAGTAGGCATGTTTAAGTTGTTTCTATTAATGAATTGAACTTAGATGTTTCAATATAGTCCTTTATTATTCTAAAATCTTTTTTCGTTGACAAATTATGAGTTGTATGGGAGGTGGGCGTAAAAATGGGCGTGTCACATTTATTTTCCGTTAGAACAAAACATTGGACGAAAAAGCCATGTTTGCAAAATTTCAGAATCGTACATCCTATATTGTTGCTTTTATGGCGTTTTTGTTTTTAAATATACCGAAAAGTACACTGTGCGGTATAAATTTTTGAACATTTTGATCGATAACTCCTTTCCTAATGCATAGATTTAGGCAATTTTCGGGAAAAAGTATTGTTTCGAAGTTTCATGACTCTAGTTAGAAGGACACGGTTTTTTCGACCTACTCTTGCTTTACGAACTATACTCTCTTCCTAATATTCCGATTTAGCCCATTTTCAATACCAAACAAACCTTGTGTATAAGAAAGATTTTGGCAAAATTTGAGCTCCTAGCTTTTTTGGTTCGTGCTTTCAACAGACGGACAGACGGACGGACATAGTTAAATCGTCATAAAATCAAACCTCGAATCAGAATATATATACTTTATGGGGTCTAAAATGAATATTTCGATGTGTTACAAACGAAATGACAAAATGAATATACCCCCACCATTTTTTTGGTGGCGGGTATTGTATGGCAGCATAACGCATCAAGAGGGATTTTAAATTTACCTTGTTAAATGTACCCTGATGTAGAATTTAGTGATGACAGTTAACAAGCTGGGCCAAATGAAATAAATATCTCGATATATAGCGTGCTTATTTCACAACAAGTTTTTAGTCAAGCTAACGGATGCATACCGGATTGTTGAACAAGAAATACATTTTGTTTATTTGTTGGGAAAAAATATTATTTTTTTTATTATTTAACTTTTTAATTTTAATGCTTGCGGATAAATAATATTTTCAGTTCTTTCGGTAGATGAGTAAACATAAAGAGTTTTAGATATTACAACGCTACATCAAGCAATAAATTCTTACGTTTATACATTTTATAAACGTTCGCTTAAATAAACGGCGTTCTTTTCTTGCAAACAGTAACACTTGAAATTTGTTATACAAGAAAGATCACTTAAAACGCACTCGAATATTACTAATTCAGGCTATCAATTCTCGTTCTATGAAACTATGAAATGAAAAGTTTTCGGGCGTCATACATATCTAATTGAGTCACCATACCCTTTGTTATAAAAAAACTTTTTCAATTTACAGTTTTACAGAACGAGAATTTAGCCTCAGTACTCTTTTATTATTTCATTTACTGTTATACACCTTTATTATTAAACTCAATTTTATATACACTTAGCAAACTTTACTGTTATGCTGTAAATGTTAGCTGTGCAGTGTGCAATTCCATTATTTATAGTAACAGTGTCAATAATAGTGGCAATCTGTAATATTCTACAAGGTGCACACACATACTAGTGCTCTTTGGTAATTATATAGTAATATGTAGGAACATTAACCACTTCTTTTCTTTATTTGAGATCCCATTAAGTATATACTTTTTGAGGAATGGTTTCATTTTAGGACGATCTAGCTATGTCCGTGTGTTGAAAGCACGATAGAGTTCGAACAGAAAAAGTTTGGGGGCTCAAATTTTGCCACAATATTTTTTTTTTATATAAATACAAGATTTTATTGGTATTGAAAATGCACTAAATCGGTATATTAGGAATGAGTTATAGCTCGTAACGCAAGAGTATTTCAAAAAACAATGTCCTTCCTACATCGCGATTGTGTCTAAACGCATTAACGTAGAGCAATAAAATTTCATATGTATATTTCGTAAGTAAAAACTATGTCTTCTTGAAAATTGATCAAATCTATGCATTACAAAAGGAGTAATAGATCGAAATGTATGAAAATTTATACCGCACAGTATCTTTTTCGATCTATTTAAAATTTAAAATGTCATAAAACCTACAAAATTAGATGTACGATTCTGAAAATGTGCAGTCATTGCTTTTTGATCAAAAGACTTATAATAACAGAAAAATTAAGGTGATACGCTCAATTAAACGCCCACCTGCCATTATGGAAGACAAGAAGTTTACTTTTCCTATATTTAATTTACCTTATCTTTAAGACATGATTTTATTTCTACTTCTTTCTCTATTTCTTTCAAAGTAGACTCCAGGGATTTCCGATTGTGAGTGTTGGAAGTGTTTTCATAGATTTATTGTCTCCCTCCCCATTTTAAAACAACCTAACCTACCTTAATATATATCTAAAAATTTGGGTTCAATCGGAACAGAGGTGTATCCCTTAAAACACACTTAAAAATGTGTTCTCTAAAAATGCAAATGTACATGTGAAAATAGTTTTGAAGTAAGTTTAAAAGATAAGAGAAAAAAAATGCCACGGCGAAATGGGCTAAAATTAATTTTCAAGTTATTATTGTTTTTTTTTCAAATATTATTTTTAATGCTTTTTGATTTTAATAAAAATGTATTTATGATTGGCTAACTCACAAGGTATTCTAAGTATAGTCCTTATGGAATAATTTTTTTTAAATTTTAAATGTCTTAAGATTTTGCAATAAGCGAACAAAATTTTTTTTAAAATTATGACTTTATGACCATGTGACACTTAAGACTGCTTGTGAATACACCAGATGTATTTGGCTCGAGTTCTTATACTTTATACTTTATTACGAATAAATTTGGCAAATTTATTTTCAAGAATAATTCTTGAGGTTACAACATGAAATCAAGTGTCACAATGATATTAAAAAATTTTTCAAAAAATAAAAGAATAAAAAACAAAAAGCAATATAAAAGAAAATACTTAAAAAAAAATAACAAACACCTTTATGTATGGTTTTAATTCTGCATTACTTTGTAGTTACCCAGCATAATAATAGCGGAAATCACCCTTCGTTGCAAACATGACGCAAATGTTGCAGATCTTGCAAGTTTTTTATATATTCTATTGCAAATGCTGCTTTTAAAAATTGCCAACTGTTTTTAGTATTGGAAATAAGTGCTTGTGTGGGAAATGTAATTTTAGTGTATATTGTTTTTGTTGTGTTGCAAACTTAAGAATATAAATACTAGACTTGCAAGATCTGCAACATTTGCATGATCTGTTTGCAACGAAGGGTGATTTCCTCTAATGAGTTGAAAGTACTAAAAAACAGTTCTTCAATACTTACAATTTGGCATCTAAACCCATTATTTTAATACGCCGATGTCATTAAATCCAAGTACTTACCACGGTCGCTTACAAATAGGGAATCAAATAAGTACTTACCACTTACAAATAGGGACTCCTATAAGTACTTACAACAATCGTTTATAAATAGGGACTTAAATAAGTACTTTCTTCTATAGCAATAAATAAGTACTTGATTTTAGTAACCTTAATAACCCATTAATAATATGGACTTAGAGAAGATTTTCGGTTCTTCTAAGGATGAAAATTCGGTTAGATTATTCTGCGATACGTTTATTTGAAATTTTCAAATAAATGAAAATCTATAAGTTCTCACTTTGTTAATGAAATGCTTTGCCGCGAGTTAAACTAAATGAGAATTATAAAATGTTATGTATTTGAATGGGTTCTAGCAAATTTCGCAATAAAAAATTGTTTTGTGTGTCTTAAAATAAGTACTTACGTGTCACATTATAAATCAAGTCATAACTAAAATGCTTCGTAGTAAGACAGACGATATGTAATAGTCATTGAAAAGTACTTAAGTTGTTTAGTAAGAGCAAGTCATTACCAAGTTTTTGCTGGGTAAACTTTAAGTGCATTATTTTCGTAGTTGATTCATAGGAGGGTTTTTTTTTTGCTTTGAAATAGATCATGAAAATTTAAAAAAATAAATTTCATTATAATCATAAAACCAAGAACTTTGGAAAAGAAGATATCTAATCAATATTTTTTCTTACGTCTTTGATTTTAGATAAAACCTTATTTTTCATTTTTTCTTAAGCTTGTGTAAAGAACAAATAAAGTAAATAGTATTTTTTTTATAACTAAGTTCATTGGTTTCGGCGCATTTAAATTTGTATTACAAAGTAAATATTGCTTCATAAAACTTTGCAATTTAATTTTTATTTTTTCATTTTTCTCTTTGGTAACATTTGTGACAAAAATGCTTAAAACGCTGAATACCTACATATGTATGTGTGTCGAGTAAATATTCATTTAAAACAATTTGCCATCAAACTGTAAGTAAAAGTGAAAACTGTGTGATTTCCTTTTCGCTTTTGTTGCGTTTGTTGAGATTTAAAATTAGGAATTATTTATTTTAAAGTGCGAATACAAAATGCTGTTTACACACTGTTACATCAGCATCAGCAAGTTTGAACGCATTTGGGGACAACAAGGTATTGGGGTCGCTAAGTCGTATGATAAATATTGTACTATAGAGTTAAATTATTTATAATGTACACTTTTGTACCCTGTTTTGTTATAATTTTTTTCCCTTAACGGCGTATTGTGATAAAAAGAAAATATTTATTTGAACTGGTTACTTTCGTGTTATTATTATTTTTTGACTTTTATTTTAACTAAACAAAAGTGAAGAGAAACTTGAGTAATAAAATATCTGTGTATAGATCTGCCCTCCG
The DNA here is from genome assembly GCA_941918925.1 of Phyto melanocephala. Taxonomy (NCBI): domain Eukaryota; kingdom Metazoa; phylum Arthropoda; class Insecta; order Diptera; family Rhinophoridae; genus Phyto; species Phyto melanocephala. The sequence continues at coordinate 184,256,514 of OW799233.1, forward strand.
AACGAGAAGTTTTAAAAAGTATGTACGTTCATACGTACCCACATACATCATAAATATTTACATACGTATTCTATGTGTACGTGTTGCCCACAATTACGTATTTATGTATTTTAGTTGTTCATACTTATATTCACTGTTACATAAAATATTTTGCCGTTTGTGACACTTTATCGTAAAATTTATATCCGGCCAGTGGCACTTTAACTTGAGTGTTTCAAATTTCCGTTTCCGTTTAAGTGTATACTTCCAACTTGTGTATGTTTATAAATATGTATGTATATTCATATCAATACTTGTCCTCCGACACACGCACTCATACATTGAGTTAAAAAGTTGTGTGCGTTTTACCATTATGTCGGCATTTGCTATTGTACTATTATACAGTATGTAAGTAAGTGTGTATTTGTTTTTTGAGTTACCTCTTGAATTAATCAACAATTTATAATATTAATGCAACATAATTAATGTGTCAAATACACAAAACAAAATATGCGCATATGTATGAGTACATATTTATGTATGTATGTATGCACCCTGCGGTAAAGTAAAAAGTATTTATATGACTAGAAATATACTAGTTGCATTAACCTTCAGACTAGTTATATATCTGGCCTTTTTTCATATACGGAATTTCAATTTTAACATTTGGTTCTTATGGTAGCCCAACTAGTTTAAATGTACGTGGTTTTATACTAATTATTGTTATATCAGTCATATGCAGCAAAAGTCAATAATTAAATATTAAATATTAAATTAAATAATTAAAATTTAAATTTAAATTTTTTACTTAAAAGCTGGGATGAAAAATTGAGGTAGATTGAAAAAAAATTTATGTATTTAAAAATTAAGCTTAATGAATTATTATTATAGAAAAACATTTGAAAAATTAATTACAAGTTTTGTAAGATTTATAAGGCACTTGCATAAAAAGTTTATTGATTTGTTTTTATTAATCATGTCTCTTGTTTTTGAGTTTTGAATTCAAAAAATATTTTTAAATTTTGCAAAAGAAATCCTTTTTATAACTTCCTTCCTTCCTTCTTAAACTGATGAGCCGATGTGAATAAAAAGTCTAGGAATAATTTTACTGCGAATTTTCACTTGCCAAATTATACAAGTGGTTTAAGAGTGAAGCTAACATACACACGTCATTTACCTTTCTCCATTATCTATTTGACGACAATCTCAAATATTAAAACCAATTTAAACAAGTAAAAGTGCTATATTCGGCCGTGCCGAATCTTATGTACCCTTTACAACGTGTAGTCATGCAATAACAATAGTTTGTATCACCATTCATCTCATATGAAATAAAAAACATACGTATATAAAAACATCCCATTGCAAAATTATAAATTGAGTTTACGTATGTTTTAAAAATAAAAAAAAAAATTACAAAAAAAAAAATATGTAAAAAACAAAAACAACAATAACAAGTAAAAGCGCTATATTCGGCCGTGCCGAATCTTATATACCCTTCACAACGTGTAGTCATGCAATAACAGTAAATTCACGTATGTATGTTAAAAAAAACAAAAAAAAAAAAATAAAAAATAAAAAAAAAATTTAAAAAAAAATTAAAAAAAAAAAAAATAATTATATACATATATAATATATATAAAACAAAAAAAAAATAAAAAAAAAGTTAAAAAAAAAAAAATAAAAAAAAATAATAAAAATATATATAATATATTAAATAAAAAATAAAAAAAAAATAAAAAAAAAATTAAAAAAAAAAATTTTAAAAAAATTTAAAAAAAAATTTTTTTGCCTCAGCTGGGATTCGATGCCACGTTTTCTCTAACCAGTATACACGTTTGTATGTATGTATGTTGTTGTTGTAATGTTGTTTTTATGAAAAGAAAATCGAGGTGGTCGTGGGTTTTTGCTCATATCTCAGTTGTTTATGTACCGATGTTTCTGATTTTCAATACCGATCTACTCCCGAATATTTCTGATATTTTAATACCTTACCCGGGTCCAACCTATATCGGGGGGCTTCAAAAAGTTGATTTCAACATACACACGGACAGACGGACAGACGGACAGACGGTCAGGGCTTAATCGACTCCTCTATTCATAAGCTTTCAGAAAATATATACTTTATGGGGTCGGAAATGAAAATTGTAGAAATTTCACACGGAATGACAAACCTATATATACCCTTTTTCACTGTGTGAAGGGTATAAAAATAAAATTAAAAGAAAACTAAAAAAATTATATAAAAAAATATTGATGCCACGTTTACTCTAACCAGTATACCACGTTTGTACATATGTATGTTGTTTTTGTGTTAAAAAAAACGAGGTGGCCGTAGGTTTTTCTCATATCTCAGAAAGTTATAGGGCGATTGTGCTGAATTTCAATAGCAATTCATTCCCGGATATTTCCAAAAGATTGATACCATACACAGATCTGAGGAACATATAGCTGCTTCTAAAAGTTGATTTCAACCAACACACGGACAGACGGACATACGGACAGACTGACAGGGCTTAATCGACTCCTCTATTCATAAGCTTTCACAAAATATACGCTTTATGGAGTCGGAAATGAAAATTGTAGAAATTACAAACGGAATGACAAAGCTATATATACCCTTGTGCACCACAGGTGAAGGGTATAGAAACCAGGTAAAGATTTGAATTCAGAAGCATAAATTACTTTAAAACAAATTTATAAACTGTAATGTTAAGAATGGTATGCATGTAGCAATTTTTGTCAAAATAAAGTATCGTTACTAAATTGTGAATATAATCGAAACTTGTACACGAATTTCAATGAAAAAGGTGGTTTTTGTTTAGAATGTATTTGAAAAAGCTAGGGGAATGAGAATTTGCCAGAATTATCAAGGATGTTTCCTAGAAAAAATGGGCTAAAAGTTTATCTCGCACATTGTCTTCTCTTAAACGTAATAAAACCGACAGAATTAGATGAACGATTCTGAAATTGGTTTTCGGATAATGTTATTGTTATACAGAACATGAATGTGATGTACCCACTTTAACGAGCAACTCCCATATAACGATTTTTCTTTAATGCATATAATTTCTCTATAGACAAAGATTTTATCTAAGTTGGGTTAAGCAAAAATAACTTCGACACTCCCACTTTAACGCCCACCCCCTATATAATGCTTTATCTTAAATTCATATTATTTCTATATGGGATGAAATCTGTAAATATGCAACATTGGAGTAAAAACGAGTCAGTAGTATCATTTCAATGCGTTTGAAATGTACAAGTGAGTTTAAAAGAGGAAACGGCACAACCTTAAAAGCATCGTAGTCGTAATTTTATCATTTTTCTTATTTTACTATTCTATTGTGACTATTACGATTCTATCACAATTGCTACAGTTTCATTACAACTAGTTATACTATGACTCTCCTAAAACGTAACAAGTTAAAAATTTGTCTGCAGGGTATTTTTGCATAAAGGTACAAAAGTTGTTATAAAAATATGTATGTAACTATAAATTACAGTGAATGTTATTATAGTAATTTAAATGTATTTAATAAATTAAGTTTTTCAGCTGAAATAAAGCAATTCAAAATTTTTTACTCGCCTATATTTATTAACAATTTTCTGTGATAATGTTATTTTCTTCTCTTTCTTGATGTGTTTGTTATGGCATCTAGTGTATTGCTTGCGCATGTATGTATGTATGTATGCATTTATGCATGTATATGTATATGGTTTTAATACAAATTGCAAGGCTAAAAACCACCTACCAAAGGCCATCACAGGTGGTGTAAGGTTGGAAATGTTTAAGTTAACACATATGCACGCAATTACATATGTACCTGCATTAGGTAGGCTCACTCTCCGAAGGTACTTGTACAGTTTAGTTCATTTAATATACCGTGTCAATATAGTTTCTGCTAATAAATAAAACTTAGATATTTCAATAAGACCTTTATTCTTCCACAACTTTGTCCACAGAGAAATTATATAGATTTTGGATAAAGCCTTTATTTTCCGATATTTTTATTTAGAGTCCTTTATTCTTCCATAATCTTTATTCCGACTCAGAAAATATATACTTTATGGGGTCTAAAATTTATATCTCGATGTGTTACAAACGGAATGTGAGTGAAATGTGATAATTCTGCTTAAGTTAAAACAAAAGATAATGATTATGAAATTTATTTTTCACCAACAAAAATATCAGATAATTTATTTTAAATAAAGTTTATGATGAGACTTGTTCAATAACCTAAGACATATTTAACACATAAATCGTGTTTGGGTCTTTTTAAAGGATGATATTAATGAAAATCGACCATGTTCTAAGGTTTACGAGACTTAAAATCACATCACAGTAAATATTTTGCCTGATTTATCTTGTGGCTTAAAATCTCACTTGTATACCACAGAAGACTATTTTGTAATTTTTAACAAAAACTGCCAATTATATGCGAAATGAGATTGTCGGATCATGGCCGAATATTTAAATATTTATTAAAATTAATAACTTATTAAATTATCTGAAATTCTCACTCGGTTTAATAGGATTTTTATATGAAACTTTTAACAATTTTAACTTTTTCAAAAGGTTCACTGATGATCTGGCATAAGCACCAGTGAAATATGGATGAACCTTAATCCAACAACCAAATAAATATCATTGATTTATAAAAATACAAAAACAAAATAAATAACAATATTAAAGATGGCAAAATATATTTGAACTCTATTACTAATTTGCACCGTGCTTTATTTATGCACGTACAGGGGTTAAATGCGCTGCATTACTGAACACAATTACACATACACATTCATACAGAAATATGCACAAATATAGACTTAAATATGCTTAAGTATTTGGTGCTAGTATTTATTATGTTTGTAATTTATAAGATGTAGTATGTTGTATATTATTTGCTAAAACTATATCATACATTTGCATTTGTGGTCAATTCGTAGTCCTTTCTGCATTACATGGAGTTTCATTAATGGAACTTTTCTGGACAACTATTATAGTACGTATATTTAAACAAGAGTGTGAAAATTTCTGCATACACCCAGTGAAATTTTTTTGAATTCATGCAATAGGCATTATTTCACAATAAACATGGTAATAAAGGGGCGTTATCAACATATTTTTATTTAAAACTAGAAAAGCATGGCGCGCTTTTCTGTGCCCCAAATGCGACAATTTTGCTTGTTTACATACCTGCCAAGATCAAAATGAACTTCATCTGAACAGATGATTTTTTTTTGGAAAAATCGGCCAAAGTAATGTCGCAATATTTCCCAGCGTTGTTCAAGCGTATACACAACCATATTCGTTCAGCGGAAGGATAAAACTAATTATCTGTCAAATCAGACATGAGCTAAGTGTTACCATTAGATGGCGGACTCTTTATATTAAAGATCGTTATGTAAAACGCCACTTTTCAAATGCCATCTAGGATTCGACATTTTTCATTATACTTTTCAAGCGCATGGCAGTTGTATTTTTATTAGTTTTAAACCATTTTTTCCTAAATAGTTTATCAACCAATAATTGAAAATCTTATGCAAAATTTAATTTGAAACATTAGGAACTTGTCTTATTTACAAAAAAAAAGTATTCTTCAAATTATAATACTTTCAATTTTGTTTATTCCCTATCGGTTTGTATGCAATTTTCTACGAATAACCCTAGAGGTATATTCCATGTACAACTAATAACAATCATGTCTGTAGAGCTGAAAAATTGTTAATTTTTATGTTCAAAATATTGGAGAAACATAAGCAGTATTGTTTTCTTTTCTTATATGTATATCAGCAGGTTCTGTCAATGAATAAGATTTAAGAAAATATATAATTTATGTGCAAACAAACGACTATTGTAGATGAATATTTATCTCTAATATTACTAGTTCATTTACTAGGGGAGCAAAGATTTTGCTGGGCATCTAATTCTGCTCATTACGGCAGACAATCATGGTGTGAATCCTTATAATGAATTTTTAAAAGACAAGCAAATAGTAGCCATACTAAATGAAATACAATTTGCCTATACATACGTATTTATGTATGTATGTTTGAATGTACATTCATACAGCAACATTTAAATTTACTTATTTGCATTATTATTGGACATGGGTTGGCAACGTGGTTATAAATTTAAAAATTACTTTAAAATGTCTGGACAACTTTAACAATAATACGAGTATTTAGCTTACACACACATACACGTAAGGATGTACATATTTGCTGATGTGAATGAATGCATATATGTGTATGTTTTTGTATATGCACATCTTCTCTCAAATGTATTTAAGATACATCATAATTCATGAACAAGCTTTAAAAAGTTGTTCACATTACTCTGACACCAGGAATTAAAATGATTATAATGCTATTGTAAAAAATCTTTCTAATAATATTGGAATTTATAAAATTTTATTTATTGTTTTGATTATGTTAACGATATGTAGTCTTCAGGCATATGCAAGCTGCTTACTCGTTTGGGGGGTGGGATGATGTTAAGTTTTTATTAAAATAAATGAGTTGATTGTTTTATGGCTGCTACAACTATAACTTACTAAAGAAAAAAATTTAGTTTTGGTAGGGGATTGGTTTTGTGAATAAGGATCCACGCTTGAAAGAAATTTATGCAAATACAAATATAATGTTCAACTTAATAAACGCTCTATCGTTTCTTAATGGTGGGTGTATAAAGCTTCTATGCATATTTTAGTCCTTAAAAATTTTCCGATTTACAAAATTGATATGGTAAACAAAATATTTTTAATTAACTTTTTTAATATTTAAATTTTTATAATTGCATAATAAATAGATATAGTTTACAACAATACAAAAAATATATGAGGCTACTATTATAAAACTATTTAATATTATGTACATACATACACTGATCTCATCGCAGTTGGTCTTATTATCATGATATCCTTTTCATAAAATATATAATATAGAGAGTATGTTAGATAATTTTGAAGGCTAACACACATATGTGACCTCCTCCGAGAAAAGGGACCCAGGGTGTCGAAAAACGGATTTGGACTTAAGAGTGGATTCTGGTACCTAAAAGGGTGTATAAAAAGATGAAACGAGTTAGATTTCTGATAAAAATTTATTTATTCCATAAAAACGTTATTGCGTCGGTCACTGGTTGCGGCTTAATAATCAAGTATGGAGATCATAACAAACAGAGAAGCAACAATAGCAAAGGTTTTGTCACACTAAAAGCGAAACAAAATACGTCACCACATAGGCATGACATCACCAAAGTCGGCACCCAATCTAACTAACCATACCAAATCGCATCTCCCAACTGAAGGTGTATTCACAGTGATAATGCGTTATGAAACTGCATTTTCCCTTTTCTCGGAGAAGGTCACATATATTTTTTTGGTAAAATAAAGCTGTCATATATAGTTAAAAAAAAAAAATGTTTATATTGAAAAAATATTTTCCCGCCTTTTTTACAAAATAGTTTTTTCAATTTGTAATTGTTTTTTGTTAATATAATTTGTATACATATTTACCCTGAAGAAGCTACCCATTGTTTGGTAGCGAAATATTGGTTAATAAACAATTTTTTATAAAAAAAAACAAAAAAGTGATCTCAAGCTTAAATAAAAATCAAATATAATAAAGCTGTCATAATATTTAAATTTTCAAACGACATGATAAGTTTTTGAAATAAATCAATTTAAGCAATCACGGGACTATTTTCAAAAATATCTGAAAAAAATATCAAAACCTTTTGTGATTTATTAAATATCATTATAAATATATAAATATTTTATTCGAACTTTATTTATTGAATTTAATGTAAATCATTTTTATTTTGGCTCAGGTTCACTTGTTCTATTATTTATTTTCTAAATTAAATCAAATTGTAGTTATTTTGAGAATATTAAAAAAATATTCCGATGTTAACTGCATTGCACTCTTTATCGGCATACTCATGTAACTTTGAATTAGTATTTATGTTACAATTTAATGAAATTCGAATTAGAGAATCATAGTACTTATTCTCAAATTTGTCTTTTTTTTCTTCTGTCTCTTAAATGACATTTTTCAATATCCATTCTTTAGCAATTAGATTTCAGAGATTTATATACAAATTAAAACATTCATTTTGTATTTCAAATTCATAGAGATTCCCTGCACATATTAAATCGAGTACTAACCTGCAGAAGAAATATAAAATTATTTTAATAAGTTTTCAAAAATTCGTTTAAAGCTTTCGATATTTTGTTTGTAACAGTCGCAGCAGCAATGCCCATGATTGACGTTTTTGTCCGCGTTCATATGCATTTATGTTTTGCGGTTTTATTGTGTAAACCTCAAAATTATTATTTTCTCTAGCTTAACAATATGCGTTAATTAAGAAAATATGTTTGTGTCTGCTTGTGTTTTGTTTTTTTTTTTATGCTTTTCGGTTTGAAACTTTTAATAAATTGTTCTTAACCACAAAATGGTGTTTAAAACAATGACAGCTTAACGGCTCTACCAACATGCATTGGTAACGCAAACTACTGTAATGGCAGATAATAAGTAGGACGTAAAATTGGTCAGGCCCGAACAAATTACATCCTACACCAGTAGTAGATATTGAGAATTTTATAAATAATATTGTTGTTGGGAACACATAAATATAATTTTGACTAACAAAACGAACTTTTGGAAGTATGCATGTATGTGTGTTAGTTTCACTAATGTGCTGATAAGATTTCAAATTTAACATCAAATTCAATATATGTACTTGATTTCATTTCGAATTGTATGCGTTTTTGTAAGTGTAAGCTCGGTTCAAATGTAAATCCATACAACATATCTATGTCGGCCGGAAGATTATATTTAATACAATGGCTTAAAGTCGACAATGTATTGTACAGTATGTGAAATTTCACATCAAATAAGATGTAAGGACTGTTTTAAAAATTGAGAGGATTTTTACGAGTGAACTGACATCGTAAATTCGATACGAAAAGGTTATTTAACATATTTTGGATGCAACAATCATTTGACCAAGCGGAGTGTACTCTCTTCTTCCATAGTGGTGTAGGATGTAAAAACAAAAACAAAGCGACCATGCAGTCAGTATTAAATATTAACTGGGCTTAAGCGTGGTATTAAGGTCACTATATAAATGCATGTATACAGAGTCAGTCAATGTGCATGCATTACACTTAAGGACGTAAAAAATAATTGAGATGGTATATGTATATATATGTTTGTGTGTCAACATTAGTGTGTCCAAATTTATTTTCAGTTTCTCGAGATCATTAAATTACAGTTTTCATAATCTAACTTTTCATTTACAGCCATAAAAATTTATGTTGTAAAAGTCATTCGAGTATTTACTTAGTCTTCACTCTTTGCTTAAAAACCAAATGATTGAATATACAAAGCAAAAGAGAAGCCTCAAAATCATTATAAAGTCGCAATTTGCTCAAAGTTATCGTAAATGAAAATTTCATTAATGAATTCATTACACAAACAAAAAAATTATGAATGACAATATCATTGTGGTTTTACGAGTCGAAAGCTTGTGTTGCGAGTTGATAACTTAACATTTAAATTAGTCAATGAATCTTAATGATCTTGTCTGTTAGGACACATTAATACGAAATTAGATCGATTTTTTATTTTACTTTAATCTACTCTTGTTGCAATACAAGAAATAAATGCGGAGGTCTAGTATCAACTAACAATGCGCTTAGACTTTTGTAAATAAAACGATTTAACAGAACTCTGACGTGCCGAATTTCATTTGAGTTACAACTATTCAAACATACACACATTCACATTTATTATATTCGTAGGATTTATGTGCGGTATATGAATTTTGACTTGAGTTCACTCTTTACTTTATTTCTATTGAAAAATGAATGTCGTGCTTTCCACTTTATAATATCATTAAGTTGTAAAATAAATAGCAATTTCAAATCTAATAAGAGTGCGCCGATAAAAAATGCTGATGATGATGAAATCGTAGCTGGTTTCGAAAAGCATTTCACACACGGGTGAAATTTAGTATTCGTAAATGAAAACATTTATAAATATAGTTTCAAAAACATCCCCTTAAATATAAATGTCATACAAGAAGTTTTTAAATATTTGTAAATATGTGTAGTTCTCGAATAGCCTTCAAACATATTTTCACTGTATTGGGTAAACCATGCCCTATTTTTTCATTGATTTTTTTGATCGAAATCTATATATATAAAAGTGAAACTTTGTGTGTGTGTGTGTGTGTGTTAGCTATAGATTTCGAAACTGTAAAACCGATCGGGCTCAAACTTTTGTAAGTTGTTGTACACATACCAGGGAGTGTTTATGGGTGGAAAAAAGTGGGCGGGGCCACGCCCATAAAAAATTTGTTATCATTTTAAGCTACTTGCACATGTCCGATTTTTCTGAAACTTTGCACACATATCGAGCTCTTATGACTAAATAATTTCGTGATTAGAAAAGTGGGCGGGGCTACGCCCATAAAAAAGTTTTAATTTTGAGGTACTTGCACTGGACTGATTTTTCAGAAACTTTGCACACATATTGAACTGTCATGACTTTACAATTTCGTGATTAGAAAAGTGGGGCAGTGCCACGCCCATAAAAAAAAGTTATAATTTTCAGCTACTTAAACTTCACCGATTTTTCTAAAACTTTTCACACACATATTGAAGTCTTAAGGTTATACAATTTCGTGATTAGAAAAGTTGGCAGGGCCACGCCCATAAAAAGATATAATTTGGCGGTACTTGCTCTGGACCGATTTTTGTGGAACTTTGCACACATATTGAGTTGTCATGACTTTACAATTTCGTGATTAGAAAATTAGGCAGTGGCACGCCTATAAGAAATAAATTATCATTTTCAGCTACTTTAACTTCACCGATTTTTCTGATACTTTGCACACATATTGAGCTGTCATGACTATACAGTTTCATGATTAGAAAAATGGGCAGGGCAACGCCCATTAAAAAAAGTTATAATTTTTAGTTTTTTGCACTTGATATTCAATTTAAATTCAGAATGCATTTTTATTTATTAAGGGGCGTAGCAACGCGCGCCGAGCTTTTCTAGTAACAAATATAACATAAATCGAATAAGCAAAATCGGTCTAGCCGCTTTCTTTGTGTGCTGGAAATGCGCGTCCATCTTTTTAAACTTCTTTGCATACATATATTGCCCTGGTAAATACAAAGGCAACACAAAAATAATCAGCGAACTACACCGAGTTGTTCTCAAGTGATGCTCTTACATGCTGCAGCTTTATTTAATATGTGTAAGAAATTATATTTTATTTGAATTGAAAACGATACGAGCAGAGTTTTTAATTTTTTTTTGATTAAATATGACCTGGTAATTCTATAGTTTAAGTAAAAAGCATTGTAAATTTTTTTTTTTTTAGTAGAAGTTTGTAGTCAATTATGGCCTAGAGGCTTGGTTGCCGAAATTTAAATAAATAAATAAAATAAATAACAAAAAATCGATGAAGCCATTATCGAGTTATGCTTTTACATACATGCGGGTATTGTAAAGAAAGTTAATTTTTTTTTGTTGGAGCTCTACACTCACTTTAAATTTTTTTTATAGGCTTTACCTGTGGTGCACAAGTGTTTGTCATTCCGTTTGTAATTTCTACAATTTTCATTTCCGAACTCATAAAGTGTATATTTTTTGAAAGCTTATTAATAGAGAAGTCGATTATGCCCTGACCGTCTGTCTGTATGTCCGTCTGTCCGTGTGTTGGTTGAAATCAACTCGTAGAAGCAGCTATATGTTCCTCAGACCTGTGTATGGTATCAATCTTTTGGAAATATCCAGGAATGAATCGCTATGACTGCCTCTCGTTTTTTCCCATATTTTTACCACCAAAATTAAAAATTTTCAGCCATAGAAAAATTAAAAGATATCTTTGAATTGTAGATATAATATACCTCTAGAGATATTTGTGAAAAATTTAGACTAAATCAGGCTCTAATAGGTAAAGTTATAGAAAAAAATTTTTTTTTTTTAAAAATAAAAATTCCAAAAATTTACAAACGAAAATCAATTTTTTTCAGCTTCTAGACAACCGAGAGAATCAATATTGGTATCATTTGAAAGGACTTGACTAGCGCTCTATAAGCACTATAAAAGAGTTAAAGTTCGTGCTGGCCGCCACTACAAAATGGTGTAAAATATATTTATATATGGGTGAAATATGGTAATTTAAGTTAAGTTATTGAAAAATATAATCCAAGTTGGCATCTAAAACAAAATGGTGGATCAAATTTTTTTAACCCCATCAATATGGATATCAAATTAAAGGGCTCGACCAGTAGAATACAGTTAACTAAGTGAAAATTCAAAATCAAGGATGCCGTTGGAGATGATAAGAAAAAATGTCGTATAACATGAAATATAGGTTGAGCTACGATGTGGGATTATACCTACATACATACACGTTGTCCTCGTTGCTAAAAAAAACAACAAAAATAAGATCAGCAGAATCGGTCAAGCCATTCGAAGTGACCTTGTCTTGGTTATTACAAATCAGCTAAATCTGTTTAGATATATTCAAATTATGTTTTCATACATACATTCGGTAATTGTGTTTAATAAATATATAAGATAATTAAACCTATTTTGAGATACGACTTAAAGAGGAGTAAATATCATCAATAGTTTTGTTGTTGTATTTTAATGATGAAAATTATTGTTTAAGTTTTGAGAGCAACAGGTGGAATATTTCAAACCTGACTGTTGAAGTGTTATGTTTATCGCTGTGAGTGTGACTATCGCTGTGATTGTATTTTAAAAACCAGCATAAAACTGGATCAAGCAACCAAATCGGTTGCTTAATCGTCACTTAATTTCATACATAAAGTCAGTTAAAAATATTTTCTGTGCATTAATATGCAATTGTTCGCCATTTTATTTTTTATAAATTTTTCCCCCAAACAGTAGTTGTTTGCAATAGCAACAGCAACAATTGAAAAAGTAATAAAGTGTGCTCATAGCACAGTTGGTGAATGAGGAAAGTGGCGGTTAGCGAATTGTACAATACGAATATGTAGTCATAGAAATGGATGCTGCAATAGCAACAATAGATTCTTCGACTCGTTGTTGTAATTCTGGTAAAATTCCATGTCATAATTGTTGTTTGCAACAGAGATTGTTGTTATGACTGCTTTTTTTACAAGTTTCTAAGCATTTCTCGTTGTATGAGTGTAGAAGGTGTACAAAAATATTCACGGTACTTGTGTGATTTCATGTGTACAATAAGCACTTGTTTACTTGTGCCCAGGTGAGGTTCGTTGCAAACATGGCCAAAAGGCTGTGTATTTGAGGAATATTTACAGTTGCAATTTTTTCTCTGTTTTCGCTTGTGTTTTGCTACTTTTGTTTTGACTCTTTCTGTTGCTGTTTTGTTTTATTGTGTTTTTAATGAAAATTCTGGCAATGTTTTACATATCCAGAAGCGCCTGCAGCGACGTTGTAGAGTCAGCAGATTTTTTGCTGTTGTATTACTTTTACACTCACAGAGTTGCTTAAACCATGTTCTTTGGTTCATAAAGCATGAAATATAAAGCATGGCCATATTGCTTTCAGCCGCTAAAACAACAACAAAAGTAGCACCGTCACCAAGAAAAAAAAAAATAATAAATAAAAAATAAAAAAAAATATAGTTTGAGTTCCTTTTCAGGTTTGCTCTGTTTTGCTTTCCTAAATCATGCTCTGACTATGGTTTAAGGACTTTTTTCTTTACCTTTTTAGTTGAAGTAAAATAAGCCATGGTTGAATTTGTATTTGTATATGTATGTGTGTGTACTTTTTGCTACTTCTACTACTGCTACAAATAGAGATATATCCAGCTTTGAACATAAAAAAGGAGAGTTTACCTGTTTACAACACAGCCACACATACATACACGTATAGAGTTATAGCTGAAAGTGTGTGTGTATGAGTGTATTGAAATTAGTGGCCGTGTAAAATTTTTTTTATTCACAAATACATATAAACTTTTACAATTGTGTTGCTCGTCATCTGTTTGTCAGTTTAAAAACTTACTGTGTCAGTCAGTTAGTTAGTCAGTGTGTGATTGAGCCAGTTTAGATGATAGTTGAGGAAAAACTGAAACAAAAAAAAAAAAACACCAACAAGAAAAAAAGAACAGGTAGTTTATTGTCAAGTACTTAGAATGATGTTTATATGCAGGAGGTCTACTGTTGACCAACTTGTTCAAATTGTTATGACTTTATTAGTGTTGTGTAAATTTTCCCTCCATTGCCAGTCATTCCCGTTGTTTTTAATTCATGTAAAACACATTCATTACAAACATACACACACACACATACAGAAACAGTTAAGTTTTTTGAACATAGTTTAACGGTTAATTGAATGTAATAACATACACGCGCATACACCTTTATGCAAGATGCAGATGTTTTTGATGCTGGCGTTGTGGTTGTCCATGTGTTGGTGTTGTTAATATAACGGCTTCTGATGTTTATTTTTTTTTTCCACTATCTTTTTCGTATTTTTGCCAGCATTTTTGTTACATTTCTAGATTAAGTTTTTAGCGTGTGGCTGGAACTATTAATGATTATTTGCACTGTTTCTTTTTTTTGTGTGGTATGAGTGTGTTTTATTTCCGAAATTCTGTAGTTCTTCTAGTTGCTACATTTTGATATGCTGCATGAAGTGGCGATAAAAGAGTTGTTGTGAATTTTGTTTGTTTATTCTTGTTTTCATGCTGCATTTATTGTCGACATTACTGTTGTAACTGTAAGCCAAAAATCTGCTGAGTTTTAGTACTAAAATGGAGTTTATCTGTGGTTAAGGATTTTATATTATCTGTCAATGATCTTAAATTGGTCGCGGTTCAACGTAAAACTTATAAACCACTCAGCCCAATAAAGAATGAGCTTTAAAATAATGGTGACAGCACTTTCACAGATGGAAAATGTTAACTGAAGAGAACACAATGCTGATTAAACTTTAGCAATGTTGATTGTTCATTAAAACTTCCACAACATCTAATTGAAAACATTTTTGAATACTTAGAAATAAACTAATAAAAGATATTCAAATTCATGATGATTAGCCGCTTGATTATATTAATACCCAGTTATGTAATCATACAAAAGAGTGAACAACAACATTTTACCATTTGAGGTTTAAAGAGTCAACACACTATGCCTCTTTTATATTAACAACTTGTTGTCAATAAGTTTTTGAACTTTTTGTTGTTTTAGAAATCTAAAGTTTGAATTTTTAATTTTGCTGAAGCAATGATCTAGAAAAAGGCTATTTAAAGAAAAATCACGAAACGACGCTAATGCATTTATAGTACAAATTATTATTATAAATATCGACGATTTGAGGAGTGGCAAGCAGCTCTCCCTATAGGGATCCAGATTTAAAACTATAGATTTAGGTATTAGTAGCGCATTAGACAGCAAAGGTGGCGAAGGTGAGTAAGACTAGTAAAGCACAATAAGTAACGGCTGAAATTAGTTTAACTGAGATAATTTCAAATAATATTTCCGATATTAATTATGCTTTGGTAGTGCAAACATGCAGAGAAAAGGCATCACATGCTTCAAAAAAAGGAAAAGTAATATTCGGCTGTGACATATTTTTGATACTCACCACCAGTTGTGTGTAGTACCTTTTCACCACAAAATTTTATTAATGTAATTGTGTTACAAGTCTTATCTATATACATAGTAACTTCTTTATACTAAAATATTTATTACTTTCTTTGTTTAAGTCTATTGGTTGTCAATATATTTTTTTTATTATAAAGTCTTAAAAAGAAACCTTAAGGACTTTTGCAACAGGAAGGATAATAACCACTTCTTTTACCATAATAGTTAAGAAGTGAAAGTTAAAGTTGTGTCAAAGTTATTTATGCTAATGAATTAAACTTGAATATTTCAGTATAGAGTTCTTTATTCTTCAAAAATCTTTGTCCATTAAGAAATTACATGAATTTAAGAAACATCGTTATAATCGTTATATGAGGGGTAGGTTTTAAATTGGATGTTTTATCTTAATTTTTCGTCGATAGCAATAATATTAACCAAAAACCTATATTTGGAAAATTTTAGAAATGTACATCTAATTCTGTTTTTAAGAAGTTTTCCCGAGCGGGGTAAGCTCTTGTTCACTTTTATCTATAACAATTGAACAATTTTCAAATAAAAAAACTTTTTTACTCAAGTATTAACCTTTTGAAATTTGATAGCTCTACGGTATTGCGTTTAGACGCAATATCATATTATTTTATTTATTATTTATGACCTATTTTTGCTTCACAAGCAATCGCTCTAACTTTTAAATGACAGATGAACAGAGTTACATACATAGCTAGATTGCTCTTAAATGAACTTGAACTTAAACTAATTTTTATTGTTATACAATTTCTGCTGCAAGATTTGAAATTAAAAATTATTTATAAATGTTCTTACCGTAATGAAAAATTACATAATTGTATTTAAGGATCCTAGATACCAGAAATATTATGTAAAGTTTGTCCCTTTTTTAAAAAACGGAAGCTGTAGTTAAAATATGTATGCATGTAGCGATTGAACTTAAAGTGCGGACGTAGATAAAGTCATATCTAGAAGATGATTGCCAATTGAAAAGTCACGGTCTATTTCGATCAGTCCGACATAATAGATAGAAAACTAAATCAGCTGCGACAAGTTTACTTTTTTTGGTTTTAGAAACGTCATTAAAATATCTTTCATCCAAGGAGTAACTGGCAAAACTTTAATATACACTGTGTTAAAATATTTATATTTCAATGATAGATATATGAAACTATCAAGACAGAAAAGTACAATCAGTACAACGCTATCTTGATGTTGATAAATGTAGTGAAATGTAGTTACAACTTTAAAATAATAACGCCATATGAGCTCTTCCCCGACTCTTGTCTTCATTACTGTCACAACACAGTTTAATAAATAAACCGCAAGTACAAGTGGTATAGGCTAACTGTGAACACAATAGTACGAATATAGTATCCTATAATTATATTTTGTTGTACCGATGAATAATTCTTGAATATACCATCTTAACAAAATCTTTAATTACCTGGTAAGTTAGAATGTAATATTGGAGAACATAAACATAAACTACTTATTTTTTGACCGAATTACTATTTATTATTGTTTGAATTGTGCCAGAAATCATGACCCTCGCATACAAATGTACTTTCAAATAGCATTCAAATAAGAAGTTACCAATAAAGCTGAATTATAGCTGGATTTTTTATACTGTCGCGATAAAAAAAAACAAAATTAGAATAAAGTTTGTATTACAATATTTGTAAAGTTAATTTCAAGCAAAAAGCTAGTTTACTGTTTAAAAAATATATACAAAGTATATACAGATGACATTAACAGTGGCCTGTTGTATTTTAGTATTTTAAATAACGATGTTGTTTTAAAATAATGATGTTGGTAACGACCATTCATTACTATGTAATGTATGAAATAGTGACAACCTATTACACAATTTCAAACAGATTTTGCTGCGATACTATAAAACTAAGATTTCTTTGTGTCCATAGTGTGGGGATGGTACAACATTTTTGGAAGAGTCGAAATTTTTTAATTTAGACTTTCGTAGTGGGATATAGCATTTAGAAGAGTCGGAATTTTAAATGAGCCGCTCATAAAAAACCTATGTAGTGGAAGATGAACTATTTTCATTAAAATTAAGAATAAAAATAAAATATTGTTACGTTTATATCATTTAAAGGAATTGGTTTATATTCCGGGATTTTTTTAATTGCAAATAATAAATATAACTTTTTAAATTTATATTACAAATAGTACATTTATTTAAACGCAATCGAATATTACAATTATTTATTTACGTTTTTAATACTTTTTAGCACAAATTGATAAACACTTCTAAGTATCTTATGTACTGACATTTAAAACTACTTTTTGTAGTTTCCTTGTTTTTATACTGAATTATCGGATTGAGTATTTTTCAAAAAATGCAAATTCAAAAAATGGTTATAGTTGTAATAGGTTTGCTACAAAGTGTGAATTGTTTACAATTTCAATGTTGCCAAAATATGAAAATAAAATCTAAATAAGACTAAAGAAATTATACAAATGCAAAATAGAAATTAAAATTATAACTAAATAAGTGTAAGTTAAATTAATCATATAAAAATGTAATCAAACTAGTTCTGTAACAGTATGCTAGTGAAATTTTAAAAATAAAAGCTTACTTAAAATTACCATTTTCCAATTTTATTTAAGATCTTTAATCCGTTGTTTTACAAAAAAAAAAAAATTGGAACACGCAAAAAAAAAAATTTATTAACACTAATGTGGTTTAAGAATGTAAGCATTAATTTTAAAATGTTTCATCTAATTTGGATGATGTGGTGGGCTATACCTTGTCTAGTAGGGAATCAGGGCCTTCGAAATACGAAGTTTCTATTTGGTAATTTGGGACCACATAATCAAATTGGCGTCTATATCCTACAAAGGACTCTGGTCTATGAAATGCAAACTTGACATTTACACTGTGATTTATTAAAAAACACAATTAGCAAAAAAACAAAAATTGAGTGACTGTGTGTGTGTGGTAGTTCTTAATTTATTAGGGAATTTATTTTTTTTTTATAATAAGTATGTAGAACTGTCAGGGACATTAAGTTTCATGTTTGTGTTTTCTTTTATTATAATCAAACTAAACTTTCAATTTAATTTAACCTCATAATCAAATAATCATAACAATAACAACTATAATGAATACATATACATATGTGGATACACATGCAGACATTCATATGTATATGTTTATGGATGCTTATAAATTCATACGAAAATACACGAATCTTTAAACCAACAAACAAATAATTGAAGACAAACATATGCTGACATGCTCCCTTTTTAA
The DNA here is from genome assembly GCA_941918925.1 of Phyto melanocephala. Lineage (NCBI taxonomy): Eukaryota > Metazoa > Arthropoda > Insecta > Diptera > Rhinophoridae > Phyto > Phyto melanocephala. The sequence goes on from OW799233.1 coordinate 184,275,405, forward strand.
GCGGACATAACATTTAATACATTCAATTTTCATTCTCACAGAAAAGCATATATGTATGTACATACATACAACTACACAATGCGCTCTAACGTTCTCTCTTTTTCTTTCTCTCTATTTATCCGCATATCTCGTGTTTTTCTTTCGTAGCTTAGCAGGTATTTATTTTGAAACATGTTGAAATCGAAACATGAATCACGTTTGGTTCTTAAAAGAAGTTAGTTTCTCTGAAACACTACAAGTTGGAGGTTGTGTTGACGTTATTTCTTCGTTAATACATCGATTGCATTGGTATCCTTCGAAAGACACTTCCCTCTTTAGAAATTATGGAAAAAAGTATATGTTTGCATGCATGTTTGTACATATGGACGCATGCATGCAGTTAAACATGGTGGATCATATTGGTTTTTGTTTCAATTTTTTTTTTTTTATTACCTTCAAACCGTTTAACGGTTTATTGAGTATAAAATTCTAAGCGGAAATCATAAAATATTTTAATGTGTATGTATGGATAAAAGAATTATTGGTTTTTGCTTTCATACCAAAATCCATTGGTTTATTACCAAAGGAATTTGGTTTTGCGGACTCAGTCACAATCATCACCATCATAATAATTTTTTGATTGCTGTTGTTGTTGGAATTCATTTGTTATTCAGCATAAAATTGTACAAAATAAAAAATCGTAAATTTTATTCATAAAAAATAAACCCTATTATAAAAAAACACGTGTATTATGGAGAAAAAAAAAATAACCGAACGAAAGAGAAGCACTAAGGGTCAAATGTAATCACATAAAAATGGATTATTATACATTTATGCGTTTCTTAAAAGGTTGCATAAAAATTGAAACATATAATAAAAATTTAATACTTTTGGAAATGAATAAATGTTTCAATTAGGGTAATGAAAAATATTTCTTTCTGTTGTTTTTGTTGTTATTTTCTATCAATTAAATGTGGTAAAAAAATGTTTGTATTTTGCCAAAAACAACACTTATCTATATTATCGCATATAATAGAAGCGCGGATCTAAGGGGGAAAAGTTGGCTGAATGTTTTTGTTTATATAACAATTTTTTGGTTCGAATTCTCTTTTGGTAATTTGACGGTAGTAAAAGTTTGCTGGTGGACGTTAAAGTACACATGTCAAACTCTGTACCACCGACGATTTTAATTTGGATTTTAAAAAATACTTATTTAAGAATAAGCCTTATAACAAAGTTAATTTCAAGCATAAAACTAATTTACTTTTAGAGAAAATATAAAAAGCATCAATGAAGGTCACGACCAATAGGTAGTTTTTCTGCTGGGCACAGTATCGTGCATTCATTTTAATTGGTTTTGTGATTACATTTATATTAAACTAATTTCATGATCTATAAATATATTTAATGTTTTTAATAATAGTTGTTTTGAAACTTGTTGAAAATAAAATTATATTGAAAACAAATGATTTTTTTTTATCATATTTGTTTCTTTCAATTTTCAATTTTAGCGATGTGTCCTGATTAAAAAAAAATACTTAATCTGACAAATTTCGTTATTGAATCTGAAATTCAGTTTTTTCTGTGTACTAATGAAAGCTTGCAACCATTACATATTTTTACTTCAATTATACAATTAAGTCACGGTATATTGCTCTTCGATTGCGATTACTGCAACCAACCATTTTCTTTGCATGTAAAGTTTTAATAATAACTCTTTTCGTAATTAACGGATTAGATTTGATTTTAAATTACCTATTTTATATTCTTGCATTAATATATATGCTTTTAATATTTGGGTCGATTACGATTTCATCCACCTCGGTTTTCTGTTCGAGCTATAAAAGACATGCAGACGGACGGACGGACGGAAAGGAAAAAAAATTTTGTAAGTTAACATTTATTGGCGAGAATTAAAGCTGCTTGGGACAAATATTTTCTTTTACAAAGTATTAAAAAAACTTGCGACAAATATTAAGATTAAACTCCGTATAGATTAAAGGTTAAAGTCAATTAAAATTAGAAAACCTGTTTGTTTTGAAATACTTTGAGAACATTCTAAGACATTGTTTTCTAAAATTTTCAGAGATAATTTCTATATTTTATAAAGTCTTTTTAAAGATCTTAACCGGAGAGATGCATGTTAAAAGCAAAGATCGGTACAATTATACATTTTTGAGAATATTGTTTTGTTTAAATAAAATAAACTTGAAAACATCTCATCTACATCAGAGATCTGCAACGAATACTAATGAAGTAAGTGAACTTGAGTCATTATTCAAACTTATTGAAAAGTCTTCACTACTTATACGCACTTTAAATGAAATGTACTTACAGTATTCATATTCATCAACACGTATGACTCAGTTGATTGCTATTGTCGTTCATGCAAGATAAAAAGAAGTTGTATGTTTTAACTTGGCTTGCCAGATTACAATTTGACATTCACCATAATAATTGTGAATTGTTAAAAACAAAAGACAAATTAAATTTAACAAAATAATACAAAAACAACAAGCAAAAATAAAGTGCTTTCTTGATGTCTGTTTATCTTTCATATTTAAGTGAGCACCTTAGAACGCTTAGAAACTTAGAAACTTAGCCTAAAGGCCATAATCAGTTGCATTTATTTAAATAGTGATACTTGCAAAAATTGTCTCTTCATACAAATGAGAGCTGTTAATGTTTTTGTTGTTGAGTCAACTTGCATCATTCTATGAAGATAAGTAGTTTCTTAAAAATATGAATCAACGTGAGTAGTCTTGGAAATCATATAAATATGGGACGCTATAAATATAAGTACGACGTAGTACTTATGTTTATTGTGTATTGTACTTATAAATCAACGTTGTTGTGGGCATGCGTACGTCAGCTCAGTTAAATTTCAATGATTTATACGCACTTATACTCAAGTTTTGTGGCTCTCTAAGAATGTCGAAAAAACGACTCAAAGCCGATCACTGATCTACATGTAAATATAAAACAAACTTGAAATCCGCACTTAAAAGTTGCTAATTGATTTCTACTTTTTCAAAATTTCTCATTGTTCCCTATTTAAATTGGCCAACTTGATGTATATATAATATAAAATACAACAATGACACAATCAACATTTCTGCTGAAAAAAGCTATAATGAAGACTGCGTAAAACCTACCCAAATATTCACTAACAGTTTGTATCTCTATCTAAAGGCTTGAAAAGAAAATTTTGTATGAATTTCGTATTTTATAAACCTTTAAATGAATCGGTTAATTAGAAATAAAGAAAATTGATTTTATTTTTGAAATCAATCACTATTATTTAAGACAAAATAAATAAAAATTAAGTAAATAAAATTTAAGTAAAGAGGAGTGAGGCAAAATAATGATCCTTCATTCATAATTCAATTGTCCAATCATTATAATATAAACAAGATTGATGATAAACTAAAGACACCACACAACAAACACTGAGAAACACACATGCATACTCGTATAGACTTAGACAATCCCTGCAGATAACGCGACTAGTCCATACACCCCTGTAAATTTTACTCCGTAATGGTCTAGGACTAGCCCAAAGGTCACCCAAATGTATAGAGAAAAAATGGTCTATGTCCTAGGGCTGGACCATTAAACCCATCGGAGTGGTCTCAAAACTACTCTTTGTCACTATTCGATGGAGCACCAACACGACAATTATACATCTCTGGACAACAATATATGTAATCGTTAAGACACAAACACTTGTCTTTTAACTACAAACTCTTGTTTAAAAATAATATGATCCATGACTGCATTACATGGGACCATGTTGCAAGTATTAAAGGATTATAAGTTAACCACGTAGTCTAATATTATCTGCAGGGATATAATGAGAAACATTTACACAAAGAGCTATGGACAGATAGACAGACAGATAGAAAAAAAATGCAATAAATGTTCTTGTATAGTAATATCATGAACTCTTCATGTTTCCATTTTTTTCCCTCATGTTCAACTGTTTAGACTGATGGCGCCATGGGGGACAAGGATTATTTGAGTACGTAAGTAAACATCCAGATAACTGTGGTAACCTAACAACCAGCCATCCAACCATCCATCTATTCATCTATCTATCCATCCATCTATACTAAGCAGTAAATGAATGGGAGATAGTGTAAGCATTTGTTGTCAATGTAGTTAGGTGCGGTAGTCGTAGTGTTAGCGATATTTGTAACCATGGCACTATAATTCTTCCTATTCAATAAAAACACACATACGCTACAATGCTGACACCAATATAAAGATATTTTTATACACAAAAGATGTGTGTTCTTTAAGGACATGCTTTCTTCTATTAATTCTTATCCACTCACTTTAGTTTATGATCTATAAGAGGGTATTTTGCCTTGATTTCGATGTTGTTATTTCTTTTCTATTGTCCCTTATTTTTCATATTTTTTGTTTGTTTCATTCTTGAGCTACTGATGTTATTTGGTTGTGTGTTTTTATGTTTATAGGTATCAAGTAACCTATAATATGACAAATCGATATGATATTGTAATACTTTTGAGTTCAAGACATAACTTTTCTCTTATTTTTTTTAATCAAAACAATACAACAAATACAAAATATAAATAAATAAATAAATAAAATTGAAAACAAAATAAATCTATAAATTTTGTTAAATAAACTTTAATATAATAGCAGATATAACTATTTAATACATACGTATGTATGTTAGTTGGTATGTAGATAGGTTCAATACTATTTGTATTAAATTATTAATTAATACATATATTTGCAACAAAAACTGATTATTTAGGGGTTTAACCAGCGAAAGCCCTAATGATTTTCAGTTTTCAGCGCATCGTTCTTAAAAAATAATTTCGCATTTAGAGAGGCACTTGGTGAAAATATAATTTACCTGCAACTACTTTCAATTTATTTTACTAGGCCATCTTTACAGATAGCAGCAACATTCATTGATCTAAGGTATAAAATGAAAAGTTTTAAAAAAACATTGACCAAAGAGCGTGTGATATATCAAATGTAGAATTTGCTTGTCATCATACATGATCTAAAAATGAACTAAAACTGAAAATACTTCACAGAAAGCACTTAACGTACCTTCACGCAAAGAAAAACCATGGTTACGACATGATCATGACGGTCATATTATTTTTTGTAAAACAATATTTGGTTGTCGAAAACAAGTAATAGTTATTTTTGTTTAATTTTATCATATGTTTTGTCACGATAATTAAGCATTTGTTTGAATTGTATCATTTAATGTTTAGTTTTCGTAAAAATTTCAAAATGGTTATCATTTAAAAATAGTATGATATAAGAAAATTAATTTGACAAAAATAACATGATATTCAAAAGCATTAAAAATTACAAATAATCATTAAATAATAAGTGAGACAACAGTATGATTACAAAATAATCAAGCTATGATTTTTTTAATAATAATTTGATTTCAATTGTTCTTCTTCTTGCTGAATAAATTTTTATTATTTTAAAAGTTTGAGATGTCAAAAAAAGGAACAAAAATTTTGAAAAATCAAAATAAATTTAAAAATATACGAGAAAATTAAAAAAAAATATTGGTAAAAAATTGCAATTAAATTGGTAAGTACAATCAATATGTGTATGTTACAGAAAAAGACAATAATTTGCCGTAACAAAGCAAAGATTGTCGATTTCAATTGTAGTCATATATATGATTATTGAATGATATTTTAATTAAACGTAATAATGATAACTGGTAACCATTATATGTTTTAACCATAATCATACAATTCAATCATAGTATGTTGCTCTTCGATTATGGTTACCACAACCATATTTTTTCTTTGCGTGTTATCATCTAAGATTTACACACACTACAGAACACTTCTTCTGTTCAATTTTTATCCTGGAAGAGAATTTTATTAAGAAAGTGAAATTGTTAGCGTTATTTGGACGCTGATATTCTCAAATTATTCAAATGCAGTTAATTGGCGAATGCTAATTTCGTGAAATATTCACCAATTACAAGTGTTAATTAAATGTATATAAATTTTTATTATTTAAAAGTTAGTAAATTTGAAGTATAAGCGAATGCAAATATATACAGGGTCCAAAGACTCGCCCGAGTGGGAAAATTGAGAGTGGTAGAGTTTTCTTGAACAAATTATCTCAAATTTGATTTTTTCTTTTAGCCCACTCTGTATATTCAGGAGAGCGAATATAAATATTCGATTAATTGTTAATCGCCATTTATATTTGCGCGCACACATTCATCAACATATACATATCTAAAATAGATAATTTATATTTTCGCCTATAGAATTATTATCTATAGGAATACACAAATAAATATATATTATTTATGACTAATTTGACATGAATTATAACAGACGATTAATACTAAATATACGATTCAATGGTTTAAATTTACACAGTGGTTTTGGTTTGAAATACACAATTACCAGAATTGATTTTCATAAATAACATGAATTCAGTAAATTGAACAAAAAACACTCTATTTTACAAAGTGAGCAATATAAAGCCAAATATAGTTTCTAATCGGCTGAGTAAAATTTGAACAAATCGTAAATTTTTAAAAAATGTTTTATTAACATATGATGTAGTAGATTTTAATGAAGGCTGTGTTTTATCTAAAAATTACAATTCTGCTGTTTGCGTACCCCTTGATTCTCATTCTAAAGACTGGCTTAAATCCTTGCACAAGCTGGATTTTATAAAAAATTAGAACGAGACCGGTCCTCAAAATAAGCTGAGAGTGTGGTCCGATCATACTCCTGTGTACAACTTTACAGATGTTCTATACGTCTAAGAAACACCATCTGTTAATTTATGGCTACCAATCTCCGTTCCCAAGTCAACACAGGCGTTTTGTTTAGACTAGAAGAAAATTGCACAATAGCAAATGATGATTTTCGATATTCCTAATCGCAGAGTACTTCGTAATACTCAGCATCTTTGTTAAACTGAGGTCCCCCCATAGCACTCATACTTAAAATATGTCCACCTGTGATCTTTGGTCTATCACAATCTAAGTCTTATTTACATCTAAATTCATGATCATGGATTTTTATAACACTATACAGACCAATCTTTTGATATTAAACAAAGTACGGGGTATTACCATTTATCTCGACATAATCCTAAAGTTAGTTACTTCTGTGGAAAAAAGGTATACATACATACATACATACATACATACATACATACATATACATAATTTTTTGCTATCCAAATAGTAATTTCCTAATTAAAATAATTTCCAAAGATCTTAAAATACTTATATAGAAGTAGAAACCTTACGAATTGTCGACAGCCATTGTGTTTATTGTTTCGTTTACCATTTAGAAAAGTGGCTTAAAAATGTTCTTCTTTTTAAATGTTGTTAAAAAAAAACAATTAATTAAAAAAAAGAAAAAAAAACACAATAATAAGTGACAAATGAAAAAAGAAGCGCAAACAACATTTACACATTTACGCCCCTGTGGTTATACTAAATAGTCCACCAGTTGTTGGCAACCTTTTATGGCAACGATGCGAATCATATAAATTTGGTCCGGAATTTCTAATTCTACAAAATTATAGCGCCGTTACAATTTGCAGTAACTTTTTATTTTTAATTTTATCTATTTCTACTCTCGTCTTTGTTGTTTAATGTTTTGCGTATTAAATATTTATAAAACTCAAACAACACGACAACAAAAAGTAACAAAATACTGACACCAACAAATGTATATAGACCTTTTTTTCTAATTATCATAATTATTTATTAAGAGCTTCTTTTTTCTTTAACTTAAAAACACGACTCGTATCGTAAATAATTATAATTTTATTTAACAATTATAGTTATTTCTGTTGTTGTTGTTGCTGTTGTTGTCAACACCCTTTCGTTGTACAGTAAATAGGAGACCATAAAATGCCTTTGGCTTTTTTTATTGCTGTTGACAACGGAGATGATGATGATGATGATGATATTGACGATGATCATGTTGTTGACGATGCTGATGATTGTTATTAAATTTTTTTTTTTTTGCTAAATGGTTTTTATTTTTTTATACTTCGCTTTTTGTATTTATGAACCTTTAACAATACGTTCATTGTTGTTATTCGTTTTCGTTTCAGGCTTTATTTTTTCTTATGCTGTTCGTTGTTGTTTCTTATATTCTGTTTCGACTTGTTTTATTATGTAAGTGAGTTTCGTGTATTTAATTAAATAAGTTTTTTTTTATAATGCTCTTCTTATGCCATTTAAATTAAAAGTTACTTAAAGGTTAATGAAACCACATTAGGAGTAGACAAAAGTTTAAGCAATAAGTCTAAGTTAGATGGGCTTTTAACCAAGCAAAGTTCTCTAATCATACTTAATAGGAATTTGAATTACTTCCGTTTTGTTGAAACTAAAAAAAAACATTTTATAAAAGAAAACAATTTATGTAGGTTATAGCTGGATAAAATATGTGTGTAACTTAACTAAGTACACACGGTGCATCATGTGGAAATATTAACCATAGAAATTGATAATTTAAAAATTGTTTAGAGATTAAAGTGTAACGAAATGATATAATTATCTACTTACGCAAATATGTATGTATGTACGTATGTACGTATGTTTATGTGCATTTATTTATAATGAAAGCAAAATGAAAGAAGAAAAACAAGAGAGAAATAGAATAAACAACTCAAAGCTATAGAAACTTAAATATTTGTTACACCTTCATATTTAATATTCAACCAGAAAAACGTTAAATTTATATGTGTATGTATGTAGCAAATTTATATTATGCATGTAGTCGTTAATGCATTTATTTTACTTATAAATTTATTAATTCATGTGATAAATGCAAATATACACAGAAAAAATAAATATAAATTTCAATTACGAAATTAATTCTATTAATTAAAATATTAATTAATATTTTTAATTGAAAATATATTGAGAAAAATATCAATTAAACCAGTATTAAAAATTATTTAATATTTAATTTAATGATTAAAAATGATTTTAATTAATTTAATCACGCCTGTAATTGAAATTTTGTTTGAATTTAATTAAAGTATTAATTGTATCAATAATATAAATTATTGAACCTGTTTAAAAAAAGAATCCGAATGAAATATACATATTTTTTTATATATATATTTTTAACATACATCAATAAATAGGTACACACATTTTGAATTACACTACATATATAACAATTATACGAAAATTAAAAGCATAAGAATATCTATAATATAACACATTAAGGAACTTGTGGCATAACCAAACATCATATTACCAAAAATAAAGGATGTTCATCCTAGACATACATAAGCACAAAGAAATTTTACCCATAAAAAATTTATCAAACGAAGGGAAGAAATCAAAATAATTAGAAAACAAAAAACTTACATATTAAGGTTAGAATTCAATAGAATATATCGGGCTGCAAGGGATGTTGACTTAAGTCCCTTAAGAATCTTAATATGCTAATTTTTTTATTTTATATCTCAATATATTTTTCTTTCAACTGACAGAAATCTCTAAGTTTTTTGAAAAAAATTAGAAAAATTATTTAAATTAATTAAAAATATAATCCAAATTTAGGAATAAATCAATTAGTCAATTAATTAAAAAAATGTAAGCAGTAATTTTTTCTGTGATACATAAAAACATAAATACACACATGCATATGCAAATGCTTATTATGGTTTTATTTGTCGTTTTTACAATCCCAACAATCGCTTAAAGTGAACATTTTACATCTGTTTTGGTATTATACCAAAAATAAATTACACGAAAATTTACACTCAGTGCGATCGTGAATTTTTCGTTAAATATTTGATGTAAATTATTGTAGTTTTTGTTTTGCCTAAAATTATTAATTAAATAAGAATTTGCATAGTTATTCTTTCCAAAGGGGTTTTTTCTTTTGTAATATGAGTTAGGTTCCACCCACAATTCTTATACAATATTTATTATCGGACAATTGGGGATCTTTAAATTTGTTTCGAACATAATGCTCAGTTGATGCTTAAGTTTTCATTAAATAGGCCATTAATAGGACTTAACTACAATTTAAATTAATAATTATGAAATGTTTTGGTAAAAATATAATATAATTTCAATAATATTAGTTTCGAACAAAATCGCCATAATAATAATAAATACTGTTGGGTTCATATAAGCAATTGTTTTTTGTATTGAGCTTAAGATCACTTTCTTTTATAAAAAATAGTTTTAATTTTATTTTCCGATATTTCGCTACCACATTGGGTAGCTTCTTCAGGGAAAGTTTTTACAATTTTTAACAATTAACAATTAAAATATTAGAATTGTTGAAAAAAAATTAAAACTATTTTTTATAAAAGAAATTGATCTCAAGCTCAATACAAAAAACAATTGCTTATATAAATTAAAAAGATCGAAAACATTCATTTATTATACTTTTGGGTTCTTTAAACTCGCTAAATATAGCACGAAAATTGTTCAATTGTCATCACTGCATGTAAACATTTGAATCAGGTATTTTATTTTTACGCATCATTTTAGGCATTATATTTAAGGCTTCGGTATTATCCCTGCAGATTTTGATTGTTAACTATTTTTTCATTTAGCTCCCCAACCGAATAAAAAAGCAGATAATGTATGAGTGAATAAATAGCAAATTAATAATTGAATGAAATGATTCAGAAAGGTAAAATGGTAGAAGATATAATGAAACAAATGGCCACTTTGTTAAAATAGCTTAGATGCTGTGCCGTTCAACTACTTATTGTTCACTCACCCGTTTTCCATTTTCTTTCATACAAATTAACGCACAATATACAAACAATTAATCAGTATTTAATCACCTACACAAAGAGTAATTACAAACGATTTTGATGACCATTTATTACAACAATTATTAACGATGTTGTACTTGTTGTTTTTGTTATCGCTAATGCTTTTGTTGGTCTTATTTGTTTGTTTATTTTTTTTTTGGGTTAATGGTGGTGGTGGCGTTTTTTGTGTTCATCTGTAGATTACTTAGCAAAATTAAATTTAAGACAAATGAAAGTAATTAATAGATAAATAAAACTCTACGCAAGATATATGTATGTATATACATGCAGGTGTTTAAGAATGAGAAATGTAAACTGAGTTTATTATTTTGAGAAAGTTTTGTATAAATTTTTAGTGTTTGATGAAATTTAATTAAAAAAAAAACTTTGAACTAAAACTTTAAAAATTGCTTTAAAGCCTAAATACTAATTAAAACATTTAGTTTTTGTAGAGTTTTTGTAATTTTTCACCACATTTGTTGGAAATGTTTAACAAATATTATACACAAATTATTATTTATTTAAGCCAATGACCCAAACGCATCATGTGTCATTAGGACCAGTTTTATGCTGACTAATTAAAACTTTTTTTTAGAAGAGAGCAACAATATCAGTAGACTTGTACATGTTTATGCATATTTACATATGTACACAGGCATGTGTTTATGATGTACATTTTGTTTGTTTTCATATCGCTCGTATATTAAATTTTTCCAAAAAAATTTAAGCGCCCGCCCTTGACCACTAAATAAATTTCATGTGATTTTTCGTATTTTGTTAAATAAATGTTTTTGAAAATGAACATTAGCAACCCCTCCTAGAGTAAATTTTAGCTAAACGTAGAAACTTTACAAATATTAGGAGACACACATACTGATGTTGGTCGGCCTCCATTTAATTTATTCAACAATTTTCTAAAAACTATACCGGCTTAAAAATGTCGATGCATGTTTGTGTTTGCTTTTAAAAGAGTAAAAAATAATTTCAATGACCCTTTGATTTAGATGACAAAAATGTCAATGTGTTAAAATGCGTTAAATTATGTGAAATATATTACACTTATACATACGTACATACATACATATATTTATTTTGATCATACTCATAGGCAAACATACATATGAACGTATGTAGGTGTGTATGTATGTATGCATTTAATTAGGTAATACATCACAGATATGTTTGCTACATCCATAGTGTAGGGACATTTTTTTTAAGTTGAAACCCCAGTATTTTTAAAATATTTTTAAAACAATAAATCAATGTTTTCGATCTTTTTTATTTATATCAATAGTTGATAATTGTTTATAATTTCCCTGAAGAAGCTACCCAATATGGTAGCAAAATTTTGGAAAATAAAATTAAAACTAGTTTTTATAAAAAAAGTGATCTCAAGCTCAATACAAAAAACAACTATTGATATCTTTAAAACATTTTAAAATGTAAAAAAAATATCATGTTAGTTTTTCATAAAATTACAAAAAAAAAAATTATACGCGAATGTGAAGTGCTCAACCAGGCTGAATGTAGTGTAATTGTTGTTACTTTTGTGTATTTAAACTATAGTGTATATGGGGGACATTTTGAAACAAAATTAAAAATGAAAAACGTGCGGTAAGTGCTTAATAAATAAACAACAGTTTGTGAGAGCCCAGCGTCAGAATATATTGAATCATTTAAAAATCCACCGGGGACAATACAAACAATTTTGTTTATTTGCTAAAGTAGGTTTTGCATCTGAAATTTTTTTTTTATCAACCAATTTTGATACAAACATAACACATGCCTTATTGAACAATATTTAAATGGGTGTTTGCTTAATCAGGTTTTTGCTTTTGTATTAAAATCGTAAATGAAAAAAAAAACATGTAAGATTGCTATATTTCGACGTGGTGCATCTGTTAATACCCTTCACCATCATGTATATAGGTAAAGTGATCACATCATAGCTACTATAGTTAGCTGTATTTAAGTAGTTAAGCCCTTTCATTTCATAACCATATTAATGGATTGAACAAATAAATATCTGCCATTTTGTTTAAGATGCCATGTTGGATTTTAACTTTTTCTCTGAGTACGTATTTTACTGGTCAAGCCCTTTCATTTGATGTCCATATTGTGGGGATTAAAGGGGCATGGCCGTAATTATTATTTGGGACCCATATATTCGCAATATTATTTCTCGGATGCCATCCTGCATTTTAAATGTTTCATTATTTATTGTATTCCACCGGCTAAGTTCTTTGGTTTGAAAGCAACAATGGGAGGATTGAAGTGGGTACTTGATTTAAACCCATATATAAATTCATTTTACGAAATTTTTAGTAGCGGCCATCTTGGACTTAACAATTTTTAGTGCCTTTTATTTTGCTGGTCAGGCCCTCTTTTTGATGCCCATATTGTTCCTCTCTGTTCCCCAAAAGGTGAAAAAATTGCTTGTAAATGTTAAGAAAACACCGAAGCTTTTGTATAATTGTGCCTATATCTCAGGTAGTTATAAACTGATTTGTCAGCTTTTCGCAGAAGTAATTTTTGAGACTACGGCTTGTATTTTTGTGTCTATTGTGTACAAAAATAATTTTGAAGCTTTACTAACTTGAGTTATTTAAAAAGATATATATAATTTTTTTTATTACGTTTGCCTATAACTTTGGCGATTTATTTAATTATTTACAAATATTTAACAATATAGTTAATTAATAAAGAGGTTTTAAACCCAACAGTAAACAACAAGCCTAATAAGATGATAAAATAATTCAACAAATATTTTTTTGAGTTTTTTCGATCCTATTTAAGTAGATGCTATCAAAAGGATTCTTCACAAAAGAACAGTATTCGAAATTTAAACGTACAAAAAATGTATATAACAATTTTAAAGTCATAGGATCCAAAAATCCTTTACAATTTCTTCTTAAAAAAGAACAGATTTCGATCTTTAGGAATTATGTAATTAAGATGGGCTTGCAAATTTAATTCACAGTCTAAAAAATGGCAAAAATCTACTATTTCATTAGCAACTTTTAAGTTAAAATTGCACAAATTGTATTATAAAAACTTACGATTCAAAATGTTACGACCTTTTGTAACATTTGACAGTATTATGATCAATGGGTGAAGTATCAGAACATTTTGTAAAATATATCTTTAGAGGCTTATTGTATCTAAAAATGGTAATAAACGTCTCTAAAAATTAATCTAGGGTTGAAAAACTTTAATTTTTGTGGTAAAAATTTTGCGGTCATTCCCGGATATTTCCAAAAGATTGATATCATACACAGAACTGAGTAACAAGTGAAGCCTTCTAAAAGTTGATTTCAACACAGTTACAGACGGGCGGATGGACTTGGCTCAGTCGACACACCTTGCCAGAAAATATGTACTTTATGGGGTCGGAAATGAATCTTTTAGGAAGTTCAAGCGAAATGACAAAGGTAAATATAACCACCAAACGTGAAGGGTATAAAAGTATATGAATTTTGCTATGTAATTTTTAAAAAATTTCAAAACAAAAACTTTCTATGTATTCTCGGTTTTGTATTTTAATTGCGAATTATTAAGTGTAAAATGAAAATAAAAAAATTAAGTTTGACTAATGCAGACAAATAACTTTAAACAAAATTGTTACTACTGAAAAATTGTATAAAAAAACAGTCAAGTGATTGGAAACGAGTACCTTATTAATCTATTCTGCTTGTTAAATTTTTCCGGTAGAAGTTCTAATTTGATTCAAAATGCTAAGAAAATTAGGCGTTCGAAAAAACATCATGAACTTTAATTTTTGTGAATAAAGTAACTCGAAGTTTTTTTGCATAAAAGTTTAAAGTAGAAGCTCACCTCAAAGCTTTTAAGGATCAACAACTTGCTTATAGTAATACTATGAAGATAATTAATAAAAATAAAAAAAAAATTGAAAAGATAGCAAATTGTCTGCACTTGTGGTAAGAGGAACAGGCCTTTCGTAACGGCAGGTACAATAAAGTGGAAAAACCTATAAAAAAGTGAGAAGCAACTTTAGAATTTTGTTAGGTAGTATAAAATAAAATATCTTAAATGATAGTGTGCTTTATATGCTAAATCAGTAATTAAATTCGACAAACTGTCCTGAACTCAGTTCAAAGAAATATTAGAAAAACAAAAAAATTACGTAAAAATGATAAAGATATTGTAAAAAAACATACAAAATTTCTATGATTGTTAAAAAAATCTTAATAAAAACTCGGTTATACAATAGTTTTATTATGAGTCATTCATAATATATGAATTATAAAGTTTAGGGGGCATTATAAAGTAAAAGAAGTTGTTAAATCAGTAGAGGATTCATACATGCATACATGGCGTATACGTAATAGTTTTTATAATTGATAAACAATAATTACGTATACGTTTCAATTATCCAATACTTTCAAAGTGAGTCTATTTACGACGATTAACCAATTTAGTTATCTCTGTTCTAAAAATAAATGAAAACTAGTTTAGTGCTAATTATTTTAAAGAAAGTTTTTAAAATAAATATGTTTTGTTCTTAATGCTTATTGTGCTTTAAAAATTTATAAAGTTTTTCGATTTGGTTTCATGTAAACAAACTATGCTTTGCTTATTAAAAAAATAATTAAAATTTGTTCAGACTTATGTATATTATTAATATAACGAATGTATTTAATGATGAGACTCAATAAGTTTTGTTGATTGTATGTAACTTGAACGTTTTTATTAAAAACGAAATTCAAATAGAACAATTCCTTTGAATTGTTTTTAAAATTTGTGGCATCATATTTGTGTCTCTTTTAAGCAGCTAATTTAAAATTCCTGTGTATCAATTAGTTAAACAAATAGCATTATTTCTCTTTGTTTCTCTCTATTCATTCGAAATTGAGCATTGCAAAATGAGCCATCACAATAAAACTGACTGCAAAGTTGTGTAAGATAGATACAAAAGAAATTGATAAAAGCAAATAGTGACAACATTCAGCAAACAACTGCAATTACAAGTATAGATTTAACTATAGTAGAAACTATAACAAAAACAACTAAAAGAAGTAGCAACAGCGCCAGAACAAATGCTGCAAGTTAAAAGTACAAACGTAGCATTTAGAAACCACAATAATAAAAACAATAAACTTGAACGTCAAATGCAGTTTGAAAACAATGACAAGATATAAAAACTGTGAAAAATACAAACAATAAAAAAAAAGATGAAAACATTTTTGTGTTATATTGCTTTTATAATTTTTTTGCCCCGCTAAATAAAACATCAAATGTTCACATCAAACTGAAGGATAACACGCTAAAAAAACAAAGAAAATGAAACAGAGAAACCAATCAGTTAGAAAACGAGTTAAAGCAATACCTTGAAATGATTTTTAGTTGTTATTTTTTACAACCTTAATTGCCATTAAGGCGTATACTTTTATATGCTTAAGAACTGTTTTAATTGAAATCTTTTAAGTAATAAACTAATATTTAAAAAAAATTTTAAAGCAGAACAAAATAAAGAAAGATAATAATAAACAGAAGAACTTTTCGATCTAACTTTTTGTAGTAAGAAACTATGAAAAAAAAAGAAAACAAGTTTTTAACCGAATTCAATTAACTAAATAGATTTACATCCAATACGTAGTAACTGATCAAAGATTGCTGATGGTGAACTCCGCAGCTGGTTTCGAAAAATTAAGATTGTTCTCTCATTAAAAAATTCTTTTAAAAATATGAGTGCTTCAATATTAACTCAAGTTGGTATAAAAATTTAAATATCAGTTAAGCTGACAAATTTGAAATCTTAAAAGAAAAAAAAAAATAATAAAATTAAAAATCATTTTAGTAATTTTTATATAATTTTCTTCACATCGTTTTGAAGTTGTGCATAAAATTAAATATTTTAAGTTTTTTTTCTATATCGGTTATTTGAAAATAAATTTCCTAGGGTTCGATTTATGAAATAAAATCAAATGAACTTAAATAGTATCCAGATTATACGCATGTATTGATACAAATTGTTTGTTTTATGTAACTGCATTAACTGTATGATTATGGACAGACATGCCTACAAATCAATACAAATAATGTACTACAATATACAAATGTGAATATGTATGTATGCGTAAAGGTATTTTTCAATTTTAATTTTTTATGACATGTCCCATAGAGAAAGAGTGAAATTAAATTGACACTTTTAACGTATTAATAAAACTAAAATATAAAAAATGCACTCACTTACACACAGTAATAAATATGTACATTTCACACCCATACATGTGTTTGTATGTATGTAAGCAAAGCACGTTTTTATTATATTTTATGTTTGTTTATTTTTTATTCAATACATTTACATACGTACATACACTTACGTGCGCATATAAATTTGTTTATTGAAACAAATTCCATACAAATCACTCATTCACACATGAAACCACAAAATGACATTGAATTGTTCAATAAATGATTTTGTTACTTGTCACTGACATTTCAATATTAAACAGTGCACAAAGAACTCAACTAAAAGAATTGAGTATGGAATTTGTTTTGTAGAGAAAATAGCAAAAAAGAAAAAAAAATCGACGAAAAAAAGTAAAAACTCTTCGTTTGACAGCTGCCAGATGATGGAGACAATGAATTAAAAAGAGAAATAAACAAAAAAAAAACATGATATTTTTTATGTCGCTTTTTTATTCTTTTATGGATTGCAGTTAGACAAGAAAAAATATATACAATTATTTTACACGAAAGAGTAAAGAGTTTGATTGCAATTGTTTCGATAATTTCGGTTGCAAATTATTTTCATTATACCTAAGCTTAAATACTCGTACTACGATAATAAAAAGAAATTAAATAAATATTTCACTTTTTTCTCTATATTTTCCATATATTTGCGAAATTTATTCGAATTTAAACAACGAAAAAAAACACATTTTTCTACAAAATGTATATTTCTATAAAGTAAGAGAATTAAGTTCAGTAACATAAGAAAATAATTGTAAAACAATTAGTTTAGTATATTAAGGTCTATCTCTTATAAAAATATTTACAAATAAAATTCATTATATTTTACACCATTAAAAAATTCTTTGTTCCAATAAGAATGTGAACTCAAGCCTGATTAAAATTAAAATATTAGTTTAAACAGAAAAGTTCGATAAATAAAAATTCAATAAAATTTAAAGTTAAACAACATTGTAACTATTTAGCGTGAAAATAATTTTCCTCATATAATTGTTAAAAATTATTTGTATTGTAATGAATGTAAAACATATGACACTGTATGTCATTTTATTTTTCGTTCCTTTTCGTCGTATAATAAGAACGAAATTACGTAAATTTTACATTCATTCATTCATTTAATCAATCAATCGTTCATACACTTCGTGTTGGGTCATTTTTAATTTGCATGCGTAATTTTATTATTTATATTTTTATCTCTTACTGTTATATCTCGCTTTATTATTACAATTATTTTAAATTTATATCCAATGCATTTGTACTAGTAAATACAATAATTGAGATGTCAATTTCATTATGTTTCGTAATATTTTACATCTATACATTTGTGGTAACTATGCAGTGTGTATATGTGTGTGTGTGCTACTTTAAATAATGTTGCTAGTTATGTATTCAATTACCGATACAGAGACCGAATTATGCATTCATACATAGAGATAAATACATAAATATATTACAATGAAAAAAAAAAAAATGTAATTTTATTTATACGTTTTATCAATATCGTTTGACAATAAAATTAATTACTTTTAATTTTTTGTTTTGTTAAATTGAATAAAATTACTTTGTATGAATATAGTGTATGTAAATACACTGATGACATCATTATTAAAATGACCCACCTTGAATAAAAAAAAATTAATTATTTAAAAAAATATGTTTTCGAAAGTTTAACTTTTCGCATTACGCATCGTAGCTGTAAAATATTTCTTGTATACATTAATTTCTAGCCTATGCCCGCGACTTTGTCTGCAAAGTTATCCGCCTGAAAGTTTGCCGGTAATTGATTTTTATTCTAGTTGTTATATATCTATGTGGAAAATTTTATTTAAATCCGTTTAGTAATTTTTTGAGAGATGGAGTAAAAATCTTAAAATATATATCGCCAGTTTGTGTATATTTTGAACAACCGGTGAACAAAATACATATTTTCATGAATTTTATTTGATGATCGTGATAAAAGGTAGCCCATGTTATTGCCTTTCTGTGTGCCAGGTTTCAGTTAGTTTCATTCAGCCGTTTTTGCGTGATTGAGTAGCATACATCCAAACACCTTAACATTCCCATTTATTACATTAGTAGGATGAAGTATCAATGATCAATGGAAATTCCTACAGGGATATGAAGCTAAGGTTTTTGTGGCGAAAAATTGATGATTTAGATGTAGAAAGTATGTGGTTTCAACAGTATGGTGCCACTTGAAACACATTTAGAAGAAGAAATTAAAAAAAAAATGTATTATTTCTCGTAAGGAACAAGTTAATTGTCTTCCACGATTGTGGAATTGAGAGCCTTTAGACTATTTTTGTGGTGTTTTTAAATTGAAAGTCTTCAAGAGCTTAAAAACAACACTATCGAGCAGATATCAAACACTGGTAATAGTTTATTGAAAAACATGAGTGAGAATTTTGATAAAAGATTGTGAGCCTCTCGAGCCAATAGTAATAATTGTATCAATTAGGTTAAAAATTTAGGGAGTCATTTTAGTTGTAAGTTTTAAATGTATTTTTTTTTGGTCTAAATAATTAGATTTGTGATAAAATATTTAAAATATTTCTCTTCTGACAATCCAAAAGCTTTGAAGGTTTTATATCAAGGATTCTTAGCTAAAATCTGTATTTATAATAAGATTAAGGGAAACTGTGTCTGTACAATATTTTTTTTTACGGTGCATAAAGAATACAGAAAACTACTTCTAAGAATATCTGACTGTCTTTCTAAACTCGATTGGCTAAAAAACAACTGGATCGATCTTGATAAAACTTGGTACGGAAGTACTTGGGTTGGGACCCACTTCATGGTTTGTGACACTTATTTGTCAACAAAAGTAAATCAAATTTTAACTTTGACGTAAATTTTAAATCAATGTTTTCATTGCAAAGTATCAAACAATAGTTATTATGAACTTGTTATATTTTGAAATCTTCATAAATAAAAAAAGAGTAAAAAAAATAAAGCAAAATTCTAAACAACACGTTTGAGATAGATTTCAGTATGATTATCTTGGTCGTACAGAAGGCACTATTATCAAGTTGCCATTATTCATTGCGTTTAAAATAATTTTACAAAACTTTCTCAATAATTTTACCACTTCAAACAAAATACACAAAATATTTATTTGTATAAATCTTTTTATTTGTTGCATCGTTTATCCAAAACTCTCACAGTTTCCTGTGTCCGTTGGAGTCATGAGTAAGTATATATGGACTTAATATATACATGTATTTGTACATGAGATGTTCCCAGCAAACATATAAACTAAATAACATTTAAATAAATAGATATTTATTTCATAAAATTTTGTTGATCACTTCTTAATAAGTTCAACAATTTGGATCCTTAAACTATAAATAAAATAAATAAATAAATACGAAGGTATACATTAAGCTATAAATACTGAGTTAGATAAACGCTATTGTGGTAATCTGTTTGCAAGTGAGACTAAAGTTCATGTAATGAAAGTTGTGTAAACTTTAAAGTCACTCTAAGATGAAGTGCAGCTTATGTTTGAACAATACGCTTAAATGGTCGAAGTGGATTCGGTAACTATAAAATTTGGATGTTATGCAAAAAAAATATGGAACAAAGATATTATTGTTGATCTTTAAAACCAACACAAATTCTAAACGATATTGAGCAAAATAAAAAACGCTAAACGAAAGAAGAAACACTTTTATTTCACAAGCGTAAAAATCAAATTTTTGATTTCGTGAATGGTAACACTAAGCTCATGTCTGATTTGTTAGATAGATAATTAGTTTTATCCTTCCGTTGAAAGAATATGGTTGTGTGTACGCTTGAACAACGCTGGGAAATATTGCGACATTACTTTGGCCGATTTTGCTAAAAAAATTATCTTTTCTGATGAAGCTCATTCTGATCTTGGTGGGTATGTAAACAAGCAAAATTGTCGCATTTAGGGCACAGAAACGAACCCAAAACGAGTCACGAGTCACTGAATTAATATATATTTAGATGATTGTATAAAAGTTTGTTGGGATTGTGTTTGCCCCTCCCGAAAATAGTTTATCTTGGTACAAATTTAGTTCGTCTTTCGTTTTTTTTTTACAATTTATATTTTGAAAATGAAAATGAATCGAAAAATGCTCCTTTTCATTTAATTTCGTTCACAGTTTTTGTCTGTAATCGAAATAAATACACGTCAATGTAAAAAGTTGTGCATGTGTTTGTGTTACTGTTTGTTCATCCACTTTTTGCTTAAATTTTGATTGCAGTTGTTAGTGTTGGGGCGGATGATGGTATTGCTGTTTTAGTTGTTGCAAGAACATCTAAGTACTACTATCAACAAATGTAGCATCGAATAGTTGGAATGTTACAGTTACAGTTCGTTGGCTGTTTGTTTGTCTGGTTGATAAGTTGGATGGTACGGGTGCGAGCAGTAAGTAATAAAGTGTTGAAGTATTGCAAACACATACTAAGGTGATATAACAACAATAAATCAGTTTCCAAAAGATTTTCTTTTTTTTTTCATTTTCATTTCAAACTCTCTTTCTCTTTGGCAGTTATTGCATCCATTGCATGCACAGGTTGATAAAGATATTTTCACAATGATAATGTTGCGGCTGTAAATCGATTTTATTTTATGTAGTGTTTTACTACACGTAAAAGAGTTTAAAGATAGAGCAAAAAAAAGCTTAAAGTTTTTGTTAAACCATTTTTATTCAACTTTTTAGCACACTTCACATAAAACAAATACGTACGGACAACTTGTCTATTGAAATTTTACAATTTTATTTTATTTTATTTTATTCATGTGATTATTTATTCGAAATGTGCTTCTACCTAGATGGTACATTACGATAATTATGATTTGGTACAATATTTGCGCTTTAAGCAGTTTTATTTCAAAAGCTACCAGAAATTGTTAAACCAAAAGACAAGTTTTGCGTGTAATTTATAAGCTTGTCATTGGCTTACAAACATAATCCGATTACTTTTCAATTGGCGTGGTGTTGTTGTTTTATTTCTTCTTTGTTTAGTTAATAAAATTTAAAATTTAATTAACATTTATTGGCTTTTCGATATCAAGCTCCTGTTCGCTGGTTTGTGTACCCAAAGTAACACCAACACCAACAGCAACAATAAACAGCAACAAAATAATAACGATTTTCTGTCATGACAAAGTGAAAATTTATTGCTTAAAGGTGGAAAACGATAATATTTGAAGAAGGGCAAGTGAAATGGGGAAAACAATGATAATAGGAAATTATTTCAAATTACTTTCATTAATTATTTTATTGCCAGAAGAAGAAGAAGAAGAAGGAAAACAAAAGAAATAGATGAAAAAAATAAATAAAAAACAATAAGAGGATGAGATAAAAACAAAACATCATTCCAATAATGAAATGAAATACAAAAATAAAGGAGCAATGAATCTTTTTAAATAATTTAGTTTATCAATCATGATTATTTTTATCTCCACTCACAAGCACGTGAAAAATTACGAAATGTCGATAAATAAATTGGTAAACCGACATACATGCATACAAACACATACTTACATACATTTCATCTGAAAAGTTTGAAAAAAAACAAACATTTAATAATCTAAAATAAGAAACAAAATCTGTTGATATGAATTGATGTCTCTAAAATTTACTAAAAAGTGTTTTGCACGCAACTAAGAAAATATTATGCGTCTTAATAGCACAGTAATTAAGAAAACAGTAAATCAAAGAATGGTTGGCTAATTGCTGGTAAATGACTTTGTACAGCAACAACATGAACAAATCTAAAATACTTGAATAAAATTATGAAATTTTTAATAGAATTTGTTATGCGAATTTTCATCTGTTCTGGCAACTATGAAAGCGGTCATCTGCAAAAAATTAAAAATGGCTTTTGATCTGAATAAAGCAAGAATTGAGGGAAAGTTTATGGCGAATAGAAATCCGCGTCAACTTTAGACTGATGATTAATTTATTTTTTTTTTCTATCACTTTGGGATAACATTCGAAATAGTAATAAAAATCTACCCTCCATGCTAATAACTAAATTGAAGTTCATTATTTATTTTGTTTTTATTTATTTTAAGAGTTTAAATATCTTTAATAAAGACGGATTAAATCAAGGCATACATATTCATCAAGTAATCGCAGTTCGAAGAGAATAAATAACTTGTCTTCGAACTTTTGTATACAGACACAATATTTGACATTTAGAAAATGGAAGAAGAGAAAGAATTGTTTTTGTTTTTATCATAAACTCAAAAAACAAAACTGATTCTAGATACATATTTATATTTGAAACGTCTAAAGTCTCACAATGTGACAATCTCTGGAATAATGAATAAAAGAAATGATATTAAAAAAAAAAACAGAATCAGAATGTGACTCAATCAATGTCAATTGTTAGAAGAAAAACATACGTACAAACAAACATATGTATGTATGTGCCTGCGTACACATACACCTGGTAACACAAGCTCAAGCATACATATATTGGTGTTTGGTGACTTCTTGCTTAAAGCCACAGCAAACAGTAAACGAATTTAAAATCAATAAATATTTGCTTCTCGCAGTGTATAAATAAGCTACACATGTCGATACATATTTCTCGGAAATATCGGAAATAGATCTCCGTATATTCAATTATATTCCTACCATGAAGCAAATTAAAACTACTGACAATTTTTATACCCGCCACCAAAGAAATGGTGGGGGTATATTCATTTTGTTATTATTATTATTATTATTATTATTATTTTATATAAATATTTTATATGCAAATAACTTTTTTTTTTTGAAAATGCTAAAAAAAAAGTGTAGCTTTGGCTGTGTGGCACGTATCGCCGTCCTGTAAAAACTAAATGTTGTTAATATCCTCCTCTTAAATTTTTGTGAACAAAAATTCGTTCAACATGGCCCGATAACGATCGCCACTTCTTGCTCATTTTTGAAGAAAAATGGGCCAATTATGCCTCTGGACCAAAATCCGCACCAAACAGTGACTCTTTTTGGGTGTATCGGCTTTTCAATGTTTGCGCGCGGGTTTTCTGTGCCCCAAATGCGGCAATTTTGCTTGTTTACAAAACCGCCACGATCTAAATGAGCTTCATCTGAAAAGATGTTTTTTTTGGCAAAATCGGCCAAAGTAATGTCGCAATATTTCCCAGCGTTGTTCAAGCGTATACACAACCATATTCGTTCAGCAGAAGGTTAAAACTATTTATCTGTCAAATCAGACATGAGCTAAGTGCTACCATTCACGAAATAAGCACTAGTTGAAAAAAAAAAAAAAACGTTAGATTGCGGACCCTTTAGATATTCATAACTTTTGGTGTTATTCATTCATGACTCTTAATACTTTCTTCAATAAAGTTCAACATTCATTTTATGTTTTCTGATTTTGAATATTTCTTCTCGTTTTGCAAAAAACGAAAAAGAAAAATGTGGTCTCTCCTATATATTAGTTGTTATTTGGCGTTAACGTTTACTTGACAAAAACATTTAAAATCTTACAGTTTTTTTCTTGCATTCGTTGCGAAATAAAAGTTTATTGGCAAAATTTTCTTAATCAAATTTAATGAATTGTAAAATTGTTGAATTTATTGTTAAGCAACTGTTTATCGATGTGAGTAAGTATGTTGTGTGTGAGTGTGGGTGGTTACAATAAAAAAAAAGTTTTTATAAAGTCCTGCATGAAAATGTTTATTTGTGTGTTGTGAACAAGAGAAAAAAAAACATTTGCGTTACATACGTACTATTTTTTACTTATTCATATACATAAATACATTTAAATACAAACATATTTATTAATAAACAAACACAATAACAAAGATGAAGGAATAATAATAAAGCATAATATAAATATTAAAAATTCAGTCAAGTATAAGATAATAAAGGATTCTTTAACATTAGAGAGATTATTATAATAATAGTAATAAAAAAAAAAATTGCTTTATATTATAAGCTTATACACACACATAGACATAGCTATTTACAAAGTAAATATCAAACACGTTTTATATAAGTATACTGAGTGTATATAAATATTCATCAAAACTCATATACAAATATGTACTTACATATGTACATACGTATGTACACATGTATGTTTAAATATAAAAATAAAACTAAGAAGAGAAAACAATTTTTAATTAAAACATTACGACATTTTGTTTTTATTTACAGAAACCATAGAAAATCACTGTAATAAAATATTGAATATTCTGGTTTAGCAGTATTTATGTATATGTGTATACATGTATATGTATATGTGTAGGTGCATAAAAGTTATTGAAAGGAGCAACAAATATTAATAAAAATGTTTTTTTTACTTATTTTTAATATTTAGATTTATTTAATTTAAAACCATTTGAATAGTACGTAGATGTTCATACATACATATGCATGCATGTATGTACTTATATACTTATATAGAGTGTAATATTGTATCTATTTGTACGAGTACTTTAAAAATTCAATAAATAACAATTAAAATATTCTTCTTGTTTTTAAACATCAGTATTTATCTATACCTCTCCCTTGTCCTGTCATCAACTATCTATCCGCTTCTTCATCTTGATTATCATCTTCAAGTACTCGACATCAAATAGTAAATATTCTCTATTGTGTGTATGTATGTGTGTGTGTGGTGTGTGTGTGAATGTATTTGTGAATGAATGAATGTATATCATCAGTAGAAAATACATTTAAGATTTCTATTTTGTTGCTTTAAATTTTGTAATATTTTTCTATGCACGTTTGTATGTATGTATGTATGCCGATAAGTGTATGATGAACATAAGTATGAATATCTATCTTTATTTGGTTTAAGGGTATTTTATTGCAAGTAAAAAAGTAGCTTCATACAGTTACTCAAAGTAAAATACTGACAAACTAATTTATTATAATTTTTAATCACTATTTAATCTGATTGCTTATTTTTTTTCAAATTTTACTAGCTAATTTAGCATACTTATTTATGTTCATAATATTTAGTTTTTAATAACAAAAAGTAACTTTGGTATTTTATCATGAAAATTTAGCAATTATTTTCGTTTTTGAAAAAAAAAAATTTAATGATAGTATATGCGGCCGAGCCAAATTTTACATGTAAGTATTCAATAGTCACTACAAGAAATGGATGACTAAAACTGAAGCTACGTTTACACAGGTACATATTTTTTGATATGTGCTTTGATTTTCATGACACTAAATATAGTCAAGACATACCAACGTAGCTCGGTATGGCATTTTGTTAAATTTTAGAGTATTTTTGTTATTAAATAAACATTAATTTAATAGAGCGGATGTTAATGCATTTTATTGGCAACATCTATTTTATCAATTTATCAAATATTTGCCAAATGTGAATATACTTTAACACATACAAAATTTCTTTTTACTAAATCATTTATAAAAATTTTATATTTAATTGCTTCTATTTCCATATGTTGTCATGCTATTCTATCGATTTTTATTTGTTTATATATATATATATATATATATATGTCCTTTATATAATTAATTATTAATAGAAATAGAAATACATATCGATTTTTAATTAATACTTAAATAAAAGTTCAAAGTGAACATAGGGCGTCAACAAATTCTCTCCATCTTTGTCTATCTCTGGCAATCGCCTTAGCTTGATTCCATGAAACTCGAGCAAGTTCACATTCCTGTTTCAGGTAGCGCACCCAGGTGTTTCGGGGTCTACCAGGTCTGCGCTGTCCAATCTAAGGCTATTCTTGCTATTTCTGATTGTGGTCTTCGCAATATATGACCTACCCACGTCCATTTGCGTTTGCGAGTTTCGATTTCTACCGGCTTAGAGTTCGCCATCTGCAGCAGTGCTTCATTTGTAATCCAATTAGGCCAAAAGATGTTAAGAATTTGCCTTAAGCATTTGTTTATAAATGTTTGGATTTTACGAATGGATTCTTTTGTTAAGCTCTAGGTAGAACAGCCATACAATAACACAGACTTAACACTGCAGTTGAAAATGCGTAGTTTAGTTTTTCGCGAGATATTGTTTCTACGCCAAATTTTGTAAAGCGATAAAAAAGAGCTGCGTGCTTTATTGTTACGATCAGCAATATCGGCTTGAGACCCTCCATCTTTGGTTATCTTACTACCAAGATAACAAAAAGAATCTACGTCTTCAATAGTAACATCATTTACCACCAATGGAGTTGTTACATCCGTTCCTATTCGCATAAGCTTAGTCTTCCTACTGTTGATTCTCAATCCAACTTTTATAGCATTTTCGGAGAGACACCTAAGTTTTGCTTCAATATCCTGAAAGCGATGGGCCATCAGACATATGTCATCGGCGTAGTCAATGTCATAAAGAAATTCGGATAAAGTCCAGCGAATACCAACAGGAGCTTCTCTATTGGTTTTTTCCATGACACAATCGAGTAGTATTAAGAATAACGTTGGCGAAAGAATGCAACCTTGTCTTACACCAGTGTTGGGAAAGAACGGGTGACTCTCATTTCCGTTAAAACGAATCTTACACTTAGCATCCCTGTAGAGTTCACGAATCAGGTTTACAATTTTTTCGGGAATGCCTTTACATAACAGTGCCGACCACATTGAATTACGGAATATTGTGTCGAAAGCGCGCTCAAAATCAACAAAAAAAAAATATATGGGAGTGTTTTGTTCGGCTGATTGCTCAATTATGATGCGCAACGTTTATTTGTTTAATTGGCTAAATACACTCCATTTCATATGTATAACACATGTTTGAAATCATACTTTGCAGCTCTATAAAAAATCGAAATATCGAATAATTAAAATCACAAAGCTTTAAGAACTGTGGCCCAACAAATTATTAAAAAAAGAGTTTCAAACGTGTCTTAAATCCCATTTAACGATTAAAAAAAAACGTTTTTGTTAAACTTTTTAATAGGCAATTTAACCAAAAAATTACTTTTAATTTTTTTAGATAATCTGTATACATTTTGTAATAAGTTTAAATCCGAATTTGACTAATCTAAGATATTGCAGATTTGTACTCTTCAACAGTATCGAATTGCCTCTCATTGGGGTAAACTTTATGAACTAATATACTCCACACACATGCTATGGGGTTTACATTTGATGTGATCATGCGATGAAAGAAACTTTGTTAAACGCAATTACTACTATTTGTATTAGTCACCAGTGCCAGTCATATGACCGACTAAATGACTGTCACTGTTCTTTTAGGGACTTTAATAGTATTTTACACACACATTTAATAAGAAATGTAAAAGTTACATTTAGCCTTTTATGTGCCGAATTTGAAATATTTTCGAAACATGTTTTTATTTGAAATAAAATCTACAGTTTTAAAAAGTCATATTTCTTATAGATATTAAAAGATATGCCCGATATGCTGAACTTCATTTTATATCGTTGGTTTGAAAAGTTTTCTTTATTAGTAAATAAATTTGCTTTTAAAAATGGGAATAATTTTAGCGCTTGACTGTAAGTAAGAAAGTTGTTGTTCGAGACTCTTTGTATATGTGTGTGTCAGTTTATCTGTGTGATTGTATTTAAAAGTGATTTCTATGCAATTTGCATAAGTAAATATTTTGATATTGAAAACATACTTATTCAACACTTTTAGTACAAATATGTGTGTATGCAGCAAGTAAGTAAGTGGAAAAGAAGTACATGGTATAGAGAATGAGAGAGTTGGTGAATGGATGAGTTGAAGTACAGCAAATAAACACATCTGTTTGCGGTATATAATTTCAAATAAACCAATTTTAAAACAAATACTTTAGGAAATATAAAAATGAATACTCTACCAAACGAGTACCATAGAAGCGCTATCTGCTCGTAGGATAAAATATTTGAAATAAATCTACACATTTACACGCATTAGTAATGTATGTTTAACTACATACATACATATATGTTAACTATGTGTACATAAATATGAACAGATTACAAACTTCTAACGTAGTGGTGTTTTTGCAAATAATTGAAAATAAATATTTTTATTTTTTCAAACTTTTCATATGAAATCAAAAATAAATTCACATTCGATATGTATGTACATCTGTACTTACCATACATCTATGTATGCTGTTTGTATACTTACGATGTGTTTGTGTATTAATATGCATGTATTTTTGTATGTATGTAACATTGCGGAATATTAGTTTTAGTCATCAAACATCAAAAGAATTTTCATTATACAAATAATTATATAAATCCATACACACACACTAACACACTCACACACACACACACATAAACCAAATCCTTTATAGATCCATATAATTAACGAAATTTCTAGTTTATTTTTACAGTTAAGCTGAAAGGCTTTTTTACTTGTTACAAACTACAAATTACGAAAAAACAAACAACAAAATAATGTAGAAAATAATAAATTTTTTTTATAATAATTTATGTAGAATTTCCGTTGATAATAAGCGAGTAAATTTTAAACGAAAAAACCACTACGAATGAACAAAAACTTTGCCAAATTTTAATTATACACGACCATTATTTATTTTTAATATTATTTTTTGCCTCTCCTTCCGTTTCTGTTTTTTTTCGGCATGTTATTTTCTGAATTCCTTGTCTAAACTTTATGCAGACTAAATAACTCATATCTTAAGTACAACTTTTATGGAGTTAAGGCTGAAAAAAAACTTAATTTTTAGTTAGCAAGTTTGCAAGGTTGCAATATTGTTCAGTTTCATTTTAATTGATTTTTATTTTCTTATACATTAAATTCTTTACCGGAACTTTATACACACATATTTGTTTTATACTCTGTTGGCATTTTTAGTTTATTTTTACTCTTCGCTGTTTCTTGGTCTAACAACAAGCAAAACTTAAATATTGGGGAATAATGTATTCGAGGTATATAAATACTTGCATACAAGCAATATTATAAATAATAATAATAATTAAAAAGAAGTAAGAATATGATGTTTAAGTAAATATAAATATTTTCTTATTATGTTAAAAGTTTTCATACAAACTAAAAGTCATTGTGCATTTAGAGAAAAAACATAAAAGCAAAAAATAAATATAAAAAAGACGAGGGTAGTTAAGAATTATGATTTGATTTCAACTGGCATATCATTATTTGAAGACTTAATTTTTACATATAATTTAATTGTCTAATTTGTACACAAACAATTTATATAATTCGATCAAGTATGAACTTCTGGGACTATCCACGTAATAAAATATTGATAGATTTTTTTAAGCAAACTCCTTAGCTACAATATATGCCTTTTAAAGTTTCGGCAATTGAAGTTTAAACGTAATTTTAGGGCAATTTAACTTTTAAAAGTAGTTGCATACATGCACAAAACTTGTTGAAAGTGAAATGAAAAGTTTTGCATAAAGAAATGTAAACTCTAGTACGAGCATAAGACTGATTTATTTACAAATGTTATTTATATTAGATTTTTTTTTAACATGATATAGATTTCTTTGTTGATAAGGCTGTACTTTTAAGGAACTGTTTTTGAATATTGTAGAGCTAATAACAATCCTATCAAAACAATAAATGTGCATTGTTTGTATGTTTCGATGTTTGTTACTCAATCACGCAGAAACATAGCCTACACTTTATAACTAAATTCAAGCAAATTCGCGAAAATATGCAAGAAATATATTTTTTGAATTAAGCTAATCGATTGATTAGGGGATTCAAGTGTTCAAAATTAACGCGTACTGCCGATAAAATTAAATCATCCAACGTGCTATTAGTTCGTATCGTAGAAGTATTTTGTCCTTAATATTTGCCTTAAGTCCTATTCCACTAAGATAATAAATATGAATGTTTGTATGTTGAAATGTTTTGATATTTTAGCTCAATCAAACAATAAATGGCTAAATGGATTTTAATGAAATTTGCCAGACAGTAATATAACAGCCTGAAAAATCACATAAAGAGGCTACATTTCGTGCCAATAACTACGCAGACGACGCGTCGCGACGTCGCGGGAACAGTCTAATATCAAAATACATAGTAAATAGCTAAACTCCCACCGCATTGCTCATCTTATCATAAATATTGAATATATCGATCTAGTAGTTTTCGGAGAAGACGTGTAAATTATTACAGGGTCCAAAACTATAAATTTTCTTTTTTAATACAAAAACTATCTTTGTTGTTAATACGTGCAATTTTGGTTCATAATTTGTACATCAACTTGACTTAATAAGCGTATGGTTAAAAAACTGGAATATAAAAGTGAATGCAGATAAGTCAACTCATGTTACTTATACCCTCAAAGAGGACAAGTGTCCGCCCGTTTATCTTAATGGTATTTTTATTCCCAAATACAATTGTTTTAAATATCATGGAAAAATAATTTACAACTGAAGAGAAAGCAACTTAATATAAAAACAAGGAAAATGTATTGGCTACTAGGTTTAAACTCAGAATTGAGTCTAAACAACAAATTAATACTCTATAAGACAAGTTTAAAGCCTATCTGGACTTATGGAATTCAGTTATGGGGAACAGCATCGTACTCCAACATTGATGTTATTCAGAGATATCAGTCTAAAACTGTAAGACTTAAAACACGTGCGCCTTGGTTTGTTAGAAACAACAATATTAATCATGACCTTAAAATTTCCAAAGTTAAGGAAGAAATAAGGAAATATAGCATGAGATACTTGAACACTTTTAGACGACAGTGACGAAGTGAGACGGCTAAAAAGAATGCATGTTCTAGATCTTCCATTTCTACCTTAAACTAACATCATATATATTTGGTTAAATTCGCTGGAACTTAACGTTTCTGTAATATTTCAAATGTTCATAAGATTTGCTTATTATTTAAATGTAAATAGATTCCAAATAAATATATAAAAAACATTTGTATATAATTTGGTTACAGCGTCACCTGTTGAGAATTTTTTGGCTTTATTTTTTCCAAAAACCTTTGTCTTCAAGTTGTAAGCATGCAAAGGAACCGTTATCCATTTTTTAAATACTTATAAAATATAGACTAAGTTTCTGACTCTTATTTCAGAGTGCTTTTATTTTAAGATTTTTTTTAAGACTGAAAAATTCTATTTTTAGTATTTATTTGGTTTCCTCCAAATATGGCAACAGATGTGCCATCAATGCACAGTGGGTTCGATAGTACCCAAAGTGGCCATTTATTCATAGACGCCGTAGTTTTTAAATATTATATTTTTTTATTGATGGGTTATTATAAGCACATAAAAACACAGTATTTTAGAAAAAAAAGTTTGAAAAATTTGTTTAACCCGTTAAGCGCATTTTTGTTTGTTTTGGAAAAAAAACCTTAGAAATTAGAAATTTATTTCTAATAACGTAAGTTATTGCTGAATTTGTACGTTAGCTTATTTTTTAGATTTTTTTTGCATTTAATATACATACTAGTATTTAAGCTTTAAGCATACTAGTGTTTTCGTGATCATTTCGAGCTCGTGAGTTAATTTTAAATTTAATAAAAGCACGAACGTATGCAAAAACTGAAATTCGGTGTAAATAAAACAGAAATTATTTTTTGTAAGTGAGCGTGAGTCAAAATTAACTCACGCAACCATCTCTGATAGAAACCGAACTCATTTATAACAATAACTTTAATACCGAAAATAAAGACAAAAGAGAGTTAAAAACAAACAAGTTGATTTGTTGTTTGTTTTTTCAGATTAAGTACTTAGCAACTGGAGTTCGTTCGCAAAAATTTTAATAAGTAAAAAAAACGCGGTGCCTCTGCAAAAGTTTGGTATGGAATACATAAGCTAAAATACTATATTAAAATATCACTTAATAAAATTTGCTGGATCGCAACAAGAAATTTGTTGAAACTTTGTGTATATATCGAAAATACCCCAAATATGGAGCACTTTTAAAAAAAATATAAAAAATATTTGCAAAACATTTATCTAAAAAACATTAATGCAATTCTGTAGCCAAATACCTGAAGTTGATGGTTCCATTTTAATAAAATTATTTTTAGAACGCTTAATAAGAATTATCAGCACCCAAAATATCTCAATTTTCAGTTTTAGGCACGGCACGACAAAATTTTGAAAAATTATTTGACTTTGACAGCTCACAGTCGGTAGAGTAATTTACTTAAAACAAAAGTTTCAAATAGTGATGTAAAATTTAATTACCTTTCACCCAGTACCACACACGAATGTGTAGGATAAAGTTCAGCTTTTTAATTAATCCTCACTTTTGGTACATTTCAACCCTCTGTGCAATAATTCAAAATCCCATAATATAACCAAAACGAGTTACTTGCGCAAATAATAGCTGAAGGTGCCCAAAAAAATTATTATCAAAATATGTTCAAACATATACTTGTCTAAAATTAGTTTAATTGTCTATAAATACTTTTATTGTTCATTTAATTGCTTTGTGTGAAAAAAATGAATTTTATCACATTTTTTGCTTGAATTTACAATTTTAGTGATGTTTTGTTAAATCAAATTTTACTTAGTATTGAAAATGCGTTATTGAAATTTAGTTTTTTCTTTAAACTGAATAATGTTTTGAAGATCCCACTCAATACGTGATGTAAAATATTACCGGAAAAATCTTGGTATGAGTTGCCTCAAAGAGTGTTAAAACTCTTGGTCTAAGTTGACAAGCTGAAAATAACTCTTTACAGCGAGTGTCAGTGTCATATTAAACCATATATTTTCTGAAAGCTTGTGAATAGGGGAGTCGATTAATGTTTGTCCGAATGTCAATTTGTAAAACTCAATTTCCAAGGCCCGTGTAAAGTATCAAAATATCAGAAATATTTGAGATATGAGCAAATAAACACGACCGCCTCTTTCTTTGCTTATTTTTACCACAAAAATTAAAATTTTCCTTTGGAGATTTTCGTGAAAAATTTTAGACATGCTGGTCACTAATTGGAAAAGTTAAATTTTTTCCAACTCCTGAATAATTTTTGAACACGCTTAAGATACCAAACTATAAGCCGTAATCTCAGAAATTATTTTTAAGAAAAACTAACAATTCGAAACCAACTGAGATATAACCACCAAAGTAGAACTGCTTCGGTGTATAATAAGTTTATAATTTTTCCCTGAAGTAGATATAGAAAAAAAATGATCTTATATTTGTTATTGTTAAGAGGGATTGAAGAATTTGAAAAATAGCTTGGAAGTAACCATACAGCTTACACTAATACTTTTTGTGCCGATCAAAGAGTGCTGATGAAAATGTGGCAGATTTCAGAAATTAATTTAATTTGGCTTCTCTCGGAAATCTTAATTGAAGAAAATTGATTTTAAGTTTATTACTATAAAAAACACTATTTTTAAGCCCATCTTTTTTTAATCTCTGCTGAATTGAAATTTGGTAGAATTTTAAATATCTACAAAAAGTTACTGCCGTTAAAAAAAACCTTTAGTGAGTGAAGATGTTTGGCATTTTTATGTAGTTTGTGTACTTCATGTATTTGTTTAAAATGGCAATGTCGCTGTTTGCGATTTTGACGGAATCTTCTTATATGCGAATGTATTTGTGTGAATGTGCGTGCATAACTTTTTTAAACAAATTTACCAAATATAATATTTGTTGAACCTGTTTAGAATTCTAAAAATATCGTGGGAATGCAAGTGTGTTCGAACACATATACATACATACGTGTATTTTGTAAAGGACCTAAATACAATTTGTAGGCATGTGATACGAAATTATTTAATTTTTGTATTGCAGTTTTCAATAACAAAAGAAGCTATTACTGCTAGAATTTATATGGCCTTTATCTCTTACTTAGATGTAATAAGTATCATTTAGGTCATTTTTGTAGCAACGTTATTCTTTTGTACGATTTCGTATTAGTCGATGTATTCGTACATAAATACTCTGAGTAGAATAGTAAAATAGAATCTATGTTTGTAACATTTATACAATATGTATGTATGCATATGTATATGAGTATACATAGATGTATGTAAATATGTATATTTGTTTTTGTGTTTAAGAAAATAACAATTGGTGTTTGATGTCTATGTGTGTGTGTGTGTGTGTGTTTGAGTTCAATTGAGTACGAGTGTTTGTATTTGATGGCATGCGAAATTAGTATGCTTAGCGTCAGTTGTTGTAACATCACAATTTAAGCCGAGCTACACATACACATGCACACACACACACACACACACACATGCACTCCCTTATATATCAACGCTCCCCTTGTTAAAAGTAACATGCATATTTTGCTGCCACAAAATTAACATATTATTTTAACCTAATAAAGAAGATTATCAAATTGGATAATTGATGGGAAATACGAAAATAATTGGATTCAAAATTCAAATGAAGACAAAAAAATCAACAAAAATAAGATTAAAACGTTTATCTGCTCTTATATTTGGCGGTAATTAAATTTTGGAATTAATAAATGTCAAAGTCATTTTTTGGTGATGGAATTTTGGTGGTAATATAAAAACTTTATAGAAATCTCAATAATTTTTTACATTAAAGCTTGTTATTAAGCAAACTCTTTGTGCGTGGAAAGTTTCATTAATAATTGTCTAGAAGAAGTTGTTGTATAGACTTCACGGTGTCCACTGTGTCAAATCACTTAAATATATTGTTGCGAGAGCTGTAAGTCTGTACAAAATCTCAGAAACATTAGTTAAGTCGAAATGTAGTGTTCAAGCAAAGCATAGGGAACAAGCGAAACAAACATTAATTTTTATTTACATATAAGATGACCCGGCCAACTTCAAAACATCTCAAAATCAATAAATTGCTTGCTAACTTATCAGACAAGTAAATTTAGTTTCAATCAAAAAAGATCAAATGAATACTCAAAGTGAACAAAGTTCATAAATATAAAATTATAAATAAACAGACGATATTTTAATTACATTTAAATGCATCGCATTAAAAAATACTTTTAATCACGAAAAAACCTGTAATATTGCACATTTTTAGTTTGATTGTCAGGTGTAAGGATGATCAAAAGAGGCTTTTTTATCATGAGAAAAAGATCTCATTTTAAAATTCAAGTCAAGAAAATGTATCGATAGTCTTGGCAAATGCAAGGAGAATTGGAAAATGATTTCGTCTGAATACGAATGACTTTTCGTTGAAATTCTTGGAATGAGAACTTCTTCGTCCTTGAGCTTTCTTGCAGTTTTAACGCAAAGATCAAACGCCCATGAATTTCCTATCTGCCAGGTGCGTTTATTACATAATTTTGATTCGATCCACTCAATTAAATGTGATTTTTGTGGTACGAAATGATTTTTTAGAATACTAGAAATTCCAAAATCTAAACAGAAATAAAATAAATCCATTCGAGAGAGACATGGCCATTACAGATTGTTAACAAATTCTTGGAGAAATCTCAAGCAGGTGGATATTATAGCAATTCAACTTGCATGCAAGAGAGTCATTGCTTAGAGGCAAACATTTACTTAATCGATATTCGTCCATCTTAGAATGACTGGTAGTGGAATCATTGCGCCCCAAAAAATCCTGAGTTGTTGAGCTCTTATTGTGTGCGTCATTGTGCATCAATCTCCGACGAAGAGTTTATTTGCTGCCAAAACTCTTGTTGTTCGGGAACCAATTTTAGAGGATTCGTTTAAGGAACCAAATACTCAACTCTTCATATCAAAAAATAATTTTACTTTGTGTTAGTTTGCAACGATTCCGATTTTTTAGCTATTATATGGTATTTTCGCGGGATCCTTTTTGTGTAAGAGATTTTATCAAAATCGGTTTAACGGACAAAGTTGAAAAAGATTATTGGCCATTACCATTAGATTGTATACTTAAGAAAACTCATTGTTTGGCTGGACAAGCTAGCACTTACTTTTCTAGCCACTAAATTATATTGTCACGGGAATTATGTGCATATAAAGGGTTTTATAAAAATCTGTATGCTTTGTTTAAGCGAGCAACTACATATTTTTACAGTCAGTACGGAAAATCATTTAACCGTGACCAACAGCTTAAATTATTAAACTAGAAAAGACATATGTTAAGTGCCATCTTTTAAACATATTTTGTCGTTTAAGGTTTTCTTAAAAATAAAATTTTTTCCATTACACTCGAAAGTTTTTACTTCAATACTTGCAGCGTTTTTTTCAGATGTGTTTCTCAATTGAAATTTTGGTTTTTTATGTGTTTTGTGAGTTACAATGCTTGTGTTTTGAGTTTTAAATTGAATAATGTTCGGGAAAGTCCCGTCACATCATAAAAAAGAAAACAAATTGAATTACATTATGTCAGTTTAATTTGCAAATAATGATTGCACAATGCATACACTAAAAGAAAGTAATTACACTAAATTTTAAAACAAGGTATTGCAGCATTCGGTATTTGCTTGGAATGGGCAGAATAGAACAATGTTTCCCGATAGGACAATATGACACTTCAGAGGCTTACAGGTAGTATAATACTAAGTAAGCCAATCTGCACAAAACAAATTATTAGCAAGAGTTTAATAAAACGGATTTTCAATGGAAATTTGATTTATTAGTTTTACCATTCATCTGTAACTGTCTGTCAAAATTTATAACTTACACATGGTTTATAAATTTTGCTTTTACACGACTGTTTTTAGTTTTATCTGGTATAACCCAGAATCACTTATATAGATTAAAGGTGTATTTAAGTTATTTAAAAATATTTTTATTTTTTAAAATATACCCGCAAAAAAATTTGGCACTAGTTCAATGTGAATAACATTGTCATTACTTCTAATTCATTCCAAATCAAAAATACTTAACCTTAAATGATGTGCTTCAAAATTCACGCAAAATAGTTTAAACAATTCCAGTAAACAAACATTATTAACATGAAAACATGGGTTTACTTTCATCTGATATACATGCATTCTATGCACCTATTAGAATGAAGTGAATTTTAATAATAATATTCATATAAACACATGCTCTGCAATGACACGTTAATGTTAAAATCAGGCATGTTTCACCTTAATTGAAACACTTCATCATGGGTTGACGTCATGCATTCACTATTTCTTTTTTATGTCTTTTTTTTTTGCTGGGTTACAGGTTTTAATCTATATTTACTAAATTACATTCACTTTGCTTTTGGCCCGACAAACAATTTATTTGCAAAACATATTGAAATTATTTACACTGCAAATATAGGTTTCTTCGCTCTTGGACACCATGTAAAATTTTGAAGTACGAAATCTGACAGCCACACTGTAAAAAATATAGTTTGTTAAAGTGCCTTTAATAAGCCGCATAAGTGTATTGAACTTAATTATTAAACTGCATATTTTAATGAGATTTTATTGTGTGAAAAATAAAAGTTTGGTACTTGCAAAACTACTGCACAGAAATAGTTCGACTGCAGTGCCCATCATACGATCCAAAATTTGAAGTTTTCTTTTCGGACACCATAGCTACGCATTTTGTTTCATTAATATGGAAAATATGGAAAAGCATCCAAACAAATCATGATTATTTTTATATATATACATACTAGGGTGATCGATTATTCGACATTTTTAAGAAACCGGTTGTTATTTTAAAAATTTTGAAAAAACCGGTTAACCGGTCGAATACATAAAATATAATTTTTTCTTATACCCATGACAGAGATACATACATATTTAAGTATGAACTAGTTTGTTCTATGGTTTAATTGCATTTTACGTTGACACACATTAAATTGCATTATTATAAAATGACGTTATTTAAAATAAAGATGTTAAAGGACAGACACTTTTTACCTAAAAGTGACCGAAGAGTTAAGTTTATGCTTTAATCACCTTTAACTTTTAAGTTTAGGTTTATAAATTTAAAATTGACATCGTTTCTCTACATGAAACAAAATATGGCAACTAAACTGATTTATATTCTTTTTTCTACTTCCACCTTTTTAATTATTTTTTTAGTTTTAACTTTCTAATATTAGTGACACAAAACAGTAAATAAGTCATCAAAAATTTTATTTCGTTTTGTAAATAAAATGTATAAATTTACATTGTTGCCACTACATTTTTTAAGAACTAAATTAATTTGTTAAAAGTAATCGGTATTTGCTCTGGTGCTGACATATTAAAAAAAAAAACTTTGTTACATGGAGGCTGTAATAATGAAAAATATTAAAAAGTCACTGTTCACGGTAATCAAAGTTACCTTTTATTACCATTAACTTTATAAACAAGTTGTAATAATGACCCTTTGTGTGCCAAACTATTTTAGTATACAAGTCATATGTTATCAGAGATATAAGTTAAGCGTTGGGTAGTCTTTAGTACAAGTCGCTAGAAATCGTGGAAGCAAAATATTAAAATTCGAAAATGAGATCAAAAAGTATTGCAACGTACAATAATTTGGTCAAAAAACTTAACTGAACAGCTGATTATCACAGCAAATTTTTAGTGCAGCAACAAACAAATAATTTTTAACCGAATTATTTTTGTTATTTTACATTTGTTTTTGGAACAACAAATAAATTTCTTACAATATTATGGAAGAGTATT
Source organism: Phyto melanocephala (assembly GCA_941918925.1). Classification (NCBI taxonomy): domain Eukaryota; kingdom Metazoa; phylum Arthropoda; class Insecta; order Diptera; family Rhinophoridae; genus Phyto; species Phyto melanocephala. The sequence continues at coordinate 184,314,811 of OW799233.1, forward strand.
TAATAAATTTTCTAATTTTTTGATATTTTTTGAGTAATAAATATAGTATGGTACGTTTGGTTACAAAGATAAATGAATATAAAACTAAAAATTAAAAAACCGGCTTCTGTGAGTGAAAAAACCGGTGTATTCGACATTCGAAAAATTAACATTTGGAAAAAACCGCCAGCTGAAAGAGTAAAACCCGGGGTTTCCACCGGTTGCAAAACCGAATCGATCATCCTAATACAGACATTCATAGATAGATGATACAAAGATGTATTTGATATAAGTTGATATATCTTTGTAATATTATTTTAATTTTTAGGTCATTAATAACTTTATATGTTTTTGTGTTTGATAGTATTTTTAAATAATGTTTAATTCTATGTTTTCTTTCTTAATTCTTTGTTTTTACATAACACTACCCGACACAAACATACATACATATATTTGGGCATATTTTCTTACGCATATGTATATGAATGGTTGTGTTTATATGTGGTTCCTCTTTTCAGTTTGAAGAGAAACAACATTTTGTTTTTTAAATATTAATTTTTCAAGAATTTCGGAAGAAACAAAAGATTGCTTTTATGTGGTTTATAAGCAAATTGTCCCATAAGATTAATTTTGAAACCCAAAAACCTCATATTGAAAATACACACAAATAACCAAACAACTCATTGACTAAACATTGGCATTTCCACACATGTGTAGTTCTCTTAACTAATACATAGACATATAAATATGAACATGGATACACATATATTTGCGTGGTTCAGAAACGTATTTTACGCAAAGTTCTAAGAAAAAATTTTCCATAGAACCTTAAATCATTAAGGAGAAAATAGTCTAAAAATGGATGCGTTTTTTGTAAAAAAAAACTCAATGCAATAAATTAGTGCCATAAAATAACGAAAATTACTTATTGCTCTATCCATAGCACAGTAAAGACATCGTTAAAAATGACACACCTTTTAGTTGCAATATGTTAAGTTCTGTTTGTGTTCTGTGTTTATTTTTGCTATTGGTAAACACAAATCGTAATTTTTATTGATTTTAGAATAAACATGCCCCTCATCATTTGTAATATAATTTGATTTGGATTAATGTGAGCTGCTGAGTTTAAATTTTCACTTGTTATTTCGATTTATGAGATGTACCGTTAGAACCAAAATAATAGAAATCGCAACTAGTAAGTATGTCTGTTAGCAAAGCCCGAGAAATCTATGTTTTATTAACATAAAGCAAGTTTATTTCGTAAAAATTGCATTGGTCCTTTTCGCAAGAAAGGGATATGTATACTTTTGGAATATCTCAAACAAATGTTCTTTTCTTGATTTGACTTTGGACATTTTTTTATAACTTTGCGGTAATTACTTTTCTGCAGAATTCTTGGTTGGCAAATAAAGTGAGCCACCCTTCTATACATCACATCTATGTAACAGTTACATTGTAACTATATCGCATAAAACTTGATAACTCACAGACATTGGATATTTAAATACATCAACATATTGTACATACATAAGTATTGACACTAACACAACTCACTAATATTAACAAAACATGCATACATACGTACATATATGTAAACACAAGTATATTTATGTCGAGACATAGAAATGTTTTCATTATCGGCGTTGTCAACTTCAAATTTCAAAAAGGCACTAATTCCACCAAAGCACCAAGCACCACACCATTAGCTGACAATCGCCATAACAGAACGATTGTCAAATAATAAATCTTTATAATTTTTTTAATTAAAATTTAAATATATTTTCTATACTTTCAATTTCATATCATTGTACAATGAGTATTTTGTATGGTTTAAACTTACTCTTTCGAAAAACGTTATTTAATAAAAAATCGTAAATTTAGTACATTTGGGTTAAAGACGAAAAGAAAAAGGATTAAAGAATTAAAAAAAGCATTGATTACTGACCCAAAAACTCTCCGCGACGAAAATTTTAATAAGCACTAATAACATTGCTAAAAGCACAATGTTGACAACACTCTTGATTATATGAAGTTAATATTCTTCGTTTTTTTTTTTTAGGTTCAACACTTGTGTATATTTCTAAGTGTATGTGGTGTGTGTATTTTTTTCTTTCGATATTTTGAAATCTATGTATGCTAGAGTTGTGTTTAAACAAACAATCAGTTTGGTAATAGTATTATAGTAAAGAACTCTATTTTAATGGCAAATAACTAACCAACCAAGCGCCCAAACGACCGACCCAATAAATGAATGAATGAATGAATGGATGAACAAATGTACATACGACTATATAAAAGACAAATAAACAACAACAACAACAACAACAAAATTCAACATTTAACATTTTTCCCATACATGAAATAAACTAATGGAATGTTATTGTTATTTTTGTTGTTGTTTTTGTTGATTTTGATGTTTTTCTTTCGTATGGTGATGATTGTAGAAGAGTTTGAAGTAGATTTTCGGAATTTAAAAAATGTTTTATTCAACTATAAAGGAATTCATTAAGTTCTAAATGAGTTTGTAAAGTAAAGAGAAAGGGATTAAATACACACATATTATTTAAATTTATTTGAACTTGAGAACAGTCAATGAAAAAGGCAAAAAAGAAACAAATTTTATTGTTTTTATTTTGATTGTAATTTAAACTAAAGCTTTATACATATAAATAGTACATACATATGTATGTACATGCTGTTAGATTTATAGGTACCTTTTGTAAAAATGAACTGGATTCCTTTGATGAAAATAATAAGCAGTATTGAAGTTAACGTTATAAAAGTATATTTATTTAAACACAATTAAATATTTAAATAGTTTTTAATGTTTTTTCTATTATTAAAGTTGACATAGTATGCCTTGTGTATGGCAATGTCGTAACCGTTGTTGTTTTCTTATACCATATTGTTTTCATGTTTCCCGGAATATGACAGGTTCAAAAATCCTCCCTTAATCGGAATATAGTTCTGAAAGAACACCGTGGCCTTTTACAAACGCGATAATAACTGTTTTAGCCACCTGGCTTGGAATTGCGTATACTTCTGGACGTTTGCTGAAATAATCGAAAACTAGTCAAAAATTATACCTTCTAGCATTCGCTGATAAACAAAGGGCCTGCTATGTATGTACATTGATATTCACTGTAAGTGGTACCCAAATTACACAGCTGTAGCTTGTTGGCATCCAACTTAGTATAAACGTTGTTCTATCTAATATATTCCCCAGAGGGCATATTACCCTGGCGATGTGTCCACGCCTTGATGTTATTACAATTCTGGGGTATAGAGGTATTACCAGGACCAGTTGGGAGAATTCTGGACCTCGTAAAGAGGTTAGCGAGATTAAGATGGCGATGGAGCGCATGAGTCGTGTGAATGTGGTCGAAAGGCTACATCACACTCTCATAGCGGATGAATCCATGCGTAATGAAGGCATCAGTAGTGGTGACATTAGGATATAGAAAAATTTCGGACCTCTAACTTAATAAGGTTAAGAAGACTTTGATGTCGAGTGAAGGTGATCGTGGGGCTTCTTTGCGCATTCACAGCGGGTGGATTCATAAATAATGAGGAAATGGAAAGTGACATCATTATTTTACTGATGGGACATATAAGAGTACTGGATCTCTTTCTTAAAGAGGTTTGGGAGACACAGATTGCTGTAGGCTAAGGATAACCGGTAGGCACAGATTGAATGTGAATACGTGGGGGTCCACAGCTTAACAACGATACTCGTCCTCGGCAATGTGTTTTATAATATAGAGAAAACGGGACTTAGTAAAGGAATGGATACCTATAGGTGGACGTGAAATTACTGGGAAGCGAAGGGGTTCGAAACGGGATCCGAAATAGTAGTGGTTTGCATTGATGTTTTCCTTATACACAGCAAAATATCCGGTACTTTTCGTACGCAGTTCGAAGGCCCAATAAAATGGTCGTGAGATTTTGGTTAGCTTATGTAGACTTATGTGTGCTAAAGGGTCTAAAAAAATGTTTAATTTATTCAAATCGCTTAGGTGAGGTTAGTAATGGTCGCTTCCGTAGAAAGTAGATGCTTTTATTTGAGCCAAGACCTGTTTTTTTTATTTCGGAATTTTTACATTTTTTGTCATTATCTCTCACTTATAACGGCAAATTTTCATAAAAAGGACTTGTTTGTGCTTGGTCCAATAGCTTATTTTTTAACAGTTTTTTTTTACTTGAATTTTAATGTCATCCATTCTGTTTTTAAAAGCCTTAAACTTAATTGAAACGTTACGTTTATAGCTCTTGCTGTTACTTGAACTCCTTCTTTAACTTGAAATTATACCTCCATTCTAGCTAACAATTTTTCTTTATTATTTCTAAAAGATTTTCTTTTAAATTTTGTCTTAATTTTTCTAGAACTTTTTGGCCACTATATTCCTTTAGATTTTATTTCCATTTCTTTAATACATCGTTTGAATATATGTATGTATCTATCAAAGTTTTTGTAATTTTATTTAAATTTATCCAATATGTCTCTGTTGCTGTTAACAAAGGACGAAGGCGTTTACTGATCCATATAAAACAATTGTATACTACTCTGGTCAGGCCTATTCTAGAGTATGGCTCAATAATTTTGGATCCAATGTAGGTATGAGTCATGCGTGATCTGTCTAAAATTATATTGAAAATTAAACCTCACGATAAATTACTCATTAGTTCTCATCGAGATTTTTTTTAAGACTCATATGAGTCATGCGTGATCTTTCAAAAAGATCTATTGAATGTCAAATCTCTCGATGAATTACCCATAAGTTTTCATCGAGAGTTCTATTAAGTATCTTGGAATTGTCTTATACAGTTTCCTAAAACTCAAATTATTAAATCTTTCGTGTATAAGTGTATTTGTATCTTGGAACAACATTCACTATTCGATTGTTTATTTAGAGGAAAACTGCTCATCAAATAAATAATACAAATACTAAATAACAATAAATTACTTTGCTTTAACATTTTTGTTTTGTCAATAAAATAAATATTTGTGGGAATTAGTTTGCATAACTAAACTCACATGCACACACACAAACATAATCATATATGAATACATATATATCTTCAGCTTTAAATAACAAATGATAAAGAAATTTACCTACATACGTTCTATATTGTTTTTCTTGATATCTTGTATTACCTTTTCGATATATACTTATGTCGGCTTGTTTTCCTTTTAGTGCGCCACTCTCTCCTTCCTTTGTCTGGCTGTATTCAATTCAATTCAAGTTGGTTTATTATTGTTGTAATTTATTCCATTTTGGCTCGTGATAAAAATAGTTATAGAATTGTTAGACTCATAGAAAAAAAAACGCTACAAAAATAACAAAAAAGGTATATGAAATGTATTTTTTGTGTTAATTGACAAGACATTGCCTAAAGGATATTTGTGAGAGAAAAGCCAAACGTTTAAGACAAACAAACAATACAAACATGCATACGTATGTATACGTATATTCAAAGTAAGCTTATATACATACATAAACTAATATAAATATATGTATGTATGTATATGTGTTTTAACATGCACACATACATACATGTATACATACGTACGAATGTATGTATGCTCATTAATAATAATAATACACTCAAACACGAACACATAAAATAAATTTCATATTATTTTCTTAGTCCGTCTTCATACGTATCGGATTGTGATTATATGTGTATGTATACATACAAGCATATACATATACATGCACCTACATGTGTTTGTATATGTGTTTAGGTTTTAGAATTGAAATAGAGATGTATGAAAAATAATATCAATTGCAAAAATTTCATTGTCAGCAAACTGATTATCTGGCATCAGCACTTAGACATCTCAATATCTCCATAACTCTCCTCTGACATGGTATAAGCTGATGAAAAACGAATAGGATGTAACAGCATCAATAGAAGGAGAGAAACGAAAAACAAAAATCAACACAAATATCAACTACAATAAAAACAACAAAATTGCAAGATAATTGTATAGTATCATTTTGAATTTCAGTTTATTTCATTTCGATTGACAATCATTCTGTAACTTCAATTTTCATTTATAACATGACAGACATTAGCACCGGCAGAAAAAACAAATTTAAACATACTCATCCCCATACACAGGCTGACATACATATGTATGTACATCCATGTAACTTTTAGTTTGTTGGTTTTTGTCTATACAGCTGTATGTGTGTTCTTGTGTGCGTGTAAAGCTTAAGGATGATGACATCATTGAAGGGCATTATCTCTATCATTACAGCAATACAAAAGAAAATTAGAAAAAGAAAAAAACCGCAAAGTGAGCTAATATTCTATTCAAGTATATGCATATGTAAGTATAAGTACGTACTAATATACAAAACAGTTATGCTTTCTTTAACTAAATATTCACCTGTTATGCTGTTTGTTTCCAACTTATTATCCATCTACTTTTGGTTAAACCTTGTCAAATACCAATTCCGACAATTCAGCATTGTGTAAACATGTATGTATTGTGGAATAGATTCAGTGTATGTAATTAGATACGAAATAGATGAAGTATTTGGATGGCTCATGGCAAAAAGTTCGATTAAAAAGACCGTATTAACAATCAAATTGATACAATACATTTAACCCAATTCATGCATGTGTGAATTTAATATTATACGTGGCTCTGTGTTAGTGCGTAAGTATTTATTTGTTCAACCCAAATACTTTGTAACGTTGATTTTTAACATTGTTATTGAGATTTAATGTTTAATTTTAAGTCATTTGTTTAAAGCATAAATGAAGTTCAAGTTCCTATTAATTTCTTAATGTCGATCGTGTAGGTTCACACCAAAAGTACGCATTACAAAATAATGAGTGAAAAGTACTAAAAAAAAAGTTCTTCACTACTTACCATTCGTCATTTAAACTTATTATTGTAACGCGGCATTGGAAGCAGGAACTTACCACAATCGCTTACATGCATGGACTCAAATAAGTACTTATTACACTCGTTCACAGATAGGCACTGAAATAAGTAAATATTTACTTTTAAAGCATTGAATAAGTAATTAATTCTAATACCCCAAATAACCCAGCAACTTTATGAACTAGCAAAAGTCGTTCGGTGTTTTGACTGCCTTTGAAAACGATTGTTTGTTATAACTAAGAATACCAATTCCCCCTGGCTTCATATTTACAGATGTATATGTTTAAAGGCTATTCACCATATATTCCTGTATCAATGCCTTGATTACTTACTCATAAATTGAATAGATACGTATTTATTTAGTATATTAATAACTTTTTTGAAATATGTAATTTACAACTACAGACTTAATTCAATTCATAATGACTTCTTTACTCCTGTGTATAATTTATTATTTAATTAAATATTTTCTCCAAATTCGTTTTTCATTTTCAGTTTTAATTTGTTAGAGTTTAAGGGCCCTCATTATTGGATTTAAATCTGTTTTACAAACAATAAGAAAACATTATAATTTACATATACATACACACACACACAAATACAATTAGGTATTTGTACACAAGTGATTGTGTTTATGTATGTCTTCTATCATACACTTGAATAAATTAAAAGAGGTGTTGAAAAAATAAATACACAACAAATGCCAACCGCATTACAATGTGCAATTATTTTATGGCCATATTTAATGCTCTAACTTCTGCTACAAATGTTGAGAATGATGTCTTTCTTCTCTAAGCGTCAGAAGGAGAGCAAACACAAAAGAAAATGTAACGAAAATAAAAGTATTATTTCTATTCTTGTTAAATTATTTGTATTATATTCGCACACATACATGTGTGTGTGTGTGCTTTTCACACATATGCACTAACGTATGCATGCATATGTACAAAGAACCACTATGAAGTCAAAGTTTCATAAATAAACAAACAAACAAATATGTGTATGTTTGTATGTATGTGTGTGTGTGTGTGTGTATTTTTTTTTTTTTTTTTTTTTTTGCTTTCGAGCCGGTGGTGTGGAATCTTCATAGATACTAGTGGCCCGTGCCACAAGCATGTACGATTCGCCGTAGCGCCTACGTACTAAACCACACCCCCTCGATCATCAACGGACATCCCCACGGGACTGCCGCTAGGTATTACTTCGCGGGGGCCGTTGGCATTTACGCCTCCTCCTCGTCGGACCGTCTAGCCCTTTCCAGCCTTCTTAGGTCCTTAATTATCCGGGAGCACACTCCACTAAAGACCTCCCAGTTTTCCACGTCCTAACACATATGCCGAAGAAACTCCGATGGATTCGTCATACCCGAAGTCCACCCCATGTATCTAGGGCATCGGAATACGACATGTTCCGCATTTTCCGCCTCTTCTGGGCATTCTGGGCAGGTTTGGGAATTTTCATGACCAACCCTGTGCAGATATTGCCTAAAAGCGCCATGGTCCGTCATATACTGTGTCAAGTAGAAGTTCACATCCCCAGCCTTCCTATCTATCCATACCGCAATATTAGGGATGAGTTTATATGTCCATCGCCCTTTAGTCGATGTATCCCACCTTCTCTGCCATTCTCTGATTGAAAACGATCTTTCCTCTCTCTTAACTGCAGCTAAATTTATTACTGCCTGGCCTGTCGTTCGCCTATTGTAGATTCTCTGGATCTCCGCCGCCAGTATGTCTATTGGAATCATTGCCGCTATGACACAAGCCGCGTCGTCCGATACCGTCTTAAAGGCACTTATTGTCCTGAGCGCGCATAGTCTATGAACCGAGGACATCTTTCTTCTATACTCCTTTATCTTCAGAGCCTGTGCCCAAACAGGGGCTGCGTAAAGCAATGTGGAATTGGTAACCGTAGCCAAAAGCCTCCTTCTTGGACCCTTTGGTCCTCCAATATTAGGTAGTATTCTAGCAATACTCCTTTGAATCATTGCGGCCTTCGCGCACGCGTATTCAATATGAGGCCCAAATTTAAGTCTGTTATCTATCATGACCCCAAGATATTTGATTGCCGGTTTAGAACATATCTCCTGGTTTCCCACCTTCACCTTCATAAATTCCACTTTTTTCCTACTTGTAATAAGTACTGCTTCAGTCTTCTGTTCTGCCAGGTTGAGATTCGCCGAATCTAGCCATCTCTGGATCCTCACAATTGCATCGTTTATAGCCGATTCTAATTCCACAATATGTTTCGCTACACTGACAATCACTATGTCATCCGCAAACCCGATTATCCTTGTCGAGCTCGGTAGTTGTGTTCTAAGGACTCCGTCATACATGATATTCCATAGTAGTGGACCAAGAACCGATCCCTGTGGAACACCTGAACTAACATCATACATCCGTGGCCCATCGTCCGTTGCGTAGATCAGTTTCCTATTCGAAAAGTAACTATTCACTATTCTAATCAGATACTTCGGTGTGTTCAGTCTCTCTAGAGCTGTCATTATGAAATCCCAACTGGCAGAGTTAAACGCGTTTCTAATGTCAAGCGTGACAACACCACAGTATTCTTTTGTCCCCCATCTCCAACGTTCTCCTGCTATTGCGCCCGCAGCTGTATCTACTACCCTTTTTATGGCGTCAATCGTGGAGCGTGATTTTCTGAATCCGAATTGTGTCTCGGAGAGTCCATTCTCTCTCTCGACGATGTCCATGAGTCTGTTGTAGATCACCTTTTCCAGTGCTTTGCCCAGTGTATCAAGAAGGCAGATAGGGCGATAAGATGAAGGGCCCCAGCTGGTTTGTTCCCTTTCGGAAGCAAAACTAGTCTCTGTCTCTTCCATTGGTCCGGGAAAATACCCTCACTAAGGCAACTTTGCATAATTCTCCTGAACAAGCACGGTCGTCGCTGTATTGCGGCTTTAATGGCTTTGTTGGGAACTCCGTCCGGGCCAGGTGCCCGGTTATCCCCAATTTCCCCACCTATCTTAAGAATCTCTTCCTCCGTGACAGGGGGAATATTGCAGTCCATGAATCCGCTGTCGACGTATACCCAATTGCTCTCCCGCTGTGGAAACAGGTGCGATACAATGCCCAGTAGGAGTGTTGGGCATGTTATCTGGGGAGCCGCTTGGCATTTAAGCTTCTTCATTACCACCTTATATGCCGTACCCCAAGGGTTTGCATCTGCCTCCTCGCAGAGGAGCTTGAAGCTTTCTCCTTTGCTCTTCTTAATTGCAGTTTTGAGTTTCTTCCTAAGTTCCCTGAATTCCTCAATCCTCTGAGTGTGGTAGCTTTTCCCTCTTGATCGCTGTGCCTTGCGCCTCGATCTAAGGCATTCCAATCTGTGTGTGTATGTATAAACAAATGTGTGTGTGTATGTGTAGTATTAACCTACGTTAACAAAATATAAAATAAATTTCCTCCGAATGGGAAATAAGAAGAAGCATTAAAAGAATATAACAATAACAACAAAATAAGAAAAATATTTTAACTAAAAATTATGCAGCACTAGATTTTAGACATACACAACTACGAACAAACACTTGTGTGTCTGTGAATTAGAAGGACCCATGTAATAAATATTGTAAGTAATTGAAAAAATTAATTTTACAATAAAAAAATTTTTTTAAACATATTGTTTTTTCATTGGAGTTAATTTGGTTTGCTTTTAGTACTTCTCAGTCATAAAGAAAAAAAATAAATTTAATTTTCCTTAAGCATTCCTTTATGCATCGAAATTCAATTTTTTAGAAATTGTATTTTAACATCAAGTACGATTTCATTTAAGCCTGCAACATTAAGAGCATCTGTTTTTGGAGCCATCCTAATGTACAATATGAATGTGTGTGAATGTATTTAGATGTGCGATTGCTATTGTTGTTGGTTTTGTTGTGCTTGTATTTTTAGTCTGTTTGGTGAAAAATGCCTGAATCAGACTCATGTGTAGGATTTGTTTTTTTTTTTTTTTTTTGGAGTGTTTGCGTTTATGTCTTAGCATTAATTCTTTGCATACACATACACACATAAGCATTTAAACGAATTGTTCCTTAAATATTCTCCATTGTATACACTATAACTTTTTTCAAGCTACACACCTGATCATCACAATAGAAACACACAATTTATTGCAATTTCGCTTTTGACGTTTATCAATATTTACATCTTGAATGCACTTTCGATAGCAGGCAACTCAAAGTTTTCACTTTTAAGTAATTGGTATTCACCTATTATTATAGCCTAAAATGTCAACGTAGACATACACACATAAACACAAGTGTACTTGTTATTAAGGCATAAGTGTTTCTTTTTCTTCTCATCTAGAAGAATCGTTGCGCGAAATGGCTATAAAAACCATAAATGTGGGGGGAAAAAATTACGAAAATAAACAAGTTTTAGCTATTTAACGGTGTCACTTACATTCAAGCATTCAAAAAATATTATGTTTTATTCATGAATACTTGAATAAATGAACGAACAAACGTACGACGACAGAACGAGTGAACGGATAAAATGTCTTGGAATATGTTTTTCTGCGCTTAATATTTCAAATGATTTACGTCACTATCAATAGAGCAGACACACAAACACATTCGAAGAGATTAAACCCCCATAAATATAGTCTATTTCGATTAACTTGGCATGACATTTACACTAAATCTTTGCAACAAAATTTTATATTTGTATTTCTTTTGTGTCGGATTGTTATGGTTAATAAAATAAAAAATAATAAAAAATATCATTAATGTTAATAGCATGTCTATCTGTAGTAAATAAATATAATACTAGCGTACATAATGTTATAGACTCTAGTTAATCTAAGACAACATTTTTCCATCAATGTTGTTGCAACACACACACACAGGCACACGCTCACATAAGTAATAGGTGATTGATATAATTTATTTTCATAGTGTCTAAAGTAGAGTTTTTTTTTTGTATTTACCGGGACAGCGGTTTCTTAGGGTTTCGAAAATATCGGTTGTTAAAATTGTTGGTGTAAATTGCGTGCGGTATAAACATCATCCCGATTTGTCTGAGTTTATAAAGAAGAAAAACATGCCTTTTTTACTTAGTTTAAACATATTCGATTTATTATACTTTTTATGAGGAGTTTGTTTATAAGAAAAAAAAAAACTCAAAGATTACTTCGATAGTGAGTCCGTTGTGTAATACTTAGGTTTGGTAAAGAACTGATTGTTTGGGAAAACTTCAAAGAGTTGTAAGTGAAGCAAATGAATTACACTCTTAACACTCATTAACAGGCAGGATTGTAATCCATTAGTAACGTGGCAGCTTTTCAAAACATTTCCTGAATGACGGAAAATTTTGGCAACAATGTAAAAATTAATGAAATTTATTGAAATTTCTAAGAAAATTTTACCAAAAACCAATGACTCTAAAACGAAAACCGAGCCTCCGATTTTTTACTAATACCAGCCTGTGCCCACGACTTTGACTGCGTAGTTACCGGCACGAATAGTATCCTCTCCTATTCTTTCATTTAAACATACATACATACTTATATTTAAAATTACTATATTAGTGGAATAGAATTTAACGGAATATTTATGAAAAAAATATTTCTATCGACGACTTTGGAGATAATATTTACTTTCGCTAGTACGTGTAAATTTGGACACTCGAGACCTTTGAACAACCGACTTACTAAATACAAAAATAAATTGTTTTCGCGAATTCGCCTGATAAGTGTAATAAAAGGTAGCATATGTGTTAATTTATCTTTTGTTGTTGTCTATTTGCGTGATTGAGTAATAAATATTCAAACATACAAACATTCACATTTATTATATCAGTAGGATATATTATCCATATCCGTTATCCAAAATAGATGATTTCATTATGGAAACTCTGTGACGTATTATTACAAATTTCTTTAGGTTTTTTTTTCACAAGGTAGTTGAATTATATATTTTGTTAAAAAAAAAATGGCGAAATATCCTGTATATGTATCGTGATGTGTATCACACAATATACCCACATTCATACAGTGTGCTTTTGTTAAAGCATATAACTTTCTGCGACAGCTGATTTAAAAGTTCTAGGTTGCATTGAGGTAAGTTTAGCTCAGCAATTATTGATGAATATGCTGAGACCGGAGGAATATGCGTACATTATTAAAATATGTTCCGAAATTCGTACTTCAAATCAATAATATCTGCAACATTCTGTTCACTGTTGTGGTTAATTTTTTACTAAATTTGAAGTAAGAAAAATTTAAACATACACAAAATATTGCTGTTTGTACCATACGCCACGTACCATACACCATATCTAAGATTAAAATTTATAAAAAGACATTTTGCAAAAATATGGTGAAATGGTCACTTTGGTCATGCCATTTAACGTCTTTAGATTATTTTCTATGGAAAAACGTTAAATAAAGTCAATTTCTTCGATATTAAGGTAATTTTCCCGTGTTTTTTTTATTTTTAAATTAAAATAGTCTGATTCTTAAAAAACTACCCTTTACACAGACATACACATACGTAAGCTTGTTGTCTGGTCTGTCTGCAGCATAAAATCCTGTTTCTAATTTGCAAGATTTTTTTTTAAATTTTTTAAACAAGAAAAATAAAAGTTGATTTCGCAAATGTAGTTGTGCACTCAGAATAATGTTTGCGAAAATTTCTGTCTAACTTTAGTTGTTGCGTTTTGAATCGAATTGTGTGGTCAGGGTATTAAGTGTTAAGAACTTTTAGCATTTATGTGTTTTTCTTTGTTTCTGTGTACATTTCATTCCTTTTTTGTGTTTGTAGTCTGCATTTCTGCCACTTTTGGGCGAAACGTAATTTTCGTCTAATGTTATATTTTTGTTAGTTAAAGTCCTTTAGTGATGCAACTTAAGTGAAATAACTTTTTAAGTGTTTTTTGCATTTTTTTTCTAATTTAGTTTTTTTCTCAAAAACTATTACACAGATAAATGTGTGATTGTGTGTTATTTTAATGAAGCTGAAAGTTGAAACAAAAAGATTCCGTGCAGCCATCGAAAAAAATAAACATTTAAGATAGAAAAGTGAGAAAAGAGAAAAAGGTACATAAAAAAAAGTTCTGCAATAAATTAGCTAAGAGTGATAGTTTTACTTTAAAGGATTTAAATTGTGCAAATCAAGCATTGATGCACAAATGTTATACATATTATAATGTTATACTTTATGATACTTGTGTAATATTTATGTTACGTTATAGAGATGATATCTTTTATTTCTAGACGTTATTGTATGTATGAGTGTATGTGTGTATGTATGTACATTGAAATTGTTTGGTAACTAAAGTTCAGCCCACGCTCTTTTATTTCCGCCTTAACAAAATTTATGATTTTTATTATTATTTTTGTTGTACGAGTTCGGTAAGAGTATAAAGAAGAAAATAAAAAAGATTAAAAAAGCATTTGGTAAAACATAAATTTTTATGAAAATTACTTAAAAATCTTGGTTGGCACGTACTAACAACCATCACAATACTAATTTCTGCAATACTTTAAACATCCTTACTACTCCTACACTTACTTACACAAACATACATCGATATTTACTGGCTACGTTGCATGGATGTGTGCATGTTGAAAGTGTGGGGAAGATATATGTGGCTGTGGCCATACAAGCCACTTACTTACTCACTTAGTTGCTTCTTATTACCATTATACTTGAGATTATAATTTGAAGTAATGATGAATGAATAAAGAAATGAAATTCTAATGCAACAACGTTCAATATTGTTGTATTTGTGTTATACATTCACACAAACATTCATAGTTGTATATGCGCATACATAAAATATTCGGAAAAAGAAAGAAAAATAAAGAAATAAATGAATAAAGTAGGACGTGAAACCCTGGCTCTTTGCAAAAGAAATTAAATTGAATAAAAATTAAGTAGTTCATCGTGAATAAAGAAAGTAAAATAATTCAACATAAAACATTTATTAATAATAAAAATGTAAAAAGTAACTTGAACGGAATACTGTGTGTAAAAGGGGCAGTATTCTTACAACTAACAAGGGCTAAAAATAATAAAATTAATTAAAAACTCATCAAGACTCAATAAAATTTATCTCTTTTTCTTTTTAGTATTTGAATTGATCTTCTTAAAGGAGAATCCAATGTGTATAAGTAAATATATTTAGGCATAACTCCATAATATATCGTTGTTCATATCGTTGGTCACAAGTAGAAAGGCGCTAAAAAATATAATTTTAAGTTTGCAGGAGAAGGTCAAAACATAGCAGAAACTGTATCATCATTATGTTACTTCTATGGTAAAAATGCTTTTTATTTTTTTATTATACGAGTTAGGGCCTTTCTATTTGTGACCATCGATATGTATGTATGTATGTATATATTAGAGAGCTATAAAATTGTGATTTAATATAAAACAAAAAGTCGAAGTTCAGAGAGAGAGAGAGATTTTGCTTTTTTACATACCAGCCAAGATCAAATTGAGCTTCATCTGAAAAGATGTTTTTTTTTGCAAAATCGGTCAAAGTAATGTCGCAATATTTCCCAGCGTTTTTCAAGCGTTCAGCGGAAGGATAAAACTAATTATCTGTCAAATCAGACATGAAGTAAGTGTTGCCATTCACGAAATAAGCACTAGTTGAAAAAAAAAGTTAGATGGCGGACCCTTATAAGGTGGCGCTGGTACGAATTAAACAATATTAAATCGCTTTCGAGTCTAGAGTAAATACCTGTGATAGCACAGGACTAAGTGAAGGAAGAAGGTCTGAAATTGTAGTGTCATATTTATGTATTTTCTCTATACACATATTACACATATTACGCATATCCCAATTGTATGATTGAAAAAATTGGGCGATAAAGTGGATTTATTTTTTAAATTTTAATTGATTATTCTGCATTTTCATCGCATATGTGCTTAGCAAGGGACCGCATTCATAATCACTTTTTGCCATTCACAAAAGCATTGTCCAACACTTTAATTTTCTTATTGAATATGGGAATAAATTAAAAAATATGACCAAATGCTCCTCTTTTATTAATAACTTTTAATAAATGACCGTAGATATGTATAATAAGAAAACGTTTTTGTTTGATGCTGTGGTACTGTTTGAATTTATGTATCTAGATATGTGTTACTAGATCCTGAAATAAAGATTCATCAAGTGCATGACATTCAAATTACAAAATTAGACAAAAATATAAAATATATTTGATTCTTGTCAGGTAGTTTTTGAATAGTCCTCATAAACTAATAAATATTGAGCACGGAACAAGTGGTTCCGATTGAAATAAGGAAATTAGGTATATTGAGCACAATTATTTGTTCAATATAATTTCATAATATTTTCCTTTGATTTTCTCAACAGAAAACCCACAAAAATATGACAATGAAAATACTTCAGTTAAGTGAAAAAGGTTTAAATTATATTTTGCTTAAAAGTTGTAATTTTTTAATGAAACAGAATTCACTGTTAAGTAAACAACAACAACAACAACAAACAAAATGAATAAACCGTATCCTGTCTGTGTTCATAATGTTTTTCATTTGGCTTAGTTGTTATACTTCTAAGGGAAACATAAACTGGCATTAGATAATACGACAATAACTTAAAAAATTTATAATAAAATATTCAAGAAATAATAAAAATTGCTCTAACGGCAGAAGCAGATTAACAATTAATTTTTTTAATATTGTATGTAATGTAAGTTTGTAAAATAAAAATTAATTTTGATGTACTGATAAGAGTAAAATTTTTCCATTATGGTTCTTTAAATTGTTAATGCATAATAAATAATAAGTCAATGCCGAAAATGTTCCAATAAAGTTTGCCATTGTAGTTGCGATTAAATTATGCAAATTGATTTTCTTGAATCAGTCTAATATAATATAAAACGTACACTTGCAAATGGACACGCATTTACTTTTTCAATTGGTTTAGTTAAATACGATTTAGTTATTGCTGATTGCATTTCGGCAAAATGCCAAACGTTTTCTCCTCTGTGTTCGTGTGTATGGATGACAAAATATGTATTGTTGAAAATAATAATAAAATAAAAAAAGAACTGAATCACATACAAATTTATACATTGTATTGATATCATCACAAAATATATCAACTCTCGTGCATTCAAAGATATGTATCAATGTACAGATTCATACATACATACATACATACATACATACACACATACTTGCATACACATATAAATTATCTTACACACATACGGGAATGTGGGCATAACAAGGATGAAGAAAGAAATGAAACGAATATGAACTAAATAAACCAGAAAAAAAGCAATTTTTTTTTGATTGTGATAAAATAATTTATACATATAAATATTCTTTTTTCTTATGAAACTGTACGAGTACATTTGGGGTTAAATAAAACTTCGTTGTCACGGTTGAGCGACTATTTGGCATCACTTGTAGTTGGCCAATATAATTTGGCGTAAATTCAATTGCTGACAAATTTCTATGAATTGTTGTTAAAATGAACGTGAGGCGTTTTTATTTCGCTTTTTCAATGTAACTTTTTTTTTTTTCTTCATCCGGTCCGGAACAAATAAAAATACGCACAAAATCATACTTATTGCATGTATGGTTCAACGCTATTTCATTATTATTATTGTTGTTGTTGTTGTTGTTGTTGTGATTTAAACAATATTTAATTCATATCCTGAAAAATAAACTGTTGATACTTTTATCACTTTTTTTTTTTAAACTATAAATAAACTTTCGAATACAGTTTTGAAAACTTTAAAACCATCAAGTTGTGGTGGTTTGAACTCATACATAATTAAATTTTTTTAAATTTATATGTCGTTGTGTGCTTGTATGTGAAACAATTTGCTTTTGGTAAATACACATGTACACTATTTGATAATGCATACACATATGCTGGTATGTGTTTGAGTAAATTAATTTTGGTAAAATAGAGGACCCAAACAAAAATACTCGCAATAGAAAGGAGAAAAACCTTAATTCTATGACAAATATGTGCATGTATTTAATTTAACGTGGCATTAGCCACTGTTAACACTGCACGTAATAAATAAAAGTACACAAATTTTAAAGTTTTGCTAAGAACTAAAATTCGAAAAGGTGGACTCAACTGCCAAATAAGAAAGTATCTATTGCCACTATTATTGTTGCCAGCAGTGTTGTGATATATTTTTTGTTCACTTCGAAAACTTTTTCATCTTTCGTTTATGTGTTTAATTGACTCTGTTTTCATTTTATTGTCTCTCTATAATTTAGCTTTAAGTTTTGTTGCATTTTCCTTGCTGTATTAGAGAAAATGTCATACTCGCAGATAGAAGCGAATCCAAAAACAAACAGGACAAAAAGTAAACTTGTTGTGGAAAAAACATTTTCTAGTGTTTAACTTTTTCTCGTGTCCGTTGCACTCACATACAAACCTAATTCAATTAAAAAGTTTAAACATACACCACTTAATGAGCTATTGTCATTAAAGTTTTTCTCTGTTAAAAAAAAAAGAGCTCAACTGAAAACGAAAACATGAAAATAAAAGGCAAAAACAAACTTTTTTCACTTCAAATATGCTAAAGAACTGTTAATGAAAGGGAGCAATTATACGTGCGTACCATGCTTGCAACAAAGGTGAGGATACAACAAAAGACAATGTTTATTAGTGGTAAATTCATGCTCATCATGCTGCTATGCTTTGAGGTATTGCCTTAGGAAAAAAAATCCAGTAACACTATACCATTTATAAGATTACGAAAATGAAATGTAGACATTTTAAGTTGCGGGCAAACTATGAACAACGATCAGACTTTTAATGGAGGCGCATATTGAAACACAACGCGATTGTATTATAACGATTTAAAAAAATTTTGCTGAAAATATCTGTAGTTCTATGTGATGTCTTGCCCTACCTTTTTGCATTTAGATCGACGCAATTGTTTACGACAATATTAGTGTAAATAGTAAGTAAATCTTTGATTTCTTTACTCGATAGTTTTTAATAATAGTTATCCAGAAAATTTCAACTCAAAAACTCTCCATGTTAGAATCAACGGAGACCTGTCATATATCGGTATATTCGTATTGAGGTGATCTTTCAGAATCTATAGTGATCTTAAAAAAAAAAAAAATCTCAACTTAATAGTTAACAGTAGTTTAACAACGAAAAAATAAAAGTTCAATTGAAATTCCTAATTGTCATTTGGAAAATAAAACTTATTTGAGAAGTTTTATTTTTTCAAAATCTCTACGTTAGTTTTGGGAGGCGAACAAATTACTTATCTGCATTTACATAATAAATAAAAAACTTAATGAAAATTTCAATTATGAAATTAATATTATTAATTAATATTTTGTTTGATTTTGCTGCAATCATCAAAATAATACAATTTATTAAATTAATGTTAAAAGTTTTAATTGAAAAAATATTTTTGTTTGGTAGCGAAATATTGGTTAATAATAAATAATCTTTTATAAAAAAACCAAAAAAGTTGATCTCAAGCTTGGAAAAAATCATATATAATCAATAAAAAAGATAAAGAAATTTAGGCGATATATTTGAAAAAGTTTAATATTAATAAAAAATCTTTAAATTAATTAAAAATATAATTAAAATTTAAAAATAAATCAATGAGTGAATTCAGTAAACATTTTAAGCCATAAGTGTTTGTGTGTAATTGAAGCGGTGCGTTACTGCAACCCAGGTAAACGTGAAAAGGCTCTTATATACAGTTCTTAATAGGTTCAAATATTTTCGCAGAAAGTTAAAAATTTTAGTTAAACTAAACAAATAAATTACTTCACACATTATATCAGACAGGGTAAATAGAAAAAGAAACTGAAAAAAATAAGGAAAAGAAACAGAATGAGTTTTGCTTTCCGACACAAATGGATTTCATATATTGACGGCTAACTGAAACTCTCTTATTTAAGAGTTGTAACCGGAAATCTTTTTTCGTTGAATTTTTATTTTCAAAGTCACAAACTAGCTGTTATAAAATATTGTTTTTGTTAACCGTTACGTTCCCTGAAATAGACACATTTCAGGACAACCATTTTGTGGTTGTTTGATCCACAAAAAATATTGTTGACTTATTTTGCAAATAGAAAATGTGTATAAGTCGTTAGTTTTTCCATTTTTTGTTGACACCAAAGTGTGTTTATATAAAAAATAATAAAAATAAATTTTTGCCATTTCTTTTTAAGACGGAGTTCGATAATGAAAATCATTTTCTTTTTATTAAGGAATTTGTAAAGTCAGGCAGGTAAGATTGGTAGAAGAAGTTACTACAAAAATCAAACAATTAAATGACAGGTCACAGAACGGACACAGAAAGTAAAGGCCAATAAATATTTAATATTTTTGTGATGCAAAATTTTTGCATTAAATCTTTAGCTGCAAAAGGATTTCTTTTTAACAATTTTTTCTTATCAAAATTTTTATCTTCCATTAAAAATCGTTCTGGAAAATACACAGTATTTCAATTTAATCCTATAGGCACTATAAATGTATGTATAGAGAATATTGTTGTTGTTTTTTTGACAATTATTATTTCGATTGGGCAAGTCAATTTTTGTGTTTGTGTACAAGAGGATGGGAAATAATTTTCTACTGCAAATTCTAAATTGGATTTTTCATATTTGCTAAGAAAGTTGAATCTTATAGAGTTTCATTTGATATTTGAAAAGAGTATACAAATAGAATTTCAAATATCGTTCATAATGCTTCAAAACAGTAGTTGTTTGTACGGAGAAAATAAATACGAATTTGAATAACGAAATTTTTATTAATTTTTAAAAAAGTTGCTTGATTTTGCTTGCATCTTTAGAATTATTTAGTCATAATTAAATAAGAGTCAATAGTTTCTATTGAAGAAATATTGCAGAAAATCAATTGATAAATTAAAACAATATTAAAAAATTAATTCAAATTCCCATAATTTAAAAATATTTTTATTTTATTTTTATCATGGCTATAATTGAAATATGGGATTTACATAACTAAGTTCAACCAACTTAGCTAATAAAATGAGAATCTTGCGGAATAAACTGCGATACAAGAAATATTGGATTTTGACACATATAGAATGAAAGTTAAACCCTTTTTTGATATTTCAAACAAGACATATTTATTATATGTGTGCACTTATCAGAACTTTCTCTTTCAGATTGGCCACTATTTTTTTTATCTTTCTGCTGCTTGGGTAAAAATCATATTAAAATTATCCTTTGAACACAAATTTTCAAAAATGTCATTTAAAATAATATTTTTTATTTTGTTCAACTGACAGAATTCTCTGTGTTTTTTGAAAATGCTTAAAATCAATTGAAAGAATTAATAAAGTTAATTAAAATTATAATTAGAACTTAAAAACAAATCAAAAAATAAATTAATTAAAGAAATTTAAGCAATATTTCTTTCTGTGTATTCTACAGTATTTACATGACAACATCTTTTACATAGACATTGGTTCTTAGTGGAGTCAAGCTTGATTTATTAATCGCTCATTAACATTATAAATGTAAATGTGTTGACAAGTAAAATACACACACACACACACATACTGTGTATGGAGGTTTTTTATCTATTATCCGTATAAGTATTTTATTATTTATTTATATCTGTTGTAGTAACCAGAATTATTTTTGTGTGATCATTTATTTTCTTTTAGGATCTGAAATAATTTCTTCTCTGTTCAAGAGGCGATAAGAAAAACTAATTTATTTTAGGACACCATACGCGACTGTTTTGTTAATTTAACATACACAGACTAAATACGTGTACATACATACATACATACAAACATACATCGAAAATTGAATACTAAACCTTTTGGACTTCAGTATAAATATGCAAGTTTGACTTAAAGTTAATAAATTCATTTTATTCATTTTTTTTTAAAGTCAGTAAAGAACGATTCCAATGGAATTTGTTTCCCTTTCACTTTATTATTATATGTTTTGTTAACTTTTGTTTTATTATTTTGGATTGACTGTATCCACAGTTTTACTTTTTTTGTTCTCTTTTGCTAAAATGGAAAAAAGAAACAACATAAAATATGCATTTTGAAATTAAGAAATAAACTTTTTAGCTCTTAAAACCTTTTCAGCAACTTTTAGTTGTTTGTGTATTGAGTTTTGAACTTTTCTGTATATTTTTTATTATAACAAAATTTACATAAATCTAAGAGACGCATACTTGAATACTTATAAAAATATTTTAATATTTTTTTTGTTTTATTTTTTCTTTCAGTAAAGTGGCTTTTGATTAGCTTTATTTGAAGCAAAGCCAACACAACATTAAATAATAATTATAATAATAAAAAAAATTATACGCGACACTCAGACGTTTCATAGTAAAAGATGTACATAAATACTAACATACACACACACATATGTACGTGTGTGTGTTATGTTGTAGTGTATACAAAAGTTGTCTACAACTCATACTATTAAAAAGTTTTTATGCAAAAATAACACACATATAGAATAAAAAAAAAAAGAAAAGAAAAAAAATTCTTAGAAGTATGGTGGAACATTACGGTGTCAGCAGTCAGCTGCTGGCTAGGCTGGAACAGAAAGAGATGATGAGAGCAAAATACATACAGTAAAGTTTAAAAACTAAACGCTATGTACAACAACTGTGGAGAGCTTTACCACATAATCAACACAGAAAAGAAGTATCCTTTTTTCGCCCTTACCTCGCTAAATAAATATTATAATTAAAATAAAAAAAATAATTATCTTCATTTTAAAATTAACGTCAGTTGTTCAATCTTTAGCTCTAGTTTTGCAATGAATTTAATTGTAATACAGCTCAACGAATTATATTTAGAAACCTAAAGATAAAAACAAGATGAACACGAAAAAAAAAAAACAAACAAAAATTACAGTGTTTAGAAAAATTCAAAAACATTTTGCCCTTCATTGTATGTATGAGGAATGTGAACAAAAGTTAATGTTTTAACAACTTTTGAATTCTATTTCCCCCGCAGGTTCTCATCCCGAGCGCTTATTTGCTCCCTCAACACGACTCAGTGATTTTAGATTTTAATATATTTAATGCTGCTTTGCGGAAAGACAAAAAAAGGCTTAACACTTTAGCCAACGCATGTTGGTAGGATGACGGTTACTAGTGTTCATAAATAAGGATGTGTGTATGTACAATGTGCGTGCGATTTTTAAAATGTGTATTTGATAATGTTTTCAGTTGGCTTATTTGTCGGAATCTTATATAAGATTAAAATTTTCAAATACATATGTATGCAAACACAGATACAGGCGAATACTCAACCCCGCTAGAAAGAATGTACGGGGTCACTGGGGAGCAAGGCCTTCATAACGGCTTTACAAATATTTTATGGATGAACTATCTATACAATCAGATAAACTTACTTCACACTGCAAAATAAAATAATGCCATCGAAATGCTTTAGTCAGCGAAGAAACGAGTAGGTAAAGTATTGCTATAATAACACGATGTGCAAAAAAATATTTAAAAATCTGCAAGATAAGGGGAATATCCTATTTA
Source organism: Phyto melanocephala (assembly GCA_941918925.1). Lineage (NCBI taxonomy): Eukaryota > Metazoa > Arthropoda > Insecta > Diptera > Rhinophoridae > Phyto > Phyto melanocephala. The sequence goes on from OW799233.1 coordinate 184,338,187, forward strand.
CTATACAGTAGAACGTCTCGCCTTAAGGCAAGAAAAAAAGAAAATTAAAGCTCGCAAAAACTCATAAAAATTTTGTAAAGGAAGTATTTCGATCATTTCAGTAGAACTATTTTCAAAAATTTTTATGTTTATTTTTCCGAACGTTCCCTTTTTTAATTTTTCGTTATATCTTCGTTATATACAGTCGGATCTACCCTCTTCTAGTACTTACCCGTCATATCACAACTTAAACAACAAGAATTAAAAAAAATTATGTAAAATCAAATAATGGAATTTTAATCAATTAATTTTGACATGTTCAAGTTAGCTGTATTTCTGGCGACTCTCGAATTTTGTAAAAATGTGGCTCATGCGTTGCTCATTAGCGACAACTATGACAGATTTATGTATTACATGAACAAAAACGCTCGACGTTTTGAGAATGGCATGGATAAGCTGTGAAAATAATTAAGTTAAGCAAAGAAAATTATTAAATTAAGTTATTTTCTTTATGCTAACCAGGTAATTCGATTATTTCTTTTGAACATTGTAATGCTTCCAGCTGGTCTTGCGTGTTGAACTGCATGGCGGCTTAGTCAAATCAAAGTATGAGACAGTCTCGAAGTTTATAAAATTATGAACTTGTGGACCTAAAATTTAATTAATGCATCCCGTTGTTTCGAAATCGAAATCGTAAATTGCAAGTGATTGGTTTTCACTCAGCCAGAGGAGGACTCGAGTGACTGTTTTTAAATTTTTTAATAGTTCTGGTGAAATTATTGAAATATTTTATTAACAAGAGTTTAATAATATTTTGCGAGCTCTAATTTTTGGATATTAGGGTTGTACATTAGTTTGGTAGAAACTGAGATTTTAAGATCAATGACTATTAAAACCTTGATTTCTCCGAGAGAAAAACTTCGATATAACACACTTTAAGATGCGACTGTGAATGCCGAAGATATAATGAAAAATATATTTTGCCGACCCTTACGTTAGCAAAAAAAAAAAAAAAAAAAATTATAATAAAAAATTTGTTCAAAACTGAATTGTAACAATACTTTATCAACGGTGGTGTACGGCGAATTTTTTTTGCGTTGCACCCTAATGTAAGGTTAATATAATGTATGTCTCTTTAATAAGCTGCGCTTAAATGCGGCCACATAGTTACGGTTACTTAAGCCAACATTATTTTCATTCATTTGTACTTATGTATATCGGGCATGTGAACTTAGGATTATGGAAAATAGAAATATTTAAGAGCTAAGGGTTTATAACTTGAAACTGATTTAAAATATCATTTAAGCGTGGAAGTTGTCAAAGGGGGAAAAAACATTAAAGTGTAAAAATTTTACAGAGATGGGCTTGATTCAATTTTAAACAAGATTTTTAAGAATAAATAAATAAATAAAACTGAAAATATGCATACCGACTGCTTAATAACTATTTGTTTATATTTTATTAATTTCTAACTTAAATTAAGGTAAAACTGTGAAACCTTTATTGTTGAAATCTATTAAAATTAAAAAAAGGCAATTTTTTTATGTCTGCATTAAACCTGCCACCTTTTACTAAAGCTCTTGACATCAAGAAACACGTTTGAATACCTATTTTAATCAGCAATCTGTAAAAGCAATTGAATTATAAAATTCTGTTGTTGTATTTTTACTACTTTCTATTTAGCATTCAAACTGGCTGTATCTTATTTTCACATTTATTCCATTTAATAGATCCTAAAGGTCTAGAATACTGACTGGTGTTGAATTGACGATTAAATAAATAAATATGAATTTCGTTAAAGGGTTTTAGTCAGTGTTACCATATTTGCACTTGATGTCAATAGCGAGAATAGTTTTGGTTTGTTAATAGAAGGATAATGTTTAATGCTAAATTTCTTGTCGAGAACATTTTAACAGATTTTTATTTGGCATTTAAGTTAAACGGAAATGGCTTGTCTGGTAACACGGATTCTGCTATGTTTCTGTGTAGTCGTATGTGTGTAATTTCTTTTGCTTTTACGTTTGGATTATTTTCAATAACAAATATCTCATTAAATTTCATAATACATTTTTCTTGTGTTTACTTAAAAAATGTCACGTCTTAGTTTCAAAATTACATTGCTGAAACTGAGAAAAAAAGTTTGTCACTAAACTTAAAAAAGGCTTTGAAACACAATAAAAGAGGTGTCCTTGTCCGTCCCTAATAAGAGAGAACGGGTACAGAATGGCAATAAAATATGTATCAATATGTTTGTATGTGTTTAAGTGTGAGAAATCAGTATGGTTTGAAAAAAAGAAAGAATATAAAAATCAAAATTGCTTCCTTCGTAGCACGTGATATATTTAAAAGTTTGACAAACTTATTGAATAAGTACTGATACTTGTACACAAACATCCTAATACCATGTAGTGCGATAAGTAAAAGGTGAAGCAATAAAACAAAAAATAAAAAGTATTTTTACACATATTTGATGAAGTTGGAACTACAAATACATACATATGTACATTAGACCGTACCAGGAAAAAAAGGTTCAGCATACACCTTCGAATCTATATTATATTTCAAAAATCATCGATATGTCTTACCCTTAAGCGTCCTGTAGACGATCAAATAAACCGTTAAGCGTTTGAATATGGGTTTGTATTGTTTATTTAACACTTTTTCGTAGACGCACAAGTAAAATCGTTGATCAGAATTTTAATTTTGAATTTGGTTGTTTAATTTAAAACAAAATTTTGAAAAGCTGTTTCTATATTTGGTAAAAAAGGAATTTCTTTTTTCGAAATTGCTTTTCAAAATACTGTGTGTTCGTAGGTTGCAGTTCTCTTTTGCATACAAAGGCGTACGGTCTAATGCACATACACTAGAAGAGGGAGGTTGAAAAGGTTTTAGAAAAAAAAAATTAATCGAAATGGATAGTAATTTAAAAATAGTTTCAAATTAAGATGATAAAAGATTTTTGTAACCAAGCGGAACGAAATCAAAATTAAGTATCAAGTTTCCGCAATTACTGGATGCCTTTGCTTTCAAAAATAAAATTTTTAATATGATGTAGAAAGTACATAATTGATTATCCATTTGCTTTAGTAAATTATTAACGGCCTATTTGCGAAATACAATGAATGAGCTCGTTCGCTTCTTATTGTTTACGTTGCTTGTGAAACAAACGACAAACTTCGCATTACATATGTTCGTATATATATTTTTTAACCAACCATACATACACACAAATGTACATCATAAACATTCGTAAACATGAATAAGCGCACAAAACATACCAAATTCACTTATTTTTCACTTATTTGCCATAATATACAATACCGCTTGCTTTTATTGTTGTTTTTTCATAGAATTTCCTTTGCTTATAAGTCAGCCGATAACAGATCAAAATTAATGATTTTCAATGCCAATTTAATCAAAAAAATTCTTGATAAACTGATATCACACGCGAGTTTGTGAGATATTTAAGGGCTTCATAAAATTGATTTCAACGCTTACATGAACGGACAGATGAATATAGCTAAGTCGAGTTATCTATAAAAAGAATTCTGAATATATATACTTTATGGGGTCACAAATGAATACAATAGAAATTACATACGGAATGATGAACTTATATACACCCTTTTACAATCTCTATATATAAACTACCCAGCAAAAAAATAAATAAATGCTAAAGAAATAGCGAATACATGAGATCAGCCCATGATAAAGTGGTGGTTCAATTTAAGTGAAACATGCATGATCTTAACATTAACGTGTCATTGGAGAGCATGTGTCTATATGAATATATTAAAAAAATTCACTTCATTCTAATAAGTGCGTGGAACGCGTGCGTGCATAGTAAATGAAAAGAAGCCCATGTGTCATGAGTTAATAATGTTTATATATATATGAATTGTTGAATAGATTTTGTCATGAACTTGCAAGTATTTTGAACTATTTTGAATTTGAAGAAGGCATTCTGTATGCCGCCTTTTGCACTTATGAATTAGAAGTCATAAAAAAAGTTATTCAGATTGAAGTAGTGCAAAATTTGTTTGCTGGGTATATACATATACCCTTAAAGGAATTAACTCAAGTAAGAGCAATATATTCGGCTGAGCCAAATTCTTGATTCCCATTACCGATTTTGTGTACTTTTATAGCACAAAATGTATTTGTTTGTTATTAACAGTAATCGCTATGGAATAATCTCTTTATACCAAAATATGTTTTACTTTCTTAGTACAACTTCGATTTGCTATTAATTTGTTTTATTTAATTAAGTCTTACAATACAATCTTAAGTATTTATATATTAGAAATGATACTACTGACTCTTTTTTATTACAATGTTATATTTTTATGGAAACTGAATTGCATACTTTGGTAGTAGCTAATAAACAATATTAGCTTTGTGTGGGCATGGCAGTTTTTACTTCTAAAATAATATAATTATTGTTTGAAATTAACTTAGATAATCTATTATAGATTTATTTGTTTAAAATTTTTGTCCATGTAGAAATAATATAAAGCGTTATAAGAGATGTGGGCGTTATAGTGCGCTTCTCACCTTTATTTTCTGGCATTGTAAAACAATTTAACAGAAAGCTATACATGCGAAATTTCATCATCTAAAACATATAATTCTGTCGTTTTTATGAACTCATTGAATTTCATTGAAAGCAGAATAAATATGTAAGAGGTGGGTGTTAGAGTATAGATAGATATTAGATATTTCAATACAGACTCCTTCAAGCCTTTGTCTATAGAGAAATAATGTGAATTAATTAAAAAGCGTTGTATGGAGGGTAGGTGTGAAAGTGTGCGTGTCACCTTAATTTTCCATTATTAAATTAAATTTCAGAATCGTACGTCTAATTTTTTCAGTTTTATTACGTTTTATATTATAAAAAGACCGACTGACTGACGGAAATAGCTAGGTTGTCCTAAAATGAAACTAGGACTCAGAAAATATATACTCTATGAGGTCTAAAATGGATATTTTGATCTGTTATAAACAGAATAATAAAATAACGCGAAATTCAAGCAGTGCTCCAAACCTAAAAGGGCAATAGTGTTAGTGTGTGAGAAAGAACTGCTAAGTAAACTATTTTAGAAAACCTCTTTTATTAATTCAAAAATTGCTACAGTTTACCCATTTTTAGTAAAATTGTATGAGATCTACCTTTTAGACGCTGAAAGTAAATAAAATTAAGTAAATAAAATAAATAAAGTTAATACAATTCTGTCTGTTAACACTTAGTTTCTGTCTTGAAAGTTGTCTGCGAACGATTCTATTCTGATCGTGAATGCTTTTACTTTTATTAGTCATTCGATAGCAGTCATAGGGTTGTATATAAGTATTGTTTATTGTCGGCGATTTTTGTTCTTATATAAAAAATTTTTAATTTCGTACTACAAATTCTTATTTTTTTTGTTTCCATAAATTTGCATTTTAAAATTTGTTAAAGTCATTGATATTGTTTCCATATTTATCTGAAAACTTTAAATATCGCTTAATATGAGATGGATCCATGTTGTTTCTAAAATAAATTACATTTAAAATTGCCAATTGTGCGTTAAAATATGCAAATTTAGCAATTTTGTTTGCTAGAATTTCAATTTAAAATTTGCTAACAATAATTGATATGTAAATGGAGATTCATATCAATACTTTAAATGAGAGTGACATTTATTGATTAATTACAGTTACGTCTCTTGTATACAAACTTTCACAAATGTTGTTAGTGTCGTACAACGTTATACTAGCATAAAAATATTGCTTTTTGTTCTGTGTTGTTTTTTTAATCGGCTTTGGGTTGGTTTGAATTAAAATGTTTGTCAATTATCAATATTTCTAACAAACAATTACGTTGTCTAATTACCAAAATTTATTCATTCTATTTTATATAATTGCTTTTCGCAATTTTGTTGTTGTTGTTGTCGGTGGTGGGTATATTATTTAGCGTAATTAAAATGAATACATTTAATGTTATTTTTATTTTTCATTGTTGTATTTTTAAAAAAACATTGCATAATGAGTTCACATACATAACGCATATTTATACATTAAATAGTGGTCACATAATTATTTTAAATGAATAATATTTTAGGGGAACACCCCAGAAAAAAAATAGGAAATGACTTGCTCGTAATGAACAACATACTTTTTAATGACTATTACATATCGTCTGTCTTACTAAGAAGTATTTTAGTAATGGCTTGATTACTTAGTTTTAGACATTTGCTTAGATGCACACACAATACAATTTCTTATTGCGAAAGTCATTCAAATACATAACTTTTTATAATTCTCATTTAGTTAAAGACACTTTGAGTATATGCAATAATGTGTTGGCAATGAAGTTTATTAGCAAAGCAGTTTATAAACAAACTGCTGACATGTAAATTTTCACTGATTTTGAAATTCCAAAATAACGTATCGTAGAATCGAGTGACTTCTGTAAGTCCATAATATTAATGGGTTATTAAGGGTATTCCAATCAAGTACTTATTTATTACTATTAAGGTAAGTCCAGCGTTATAAGTACTTATTTTATTCCCTATTTGTAAGCGAGCGTGATAAGCACTACAATGATATCGTTGTGTTAAAATAATGGGTTTAGATGCTAAATTGTAAGAATTGAAAAACTGTTTTCTAGTACTTTCAACTCATTATTGAGTAATGTGTTATTTTGCTGGGACTATATTCAATTTCATTAAAATGTAAAAAAAAAATGTTCTAAAGTATTTTTATTTCAGCTTCAGCGATCAATTTTGGATTCTACTGCATTATTTATTTGACCATTAGTGTGCGTTTTTAGATTGTGCAAACGCACTGATTAGGCATGTTTATGTCACATAATACATGAACTGCATATATTGCCAAACATATAATTTGTTTTTAATTTCTCCAACTATTTAAGGAGATTTATGAATTAATTATTTTATATATGTTTTGAATGCTGTATTTGATTTATTGTTCAATTTAATTTTTTAAAATTAAAAAATTCTAAGTAAATAAACATAAATAAATTTTATATTAATTTTTAGTTTTTTTTTTGTTTTTGTAAAAATTAAATATTTTGCATTGTTGATATTGTTCATTTTAAATTTGTTTAGTGTCACATAAATATGTATTTGCCCCTGACAGTTTCACATATGTGGGCAATTGTTCTCTAGAGATTCTAAATAAACCAACAGTAAACTAAGGATACACTTTTTACGCATATTCGTATATATACACATATTCAGACATATTCACACACAAGCATACATCAAACAACAAATATTTGTATAATAAGTATAAAAGGATGTACAAACATGCAGTAATATTCCAGTATTTTTACAGTTGAATTTGCAAATTTTGTCTGCACCGTATGCATGTGTGATTATGTGTATGTGCAAACTACAAGGGTTGATCCTGTGAAAATAATTAGATAGAATAATTTCTGATAAAAAGATCTTAAATATGTATATAAATATACAAATAAGGTGGTCAAAACTCTCTACCATAAGCATTTTTGTAAAATTTAGTGCCAGACCGTGGGAGTCATGAGCAATCATGGACGCAGGAGTTGGGCCAATCGATGATTAAAACTTGGCATTTAGATAATCATACCTAAATATACCAAACAAAGGTATGAATGCCTGTATCTTATAAAAAAAAAATTTATTACTAATAAGAGCTCTTAAATCACTTACTTAACTGCTACTAAAAGCATTTGTAAAAATACGATAATTTTATTTGCAATGTCCCACTTTGTTGGCTTATTTTCTGCAATTATTTAGCGCTAATTTAACACGTACAAGGAACAGTTGAGTCATGCCTTCCCTCTGCACACTGCTGAAAAGGTAGCAGTAAGTTATGGGGGAAAAAATTAATATTGTAATAATTTTGTCTAGTATTATCCAACTGATGGACGTAGCACAGAAAACACACTTTGTTGCGCTTTCATGTCCAGGCAACTTAAGCATTTCCATGTATGCCATACGGTAAACTTGTGAAGTATACACTGCTTATGAAATTCAAAAAAAATTAATTGTGGAGTATATTTTATAAGTTCGTAGTAAAGAAGTATAGTTATGCATAGAATTTTTAAGTGGTGTTACCAAAAAAAAAAATATCTTTTAATTCCATTTAGCAGTGAACAGCTGAAGCGATTTGGCTGATCTTTGAATTCAATTCGTAAATCACGGCTGATGGTTTGTGAAGAAAAAAATTAAACAATTCCTAGTAAAACTCGACAAATTAAACTCGAAGGAATAAATTTTTTAAACACACTGATTCTTTTAAACTTCTCATTTTTCTTAACAAGAGAAAGGAGTTTTATAAAAATTCAACAAAGCATCATAAATGTAAATGTATTGATGCTTAGATGTTTGCATTTTTGTGGCATGAAATTTTGAACGCAGACAGAAAACAACTTAGATTAACATATCGGCTAACTTTTATCGTGATAATTAAGCAAACAAGTTCGCGGGCTCCTCCTAGATAGTAATAAAGAAAATTAAGTTACAAATATACAAAGATTGATATTTATTTATTGCATCAGTATGACATTAAACAAACTATAATTCTTTTAAATTTGTTAAACGAAAAAATTCAATACATGGCGTAACCAATTACCCTTCCAGGTAACCAACGCATTAGACTATTTGGAAGTTTAAATATCGAAGTTAAAAAAATCATTCTATAGTGTGTGTACTTTATGTATGAAAACGTAAAAAAATATATCTCTGTGCTCGAATAATGCAAGATAGGGAATGAAATTTGTTTTTAAAATATCAAAAATCGTTGGTATTGGAGAAGGTCGAAACCGGTCTGTTTGGAAGAAAGGATGTCTCATTTAAAAATGTCATTTTGGTATCGAATGACGTGAAGTGATCAAATTTTACGGGTGAAAATTGATATTTTTTTCCACATATTTTGAAAATCCGTCTAGAAGAATTAGAAATCAAAATTTATGAAAATTTATGCGCACACAGCAAATTTAGAAATTATATTTCTTATACAATTATATACAATTAAGTAATAGTAAAATGGAATTTGCCACGCCCACACAAAATTAATATTATCATTGAATTACCTCTAGCTTTGCATGCTTATTTCCATTCTCATATCCATTCATCAACTAATAGCTGTGTTGGTTTAAACCAGAGTACGAAAACAAACAAAAGGAAACGTTTCCAATAGTTTTGTTTCGATCATTTCAGAGAGGGAAAACAAAACGAAACAAAACCCAGGATAACGGTACATGCAATTTGTTTTGTATTGTTTTGTACTATGAGTGCAAACAAAACCAGAATCGAAAAGTACTCAGCTTCAATATGTAACATGCAAAACAATACAGTACAATACTTTCTGCAAACGTTTCAAAACGTTTGCTGATTGATTTGCTCTTTACATGAAAAAATCTACATGTTTATTGCTGCTTGTTGTTGGGAATTTTTTAACATTTTACCTACCTACATTAATTTTATGATCCTAATAACGATATGAAGTCACTGACTATAGTTTGCGAATTGGTAATGGTGCATTGTTATTATGATTGTTATAATCTTTTTGTTCTGCAAACGTTTGCAAACGTTTCATTCTTGTTTCGTACTCAAACGAAACATACCGTCAAAGCAATGCCCAGCGTTGTCAACTTTAAAATTTCAAAAAGCACCTAAACCCCTAAAAAAGCGCGTAATTTTCATAAAAAATCACTGAGTTTAAAATGTGTACAAATTTAACTTTACATTTGCTAATATAATCATTACTTAAAAAAATTAAAGCTTTTAGATGCCAGTTGCCCCCTAAAATAAATTATTTTACAAATGGCAATAAGACTGGAGTTTTGATTGATATCGATAATCGAAATACAAGTCTAAAGATATTCTGTTCTTTATATTATTAGGCCAAAACATCCAAATGTACTATCAATGCAAATATTAACCTTATCAGGGTGTCAATTTGTGCTCTAAAAAATTTTAAAATGAAAAGTATTTGCATATTAATTTCTCATTTTTTATTTTCACCAAGGTTTGATCAACTTGAAACTTTACTTACAAAATAAATTCTCGTAACAATTTCATTTTATAAGAAGTAGGTGGTTTATGTCTCATAAACCATACAGGATATCAACAAACCAGTATCGGAAATAAGTTACAATTAATAATAAACAAGCAAAACACTCAAATAACAGAAACATTGTATACTTTCAATCCTTATAATCTTCTTAATTATTAGTTTTAGTATCATAAGCTGAAAGTATTATCAACATAATATCATTTTACAATGAGTAAATATTTTTTAGCTTTGTTAAGATACAAAATACGTAAGGGTAATTAAAGATATTTACCCTTACAAAAATTGTTTTCAATTAAAAAAATTATTTTCAAATTTAGTATTTGGTGTCACCGAAATAAAAATAAAAGCACTAAAAACTTAAAAAAAAATCACCAAGCACTAACTCGCAATTTTTTCGCTTCCAAAATGTTAAAAATCACCAAAAACGGTGATAAAATCACCGAGTTGACAACGCTGGCAATGCCTAAGTACAAAACCCGAATTGTTTTGTTTATGCTCTTTTGCATTGAAAAGTTTGTGGTTTTGTTTTGCTCGCAAACAAAACGATTCATGAAAATTGAAAAGTTTCTGACTTAGATGATTTGTACTGTGTTTCGTTTCGTTTGTTTTCGTTCACTGGTTTAAACTAATCAGGGCATACAAAGGCTCTATAATATTTACAGACACTTTGTGGTCGCATTGAAGTAATTGTATTCGTTTGTAAATAGACAAAATTAAGATCAAAGATATAATATATCTTTTCGACTGGTTTACAGTACGTTTAGTGTTTTTCTCTTATTTTTGTCTGTGCATGTAAAAGAAAGGATGGCACGGAATCTATTTTTGCAGCAATGTAAAAGCGTATATACATGTGTGTGTGTTTGCATTTAAAAAATATAAATTTCTAAAAATAAAATTAGGCTCTTATTTATGTTGTAAAATGTTGTTACAAATATAAATATTTAACTAGATGCATAAATATATTGTTCGAAAACATTTATTCACTTGAAATCGTAAATATACATTTGTCTTTATAATTAGTAATAATTAATGTCATTTGTTTGTGGTATTATCTGTTGTCATCTCTGTAATTAACACTAAATGAGACCGCGTAGATAATTAAGAGCAGCAAAACGACAAGGACGACAAAAACAATGACTACCGGAAATGAGCTAATAATTACTATTTTAACTTTATTCATAAATCATTTATCTTCAAATGATTAATGATTCTTTAATAGCATCTATTATTGCAATATCTCTGTTGTATTGTGTAGTTGTCTTGTGGCGTACAAATAATTTTGTTTATTTTCCTTGAAGTTCCAATAAATATTTTCTTTAAGTAAAAAAAATGGATATTTCGAAAAAATACACACATAGATTGATATAAATACATACATACATACATACATACATACATACATACCTATATCATATGAATATGTTGTGGAAAAACAGATAAAATTAATATAATTGTCAAAAATATCAACAATTCTCAAGCTGAGTAATAAATTTACAAACATAAATATTATTTTCTTTTTATTGGAAATGAATTGCTTTTTTCCCCACTACACTGTTGTAATTGTTGTTGTAAAATTGTTTGAGTTGTTTTTCAGCATAGTTTTTGACTTTGCAATTGTTAATAAAGTTGTAATTCTTTTGTGCAATAATTTTTGATTAGAAGCACAAACGAATAAAACAAACAAAAGTGGCCACTTTCCCTGACTCTCTGCTTGTTTATTTATTACTGCTCAACATGAGTTGGCACTGCAGGAGTCCTTTAATTAGTCCGTTAGTTCGTTGGTTGTCTGCTAGTGGTTGTATTTAAGCAGTTTATAAAGAGCTTGCTGGTATATGTGTGTGTGTGTGTGTATATTCGCATACGACTTCTTGACTACCTCATACACTTATCATACATTCATGTACACATGTACGTATGTACAAATGTTGACTTCATACAGTCTGATCATGACAACTGAATTAGAGATAAACCGTTTGTTGCTTCTTAAATAAAATACAAGTATGTATGTATGCATGTAAGTGGGTTTAAATGTAGGCATGTGTACATATACGAGCATTTGTCTGACTCTTTGTCTGCCCGCTTGTCTTAATTCTCAATGTGCGTTTAATTTTTGTCGTTTGTTTAATTTTTAACTTGTTGATTACCACAAATGAGCCTTTTATTATTCTACTATAATTATCTTCTCTTATTATCTGTATGTTTGAACAAAAGAAAAACTGTAAACGCTTGTGTCTAAAGAAAATATAATTTGAAAAAACAATGATTTAAACCAAATAATAATTAAATTAAGTTAATTTAAATCCTTTTTGTAAAATCATGGCTTAGATTGCATTTAAATGATAGGATGCATCAAAAGCTTATTAAGTTAAGCAAATTAGTTTTCAGAATAATGTCATTTAACCTCAATATTTTGTATGTTTTGGTTGAATGATATCTGTAATGAATAAATCTGCTCTATACGTATGCACAGAAATTAATACGAGTTGTTCTATTTTTATATACATACTTATACACACACATAAGTATTTGAATATCTCTTTATCTATCTATCTAGTCTATATGTTTTAGTTTTTTTTTTAATTATGCGTACAATATATTAGGGATTACATATATGAATGTACGTATGTTTGTATGTAAATCAAATATTAACGAGGTATAAAGAATCTTAACGTTTCAGTAAATACAGTTTTTAAAGAAAAGTTGCTCTAGTTGGAACAATGTTTTTAATCCCAGTATAATGGCTATCAATAAAATCGCTTAAATGACCTGAAAAGCTGGCCAAAATTATTTAACGTGTTTTTTGAATTAAAAGTTCTAGTTTTTTTATAGTTTTAGATGTAGTATGATATAAGAAATCTAGTGGCAGATTTTGAAAAAATTACACTGCGCAACAAAAGTACAATGCGCAAAAAAATTTTTTGTCTCTGCTAGAAATAAAAGTATGTGGACTATATTGATTGATGCTCTTAATTTAAATCTGTTTTCCGTTTTTCTCTAGTACGTAAGGGTTTTCTGTTAAGGGCGTGGCATATTTCACTCTCTAAATCGTTGGGTTGCCTAATATATTTCGTCATAACTTGAAAACGGATTCTCCGATTTTAATAGCAGAAAAATCAGAAGATGCACCGGAAAATTTCGCTCAAACTAACTAAACACATTCCTTTTCTATCTGTTACTATTTCGGAGTTATTAAAAATGTAATGGCAAAAAAAAAATTTTTCCTGCAAAATTCATCAAATTTTTTGTTTTCAAAATGCCATAAACAAATTTAAGAACCAAAAATTTTAATTTTTAAGATTTTTCCAAAGGCCACATTCCTAAGGAATAAAAGTCGGTATAAATAGTAAAACTCAATTAACAAATGTTGATTTTAAAGGTTTAAACTCATTCTTAACAGACTGTATGTACATGCATACGGTCTAATAAAAAAAAAAAAAAATTTTTTTTAAATTGTATGGCTCTTATGAAACAGTATTTTTTTTTATGAAAAAAGGCTTCATTATATATATTTTATATTATATAATACTTAATAAAGGGACCAGTTAAACTAATACAAATTCCTCAATAATTATTATGTCGTATGTATAGGTGTATAATCGGTGTCAGGAAGAAGTGTGATGGTTTCTGATGAAAAAGCTTTTTTATTATTCCGTTCTTTTTGCGTACTGCTGCTTATAAAAGGGTCACTTCTCAGAAATTACCTATTCAAGACATCTCGATTTGTATCGCTTCTGCTGAATTTCCTCGAATAATTCGTACGATATAATCGTAAGGGCTTATTTCTAGCCTCGGCAGCTTCTTTTGACAATTGGATGGTAGCCTGATACCTGGGTGCCCATGTATTTTTTATGTACTTGTATTTATTTTTTGTAAACTTATTTTTGTGATAAATGCTTTTAATAATTATTCTTATTAGGTACGGTATATATTTTTTTTAACATATAATATTTTGTAGAGCAGGTATATAAAAATATAATATTATCGATAATATAACTATTATCGATAATAAAGAATTTTTCAAATTTATAATTATAGGCAGGTATCAACATTGTGAAGTGTTAAAAGTGATGTGAATAACAGTTGAAATCAATAATTCGAAATATTTACATAAACGTTTATGACGATATAAATGTATAAGAAAAAGTGACTGATGAGCAAAAATGAAAGAAAAGTTTAAAAAAATCGTCAAAAATAATGCCGCAAACTTGCGCAAACTTTTTTTGTTTCTAAAATTAGAGATTTCAAATTTTATTGTGGTATCAAACATAATTCGTAGAGATGCTAACCTCACTTTCAAAAACCTCTCCTTTTTCTTTTTTATGCAAAAAAAATGTATAATTTTTTTTTGTTTTTAGCTTTTTAACGAATTGTTTCAACATGAATATTCAACATATTTAAAATTTTTTTCTTTTTTAAATAACTTTTGATCAAACCTTTCAGCGAAAAAAAAAAACATTGTTAAACCCTTATTATTATTAAATCTCATATAATTTTCGTCACTTTCCTGACTTTAGCAGGGTCTCAGAGCTACAAATCGCAACTAAAAGTCTTAAAAATTTACAATTTAATGTAAAATATTGCTGTCTGTCGAGCTGCGTACTTAGTTCTTAAGATTTCTTAAAATTCAGTTTTACCTTTTTGGCCAGCTTTTCAGGTCAAATACTCCTCTGTGCGATGTATATTGCAATAATATCTTTTATTGTGATTTGCTTAAAGATCAGGTAATTTATGTAATAGTTAATTAATAAATTTGGTTTATTTTATTTTAATTGAAAGCAAGCTCTTTAGAGTAAAAACTTTTTATTTCATTTTTATTTTGCGTAAAACAACTACCACTATCTTAAAGGACGATCTCATTTCTTTAATTTTCTACTACTAATATTAGCTACAATTTTTTGGGATCTCTACTGTCTATGCTCTTTGTTTTCAGATCGTATATTTTTTAAGCCCGATAGAATTAACGAACGTATATGATCAATATAATTTGGCAATTATAATAGAAAGATTGAGACTTAAACAGTGCTACCAAATTATTCAATAATTTTTTTGGAAAAGCAATTTGCCCTATGTTTTAGCACAAAATTACGTTCGACGATGAGTCTCATTTTTAGTTTAACAGGTTTGTAAATAAACAAAATTTCCACATATGGAGTCTAAACCGCAACAAAATCTACACACTCTATCACGCCTGAGCTTACGTTACCTTCAATAGGGATTGTATCGCCGCCATGATCATAAAAATTTTGTTTGAAAGTGTGTATGATATTGATGGTATGTTATTGTGATGTGTCTGACGGCGTTCGGAACAATCGATTCTTTGAAATTAAAATTTGTCCTTAAGTTAATTTCGAAAAAAAAAACAGTCAATATTCTTGCAAGGTTGTGCCGCTTAATATTAATAATCTAGTCCGCTGTACATATTCGAATAATAATTGCTTTCGACATTTTTGTATATTTTTGTTTCTATCTATGTATCTATCTATGTACTTATTGCAAAAGTTTAATAATTTTTTGTGAGCATTGATTTTCAATAGCTTCTAAAGCAAAAATATTGATATAAAAACATTGATCTGCTATACTTTAGGACCCGATTGAAAATGTTATTTGTATAACGAAAATTTAAAATGTTGCGCCTACGTTTGGCATAAAAGTTAATATTCCACTTAGTATTTATCTTTCAAGCAAAATAGTTGCAGTATTGTGTTTTTGGTAAAAGGTATTAAAGATTCAACACAGCCGAATGAAGAATTTTAATATTTTGGTTTGCTTCATTCTCTTAATAAAAACTAATTAAATTCTTGTGGTTCAGTTAATTCATTTAAGCACTCTCTTAAAGCTATTCAGGTATTTTAATTCATTTAAACAAAAATATTATATAAATATAAAATAATAAAAAAAACATAACATGGATGCTAATCTAATAAAATCTATTAGATAATCGTAAATGTTAGACGACAAACATACACACTTAAATACATTATCTATTATTAATCATTTGTTCAACAGATATTTTTAATTGATACAATTGCTGTATTTAAAAGAAGTCCTAAGTGTTGTGTTGTTATTGTCATTGTTTAACAGTTATAGCCACGTTTATAATTATTTTTTCATTTGTATTGAATTCACCAAAAGCAGTGAAACATTCGCATTTTTCTTTATATAATTATTCATCTAATTTATATTGCAATTTTTTCACAATACAACAGCCAACTTGATTGGCTGTTATTTTAAAAATTAATTTGTTTCATACTGTTACAATGTTTTATATGTATGTATGTATATATTTCCATGCAAATGTGTGTGTATATGTGTATTGGAAAAATTATTTGCATGTTATTTAGTTCTTTAAAGAGAATGTTAGCCATTGTGTTCTCTTTACACCATCTGAGCTGAGATAGACATGATCATTCTATAGCTATAAAATGCAATAAGAAATTGTCTAGTTTATTAGACATTAAGTAGACTTGACTTCAACACACCTTGAAAAGAAGTTTTGAAATTAAACATTTTCCAATAATAACCTTATTAGTGTAAAGGCAGCCTTAGTATTTCTATTTTTACATCATTTAGAAACGACCACAAATGTTTTGAATAACATTTTCTCTATTTGTAAAAACAATTTGCCACAATTGTTGTAATCATATGATAACAAAATGACATTTAACCCACAATACGCCAAGGTAGTAAATACTTTTGAAATAAAAGCACAAAAAGCAGCATAAAAAGTTAAACAGAATGTGTATTTAGAAACGTACATACATTCTTACATTCATACATTCGCACATTCGCACATACGCACACACATAAATATGTACATACTTGTGTATGTATTATATAGACAATATGTTTTAATAGAATTCGGTACATCTACTTTCGATTGTACAAAATGTACACTGATAATAAATACGAACCAAAACACAATTATAACAATAGATACACATGCACACAAACACACACATATATTTAACAATAAGTCAAATATTTAAGTTAAATTTTTTGAATCTCTTTGGAGTAGAATAACTTTAATTTTTTTAAGGTGGATCGCTTATTTTTGTGAGATTTTTCTGCAAGTGCAAATAAATAGCTTTAGAAATCCAAATTAAATGTCTTTAAATAAAAGTATTGCAATGTTAAGATTGTCGTCTCTACACATCTAAGAGTCTTTAAAGTCT
The DNA here is from genome assembly GCA_941918925.1 of Phyto melanocephala. Lineage (NCBI taxonomy): Eukaryota > Metazoa > Arthropoda > Insecta > Diptera > Rhinophoridae > Phyto > Phyto melanocephala. The sequence continues at coordinate 184,355,397 of OW799233.1, forward strand.
AAGGACTTTAAAGGATCCTTAAATTCATTACATTGATAAAATGAAAATAGTTAAGCTGCTTACGTTGTACCCAACACCACTAATACCACATCAGAAGAGCATAATGCAATAATAGTCATTGTAGAAATGAAAAGAAACGAATTGAAATTTCGTCATCAACAGTTTAACAGTTTCAAAGATAAAAAGTGAATTTTCACAAATTAAAAAAAAAAAAAAATGAGAACTTAATAAGCACGTTGGTGACAACTTATACGATTAAGAGGAAAAAAGTTTTTCTTTAATGTTTTCAAAGTACTTCTTTGGAAATTTATAGATTTAGATTTTGCGCCCAGGTATGTTTTAATCTTTTTCTACTTGTTTTTTTTGTTTTTATTTTTATTTCTTTACAGTAATTTTCATCGTGGAAAAATATATATGGGTGTATGTGTATGTGTTCAGTTCTGGCGTAGGTTGTTTCGCGTTTGCTTGAATGCAATCAAGTTTTAACAAGATTCTTCGATTTCAGATTGCTCTCACAAAATTTGTTGAAAATTTGGAGTTTTTTAAAATGCTCAATAAAAGATAAACTTTTATTTACGTTTGAATAATTTTATTAACAATCACTTTCTTATCCTTTTACTTGATTCAGGGTTTTTACTTTCTTTTGTTTTTTTTTGTATTTCTTGTACAACTCCTTCGGAGCAAGATGTCTTTTCGTCAGTCACTACATTCAGTCATCATTTATTAGAAAAAAGTTTTTGTAACAAATACCAGTACGAAACTAAACTTTTAGAAGTTTCTATCTGTTGCAGTTTTATGGGAAAACTATTGTGTCCGCTAACATTTTGGGTTTATTAAAATGCAATTAAATAATCTTTTAATTTGGTTTTTATTATCCTGTTGTCTCTATTTGAGAGATAAATAAATAAATAAATAAATTTCCAATTATTAATAGGATTTATAAATATTGAACAACTGTTTGTTGTATTATTATTTTATTCTTTTGTTACAGCGTTCTGGAGCGTACCAATTTATTTAATATTTTCTTTTTTGCAGGTTACATATAAATAAAAATGTTTTTTTTTAAAGCGAATGAATAAAACTGTCAGTTTTAATTAAATTTTTAAAAAAAAAAAGATCCATTTTAATATACTTATATTGCTGCCTATTAAATGTTTTCCAGACAACTGACAATATTAATCTATTTTGATGTGTTTTGATGACATTTGGTGTAAGAACAATCAAATAACATTAAATAATAATAATTTACTAAAAAAGTTGTCATGTTAATTTGAGCAAATTTTTGCCAAATTTTAAAGTAGATAAAGTAAATCAGTAATGCAAACCAGCAACATCGGTCTTCTGAGGTATCGCCAAAAAAACACTTCTGCCCTTTTTATACCCACGACCAAAAAAATTTTGCGAGTATATTCATTTCATCATTCCGTTTGTGGCACATCGAAATATCCATTTTAGACCCCATAAAATATATATATTCTGAATCGGGGTTTCATTTTATAACGATCTAGCTATGTCCGTCCGTCTGTCCTTCTGTTGAGAGCACGATAGAGGTCCGACCGAAGAAACTAGGGAGCTGAAATTTTGCCAGAATATTTTTTATACACAAGGTTTGTTTGGTATTGAAAATGGGCTAAATCGGAATATTAGGAAGAGAGTTATAGCACGTAATGTAATGTCCTTCGAACATCGAATTAAATGCAATTGTGTCCAAACGCATTAACGTAGAGTCATGAAACTTCGAATGTATATTTTCTGGGTAAAAGAAATATTTTCCCCCAAAAATTGCTTAAATTTATAAGTTAACAAAGGAGTTATAGATTACAAAGTACGAAAATTTATACCGCACAGTGTATTTTTCGGTATCTTCAAAATTTAAGACGTAATATAACTCACAAAATTTAGATGATTTTGGAAGAATAAAGGACTCTATATTGAAATATCAAAGTTGTATTTATTAGCAGAAACTATATTGACACGCCAACTGTAACCCCCACATTCATTCAAAGTTTAAATTTACGAAAACATTTTAAAAGCGTAACGAAGTTATACAGAGTAATAGATTATTCCATAGCAATTATAGTTAATAAAAAAAATAAAAAAGTACATCAAATTGGTGGTGGGTATAAAAAATTCGGCACAGCCGAATATAGTGCTCTTAGTTGTTCTATAATCTTTTTTTCTTTGCAAACATATTTTATGATATAGTCAAAGGTACATTTATTTATTTGGTAGTCTTGTTTCGTCAGCTGATTAATTTTTTCTTCACTTAAGTATTTTAATTTAATTTTTCAGCTGTCAAAGTCTATAGATAAAAAACAATTCTCTCTCCTCTTTCATTTATTTTAAATATAAGACTACATATATAAAAAATATAAACAAAACAAAATTCTCTCCGAATTGCATTTACCTGATAAATTAATATGGCTCGATATAGTCAATGAAAACTAAGTGAATTTAACGACACGGTATTTCACTTGAGCGGACGTTTAGTTTTTATAATCCAAATCAAACTTTATTGCGCGACAAATATTCTAACATTTACTTACAAAGATAATGCATGTTTGTATTTAAAAATAGAGTTGTTATTGAGGAATTTAAAAAATTGAAAAATATTCTTAATCATGATCGTCAGTTCAATTAAAAATAAGATTTTAAGTCGTAAATTTTTAAACCGAAATATTTTAATATAAAATAAAAATGAAATTAAATCCGTTAACGGATTTGAGTTTAGTTTGAATCAAAAGAGTTGAATCTTTCGAAAAGCTATTTTGTGTTTAATGTTTAAAAAATATATCTGATAAAGTGCAGTGTCGTACATGTAGTGAAGTGTCGTACATGTAGTTTTTTGTTTATTAATAATTTTTCTGCAAGAACGTCAATGTTTCGTGGTCATGTATACAATGTAAATTACGCGAATATGCACACATTTGTATGTACATATGTATGAGAGTAGGTGTCAATTCATATTGAAAGTTCTATAAGTGTGTTTTGTGTGTATGTTATAATAAACTTGTAGTAAAAGCATGTTTTACACAACAAACATAATCGCACTTACACCAGCACATTTATGTTCAAATGTCTAACAATTTGGAAACCATAAAGTACGAAACAAATAGAATATAAAAAAAAAATAAAATATTGAAGAAAATATTCTATTTTACTTTCTTCCTTCATAAGTACGTATGCACGATTTTATATCATTTGCCAGTTTGCATTTTATTTTATGTGCTTGTTTTATGCTGTTTTGCATTTTTATTATAAACTTAAAAGAACATTTTTACAACATACAAACACAAATTCATACATATGTACATGCTATGTTGACGTCTTTTCCTTCTTTTCCTTTTTGCTGTTAGTGGTTTCAGTGGTTAGAAGGTAATAAACATAATATTTTTGTTAGCAAAGGTTAAATTATACAAGAAAACAACTGCAAAAACTAAGAAAAAAAAAAAAGAAAATAAAATAAAAGAAACGGCAATAACAACTTCAGTGGCAATGGCAACAAAATCTTTAATATGTTATTTAAAGATCAAAATTACACATTCTCTAACGCACGTATGTGTGTATTGTACGTACATATGTATATGTATAGCATTACACACATACATATACATTTGAATTTATCCAAGTCCATAAAAAGTCTGACATACCGTCATAATCTTTAAGACTACAATCAAAAACACTCAAACGCATACACAGTTGTTAAAAAAACTCGCACAAAAAACAAACAAACAAGCAGATATACAATTTCTATTTTGGTTTTTAAAGGAAAAATAAAAAGGAAAAACTTAAAAGGAATTGTAAAAATGTTCTACTGTATCCTCTAACTTACTTTTTGCATACATCTACATACGTTAGAACATGCTTGCATAAGTATGTGACAGTTCAGGGCTAAGAATTAGTTATGTTTACCTAAAGCTATATTTTTTTAACTTATTTTCTACTTTTTGGACGATATTAGTCAGGCGGTCATTGTCATTGTTATATAATTACCAAACAAAAAACCCCAACAAAGTTAACAATTCTAATCTTAATTCAGTTTGATCTGTTGCTGATTAACAGAGACATTTTAGCCACTGTATATGACAAAAAGATTATCTGTAGTGAAATTAACTTTTGCTAATAACATAATATAATAATACATAAAATGTCACCTTAAAACTATTTCAATAAATCTGGTCACAACTGTAAGAAAGCTTTTCATCATCAGCATCGTCATCATCACATTGCAAAAAAATAAGGTGTGTTATTCAGTCATATTTTCCCCATTGTGGTATAAAATCTTCAACTGAATTTATGGCTGTTTGCAATAAAAAACAACTACGGTTCTCTTCTATTATTTTTCCTAAGCCATGCTTGTGATTTGCAAAGTTTATGACCCTTGTTTATGTTTCAAATGCTTATAGGAATAATTTTTTATACTTATTTGCATTTCTATTACAATAAACACAGGAGGAAAGTGGGTGAGATGAGAAAACGATTTCGAAAATGGAAATAGTGAAGTTTTAATTCCAACCAGATATAGTTCTCCTTATTTTTTTTTATATGGAATTTTGCTTGTTCGCTACTTCATTAAATACTGCCTCCAGCTAAAAAAGAAGCTACAAATCTTCACAACAGCACCAACTCGAAAACGTTCGAAATGCTTAGCAAAAGCAGTAAAATGAGAAATAAAAACATTAACAAAAATCTTTGTTTAAACTAAATAACAATCAAAATGGTATTAATTTAAATGCAAAATTCAATTTGCTTAGAATTAAAAAGAAAATACAAACTATACTCGTAAACGGAAATAACAGCAACTAAAATATTAACTATGTATACACGTTACGACGCTCTGAGCTTTATTGATTAATTAATAAAATAAAAGGGAAATGGGGTATTTATTAAATCCTCTTGTGTAGTTTTCATTTAAATACATGCATAAAATTAATGAATGTATTTACCAATACATCTACGAAAAGAAAAAACCTCGATGTGTCTAAATTATTGTGTGCATGTTTGAGTGGTGTTGTGCCATTAACAAATGGCATAAATTTCAAAACATAAAACTGAAAAACATTAAAGGCATCTTTAGCTATTGTGTGTATAAATTCGGTTTTAATTTTTTCTATATTTCTTTTTTTTCACATTAAACCAACAAACAAAATGTTAAACTATATTTAGAGTGTTTATTGTTTTAGACAAGAGGCATGAACTGCTTGCTGCCTTGTTTCATTCTGTTTTGTTACGTTTAATTATTGTTATTTGCTCACTCTCATTCATATACATACAAACATGTGCACACACACATCTTTGTTGGCAGCATACTGAATGAATCTGTATATTTTTATTTTACTTAATTGAACTTGGGTGCAAAAATTTCGGTCACTGATTTTGTTTAGAAGTGAACAAAATCAAAAACAACACAAACAAATTAAAAAAAAAAACAAATAAATAAATAAAACAAAAACCTAGAAATGCAGCTAGACTTAATGCTGAAGAAGAAAATAAACGACACGTTCATACAACTGGGGGGGTAATTAGGCCAACATAGCCCGGCTATCGCAATGAAACATACTTTCCACAATGTTACCGACTAAGCCACATTTTGTGTTTAGAATAATTTCCATAATTGTTTTGTGCATTATGAAACAAAACTTTTACGTTTCAATTTATAAAATGGGAAAATAATGTGCAGCTATTTACTAACTCAATTCTATATGTCCATTAAACCGCACCGCAAAAAGTTACTGCCGCGCCGTACGCCTTCAAAAATAATGTATTTGTGTAAGGAAATTTAGATTTATTTTATTTATTATAATATTCATTTGTGGATTCGGATTCCTTTTTCATTTTCTATTGATAAGAAATGATTTTGTAGTCATAAAGCAGGCAGTTCATATTGATACCTTTTTAACTTTTTTTTTTGTATTGCAAATCATAATAACACTTGAAACTTACGTTATGAAAGTTAGAGCACTTTAATAACTTTTAACACAATAAGTTTGGCAGTACTAAATAAATTATTCCAGATATTGTTATACAACTTTATTATCAAACTCAATTTGATAAACACGCAACGATCTCTATTGCTATACTGTAACTACTGGAACTATTGTTGGTCTGTTTTACTTATAATAGCAGCGACACCTTATAGTGTTAATCTATAACCTTCCACAAAGTTCCCGCATATACTTACTCCTGAAGTGGTAAGATGTCAATGTTAAGTAATTTGTATGAAATAAACTACTCCCTACAGTGTGAAACAAATAAGACAACATTTAAATTGTTCAATTTTTAACGTGTCACAGAATATGTTCTTCTTTTTTTTCTATTTTATTTCTTACTAACTTATTTTTATTATTTTCTCATGTACTATATCTTTGGAAACTCTCTCTCTCTCTCTTTTCTATCTTTAATACATGAAAGGGTAATGCAATGGACCTAATTGGTCTCCTAGTGTGGGTGTAGGAGGCAGATACTGCTCTCTGCATCCCCCTTTCCTACATACCTACCTAACGTGTCACTGTCATTCAAACAATAAAGGTAAATGTTAAGTGCATATTAAATTTAAATCAAACTAAATTTGTGACAATATATTTAAAAAAGAAAACTTTTAATCTACAAGCTGAGTTCTGATGGTTAATTACAAGATTTGAGGTTCATGGGCTTTGCTACACGACATTTGCGTTTTTGAAAAACAATTACTTTATTTTTCTTTAAATACCGAAGATATAATGAAAATGGTAAAATGGCGACCCGCAGTTTTAAGAAAAAAATAATTTTTCAATTGCCTTGCAAAAATAAGATTTTTTGCTTGTAAGGTGGTAAGTTCTAATACTCATACGTCCATACAATCAAGTACATTTAATGGTAACGAATAAATAAATTGTCTTTCAAATGTCTGTATTTAATTTTTCGATGCCATTTAATGATAATGACACTAGTGAAGAGTCATTCACAGGATATCGTGTTAATGCAATGCAAGTTCACTTGGCCATCAATGCCAGACTTTAATCCGCTGAAAAGGACTTTAACGCTGGTTCGATATTTATGCAACAAACATTTGAGAGTACTTACAGTAATTGCAAACAGAACATTAAAAATAATAAAATAAAACAACTTGTTATTATACTCGCAGCATCAAAATACATGCCAGAGTTTTGATTTTTACATACAATGTACAGATTTTTTCTGCTAAATTTATTTGGAAATTATAACTAAATGTTTTCTTAAGAAGTTGGTCAAATTTGCATAGATACGTTGAAATAATTTAATTTATTTTTCATCATGAACTGAATTTATTTTACGAAAATTTTTTGTTGTGAAATATCCTTGTATATAAAATTTATAGAATTGTCAATCAGAAATCCAAACACTTGGGTATCAATCAATCAGTCAATCTATTAAGTCAAAATACAACAATTGTATTTGGGTTTAATTTTTTTTAAACTCAGTGCTTACTTGATATTTAAAGGAGTTCAACTGCGACAAACGACCAGCAGATGTATTTAAGCGTCAGCACTAGTAATAGAAAAAATTATCAATCAACGCTAAATTTGGCTTATAAAGTTACACTTAAATAAATAAGTAAAATGACTTTATGTTAAACAAGCAAAATTCCCATTATGTAAATATAACTTTTCTTTTAACTTTCTGATTTTTTGCTTCTATCTACTTATTTACTTGAATGTTTACACATATGTGTGTGTGTGTACACTTAATTTGTATTTTAGTTATTTTTGATTTAATTTTTTATTAATTTCAAATGAATGTCATGTTCATGGAGCCGGCATTTATGTAGATGCATATGTGAATGAGTATGTTTTTGTAAATTGTATGCGATTTTGTCAGTATGCGTAATGAATTTAATTTTTATTACCGTCAAGGGTGCGATAGTATGTGTTAAACGTTTGTATACAATTTATTGTTATTTTTACTATTATATTTTTCAACAACTGAATTGTTTTATTATTACTTGAATATGATGTTTAAATTTAGTTTAAACCCCTCTCCCCTTATGTCTGTGATTTAAGAAATTTTTTGTAGGTATTTTTTGCCTCTATCTTTTATCCTATCTGTAACTGCTTTTGCAAACATATCTGTATATGTATGTATAAAATTTACTCTAATCTAAACTAATTATAACATGTTTGGGGACATTATACAGTTTACGTGACATGATTAACAAATAAAAGCAGAAGAGAATTACTTAACAAAAAATAAAAATGTAACTCATAATTAAAAAACAAGTTTATTTATAGCTTAAACATATATAAGAAGAAGAGAACAACAACAAAGTTTTTGTTTTTGCCTTTTTCCGGTATTTGCTTTTTTTCTGTACTCTTTTTTTTTGTTGGAAATCATCTTTTGTAATAAATCTCCTAATAAATCAGTTTTCAACAGCGGTAATTAAAACTGTCAGACATACTTAATCAAAATCACTATTTGCGGAAGTTCATAAAAATCTAAAAACATACTCACTGTGTGTGTATGCGAGAGACCATCAAAATTAAATGATTAATGACGTTATAATTTATGCTTGTACAAAAAGCATCTTAAAATGGAAAATAATCAAGCAAACTCAAGCAAAAGCAATATTCAAAAGAGTTCCTTAAATTTTTAATTAATTATTATTTTTAAGTTTTAGTGGCAAATATTTAAAAGTAATGCACATGACTACGTATGTTAATAAGAAATACTTGAGTATAAATGTACATATGCAGTTGGTCGAAAAAGAACACAGTGTCCAACATAACATTATTATTGTCTATGGATTTAAAGTGAAATATCAGTCAAATGTATGACTTAAATATAAATACTTACCATTACGTTGATTTATCGATTGTTAATGAAAATGCTCATGTTTGGTTCTCTTTTTAACAGAATTTTCTTGAAAACTTTGTTACTAATAAAAGACTGCTTGTGACGGCAGTATTTAAGATCAGTTCAGTTATTTTAAATAAATACCTGAAAAAGACATGCAAAAGAAGTAGTAAATTCTTGTGTTCAACCCACAATATGTGTATGAATAGTGTTTCTGTACATAAATGGTTTCAGATATTTTGCATACATTTGTATGTATGTATTTTGAATCCCATTATTTGTAACAAACTATTTTCTATTAAGGGATGACTATTGATTTAGAAGTCATGAAAAATGTCATTTACTTTAAATAAGTGACAATTTTTATACCCTTCACACAGTGAAAAAGGGTATATATAGGTTTGTCATTCCGTGTGAAATTTCTACAATTTTCATTTCCGACCCCATAAAGTATATATTTTCTAAAAGCTTATGAAGAGGGGAGTCGATTAAGCTCTGTCAGTTTGCCGTCTGTCCGTCTGTCCGTGTGTATGTTGAAATCAACTTTTTGAAGCCCCCCGATATTGCATGGACCCGGGTGAGGTATTAAAATATCAGAAATATTCGGGAGTAGATCGGTATTAAAAATCCGAAGCATCGGTTCATAAACAACTGAGATATGAGCAAAAACCCACGACCACCTCGATTTTTTTTCACAAAAACAACATTACAACAACAACATACATACAAACATACATACAAGCTGAGCCAAAAAGAATTTTTTTTTTATTTTTTTAAATTTTTGTTTTTTAATTTTTTTTTTATTTATTTTTTATTTAATATATTATTTATATTTTTATTATTTTTTTTTTAATTTTTTATTTTTTTTAAAAAAAATTTTTTTTATTATTTTTTTTGTTTTATATTTATTATATATATTTTAATTATTTTTTTAAAAATTTTTTTTTAAATTTTTTTTTAATATTTTTTTTAAATATTTTTGTTTTATTTTTTTTTATTATTTTTTTAACATACATACGTAAATTTATAATTTTACAATGGGATGTTTTTATATATGTATGTTTTTTATATGTATGTACGTATTTCATATGGGGAATGGTGATACAAACTACTGTTATTGCATGACTACACGTTGTGAAGGGTATATAAGATTCGGCACGGCCGAATATAGCGCTATTACTTGTTTAATATAAAATTATAAAGTCAATATTAAGGCGAATTCATAAGAGTGAAATTATCAGCCCAGCTGATTGGGAATCTTTTTGTCAAGATTTCATTTATTAACGCAGGGATGAAAAATGAAGTTTTGGTTTGGTATTAAACATTTAACTTGAGTGTACTTTTTTGATAATAAATGTGCTAAGTTTATGTATATTTGTTGCTTTTGCTTCATTAATAATGTGTTCCAAAAATTAATATCCTTTTTTAAAGAAATTTTATTATATTTTATTTGTAAAAACAACTTTTCCATCCCTGATATACGAATCGGCCTTGACATAAAACATACCTTGAAAAGTTTCTTTGTTGTATCAATTTGCCGTTGCATATACCTTATGAATATGCAACGGCAAATTGAAACAACAAATTGAAGTGAAGATACTCGGTTTTAATCGGAGTATGATGAGCTGGATCACTGCGTTGATTACAGGACATGGTAACTTCAAATACCATCTGAAGAGGATGCGGATCGTGGATGATGATATTTGTAGAATGTGCCTGGGGGGTGCCGAGGCGGCAGCGCATGTGGTATGCGAGTGTCCGGCGTTGGCGAGCGTAAGATTAAGGATCACAGGCAAGCACACGTTGAGTGTGAGAGCGATGGGGGACCTTAGTCTTAGGGAGATGCTGGCGATTACAAAGGACTGTGCGATGAGGGTTGCCGACAATCACCAGTCGGCAGTGTGAAATCGTTTTTTTAGTCCAGAGCAAACGCCGGTTGTGGCGCGGGACTCAGTGATTGAGGGTGTGCTGATCGGTGGACACGAAATCACTGGGGAACGAAGGGGGTCGAAAAGGGACCCGTGGTAGTAGTGGGCTGCTTCGATATTCCCCCTACATGTGTATATATATATACCTTATGAATATGCCTTGGTCAATATGATTTATATAAATTTTTAAGTTAAAAATTAATCAAAATTTGTTGTTTACTTGTATACTTTAAAATGTTTTCATAAAAACTTTTAGGTTAAATGGATGATGTTTATTACATCCAACATAAGACATTCCGAGAATGCTGATGGAGAAACCGTTTCGAAAATGCATTCCACTCGGCTGGATTTGGGATAAAAACTTACCTCTTCAATACATTCTTTCATTATTACAAATAACGAATGAAGAAATATAGAATTGAGCCAGTAATAAAAAAAAACAAAGTCTTTTTTAGTTTTAAAAATTTTTAGACCAAAATCTTAATAGTTAGTGAGAGATAATTAACCATTTGAGAGCATTACGTTTTTTAAATCTCATTTTAATTGCTTTTATTAAGCTTTCGGTACTATTTTCACAGCATGATTTATTGTCGATTTTTTTATAAAATTGCTTTTAAAGGTAAACAAATAAAAACTAACTTTCCAGCAAAAAAAGGCAAAAGTACAAAATAACATTTTCATGAGATTTAAATTAATATTGCAAGAAGGTACTTTCTAAGATATCAATCAAATTATCTTTAAAATGCATATAAAAAACATCATTAACTCATGAAAGAATCATTTCTCTTCAACGAATTTGCAGGTGTTCGAATACTACTTGCGCTACTGTCTTAGCATCCTCCAGCCGCACTCTACAACCAACATTATCCACGAGTTGTATCTTTTTCAAATCATGTTTAAAAACTCTAATGCAGTTATCTAACTTACCGTACCACTACTAGAGGGCTCTTGGAGCACCGTATGTGCCAGTGTTCTCAATCCATGTTTTCAGGTTTATAGAGCGTACCCATTGATAGACTTTTGCTTGCAACAACCCATACCCCAGTGCAATGGTGGGTTCTTGTCCTCAAAATGTGTGCCGCAAATAAGATCCTCGCAAGTTTATCTGCCTCTTTACTTTTAGCTATGCCCTCGTATACCCAAACCCACGTCAGCGTCACCCACAGAAGCACACCTATTAAGCTTAAGAAGACAAGGACCTAAGAAGAGTTCAATCCGTCGGGCGCACGACTTTAATAGCCGTCCGGTGAAATGAGAGTTTTCAAACAGGAAATCCATCGCATTTAACACACCAAGTATCTTTGGCTAATTGACCTGATGCACTTAAGGTTCGGGATAAGTTTAACACAAGTGAGTATACACCAGAACTTGCCGTTCTGTTCACTATACGAGTGCGATATAGCGTTTTACCCCTTTCACTCGATTCTTGTGCACCATAAGTCCTAGCATTAATTTAGATGTTTGTGTTGGTGTGAAATTGATTACACTATTTATAACAATGAAAGCAATATCTGAAGCCTATCAAACTTTCCTGAGTACCCACCTCATACAACCTTAAATGGTCTTCATGAATTTGCCACCATCCACAATATCATCTACATCATTTGTATGTCCTATCGTATGTATGTCCATTGCCTCAGGCTTCTGAGCACGCCATCGTTGGTTATGTTGCACAGCAAAGATAATAAAACCCCACGAGTTTCAAATGTAACTTCCTTTTATTTCAGAATGGAATCCACCCCTCAATATAAGCGTTTATTAATCTAGTAAAAAAGATCCTGTTAGATCCTGTCTGTGTTCTGGCATTCACACTCAGTGGTCTCTTTATCAGCATCATGTGTTCCAGTAAAAATACGCTAATGGAAAACGAGAACCATCCGAAATAAAACTTCAGGGAACCTGTACATCCATCAGTATGTCAAGTTCATTGTCATTGTCTTGTCTCTTGACTTGTTTAATTACATAAACATGTGGTTTGCTTATATGTAAGTAGCATTTTTAATCGCTTATAACTTCTTAAATATTAAACCGTTATCATATTGCTTAACTTAAAATGCTTTTTGCGTTTACGTGCTGATAAAATTTTTCTGTTTTAAACAATCGACAAGCACATTTGTTGTTGTTTTATATCATTTATATTTATGTTCTGTCCACTTTGTTTATTTCGATACTCGGAAGGATCTAATTTTTAAAGTATATTTGCGTATAATTTTTGTACAAAGAAACAATATGTTTGGCCCGTATAGACATTTTAGTTAGTATAATCAAGAACGATCTAGAAAAACTTCATTTTTAGGCATGCGTGGTTGCCCATAAAAACCAACTATTTTATCTGAATAGGCAACATATTTAAACGAAAGTAGTTCAGCAGCTTAAAATTACAATTAAATTTAAACTACGTTGACTTGTATCAAACACAACCAAATTTCACAGTTTCAGTCAAACAACCACATCACTTTAAATATAAATATTTTACTAAATTCATTCTCTGTCATACTGCGCTTTCCTTCTAATATTTATGATCAGGATAGATTGACGCTTGAATAATGCTATACAATTATACAAATTTACTTTAAAAATCGGTCATCGATTCGGTCACCGCAAATTTGCAAAATTGTGATCAGCGATTAGTCAAAATCCATAACAAAACCATAAGACTCCATTACTTCTATTAATAACAACTGTTTGAGGCGGTACAAAAGCTGTTGGCATCAGCGGACCTTATGAAAATAATTACTGCACAAAAATCAATATTCGTTTTTGTTAATATGTATGACATTGATCCGGGAACGAGAACGGCATCAACAGTATAGCGCTAAGAGTCATGCGGTGCCACAATCATTGTTGTATTGTAATAAAAATAAGTTGAATTGAATTAAGTTGATTCGGAGAAATGCACGCCCAGAATGCGATTCGTATAGAACAGCCGCGTTAGTCATATGGTCAAAATCACCTTTCGAATTTTTTTCGAATAAAATTTACTTTACACTATAAAACAAAAACAAATATGTTATTTAATTTTGAAATTTTTTATTTCGCTATAGTCATAGTAGTAGCATCAGGTATTTTTTAGGATATGAATGACATTTTGTAATATATTCCTAATTTAAAACAATTCCTTTTTATTTTCCATACACATGCTGTTAATATGTCTTACGAAATAAAATCTCTTCCTCCGCCTAAAAGACTTTCTGAGTTTAATCTTACATTAATACTCCCAATAGACAAATGGCATATTGCTTAAACAGAAAGAAAATTTCTAACACACATACGTTTGAAGGTTCATCGTTAGTTCAATATACCTCAGGTGTATCGCTTTAACATATTTTAGAATTAATAGATTGTCTTGTAATTGAATATTATGGCATTTAAACAGAAATTCAAATTCTGACAAATTAGGAAAGACACATTTTATGCAAATAAATGTGTACGTACGTATGTATAGTGAGGAAAATAAATAGGTGACAATGAATTGCAGTCAAGCAAAATGCGTACACATCCATACGTACCAACACACATGCAAAAATAAAACTCGAAACAACACAAACTAATTAAACTGACTGTGATTCCATTAAATAAGTGTGAATTGTATGTAGATAATTTATAGGAATGTAGAAGAGATTGAATAAATTTATGCCACCATATACTTATGGATGTGTGTTCACAATATAAATGTTTAACACATGATTGTTTTCATCAGTGTTAACAAGTTTTTAAAAATGCTGAACAATGTTTTTGAACAAACTGTGGTAACATGTTTGAAATTAATACAATTAAACTAATAAACAGAGGTTTTGATATAAAAATTAAAAAAAAAAAATTGTTAAAAGAGGCCTTAATCAGGTGATTAACTGTAATAATATAAAATCAGTGACAAAATGTCTTTTTGTATGAAGGAGTGTATTCACTTTGTCTTTTGGTTTCTCACACGTTTAAATGTTCATCCAACAACTATTCGAGTCCACAGATCAAAATTAACGAACAATTAACCATCGGCGTGTTTCTTTTGGTGTATTTAAAACTGAGTTCCTCATAAAATCCACAAATATAGATTTACGTCAAATTTTAAGTAGTTAACAACTATGCCGAATTTTTTTTTTGTGGTTTTCCGATCTAGATATAAATGTATAAAAAAGTTTTTTGCATAATATTTATGTTGAATCATATCTACAAGATTCATCTGAAACTAAAAGTAAAAGAATTAAAAAAATTTCTTTTGTTATTGTTGCTTTTAAATTATACCCAATGAAAAATAGTGTTTCGGATAAAGCATGATTGTAAGGCGGAAATATTAAAGTTTCCATTACAAACTAGCTAAGGGAAAGTATGAAATTTGTATAATGAGTTTTCGCTTTTCGCACATTTTTCAAAGCCTGTTACAGTATGTAATTGAAAGGAATACTTATACATAAAGTACATATTTCTAATTTTGTTATTTAAAAACCAGCTTATTTAAATGATTAATTTGTAAGTGATTGATTGCTGCAATTTTTCATAAAACTATTATGTTTCAATGTTGCATAAAAGGAAAGCTTTCTTCAAAGCGCATTTAGATGTGCTTCCATTTTAAAATTTAATATAAATGCTTGAAAAGCTTGAATTTTTTACTAAGAATATATTGTTGCTTTAACTGAAAAAGTGAAGTTAAAAAGTAAAATGGAATTGTTTTTTTTTATTTATTTTAATAGTTTTGAAACTGTAGGTAAGTTTTTATACCCTTCACACAGTGAAAAAGGGTATATATAGGTTTGTCATTCCGTGTGAAATTTCTACAATTTTCATTTCCGACCCCATAAAGTATATATTTTCAGAAAGCTTATGAATAGGGGAGTCGATTAAGCTTTGTCAGTCTGTCAGTCTGTCCGTCTGACCGTCTGTCCGTGTGTATGTTGAAATCAACTTTTTGAAGCCCCCCGACATAGGTTGGACTTGGGTAAGGTATTAAAATATCAGAAATATTCGGGAGTAGATCGGTATTGAAAATCAGAAACATCGGTACATAAACAACTGAGATATGAGCAAAAACCCACGACCACCTCGATTTTTTTTTTCACAAAAACAACATTACAACAACAACATACATACATACAAACGTGTATCCTGGTTAGAGAAAACGTGGCATCGAATCCCAGCTGAAACAAAAAAAAATTTTTTTAACTTTTTTTTTTTTTATTTATTTTTATTTTTTATTTAATATATTATTTATATTTTTATTATTGTTTTTTTTAATTTTTTTTTTATTTTGTTTTGTTTTATATATATTATACATAATAATTTTTTTTTTTAATTTTTTTTTAAATTTTTTTTTTTTAATATTTTATAAATTTTTGTTTTTATTTTTATACCCTTCACCTGTGGTGCACAAGGGTATATATAGCTTTGTCATTCCGTTTGTAATTTCTACAATTTTCATTTCCGACCCCATAAAGTATATATTTTCTGAAAGCTTATGAATAGAGGAGTCGATTAAGCCCTGACCGTCTGTCCGTCTGTCCGTCTGTCCGTCTGCCCGTCTGTCCGTGTGTTGGTTGAAATCAACTTTTAGAAGCAACTATATGTTCCTCAGATCTGTATATGGTATCAATCTCTTGGAAATATCCAGGAATAAATCGCTATTGAAATTCAGTACAATCGCCGCATAACTTTCTGAGATATGAGCAAAAAACCACGACCACCTCGTTTTTTTTCACAATTACAACAACAACATACATACATACATGTAAAAAACATACCAAACAAAAAAAATTACAAAAAAAAAAAATATTAAAAATAAGAAAAAAATAATAAAAAAAAATGAAAAAAAAAATTTAAAAAAAATTTAAAAAAACAATTTTTTAAAAAAATTTTTTAAAAATTTTTCTAAAAAAATTTTTTAAAAAATTTAAAAAAAATATAAAAAAAAAATAATAAAATATAAATAATATATTAAATAAAATAAAATAAAATAAATTTTTTTTGGCTCAGCTGGGATTCGATGCCACATTTATTCTAACGTGTACGTATGCACGTATTTTATATGGGATGAATGGTGACACAAACTACTGTTATTGCATGACTACACGTTGTGAAGGGTATATAAGATTCGGCACGGCCGAATATAGCACTTTTACTTGTTAGTTATAAATTTGATGTTCTGGTAAGAATGAAATACATTTTAAAAGATTGAAAAAGATATTTATTTTCTTGGTTGTTATACAATTGCATACTACTACATACTAGGCTTTAATTGGTTATAAAGAAAAATGCTAGTTTAATCGAAAAATCAAAAAAGCAAAAAACCGAGTTTTTTACCGGCTGTAAAATCAAGCAGATCACCCTAAATACACACATGTAGATATTCGTATAGACATTTAGATATTCACATGTGCAGTAGGGTAACAACCAATATGAGGCCCTATTACCACGCTGTATCCGATGTTGTGCTGAAACCGAAAAAATGTTTCCTCAGGTCAATTCATAACAAAAACGTTCCGCGTCCAGCCCGATTTCTGAAAGCCTTTTAAGATTTATTTTTTTATTTTTTTAACATTTTTTATTTTATAATTATTTAACTATTTACATTTCTTAATGTAACTATATGATTATAATCAAAATCACAATCTAAAAACTATCCTTGTTAAGTGAAATTACTTAATTTTTTAGAACTTACTGATCCCAAATTTAATTGCATTTGATGCGGAACCTTTTTTAACGATATCAAAAATCTAAAGATGCAGTTCTTATAGCTTTTTTATGCACTTAATGGTGTGAATAGGGTCATTTTGATATTTTCAAAAATTTTGCAAAAGTTGTATCCCTAATGTGCACATACTTATCTAGTCATTTATAAAATGCATTTATTGCTTATGCTTGCATTAATCTAATCTTATTTAAACAGTAAGAGATTTAATGTGAACTTATTGTGTATTGGTTGCATTAATGTCTAATCATTTTTAAATACGTTTTCACAAATAATTGCATTATGATAGTTTGTGTTATCTGCATACTGCTACCGACCAACACAATTTGAAAAGACAATCGTTTCTTGAATTGCACTTCCAAAAAAGTTAAAAGAAATGCATTTTAAATACAACTTTTTTTTTTATAAACATAAATCTTAAAAGATACTTGATAATCTTTTTGCTTCTCTTGTTTCTTATAATGTTGACTTTGTTTTACTCTTTTAAATTGCTATTGCAATTTGTAGCAAGAAAAGGTTGGAATGACTTTTCTTTTGTGAACAGGATGTGTTCACACATGTTGGCTGCTTGGCTTATGTTCTTCCTTGCATGGATGACACACATGGCATCAGGTATTTATGTGACATTAATCACACTAGCAAAGATAATTTATATACACATCTAGTGTAGTCTAGTTATAAATAAAGGAGAAAATGTCGACGGGGGTTGTATGTACATACACATGTATGTGTTTTTAGTTTTTGTAATTTTTTTAAATAAAATCATAAAACAAAAATAGACAACATTTTAATTTAAAGCAATTCAATTTAGTTTAGTTTCAATACACTTGATTATTTATTTACTTTTAAGTTTAAAAAACAATCAGCACGGAACTTATGTTTAACTCGAAACTGCAATTCTGGTCTGTCGTTCATTTAATGTTAGCACATAATGAAGGTGAACATTGATTGCATCGCATCAAAGTATGTATTCTTGTGACTGTGTCCTTTATTTGTCTCATACTTGTTTGTGTGTGTGTGTCAGTGTGTAAGTAATAAGCGTGTTTGTGTTTTTGTGTGAGTATTAAATTGATTTGTGGTTTTTGAACAGTTTAATGAAACACACACACACACACACATATATATATTCACACTAATAACAAACAAATACTCACTCTCAAGTACGATGACATAGTGTTACGTTAATAAATGACGTTACCTAAATGTCAATGATTTCTTAAGAGTAATTGCTGACTTGTGTTTAATTAAAGTGTTATCGAGCCACAAAATAATTAAAAACGTTATTATACAGTCGCACCTTATGCTCGCAGTTAATGATGGCTGTTATTGAAAGCATAAGAATGTTTCTTTTTTTTCATGTTATACATTATAAATACATATGCACATACCCACACATTCAAATTTGAAATGTATATTAAAGTAACTGAATGATAATTTTGTATCGAAATTTTGGGATTTATTTTAAATCTACATACATTTGCAATACAATGCTTTCGGTAATATTAAAATTTATAAAACCAAATTTGTTTAATAAAGTTTTAAAATTTTTTAAAAATAAATATTAAATCTTGATTAAAAAAGCCTCAATAAAAATTTTAATAACATTTTAGAATTTTTTGTAATGGTTAGGGTATTTACAGAGATTGTTTTGCTAAATAAGTGTGGCACAATACAATAATTCAAACTACATGTATTTCTAGAGTCTAGAGTCTAGAATCTAGACTGACAATACGATGTTTGAAAGAAAGAAAGAAAGAAAGAAAGAGAGAGTCATATAGAGATTATGTATGAAAAAGAAAATATTATGTTTATTCATTTAAAAAAATTCAATTAAAAAAAACATTAATTTAAATTGGTTTCCAATAATGAATGTAATACAAATATTTTAAGACTTCATTTAGTAAATTCTTCAGAGGCTTACAACTTGTTTATTTAAAATATTTTATATAACTCTTTACGAAATAGAAGAAATGTATTTTCTAGTTCCGCTAATAAAACAAAATTTTTTTTCATAAATTTTCATTTAAAAGTTCTAGTTAAATATTTTAAAAATCCAGGATTTAATATATGAACATACCCTTGTTCGCATATAAATATCAAAGAACAGCATACAAGTATAATAATGATAATAATAAAGTCCCAAGTAATTGAAACGTATGAATATTACCAGATTAAGACTTATTTAAACCAAAATCATACTAATGATGTTTAAAGAAATAAGTACTCTTATAAAATAAGTCATATTTCCTAACTAACCTTATTTATAACAAAAACACGCATACATACACAGATGCAAACGCTTATACACTGATAAAAATATAATTTTACTCGTCTAGTGTCGTTACTCTTATCTACGATAGTCTTCTTTTATTGAAAATATAAAGAGCTTTAAGGCTATAAATTTATAAATAGTTTTAAGTTGAAAGCAGTTTTGGGATAAAAGTTTTAGAATAAAATAAATAATATTTTGTGAGAAAATTAATAAACTGATTTTATTGCAACGTTTCAAATGTATTATAATAAATACGTTCTACAGCGCTAATTCATTGATCACAGCTACAAATGAAGCGTCGTTATAAACATGTCACCCAATATACAGTTATTTGTTATGTGACAACAAAAAACTACAAAATTTATAATTTATTTAGCTTTTCATTACTTTTTTTGTTCAAGTGTACGAAAGAAAAAATTTATACTTGTACTACACATCATCATTAACCTACTCAGCAACCAGCAAGCGACGGAGGAATAGGAATTGTAACAGCTATAAACTATAAACCAGCCTTGACTAACCAGTCACATGGAAAAAATAAACCAATATCAACAGGCTCTTTTACTGCTTTTTGAGGGTATTGTTCTAAAATGACCACATCCGCTATGGGACAACATAGTTAGAGAGAAAAAAAAGAAGAAAAAAAAAAGAAATATAAGCAGGCGGCACATGCCATATATTAGTACGTATTTAGTCTGGCTACATCGTACATATGGAACGTGTTGGAGTCGCGTGCTTTAAGGATAATGCACTTTGTTTTGTAATAACTACTACGTATGTTTGTTCAAATGTTTAGGTCTGCATTAAAATAGACGTACAGTTGTATGTTTGTACGTACGTATTTTCACTTAGTACTAACAAATACATACACACATAGCGGCTATAACTCTTTTTGGGATTTTTTTGTGGGACTACAGTTAGAACTAAATGTGGGTTTTCAACATGCATACATAAACTTACTGATGTTTTGGTATGAACAGAGATTCATACATAAATGAAAGTGTATATGTTTGGCTTAATGCCGGAAGTAGGCCGATACTCAATGAATGTAGGGAAAATTCTAAACACATTTTTTGCATAATATAGCACTCGAACACATTCACATGGATGTGTATGAGTGTGATTTGTTTTTTGTTAGATTGTATGCAGTGTATACGAATGAATCAATTTAACTTGTTAGATGGAACTATGGAATTTACACACACAAACAATAGTATAGACAAAAATTGTAGCTTGTTTTAACATTTATAGACATCCATTCATACTTGTGTATGTGCACTTGAACTCATACCCCCCCCCATACACAAAAGGACACAAACAAGCAAACAAACAAACTGGAATACAGATTTTGTTTTTTTTTTGTTTTTAAATGAGGAACTTTTCAATAAAAAGCAACAAATCGCCTGTATTGTGACATCCGTTTTTCTTGTTGATGTTGTTGTTACTATTGCTCTTTTGTATAGCGGTTACAAGGATGCGCCTAATTTAGGGACTTATGAGTACTTCATTCTTTTTGAAAAACTTTTACGTTTTCATACATACTTACACACATTCATGGATACACACACACATACATACACACATACCTACATACAAACATACATATGGATTTGTATCGTATGTAAATATTTATGTACACTTATGGCGAACTTTTTTATCAGAGTGTTTGCATACAGCTTGTGTGATACCACAAAAGCACTTAGCATTTGGCAATTATTTATGAATAATATTTTTATTTAATTTTGTTTCATACTGAATATTGTAACCAGAAACAAAGTTTTTTATTCCAAAAGTCAAAATAAGAGAAATAAGAGGACTGTTCAAAATATTACATGGATGATGTAAATAGCATATGACAGGCTGTATGTATGAGTGGATTAAAGTTTATTATTTTTTTCACAAAAGTAATTTTCCTTTGACTGAACATGTTTTAAAATTTTGTACAATTGTTAGAATTTTTTGCGGTATTTATTTTATTGTGTTGGTATGTTAATATGACGTTTTTGTAATAGTATTGTGTGCTGATATCAGTGATACGTTGGCGTTACTTTAAAAATAGTTTAATTTTGTATTGTCTGCGTTGTACATAGTTTCGGTTTTTGTATGTTGTCACACACGCTCTCAAACAATATAGTACAAAAAAATATAGACTAGTTCGTTGTCCACTCAGAACACAGCAGTGATTTATGACTTTGTCGGTTATTTGGCTTCTAGGGTGTATTAGTCTGCTTGCCTTTGTTTCTCTTTTTCAATTTATTTATTGATGTACATATGAATACATAAAAACTCTGTGCATATACACACACATATTCATATCTCACATACGAAGAACATGTAGTATACGTATTAACAAATAAACATTCACAATGCGGTTTACATTAGGATTATTACCAGCTATTTCATATAAACATGTATGAGTATGTATATGATAAATTTATAAATGAAAATTAAAAAAAAACATTTTATTTATATATTTAATTAAAATATTATATCGTATACATACACTCTACAACTGATTCTATTTAATTTTTTTGAAATTAATATTTCTGATTGTAAGAAGTACAGAAATCTGCATATACAATAACAACTTATCATTTTCCCATACCGTGCACGTGACAAATTTATATACTATAACTAGCCAATTCCGGCGCGCGTTGCTACGCCCCTTCATGAATTTTAATCGCATTCTAAATTTGAATCGAATATCAAGTGCAAGGCTAAAAACTTTTTCTTTATGAGCGTGGCACTGCCCACTTTTCTAATTACAAAACTGTATAGTCATGACAGCTCAATAAGTGTGCAAAGTTTCAGAAAAATCGGTCCAGTGCAAGTAGCTCAAAATGATGCCTTTTTTATGGGCGTGGCACTTCCCACTTTTCTAAATACGAAACTGTATAGTCATGACAACTCAATATGTGTGCAAAGTTTCAAAAAAATCGGTCCAGTGCAAGTACCTCAAAATTAAAACTTTTTTAGGGGCGTGGCCCCGCCCACTTTTCTTATCACGAAATTATTTAGTCATGACAGCTCGATATGTGTGCAAAGTTTCAGAAAAATCGGTCAAGTGCAAGTAGCTAAAACTGATAACTAATTTTTTATGGGCGTGGCCCCGCCCACTTTTTCAATCACGAAATTATAAAGCCATGACAGCTCAATATGTGTGCAAAGTTTCAGAAAAATCGGTCCAGTGCAAGTACCTCAAAATTAAAACTTTTTTAGGGGCGTGGCCCCGCCCACTTTTATTATCACGAAATTATTTAGTCATGACAGCTCGATATGTGTGCAAAGTTTCAGAAAAATCGGTCAAGTGCAAGTAGCTAAAACTGATAACTAATTTTTTATGGGCGTGGCTACGCCCACTTTTTTCACCCATAAACACTCCCTGGTATGTGTACAACAACTTACCAAAGTTTGAGCCCGATCGGTTTTACAGTTTCGGAGTCTATAGCTAACACACACACACACACACACACACACACACAGAGTTTCACTTTTATATATATAGATGTACATGTATGTATGTATGTATGTATGTATGTATGTATGTATGTATGTATGTATGTATGTATGTATGTATGTATGTATGTATGTATGTATGTATGTATGTATGTATGTATGTATGTATGTATGTATGTATGTATGTATGTATGTATGTATGTATGTATGTATGTATGTATGTATGTATGTATGTATGTATGTATGTATGTATGTATGTATGTATGTATGTATGTATGTATGTATGTATGTATGTATGTATGTATGTATGTATGTATGTATGTATGTATGTATGTATGTATGTATGTATGTATGTATGTATGTATGTATGTATGTATGCGTGAAGAATATAATTTTGAAGTTAAATTATTAAATACTTATAAGAGATTAAGAAAATTTCATTTCCGACATTATTTAAAGTGTTTCAAGCTCATTCTACTTAAAAATACTTTAAATTTTCTTTTTGTTATAAAATAAAATATTTAAAAAATTTTTATAATTTCAGAACATTATTTCATAGCAACTTTTTACTAGGCATTTCAATGTTTGAGAAAGCTAAACTGTCGTATAAAGGAAATGTTTTTTAATTCGATAATAACGCAATTTCTTTCTAAAAAGGCTACTGGTTGTAAATACTGAGATACTTTTATCGAAATCTTAGCATCCATTTGTTGGCAGGGTATAAGTATGAAGTAGATACAACATTCAGACGTAAACGATGATATAAATTAAAATTAAATAAATTATTTATACCACATGCAGAACTCTGTATCAGGTGAACATTTGTGTTTTCGTGTGTTTGTATAAGTTTCAATATTAGCATATAGGATTTGAATTGTGTTAAGGAGCTTTATCGTTTTGCCATTTTATTTTGGTTTTTATTGTCTTAACTTTTCCAAATACTTTTCACCATAAACTTTAGAACTTTTATTAACTAACAAACCTTGTGATATGAAAACTTAAATGTTTGGTTGTATATGTAGTTTGGGTATGTAATAGTTATAATATGACTAATAACGAAAGCAATAAAATAAGAAAGTGAGTAGGATGAAAACTGTTGGTGTTAAAAAAAAAATAGTTTGAAAAGTATTTAATTGATATTGAGAGAAAGTGTATTGATATTTGTTTAGCTGCCAAAGAAAATAAACTTAGTTTGATGGCATGACATTAAGTTATTTTTATAGTGTGAAAATGGTAAAAAAAAGTTTCAGTTAATATTTGGTAGTTAAACCGCATTTTTATACTTTTCTGTTTGAACGTTAAGGCTTCTTCGATTAAATTTTGTCTCTGAAACATTTGTCAAAATATGTGAGATTTGCAAACACCAATAAGGGTATATGGTACTGTAATCTTGGTTAATGTTTCTATTTGTCTTTTGGCTAATCTTTACTATAAGACTCTTTCGAACACACATTCCTCTTAATATTTAGAATTGTTTAAGGCTTCATCCACTTTGGTGTTCTGCAGAGTCTCATTAATAAATCTTTCTATTATTTATGATTTATGGTAGTTGGCTTACGTACATACATATATTTTATTATTGCTGTTTTGATATGCCTGAGTAACCCTCCTTTTATTTCCTTTTTTTTAATCAAGTCATATCAACACAGTGCTTTTATTATGGGCGCTTATACCTTTATTGAAACTGTGACTCGGCATTAGTTAAATACTTCGCAAATGACAAATCATCTATGGCATTAATAAGAACTTTAAGCTTTTACAAATATTTATTACACATTTATATATTTATTTAGTTTAAAGAAATTTAATTTAAAAAAAATATATTTTAAAACAAATATAATTCTGAAATACTGCAATTTAGTGCTTTTGCGAATAAGTTAAAAGAAATTGATGTTTGCGCTAACTTTACGCTTGTCAGTCCACCGATCTATTTTAAACACATACGGGCGGGGAGCTAAGAATGCATATTATGAATTATCATTGTAAAACAATTGTGCAGATCAAGCATTTTTGACGCAGTTTTTGAGTCCTACCGTGGTAATGATAGGCAATAGGTGGAAATTGTTTCTGACATAGTATAGATAGTAACCACGAGGGACAGTATGTAGGGTGTCATGATCTACTCGTTATGAAGAGAGATGTCGAACCAACATTAGTGGATGAACGTAAAAAGGAGATGATCGACGTCACTTTATGTTTAGTCTGAATGCTAATTAAAGGAAAGGTACTGTAAAGTGGATTAAAGGACTATTCAATTCCGCATATTGTATATCGAAAGATGCACTTAAGGGTATCAGGGTACCGAAAGATATGAATTGCATTAAATACGAATTTTATAGCTAGAAGCTCTTTCTCTATAGTATCACACCATGATTTGTGCTACCTAAATAATAGAAAAAATAAATAAAAATAATAGAAAAAAAATAGATGTATTTTTATTTCAGAATGCATTCAGATGAATATTTTTTATGCTATTTGTGTGCGAAAAAATTACCATGAGTCCTTTTATTATATTTTAAAACGAACCTCCATTTACACACCGTTGATTGAAAGTGCTGTTAATTAAGGACAGCACATGGTGCGAGAAGTTTCAGTTTTTTCTATTGATTTATTCAATATCTTTCAAACACATCATTGTTAGTAAATTTTTGTCGTTTTGGTAGACAGCAATTACTGACAAATAGTTAAAATTGAAAAGGCAAATAAAGTGTTTAAAGTCAACTATTCAAGAATTGAAATTATATTTAGAAAGGCATCAGTTAAAAGTAGTTTTATTAATAAACAGAAATATGTAATACTAAAGTTTTTAATTAAATTTATACATTGATACATACAAACATACATACATATGTGTAATAATAAAAGATAATTTTTTCTGCAATTCATTTTTAAATTTGTCTCCTGACTTATGTGACATTTACAACAAATATACTCTTACATTTGATTGCATTTTTTTTATAAAATTAAAATTAAAAAAAAAAAGAAACGAAACGAGGTAATAATAAAAAAGAAACTGATTATAATCGTTGTCATTTACATAATTTAAATCCCTTCATAATCTCAGTTTAATAGGATTATGTACCAATATTAATTAAACACTGATTATATTGTCAATATTAACAATTAAATTAATAGGAAAATTAAAAATTTAATGTAAACATAAATGTGCACATACTCGTATGCATACACATGCAAACATAACTAATAAATAATGAATATAATGAGGTCTTAATACACAAACATGTGTACATGCATACATACGAACGTATTATCGATACGTTCAAAGATAAGTACATACTTATTATTTACTTTTAACAGGCATGTACATATGTTTTAATGTACGTATGTATGTATGTATTATTCTAATATTTAAATTAATATGATTGTTTAAGTGCATGTAGATATTTAAAAAAATATAACAATTTAGAGTTAATAAAATAGGACACTTAAAGAATATTTAAACAAATTGGCTTAATTAAATTATTTGCACTCTTATGCGTGCACTTACTCATTGCTAGTCTAGTATAACGTTCGTATATATGAAACATATACAAATGTTATGAAATTATTAACTTTATTTTTGTCATGTGAACCTAAAGCTTTTACGAAAAAAAAAATATTAAAAAAATTAAATCAACATAAACAACTTTATGCATTTATATCGTTAGCACATAATATGCATATGCCTGAGTAATTGTGTAAGTGTGTGCGTGCGCTGTGGCTTTTTGAATGCCACAATACGTTTGCATAAATGTTGACAATGTGTAATGTCGCGTGTATTTTTGGTTTTGTTAACTGTTTCAGTTCGTATGCTTGTGCGTAAATATCATGCATCACGTTTAAATGAATTTTTAGTAACAAACACACTTACACTTGCGTAAACATTAAACCAGCCCTTTTTATTATGTCTACTTTGGATGGTTACAAGCATAGAAGTACGGACCCATGTTGTCTATGACCAATAACTTTGAGGTTATAGATTAGTTAGATGCTGTGCGGTATCGCGGATTATTTTGCAAACTTTTACGAATGATGTCAAATGTAAAGTACCACGCAACTTATAAGGCTTAACGTTAACACTACTCAACGTATATTTTAAATGCAATTGCGTTTAAGTTACTGAAAATAAGAAACAACTTGGTAGCTGTACAGGGGATTTTGGAATTCCCTTTAATTATCTAACTGCTCAGCTTTAAAAAAAATCGGTAAATACTGATTTAGATCTTTGATAAAGAACTTGCGAAGAAAAATTAATTAATTAGGTTGAAATTCCAATTTTTTTTTCGAGCAGGCCTATTATAAACTTAGGAGTGTGTGTGTGTGTGTGGATCGTTGCATGAGTAAGTATGTAATCATCATTACTATCATCATGGTTATTATGATTGGTCTATATAGGGTATGATTTTCCCATTAGCTTAACGTGTGTGTAATTTTGCAATTTATTTAATGAGACTAATTGCATAATGATAGCGTACATATGCATGTTCTCGAACACATTCACACAATCACATCATAATCATCATAAGCAATATGTGATGTGTAAATGTATGCTCCTAAATGAATGGAACAAACTCCTCGATCAATTATACACATGCTATGGCAAATGCACTCACACACACACACACACATGTGTTTTTTTAAATTCATTCGCATTTAGTCTACAACACAATAAATAAAAGAGAAAAACAGCATGAGCAAAAAACAGTGAATTTAAAATTTTAAAACGTTACTGCAAAGTAAATAAATTATCAGTTCTGCCTTTAAAGGAGTCTCTATGCTGCATATGATGAACATTAATTTGTTTGGATTTTGCTCTCGCAGAAATTACTTACAATTTAAAGATATTTTTCGTTCTGTCAAAGCAAGTTTACTTTTTTTCACTTCTTCATCTGTCATTATACATTTCGTTAACGTACTAAGCAGCAACAACAAAGGACTTGAGCAACTTTCGGACTCCCAGACGTCGCGTCAGTACTAGCCGTGGCTTAGCAAACTTACTCGTTATGCTGTGTTATTGTTTTTGTTGCAACATAGTGACTTCTACTGCAATTTAAGAGGACGTTTCTAAAGAAATAAAATAATTTTAAAAATGTTATTGTTGGTAGTGTGAGTTGCTCTGCCGCTGCAAACACAGTAGATGCTTACCATTTTTCATGTTTTTCCTCATCGTTCGGTATCTATTTCATCCATTTAGTGAATGCATGAATTTCAATTCAATTTGAGCACATAAAGTGTGACTGCAATTTCCTTTAATTAATGTTGCATAAAGTCATTTCCGTTCGAATCGTAAACCTTAACTCCTATAAATATAGTGTCGGTTTTTTTCTATTTCTATTATTTTTTTCTCTAACATTTTACTTGTATTTCATATACAGACATGACTACGTGCTTGTGGATGTATGCGTTTAAATATTTCTGGCATTAAGAAGAATTAGATTTTTTTTTTTATTTTGGTAACTGAATGAGGTACAAAGGATTCCTTTAAATTTTACTTGTGTATATGTACAATATCTTATATTGTTCTGAATGAATAAATAAATTCATTTTGTTACATTTTCCACATTTTGCTTTTTCTTTACAATAACTTTATCAAATATATTTATTCTTTTTTAAATAATAAATATTTGAGGTGCGAAAATGAAGCCAAATTTATATGTAAGAGAAGTAGAAATGTAACAATTAATCATACACGTTTACCTGCACTTCGAACCTCGTATGCTATTTCAGGAATTTTTTTGTTTGGCCAGAGTTTACGGAAAAATTTGTGAATGATATTAAAAACACAAATGAGTAAATTTATTTACCGCTTTCACTTAGAGAACAGTTTGTTATTTCTGTCAGTACTAAGTAAAAATCTAGCAATATTGTCGCTTGTTGCGGAGCTTACAGATTTAATTGCATTTTAAAAAAGAACCAAACGTAAGTACCCTTATGCTGAATTTTATACAATATTAAAATTAAAACTGTAAGAATGTAATAAAACTAAAAATTTAAAATTTATATATATGAGAATTGACAGTAAAGCCAAATTTAATACAATCTAACCCTACAAGAAATTAATGACTGAAACTAACACATACAAAATGTTTGTACTAACACTATTGCAATTAAATTTAATATATAATTCCTGCTACAGGAAATATAATGCGTGTGCAAGAGTGAGACAAATAATGTATGTTGATTTCTTGACGTTTAAAAAAAAATTGGAAAATTATTGTGTAAAATTTTTAATTCAGTTTTATAAAAAATAATTTTTATTTAATAATTTGCAGTTTTTTCGACCAGGTTTTTTATAAAATACTCGAGAAATAAAAGGTAAGTACGAAAGGTAGCAGCCAAACATAAATATGTATGTATATGCCTTTGTATATTCTCATAAGTTTTACTTTTAGTAATTCAAGCTATAATACCAATGACGCTAATACCATGGAAACGGATTAAAATGAGCCCCTGCAGGAAGCAGTGAAATTAACGGGACGAGGCACCGAATTGAACGAAGTGATCAGACTATTTTTCTGAGCGCTTTTCGTTTAGTAGTGCTTTGTTTGTTCTTCACGTCTTTTTGACGTCGAATTTTCATATACTCATATTTTCATATAAAATAAAATATACAATATTCTAGTCGAAGGAACAAATTGTTTTTAAATAATTCAAATATTATTTATTTACTAAATATGCAATCAATTAGTTGATAAATTTAATTTTATAAATAATTTATTCAATTTATAACATTATTTAAGTATTTACAAACGATTTTTGTCATGAATTTCTAAAAAAGTAGCATGTTTCCGCACTGTTGTTCAAAAGTAAACGATTGAACAAACGGGAAAATTTTTCGCAAATTGAACGAAAGTGAGCGATCACTGAAACGAACGATTTGGCACAGCTCTAATAAGCAGTGTGTCAGCAGTATTTTTAAACGAAATTTTATTGTGCTTTCAATTTTAAATATAATTATATGTCTTTAAAGAGCTTGTTATTTAAAAAAAAAATTGTTCAAAGTAGATAAAAAAAATATTAATTTGTTAAAACTTAGTTTTCAAAATACAAATCTTTTTGAAATTATGAAAATTACTGCAAACGGTTTTTAAAAATAAACAATGTTTTATTCATATCAACAGATATTGTAAACCTTGTTTCTGGCTTTCAAAAATAATAATTAAAAAAGAACTGTTACAAAAATAGGAACATTTCCCAACTTTTTAAATAATATTATTTTTTCCGAAGAAGCTATCCAGTGTGGTAGCAAAATATCGGATATAGATAACAAGATCATTTTTATAGAAAACAAACTGACCTCAAGCTTAGAACTAAGAACAATGGTTATTTAAAATAAAAAGATTTTGGTGAAAATTTACTTTAGAAGTATCTTTATTATCGGCCCACATAATACACATTTTGGTCATGATTTTTTTTTAAATATTGTTAAACATATCAAAAACTAATTAAAATCAGACGCTATGGTATATTTTTTACAATTTTCTAAATATACGATCTTTTAGTGAGCTATGGAGCGAATTTAGTTAGCCTAATGATAAATCTCTCCAGCAGTAAAGTGTAAGTGACTGTGTATCCTTGAATTTTCATCATCTCTGGCACACCAAAACACTACCCTCTCTGGTGTAATATCAATTCAGACTCACATCATGTAGTAATAATTGTCCTCCAAGTCTCTGAGTTAATCACACATTTGGAAAACTTCAGTCTATATTGTTAACTGACACATGCATTGATTTTTTTTAGTCATCACAACTCCAGTGATGTTTTCTTTCAAACGAAAAAATTTTGCTCTCTTGCTGTACTTTCGCTCTAAATTATTATTAACTAGAAAAGCCCGGCACGCGTTGCTATGCCCCTAACGAAAAAAAATTCATTCTGAATTTTAATTGAATATTAAATGCAAGAAGCTAAAAATTATTACTTTTTTTTAATGGGCGTGGTACTGCCCGCTTTTCAAATCACGAATATGTATAGTCATGCCAGCTCAATATGTGTGCAAAGTTTCAGAGAAATCGGTCCAGTGCAAGTACCTCAAAATTATAACTTTTCTTATGAGCGTGGCCTTACCCACTTCTCTTATCACGAAAATTTATAGTCATGACAGCTCAATATGTGTGCAAAGTTTCAGAAAAATCGATCTAGTGCAAGTAGCTAAAAATTATAATTTATTTCTTATGGTCGTGGCACTGCCCACTTTTCTAATCACGAAATTGTAAAGTCATTACAGCTCAATATGTGTGAAAAGATTCAGAAAAATCGGTCCAGTGCAAGTAACTAAATATTATAACTTTTTTATGGGCGTGGCCCCGCCCACTTTTCTAATCACGAAATTATATTGTCATGACAGCTTAATATATGTGCAAAGTTTCAGGAAAATCGGTCAAGTGCAAGTAGCTAAAAATGATAACTATTTTTTTATGGGCGTGGCCCCGCCCACCTTTTACCACCCATAAACACTCCCTGGAATGTGTACACCAACTTGCCAAAGTTTGTCCGATCGGTTTTACAGTTTCGGAGTCTATAGCTAACACACACACACACGCACAGAGTTTCACTTTTATATATATAGATATTGTGGAGATTTTTTTCGTAGTGAAGTTTGGTTTCAAGTTTCACTTCGTTTGAAGACTTATTAAGTTAATAAAATTTTAGGAGCTTTACACGAAATATGATTGACATAATGAAACTAGATATATTTAAAAATATTTAATCAATTTTGGGAGTGTTCATTCACAAAATTTATCTCAAACAAGAGTCCTGTTGTGCATTCTACTAAAGTGGGACAAAAACGGGTTAAATTTTTTATTAGAAGAAAGAAGCTTTAGCGTTCCAGTTACTTTCTTATATGCTTCAGTTTCCGATTTAAATTTTGATACCAAGAAGATTGAGTTTGACCAATTTCTGTATTTTTTTTTTAATTCTGTTAAAATGAAATCTGTAACAGGTACTTTTTGTACGACAGGAATAATTTAAATGCGAATAGGGAGCGATTTCAAAACCCTTCGATTCACTTAAAATTTTCTTTTCTAAATGATAAAATCAGCATTTAATATTTGCAAAAATGTTTCAAATTGTAGAGTGAAAGTGATAAAAAATCAAAAGTTAATACTTATATTTTTTATTTGAACTTAATATACCGTTGCTTTAGACTTTTTATATATGCTTTGATATATACTATTTTCGCTGATAAATAATGCTCATCATGAAAATAAAAAAGTTTTGTCGTAGTGAATATCGAAAGTCATGCAGTTATATTCAAATGAACTGTGTGTATATTTCAAAACATCTTTATATAAATCTAGTTTCATTTTTGAACTTAAATAATCACCATCTTATACGAGCCTTAATAATAAACAAAAATATATCCCTGTATGAGCCTTGTTTAAGAAACAAACATTAATAAAGTTGTATTTTTACTTCATTTATCATAGTATTATCGTTTAAGTAGTAGCAAATTTTGTTATTGTAATTTATAAAATTATTAAAGTGATAGATACAAACGATAATAATAGTGTATGCGACACCCACGGCAAATTAGCTGTCAAAAACCCGGCATAGATACTGAAATGTACTCCCTTCAGAGCAATCGCATAACAAGTAATTCCAAGTGTTGTATATTTCATTCCTTTCAAGTCGTTCAATGGAAATCGTATGTGTGAATTTTTACAACAAGTGAAATTAGTTTTATATTATTATTGTTGTGTAATCGACAACAACAAGTCGATTTCTTTCTATTACTTATTTATTTTTCTTGGCTCTTTTACAAGAGACGTCTAAAGTTGTCACATGGAAGCATTTTATTGTTCTAGGAGGTCATCTACCAGACACTTGTCACATCAATTAAAACATACAAGTGGTTACGAGCTACAAACTGAGAGAGAGAGAGAGAGACACTCTTGTATTGTTATACATCTATTGTTAACCATAAACATACATATGTAAGTATACTCGGACACATATGTATGTATGTGTATGCATTCATGTCCGTGTATAAAAATAACAAGACGTGCTTCTTTTAAAACATATGTGTGTGCATGTGTGTATATAACAGACTTAAGTTGGAGATGTTTTGAACCATTCACAGATAAACGAAGACATTTTGTTGGTCATTCAAGTAGTGACCACAAAATGATTGTATTTTGCGGTTCTTTGTTTATACTCATACATTCAAATATTTATCCATACATATACATACTACTTATGTGTATGTCTATACATTTATATACATATTTGTCTATTTACTCATATAGAAACTTGTACAAAGTGTATATTTGTATTTGATTTTATTTTATTAAGTAGAAACTAAAATTTAAAAGTAAATATTTCTTAAGGAAATTAAGTTAATAAATATACTTAAAGGGAATGCTTTTAAAAGATTAAGTGTATAATATCGATTCAATGTTCGGAAAAGCAAAAGATTTCAGTTCAATACTATTCAATATGATAATATATCTGTGACAAGACGAAAGAACTGCTTATGTGTGTTTTTATCGTTTTTCGGGAAAGCAGTTTTACATATTTGAGTTTATTTTTATAAATCGATTCGGATTAAATTGTTATTCTAACTGTTGTTGTTGTTTTAGCGGTCACACTTCCAAAATAGTTGAAAATTCGCCTGATAGAAAATTGCGGAATTGCAATGCTTTATTATCCCTTCTTTTGTTTATGTTGACTTAAGCACTTATTACTTTTTACCACAGATATTCATACATCATATTTGCTGATCTTAAATATGTTTATGTTCGAAAGAAATTAAATGAAGAAATTGGAATTTTGTGTCAAACTTTAATGTTAGATGGGTAAAGATATAATATTTTAAATGTGTTTGTATTTTTTTTTAATGATAATACAATATAAACTTACATTCATACATAAATATAAATACATAAATGTTTGTGTGTATGCGTCTGTATCTACATACATCCATACATACATGTACGTATCTATTTAGTCATAAAATTTAATATCATTCTAATTTATTTGTCAAAGACTTTTTATCGCCCGATTTCATTGCCATTTAACATTAATTTATGAGATTTTTGTCGCTGTTTGTATATTTACGTGACTTTATGACTTTTGACATAAATATGTTGCAACATATTAACATTTCATCTGCTTAAACTTTCTACATTATCCAAGCATTTTTATAGCCTTACTCTTCTTGCTTTTGTATTCATATATGTAAATGTATGTGTGCGTGAATGTGGTTAGGAAACTTTGCATGGATTTCTTTACACATAAATATGTTTGTATGTATGTATGTGAGAACAGGTTATTGAATAAGTTGAAGCTCGAGAAAATGTAGGTAAAAATATTTGCAAGTTTATTTTATTGTTTTTTTTTTCTCTTGTTGATTTTGGATTTAAGTAAAAGTGTCATAGCGTGCGGAGTTTTTGGATAAATCAAATGACTATGGCGTGTGTAATAAAATATTTTCTCTAATAACAAATGTATAAGATTTAAAAAAAAAAAAAAACTAAATAACATTTATAAGTAGGAAAAGCTTAAAAATTTTGGATTTTATGTGACTTGATACTGTTATATTTTTGCAGCATAATATTAAATGGCTTTGATATTTTAATCCCATTTTAAGTATTTCATTTTATTATAATTATAAATTAATATTTATTCGAACTTTTTATTATTAAATTTATTATAAATCAATTTTATTCTGACTAAAGTTCATTAAGAATTTAAGAGAATACGAACATGAATAAAAAAGGTTATTTAATAAAGAAATGAAAGACAAATTTAAAAATGAATGCAACGATTCCTTAATTCTGATTCCATTTGTAACATAAATATGTGCCCCGGTGGACTAGTCAGTAGTGCGCTGGTCTGATAGTTTGGGGGTTACGGGTTCGATTCCCACCAGAGACTCTGGACTGGTCTGTTTCTTTCTCTTCTATTCTCTTTCTGTTCTAACTATTCTATACAAATGGAGCACACAACATGCCAATTAGGCATAAGTGTATACCTGTAGTGGGTTTGGGCTTTTAGTGCCCCTGCTTTTCAACCTAACCTAACCTAACATTAATATGTAGTAGTTTAAGAGTTTTACCGATACAAAGTGCTGATGATAAAATCGTAGCTAATATCCCAAATGCACTCCACTCAGCTAATATCGGAATAGATTTTCAATATTCTTAAAATGATTACAATTTAATTTAGAAAATGTTTTAGTTAATTAAATAATAGAATAAATAAACATGGGTCAGAATAAAAATGATTTTAATATACATATTTTATTTGTATATTTTCTTATTTCCTTTTGATTTAATTTTAATTTAATTTATATTTATAAAGCATTGCTCATGACAAAAAGACCAGCGATTAGTGCATTACACATAGTTCATCATTTTTGTGTGCAGTATACATTTCATGTAAATACGTATGCGGATAATAGTGTTCAGAAACCATTAACTGGAATTTTCCTCAATTTGCTCCTTAGGACCCTCTTGAATATGAACCAGTGAGTTCTTCTTAGGTTCGGAAAATGTGACTATTTTAGCAGTTAACGAAATTAACGTTTTTCGGCAGAAAAAAAATCAAGGAACAATAAACCTAATTTAAGGGCACTGTTAATTTATTTTTACAATCAATTTTTAGATTAATAAAAAATTTATTTTTTTCATCATAAAAGTGATTTAGTTGCAAAAAAAAAATAGTTAAGACAACTTTCTTATTTTATCGAAAGTTTCGAATTGTTTTTTTTGTTTTTTAAAACACTTTTATTTTGAACTATTCAGGTCGGTTTTTTTTAGCTTAAAACCGTATCGAAAGGGTTTTTAATCCTCTAATGTATGTATGTACGTACGTATGTCCGCTGATGATGACTGCATTGGAATGTTGATGCAATTCTTATGGCGCCGTTGAAGTCGTAATCTAAATGTTTTATTTCTTATTTTGTTATTGTTTAAAAATAAGAAGAAGAATGGGCATGTGTGTATTTGTGTAATGAAAATTAAATTGTGTGTGTGTGGGTTTGTGTGCATATTTTATGAATGTT
Organism: Phyto melanocephala; assembly: GCA_941918925.1. Taxonomy (NCBI): domain Eukaryota; kingdom Metazoa; phylum Arthropoda; class Insecta; order Diptera; family Rhinophoridae; genus Phyto; species Phyto melanocephala. The sequence continues at coordinate 184,391,549 of OW799233.1, forward strand.
AATATAAATACATGTATAAATGTATGTATGTATGCATATCTGCAGATGGAAAATCATATTTGTACAGATGTATGTATATAATATTCATGCATACATATGTACGTGTTATTATTGTTGTTTTAGCATTTTATTTGTTTAAGGAATTATCACATTTTTGCTGGTTCTTGTTTATACAACAACAAATAAATATAAATTGTTTTTTTATTATTTGTATTTACTTTTTTATTATATTTCTTTGTAAATATTGTCTGTGCGTGTGTGAGTAAAGTGTGAATGTATGTAATGATTGGTTGTACGTTTGTAACGCGTAATGCTCATTATTACACGATACAATATGACATGAAAAATAATAACAACAACAGAAACAACTACAAATAAAATACCATCATTATTATCATTATTGAATTTAATAAATGTCAACAACATTAAATAATGATGCTTGTTGTTTAATGTTTTCCAATAAAACACAACAACAAAACACAATAAATTCAATTAAATAAAATGCAAGAAGCAACAATGGTCAATAAATTTATTTATTTCTTTTTTTATTTTTTGCATTTTTTTTTATAAGACTGTACAAGACTTTGTAGGGTATTGTGGCGCAATCATTGGTGGAATAATTATAACCTAGACCTCCATACGTGCAATTATGGTAGAATCGAAAGAACTTACTACTTTTAAAATTCATTCAAAGAATTATCCTAATAATGTGGTTTGAATCTGATCACATTTTTACCCCTAAATATCCTTTTGAGACAACAATATTCAGAGCATATTTGACCACAGATACGGCGGCTAATGCTCAAAAATCACTCTTAAAGGCATGTAAGAAATTTGGCTGACCCTTTTTTAAATATTTTTCGTTAAGAGTATAATATCTGTATTGTGTATTAGCTAACCCGGTGCGCTTCGCTACCCCCCACCTTTAAGTTGTTATTGTTTGATATTTTTTTCAGTTTTCTGAAATTCAGTTAATGTTTTATTGAAATTTTCAAAACTACCTTCTATTACATGAATAATAATAATATTTAGAACTGCTTTATCCATAAAAAATATTTTATAAATGAAGCTGTTATGTTTTAAAAATTTTTATTGTTTTTGTTTTTCGAGAATTTTTTTTTTATTTTTCTATTTCTTTTTTACTTTTTTTTTTGCAGTTTTAATTTGATATTTGTGTGTGATATTTTCATGTGAGGTATTATTTTTGGCTTAAGTTTATTTTTATATAAATTATATGAACTTTTCTGTATATTATTATACCCTTTGCAGTGAGTGTAAGGGTGTATGTACATATAAAGGTTTGCCATTCCGTGTGTAATTTCCACAATATTTATTTCCGACCCCCTAAAGTATAAACATATATTCTTTGAAAGCTTATGAATACGGGAGTCGACTAAGCGTTATCCTTCTATCCGTGTGTATTTCAACAGTTTTTTAAAGCCCCCCGACATCGTCAAGTCCCGTGTAAGAATGAAAACCTTTTTCTAGAAAATATCCGAAGTCAGGAATGAATGCATATATATGATGTTGCAGACTGCCTATAGACTATTTGATCTTTAGTTTCGTTTAAAACGATTTCAGCACAGTAAGTGACAAAATTTGTAAAAGAAAAATTCCTTCTATTTTGTAACGACAGGGAGTGTTTAACAAAGATCACAAAAAAAAAAAAATACAAAAATAGCTTTGCCCATAATGCCGTTAAAATTTCTATCAATTTTTTTTCTCGAAGAAGGAAAGCTTTATTAAAGTAACTCGTGCAAAGTTTGAAGGAAATAGTTCTCAAAATATATCATAAATTGTGCTCAATTTGCATAGGAGGCACCACGCCCACCTAAAATATTAATCAAAATGATAGCCTATGTCATTTTGGATGGTCAACTTTAAGCATTGGTGAAAAATGGAATGCGTAGTTTCGAAGATAAGACACAATATTCAGTTCCCCTTTATTTCATTACTACATACAGATTATTTTTAACGACCCTTCCGACACTTAGTTGCATATTAAATTGATTTTCGGATTTGAAAGATAAAAATATAAAAAAGTACTTTAATTTCGTTTGAAAACAACAGCCTCCTTTTAAATAATGTTTTTATTATATTTTTAGTCTGCTAAATAAATATTTACAAGTTCTTGCTTTCCTAGGGAATGACTGGAAGTAGGAAATTTTATAAACAATTTAAATTGTGTTTTCGCTTTGCGTAAAACTTTACCAGCCATTAAATATTTTTAATTTGCTCTTAAGTGGAATTTAACAAAAAAAAAAAAAAAAATAAATAAATAAAAATAAAGAAAGAAATTAAAACGATGTTAGATTAATTTAAAAACATTTTAAATCTGTAAACAGTTAAACCAAGTATGTTTGTATGTCTATAAGTACAAGACAAATTAAGAATGTTGTTCTATTTCATGAGAAAATCGTAGCCATTATAATTTGAATGCTGTACAAGTATATTCTTTTGTTTAATTTTGTCTTCAAGTTTACTTTGGTTCCGTCTTTTATTACGAGCAAAAGATTTTGTGTTTATTATTAGCAAATTACTTTGAAATAATTGTTGTCAACACCCCCTTTCTACTGCTAAATGCTATAAAATATCCTTAGGCATTGAAAAGTTTCAATGCTACAGTTCTTCTTGCCATCGTTAACCTTTGCATGGTAAAAGACTTAAATTTGGCCTGTTGCTTACCAATTCGAAAATAATTAACGTCAAATTTTAGATAGAAATAAAAAATTTGTTTAATCATACTACAAAGATTATCGTACTTATATAATAAATGTGAATGTTTGTTACTACTCAATCACGCAAAAACGGCTGGACGGAATTAAATGAAATTTAGCACACAGATAGACAACAACCTAGATTTACAAAGCAAATTAGCGGAAAGATGCAAAAATTTTAATTTTTTGTATTTAGGAAGTCGGTTGTTCAAAGGTTTCGATTGCCCGACAAAACAAATTAATCATCCGACGTCGCCTATTGAAGTATTTTTTCTTAAATATTTGCATCAAATTCTAATTTACTAATATAATAAATATAAATGTCTGTATGTTTAAATATGTTTACTTAATCACGCGAATAGTTGCTAAACGGAGTTAAATAACATTTGCCACACAGACATGCAGCAACCTGTACAATCACATTAAAAGGTTACATTTCGTGCCGATAACTATGCAGACGAAGTCGCGGGCACAGGCTAGTAGTAAAATATTGATTCAAAAATTATTTTTTTTTCTGAAATCTAACTGACGTTTTTTTTTTTTTAGAAAGAAAGTGAAAAATTAATGTTTATTGCTTAACATTAAATGAATATTATTTTACATTAAAACTAATATAGACGAACAAAGAAAAAAATAGAAAAATAAAGATAAATTATGGCTTAAGGCTTTTAAATAAAAGTAGTATTTTTGCTGTTAAAGTAAAATATTCTCTCATAAATTATAAAAAAAAATTATACATTTTAAATTCGCACTCTGTCCAAAATTACCTGTTAACTCTACACGATAAACTGAGTAAAATAAATAAAATACTTAACGAATCAACCTTATATTCATGCAGATAGACAGACACACACACACACATATATTCGTTAGTATAAACTCTTTCATACCTATTTGTTTGTAAGAAACCTTTAAGAAAATAAATAAATAAATAAATAAATAAATAAAATTACGGTAAATATGGAGAGTTATTTATGTTTTTCTCAAGTTTTCTTGAAAACGTTTATAAAGTGATTTATGCTTATTTTTTAAACATGTCAAAAGTTTATTTAATAAAGATAATTAGGGGATTTTCTAAGGATAAAAAAATCATACTAATGCCCAAACTCTTTTAAACTCATCCCTAGTAAATTGTAAAATAGTGGAGTTCAAATATAGAGCACACTTTAATTTATGTAAATCATATATTTTGTTATAAATATTTAGACAGATGCTCAGTTTAGTTACTTTTAAATGAACAATTAGTTCATTACAAATAGTATTGTTTCGGAGAGTTGTTTTAAAAATCACTTCTTTCAATAAAATTAAAAATTTTCGTAGTCGGCCAAAGCTAAAAATACTGTCGAACAGAAAAATAAAAATTGTAAAAATTTAATGAATTACAAATGCAATTTAAAATAAATAGTTTTCGATTTAAAATGCCTCGAGAATAAGATTAACAATATTACAAACAGCGAATTTCATGAAAATCGGTTGAGACATTTCGGAGGAGTTTAATCACAAACACCACGACACGAGAATTTTATATATTAGATAATCAATAAGAAATGCATTTTAAAACAAATGGTTTTCGATTTAAAAAGCGTCGAATATAAGATTAACATTATTGTAAACAACAACAATTAATAAATTTTTGTTTAATTTAAATTGACTTTTTGTGGATTTAAATTAACATTTCATATGTACGTATTGAATGTGAAATTAATTTTTAAATAAAGCAAACAAAAACAGAAAAATATTTAATTTGTGTTTCTATTGTTTATTTAATTTAGTTCTTTATATTATCGGAATAAGAGCAGAGTTATTCAATATCAATATTAATAAATATGAAAAATTAAAAAATATTAAAAAACAAAAAAAAAGACAAAAAATTTCGATTTTTAACTAAAATCTTTACGTAAAATCGAAAAGGCAATATGAAAAACAAAGCAAAAAAATAAAGAACAAATAATTTACGAAATCTTATTGCGTTGAAAACTGTAATCTTTCTGTAGAGATATTTTGGCTCCTTTGTCGTTATAATTTTGTGAATAAAAATTATATATTAACTAATATTTTTCAAGCTCAAGATCTTTTTATAAATCAAATAATATCTTTAATATTTATTATTATTATTAATTCTTCCAATATTTCGCAACTTCATTGTGTAGCATCAAATATTTGTTTTGATTTTTGTAAACATTTGAGAATTAATAATAATAAATATTAAAGATTTTATTTGAATTATAAAAAGACCTTGAGCTTGAATAATTTTAGTTAATATATAAATAAAAACGGTCAAAAAACTAAATAATTATAATAAAAATTATATATTTTAATTTTAAATAATTGGGAAGTGTTTTTTATTTTATTTTATTTTTCAACGACGTTAATTGTTGAGTAGCACTTTAAGTGTGTTAAAGAAAATGATTTTTAACAAGTTTTGCAATAAAAAATTGTACCGTATGTAAAGCCTGGTACCTGGTTTATATTTGAGAAATATGTTTAGCAACTTGAGTTATTTCACACAAAGAACTTCACATACAAAAATAATTTTAAATCGAGAAAATAAAAAGAAAAAAAAAAGACAGATCAACTCTGGCTTTAAATTTTGTACGAAATAACTATTGTTCACATTATTTCATACGAAATAACATCAACAACATCAGCAACATCATTACATATAGATTTCTTACGAATTGTTTTTAATATGGAGATTGACAACAGTTCGCATGAAATACTTATCATCTCAGTGATTCTGGCTCTGTTTTTAGAAGTTTTTGATATTTTTGTCGCGGAAAATTTTTGAAATGATAAAAATCGAACGTATATGTTTCTGTTATTATTGTTTTGAAGTAGCAACCATTTGAAAAAAACAGTTATGAGTTGTTTATATACTTATTTTACTTTATCTATATATATAAAAATCAATGTGTGTTTGTATCTTTGTATGCTTATTTGTGCTTTATAGACGGTTAAACGGTTGGACCGATTTCCTTTCTGTATACCTGGAAGAAATTATAGGCTATGTTTTGGTTTGAAATTGTAAGTGGGCGGGGTGCCACGCCCTATTAAAGAATAAGTATTAAATATTATATATCACGAAAGTTAATGCAGCTAGAGTCTTCAAATTAAGTACGGTAAATTCTGACATCCACACAAACATTTGGGTAAAAAATGGGCGGACTTTCAACAGTAGGTGTGGCCACATGAATAAAATACTAAATTTCGTATATTTGGAAAACGATATCGATTAGAGTACTAAAATTTTGCAAGAGCAACTTTGACACCCAAATAAACATTTCTGGAAAAAATGGGTATATTAGAAATAGTGGGCGTGGCAGCTCTCATAGCAATTGGATACTAAAATTCGTATATTCGGGAAGCGATAACAGTTAGATTACCAAAATTTTTCACGAGAAGCTTTGACATCTATATGACTATTTTGATAAGAAATGGATGCTTTAGTAATAGTGGACGTGGCACCTGTCATATGAATTAAATACAAAAATTCGTATATGCTACTAAAATGCTTTTATAAATGTAGTCTTTTAGTAAAAGTGGGAGTTAAAGTAGGAGTGTCAATAAAGTTTCTGCTAATAAATACAACTTAGATATTTCAATATAATCCTTTATTTTCCCAAAAACTTTGTCAATAGAGAAATTACATGAATTTAAGATAAACCGTTATATGGGAGGTAGGCGTTAAAGTGGGCGTGTCACCTAAACAGCAATAACATTGATTAGAAGGATATATGTAGCAAATTTGATCATCATACCTCTAATTTTGGCGGTTTTATGAGCTTTTAAATTTCATTAACGGTAGATAACGTGAAAAGTGGGCGTTATAGTAGGCGTGTCAAAGTTATTTTTGCGAATGAGCACAACTTAGGTGTTTCAATATAGCTCTTAATTATTCCAAAATCTTTATTAATAGAGAAATTATATGAATTTTAGGTAAAACATTATATGGGAGGTGGGCTTAAAAGTGGGCGTGGCACATTGATTTTCCGTTACAAAAAAGCGTCTCACCGAAAAGCAAAGTTCGCAAAATTTCAGAGTCGTACCTCCAATTCTGTTGTTTATGACGTTTTTGTTTTTAAATATACCGAAAAATACACTGTGCGGTATAAATTTTCGTATATTTTGATCGATAACTTCTCTCCTAATACATATATGTAGATAATTTTCGGGAAAAAATATTGTTTTTACTCAGGAAATATATATTCGAAGTTTCATGAGCCTACGCTAATGCGTTTGGACACAATTCCATTTTATTCGATGTTCGAAGGACACGGTTTTTTCGACCTACTCTTGCTTTGCGAGCTATAACTCTCTTCCTAATATTCCGACTTAGCCCATTTTCAATACCAAACAAACCTTGTCTATAGGAAAGATTTTGGCAAAATTTGAGCCCCCTAGCTTTTTCGGTGCGACCTCTATCGTGCTTTCAACAGACGGACAGACGGACGGACATAGCTAGATCGTCATCAAATCAAACCCTGATTCAGAATATATATACTTTATGGGGTCTAAAATGGATATTTCGATGTGTTACAAACGGAATGACAAAATGAATATACCCCCACCATTTTTTTGGTGGCGGGTATAAAAATTACATTTAAATATTAAATGTACTTTACAGTTTTTATAGAGATGCATTAAAGAAGTGATGAGATAATTATTTACATTTCTAATTCGAAGGATGTCTTGGCCAGATGATACAGTCTCGTTTTCAGTTGTATAATAAGATATTCCAGAGAGCAAGTGGCGTCTGAAAGCAGTTAATTTTTCTGAAACATAGTGATTCTATGGGCATCTGTGAAGTTAAAGTTGCCACACTGTTTAAAGATGTATTATTTAAAATTTCTTTTTAATTGATCTGATAATATAAAACGATGGGAATTTATTATATTTTTATATGGAAACTTACAATTTCATAAAATAAATCAAATCAATCAAAAGTAAACAATTTTAAACTCAGTGATTTTTTTGTAAATATTTAGTTTATCTCTCGGTATAGGTGCTTTTCGAAATTTTAAAATTGACAACACTAACCAGACTTAAACAATGTCTTATACACTCGTAGACGTAAGACAGGCGATATGTAGTAGTCGTTGGAAAGTATGTTCTTCAGCGAGGGTATGTCATTACCGTGTCTTTGCCGGTTTTGCGTTTGCTGTTCTTTTGGTATAGATTTTCCAGTAGAATTTTTAACATTTCGAATTATTTCGAAAGTCGCTTAAATTTCATACGAAATAGCTTTTGTTCATATTACGTTGTTTATAAAAACTAACAATTTTGCTTGAATGTTGAAAAAAACACATGCATGTTTTTGACATTAAAAACAAAATACTGTATCGGTAATATTATTTCATTTACATTTCATACGATGTTTGACAGCAGTTAGCATAAAATGTTGGACGGAACGCAGGAACGTTCTGTGAAAACTGATCCGAATAACAATTTAAAAATTATTTTTGAAAAAGTCCCCTTTTGAAAAAGTCCCATTTTTTTAATCTTTTTGTTTAAGGAAAATGTTTAGAAAATAGTTAAAACAAAAGTCAATGTTAGCCGAATGCGAACTCTCAAAAAAAGCATTTTTACTTATAAATCAACACTTAGTGCCCAACTAGTGTACTGCACAGTATTAGATTGTGCTACAATTGCGAACATCATTTAAATGGACAGAAGAGAAAATATGCACCATTTAGATGTCTGACCTTATAAAATGTTTAAGATTATTCTTTTTTTAAATAATACATTTACATTCGTATACATATAAAGGGAAACATATACAAAGAAAGAAAGATTCAGTCTAACGGATAGATAATAAAAAACAAAGATCATCATTTAACTTCGTTACACAAAAGTGTTAAAGTTTTTAGGACCTTTAACTAAAATACAAATAAATAAAAAATAAATAAAAAAAATAATAAAAAAAAACGATGAACAAGAACAAACTGTTACGTGCTCTGAATGATGATGGCCATTTAAGAAATGTAATCTTTCACGTATTCTATTGATTTCTTTATTTTAAATTGTCAATGAATTGAATCGAATGTTGCCTCTAAACTTCTTTATTTTATATCACTTATTATTGTTATTGTTGTTGTTCTTGATGATTTGGCTTGTTGTAGAGCATTTTTTTTTTGTTTTTTTTTTTTTTTTGGTTCATTTTATACTTTACTGCCCATAAACAATAAATTGATAAAACAAAAAATAATCCGCTACGTATTTACATATATTTACTACCACTATGTTAACAATAACGATAAAAGGCTGAATGAGGATAACAGTGGTAAATAGGAGGTTCATTGATACAAATGTCTACGGGGTCTAGCATTAGCATTAGCATTTGCCTGTATTGCCACTTCTTTCTTTATAACTAGACTAGTGTGAAATTCTTTTAAAAATGAAAAATGTTTTACTGTTGTGTATTTGAAATCAGGCAGTCTTATACATATTCTATCAGAGCAATGTGCGTGTGTTTTTTTTTTCTCCTTTTTTTTAATTTTTTGTTTTTATTTATTCCTTGATTGCATTATTATATTCAATGAGCGTGTAATAAAAATGGATTGATTCTGATAAGTTCTGCTTTATGCGCATATTTGTCTTTTTCAGTTTCTATTCGATATTTTTATGATAATTCATTATGGTTTATAAGTTTTGAATTTCTTTTCGTTTAGCTTTAAATTTATTTCATTTAAAATGTTTTTTTACCGCTTCTGCTGTTGTTTGTTCTTGTCGCACTGTATTAAGAGTAAAATTTTTCCTTTTTCAAATTTAACAACAATTTCCGTTTTGTTTTTCTGTTATCTGCTGCTGTGTTTTTTTGTTTCGTTAATTTTATCCGGACCTTATTTGAGTTTTATTTATTTAAGGCTCTAAGCTACTTGGTATGACCTTTTCTCTGAGTCGGGTAATTGTATTGGTAGTTGCCAAAGAAGGATATACAGATGGAAGTGGAAATTGTAGCTGGGAGGAGAACAACATACATACACATAATAACAGCAAGTCTTAAGAAAACAATTTTAAATCGACTTCACGCATTTTGTAGCTTATCATTGAGTTTACAATGATAATCCGCTTTTAAGGTTAATTTTCCATCTTTTTTTATTTTTTGTTTATTTATTACAAAATTCTTTTCTTTTTCAACAAAAAATATTTAATTAACATTTAGAAGTTTCTTTTTCTGTTTTAGAGTTTTCAGTGATGACAATGCAAAAAGGTTTTCTTTTCATGTAATTATGGATAAATGTCTATGATTCGTTTTTTTTTGGTTTTACTTTATTTTTTTTTCTATAAAATTGGAAATGAATTAAATTTTAAATAGTCTCCATCATATGAGAATACTTTAAGTCCGCTAAAAAACAGATTTTTAGAGTTTAGGTTACATTTCTCAAGGTTAGTGTCGTCTGAAAGATGAATGGGAAATAATTACAAATAATTATATCTGGAGTGGGAGTATACAAACGCAAAGACTAGCAAGACGATATACGGTTCTTTTCCTTTTAATTTAAAGGCAGTTTTATATTTTTAAATGAAAAACTTATTTTTTTTTTTTAAATTTTAATTTAATAAATACGATTATTGCATTCAGCACGCCCACTTTATTCATGAAAAATAATAATTTATATTCATTTCAAGGTGTTTAAAGAATTGTTGAGGTGTATGCGTGATTGATGAATAAATAACAGAACAATAAGTATTTATTATGTACGTATGCATACCTTGTATACACTACGGTGCAATACCATAGTCGCAGGTCAATTTTAAGTATTTATTTTATTCACACAAAGGTTAGAAAAGAAAAAAATATTAAAAGATAATTTCTAAAGCTTTTTCGATTTACTTGGTTGTAAGCCATTATAAGAAGATATTTTAAGGTGGTGCATTAAAAAAGCCACATCATTACAATTCATGAGTTTTACTCGGCCAACCGTGTTTGCTCCCCTGTTTTTTTATAATTTCTTTAATATTAAATGTATATTGGATATTAATAAGGCCATGCCAGTTGGAAGGTATTAGTTTTCGGGAAAATGCGCTGAGATTAAACGGATCAGATAAAGGCCCTACAATGTACGGCCAAAAGAAAAGAATATGCCGGAAGATAATTAAAACTTTCCCAATAGTAAAAGTAAAATTGTCTCAGGCACAAGTAACTCAACAAAAACTGCTAAAGAAATAACTAGTGCTTGCCGTATAAATGTGCCACCCTGGCCTGTAAATCGTGTGCCATTGCGGTCTAAACGAAATATGTTTTTCATCAAATGTTACCAAAAACATTTGAATTTTATATTTCGAAGTGGAGATGCCAAGAAAAAACTCTAAAATATTTTACAAATTGTAAATTTTTTTTATTCTTAAACGGTTGAAAAATAAATAATTGCGATTATATTAAATGAAACCATTAAAAGTTCGTGCGAATTATTGTTGTATGTTTGTACGTTTAGTTAATTGAATAAAATTTATTGCAGATTTTAGTAGTGGATTCGGTGCACAAGTCTTTAAACACTGTAGAAAATTGCATATAATTAATTATGTGGTTGTAATAGGTCTCTTCGTTAACATTAGCTTTTACTGTGCTCATAAAATATTTCATGCCCAACAGTCAATTGACATGACTTAAAATAAAATCAAAAAAATGGATTGAGGGTGTTTAAAAAAAATTAAAAAAAATTTTTTTTTTCAACTTTAAATGTTTTGCTTGTTGGGTAATAGAGACTGGATATTCGTAGCACGTGTGTTTCAATGTAGGTGCAGTAAATGTGATTAATGTCAATTTGTTGCATTTTCATATTAATGTTACAAATTCAGATGTCAACCATAACATTGAACAGAAGTTAATTTATTATGCATTTTTTTTATTGACTTTAAAAATTTATTGAATTTATAATAATAAAGTGTTAAATAAAATTGGCCTACCGGCTATGTAACATAAAATGTTAATTATTATTTTTTATGAAATTAAGGAAATACGTTTGTCCAGTAATTTACGAACATCTATAGCTGCGACCGACTTTCACACGTTTAATTTTATAAACAAATTGCAATGCAAAAAAAGTTTTAAATTTTCTGAAACAAAATGTCAATCAGATCAAAAGTAACATGAGCATGTCAGTTTGAAAGCACTTTAAATAAATCGGCTAATAATTGATTTATGGCATATCGTGTCGTACAGTGAATCAAAATCTTATTTGTCACAAAAATCAGTTTTCTTCTGTTATACACACATGTATACACAGAAAAAATAAATATGAATTTTAATTACCAAATTAATATTATATATTAAATTTTTATTTGATTTTGCTCCAATCATCGAAATGATGCTATTAATTAAATGAAAATTAATAGTTTAATTGAAAAAATTTTTGGTAAAATATCAATTAACAATGTATTAAAAAATTTATTGAAAATTCTGTAATTTTAAAATATTCTTTTAATTAATCCAACCTTGTCTATAATCGAAATTTTTGTATTAATCTATATAAAATATTTACTATAACAATTAAAACTCTTCCAAATAAAAGATGAAAGATGTATACATTTTATTTATTTGTTTTTAGAATTAATACATACATTTTCTTATATTTACTTACATATATTTTGTATAAAAATTGTTTAACTCATTAGTGGTAAAGAAACTAGCAATAATAAAAATATTACTTAAATATGTTTGTAAGTACATATGGAGGTATTGTTGGCGTTATCCAATGACTAAACTTCACTATGAATTGGTGTTAACGGCCTAGAAAGAAAGTAAAAAGGGGTGTATTGAAGAATGAGAACATTTTTTAACTGCTTACTAATTTGCAAAAGATGTCTTTTATAGAAAATAAACTAAATATAAAGGCATGTTTGGGATACATTTAGTCATTGTATTTTATTATCATTAACTTGCGACAGACTACAGAAAAATTTTATAAAATGTTATTTCATACGGTTTTAATGGCCAACCTACGTCATTGTCGTTATTATACCCTCAAATGATTTATGCAAACTATCCTTTGTAATCTCCAATATGTGGTACGGATCACCATTCTCTAGGAACCAAAATTTTATTAAATTAAAAATGCGCTTGGTCGAACAAATATCGTTTCTGCTTTATATTTTTAAAAATATATGATTTAATTTTATTATTTTATACTACTGATTTATTTTTCTGACATTTTTAACGTAGGTTCCTATGCAATTTTTTTTAATTACTCAATTTGATTTGTTTTTCAATCAAACTCAAAACTAATTAATAAATTTTATTAAATGAGTTAAAAATATTATTAAAACTTTTCAATAAATCAGTTATAAATTTGATTGAACATTTTTGAATAAAAATTTTTTCTGTGTAACATTCCATTTTAATCAAAGACCAACATCATACTAATTGCATAGAGGATGTTTTTAGATGCTCTAACTTACTGCTTATAATTTCATTATTTTTTTGTTTTTTATTTAACTTATTAGACATGTGTTGCATCATGTTTGTGTCACTTTAATAAATCATGTGTCATATTATTTGCACATTATTTACTAGCGAACACATGTTTAAATAAATTTAAATTGCATTTTGTATCAAAGTATGCATTAAAAAATAAAATATATAAAAAAAATTATACATCTATGTTCGTACGTACAATATGTAGATATTTATTATTATAAGTTTGTTTACATACACATGTTTATTTATTTGTACTTATTTGTCCTTAACCTGCCCTACACTACGAATGAATAATTTTTGTGTCTGAGTTTATTTGCATGATGCAGTATGTAAATACAAATAAATATTTGTGTTAATACAGTTTTATTTACATTCTTTAACTGTTTGAACTGAACTTTTTAAAGGCAAATTTAAAAACTAAATAACTGATACATATTTACACACACACTTTTGTATTTTTTGTTTATACATACACACATTCAGACATACATGCGCATTTGTATACATACTAGTGCATCATGAAACAAAAATTTAATTAATAGTTATTTCCAAAAATAAATAACAAAATAAAATAATCTAAAAAATTATTTAAATAATAATCCCTCTATTAGTAAGTGTGTTCGATATTCGTTACACAAATCGATAGTTTTTCTGACTTAAAAAAACAAAACCGGAATAAACCTGCATAACTGGTTAACTGACCACCTAGACAGGGCATTATAAAAAGTGAAGCCGGACCGAATTGATAGCCACAACACATTTTGATTTTATATTCATTAGAAGACGCATTTGTTATATTGTTGAAAGTGAAAATTTGTAAGTGTTTTTATAAAACAAGAGAGCGCTTTGGGTAACAATTTGTTATATGTTTTGTTATTGGCAAAAAATAAAGCACGCTTTGTTGTTAGAATTGAATCGTGATAGCTTTATCAGATTCTTGATTTTATTCCTTCTACTGGTTCACATTATTTTAGTTGCAGACGATTAGAATTTTAGAATTTTTATATGAATTATTTCATTTGAAGATTCGTTTTTAAGAAGTATTATGATAAAGGGCGTTTAAAATTGGTCCTATTTGACTGTTAAATATGACGTTCAAATAATGACAAAAAAATTATTTTATTTTATTTTGAAAAGCCTTCTTTCAAAGTGGTGAGTCTTAAGCACAGACTGTTGGAGATAATCGTTAAACTTTTGACCAAGTGAAACCCTTTTCAGTCCAGTGTATGCATCAGTTATAAACATTACTGCTGTTAACCAGAGTAAGCATTAATATGCATTTACACCAGTTCGCCACAGATCTTTGGAATTAAATATTGGTTACAATTTTCTGAGGACTGTGGTGCCATAAGCCACGTCATTCACATAAAACTGTATTTCATTCTTAAATGTCAAGGTTTACTTTTCCAGTGAGGAAAGATTTTTGAGGAAAATCTTACTTTGTAGAGCATATTTAAATTTAAGCACTTAAATGACACGATTTTAATTAGAATGACAAAAACGCATTAAAATTCATTGCCCGTGGTCTTGATAACTTTTCAAAAGATGTTTAAAAATCACTTACAGTTGAAAAGTGTTAGCCTTCCTACAGAGAAAAAACTATTATCAAAATATGTTCAATGAAACAATTGCTTTTAACTAATTAAATTTTCTATACTTATATATTTGTGTTGTTGTTTTAAATATTTTATTTGAATCTTGTTTACAAAAAAAAAATTATATTAAAAAACTAATCAATATTTTTCTCACATATTTTTTTGTTTGAATTTATCATCTTGTGAGGGGTCCTAATTCAAATAAAATTTTACTTTGTTCTACAAATCTCGTTTTTGAATCTGAAATTCAGTTTTCTGCATGCTGTTAGATATACTCAGGAACTAAGAAATCAATGGTATTGTCATAGAAGATGTGAGCAAATTTCACCATCTACATAGCATTAAAACAGAACAAATGAATATTGTGAACCGCATAAAGTGTGTAAAGCAAATAGTTTAACGATTACCGAACGTTTAGAAATCAACACTATCAACGAACGAATATTAGGATCCTTAACTCTAGCGTCAAGCCAATATCGTGCTATGGTTATGTAACCTGGGATCACAGATCCGATAAACACAAACAAATAATATTCCCATGGACTCGGAAATCGGAAGACGCATGCAAAACTGGATTGGGCATACATTACGAAAGCACCATACCAACATAGTGTAAAGAACAATATGCTAGAATTACCAAGGTAGCCGCATAAAAACAATGTCGGCTCACACCTGGAGAAAGCAGATTAAAGAAGAAGTTACCAAGACAAGGAAAGGGTTGAGTGAAATTAAGATACGCTATTCTAATTTTAAATTTTTTCAGGAAAGCGAAAAAAAAACAAACAACAAGAAATTAGGTTGGTTGGTTAGTTGGTTAGTCTATTTATCAGAAGTAACAAGGCGGACATAAGTTCCAAATGAATTACAGTTGTGTATAGTTTGGACATTTGCCAAATATATTTTAATTAAATTTTAAAATTGTTCATGAAAGTCTAAAAACAAAAATAATTAAAAAAATTATCAATAAAATTGATTCTATTTGTATGTGATATTATGCATAGAAAAGACGCCATTTAGTGCAAACAAAGCGCATTGAAAATTTAATCTTATAATTAATTTTTCTTATCTCGACTTAGGTGTTTTGTTAATATTGAAGAAATGTTATGTAAAACGTAATTAAAAAGGAGAAAAGTGTTAATTGTATTGGTTCACATACAATGTACCGGCTGACTATAAGCGTTTAAATACTTCAAACAAGCCCCGATGAACAATTTGATAATGCCTAATTTCTTGTTATAAAATTGTTATTCCGACTTTAGACTTTTTATTTGTTTATTTATTTAATATTTATTTCGTTGTTGGGTTTAAGCTGGTTTATATGCATTTCACTGGTGCTTATGCCAGATCATCAGTAAACCTTTACCCAAAATGCTTGAAAAAGTTTTAAAAAGTTATAAGTTATATTTTTAAATTTTAATTTATTTTATTTTTATTTTCTAGATTTTATTTTTCGGTTGCCCTTGTAAACATTTAGTGTTAACCAACGGTTAGCCAAATGTTAAAGGGATTAGAAAAATAAAATAAATTAAAATTGAAAAATTGTTGGTTGGGGTTTTGAAAAAGTTTTTTATAGTTTTTTGTTTTATTTTTGAATTCTCATTTTGTTAATGAGAATTTAAAAATATAACTTATAAAAATATTAAACTTTTTCAAGAATTTTGGGTAAACGTTTACTGATGATCTGGCATAAGCACCAGTGAAATGCATATAAACCAGCTTAAACCCAACAACCAAATAAATATTATTGAAAAATTATGGGAGCATATCCCGAATAATCTAGTAAATTGTTTATTTATTTATTTAAAAAAAAAAATTAAATTTTTTTTTTTTTTTTGAGATTGATTGAATCCCGCTTCGAGTTGGAAATTGCTCATTTATTCGAAAAATATTTCATTCTGTCTCACTGTGGTATACCAAATCAGTTAGTTTTACATTAAATTTCCAATTTGTACAATTATTAAGTCTAAATGTTAAGCAACGAGAAAATATTATATTCTGTTTGAATTGGCTAAAAGGTTTAAGATTTCTTATTCAAAGGTAGCGTAACTTTAATAATTTGTTTTTAAAAATACTGATTTTATATATCGATGCATTTATTTAGGCACGAAAATAGCAAATTGATTTTTTTTAAAACGAGTGCTAGTAGATTAAAAAATGGTGTGCGAAATAGTTACGAGCTTTTTAATTTAATGCCATCATGTATCCAATTACGACGTAAATAAAGGGATTACTTTAAAAAAAGAAAAGAAATAACAACACAGGCACATACATACGTACATACACGTACAAAAATGCAAATAAAAAAATCTAACAATTTATGCAGACTTAAATTGTTCTTTCTACTAATACCAATGTCTGTGGACTTTAAGTTTGCCAATGTTATTCTTGTTAAAATCTTTCCATTTGTTGTTGTTGAAAAAAGCTTAAATTTTTTGCTGAGTAAAAATGTCTAATCAAATAAGTGCACATTTCTTACAACAAAATCAGTTACAGAAATATGAAAACGAAATCTTTCTCTTACATATCACTGTACAGACATTTTTTATTTGTGTCTTTTTTAAAAACAAACATCTTATTTGTGCATCAACAACTCTATACTTTTTTAGAGAATGACAAAATATTGTTGGTAATACATACATATATACACATAGAACTTGTAATAAAAACTTTTAAAGTTTATTCTATTTTAATCAAAGATAGAATGTATCATATTTAACTTTTCATAACTAGACTTTGGCAGAATGTCTGTGTTATTCTTTTATGTTAAATTGGTTCAGTTTTACTATCTATACAAATTTATTAAGCGAACGCTATCTTGCGAGTATATATTAAGAGGCCGTAATTTTAATTGTATGTTTGTGTGCTTTTTTAGCTTTAAAAAGTTTGTGTTCCACAATTCTGACAACTATATCCGATAAAGACATTTTACTTAAGATATAGACTTGAATATCAACCGCCTTAGTGAATATATCAAAACTTTTGTCTGCACAAAAAAAAAAAAAACACAAAAGGAAAAGAAAAGAATAGTGAACAGAGATATAAATGTATGCTGTTTTAATAACAACTGCTGGGTAGTTTGTAGATCCAATTACTGTTTGGCATGTCATACATGTCTATGTAGCACTGGCGTTGTGTACCTAATAGTTTTATAAAATATTGTTATAAAGAGAGAGAGAGAGAGAGAGAACGATTTAATGTAATGGCAATAAAATTACACCCTTAAGTTCGGTGAAAGGTTATAGTCACATGAGAATTTCGCTAAATATCCAGCTGATAATCATTTCGACATCATTAGTAAAAAGTGTGAGTAAAAGTTTAAAATCTTGAGATGACATTAGTAAACTACGTTTTCCGTGTATGGATTTCAAATGGTGGTAAATGTGTTTGTTGAATACATATGTATGTATAAATGTATGTATGTTTGTATTCATATTTGTTATTATTGTTGTTCTTACTTAAACACATTTCATATGTGTTTGTATGTGAAGGAAATCTTTACGACAATTTTATTTGTCATTAAATTTTATTAAGCACAAGGTACAATGCGATATGTTTCAAAATGCCGCATTTACTTTGCCGAATAATAAAAGGAATACATGCTTATGGTAGAAAACTTTTGAAAAAACTTTATTTTTATTTTTGTTTTTATCAATCTAATACTCTTATATTCTTTGGTTGAACAGAAATACATCCCAACTATGTGTACTTTATATAGATGTGTCTTATAAATGTCACTGTAGTCTTTTGTTGGAAGGCGTTATTTGAATGACTTATGTACGTAAACGCCTTTAAGGTGAATGACATGGAAAATTACTTTTGTAACTATTTACTTTTTGTTTTCTTTTTTCCATTGTTTATTTATTGGCATTTTATTTACTTGCTGTTGAACAACATATTTTGAAAGAACTTGTATGACATCTTAAACAATAATTGCCTTTTCATTGGGTATAAAATTATTGATAATTTCAAATAAAAAATAAAAACAAAAAAAAAAAAAGAAAACAAACAACAGTTTTGTCAAAGAAAATAACCGCAAAATAGTGTATGTCTTTATGGGCTTGTCTATTCGTTTGCAACACCAAATTATATTCGTCTGTTCGATCAGTATAACATATAGATTTTAGTCCGCTTATTTGGGGGATACATTGTTAAATCTAAAGTGCTTAAATTAAATTATATTTTATTTTTTATAAAAAATTTAAAAATTAATTAAAAAAAAAATTTTTTTTTAAATGTTTAAATTGGGCATAAACAAAACTTCGTGTTTAATACGCCCACATAATAGCAGACATCGTTGTATGATTACTTTAAAATCAGCACACCGAATAATTGTACGATTTGCTTTGTTAGGAACAATAATATCCATCTCATTGAAAATTAGTTTATGCAATACAATATGAATATACAATAATTGTCTGATGTTTATGTAATTATGATCTTATCCAAAAATTAAAGCATTTTGCAGGTATTTTGCCATTGTTTGAGAGGATTAAAGATTCGGTACAGCTAAATAACTTTCTAGTTTATTTTGATTTGTGCATGGCATGAGTGTGTGTAACGTACACGTACGTATCATTTACACACACAATAGTTTGATTTAGAAGGCAAGTTTTACCATTAAAGAGCATAAATGATTTTTGTGACAGAGATAATGAAAACTAAGTGGAACCCTAGAGGTTTTGCCTAATCGAGTTACAGGAGATATTCTCAATAGAAATTTGTATTTATATAATCGACGTATTAAGATAGTTGTACCCAGTAAAAACTCTTATTACCAACCCAGCCAGAAAGAGACAAGTGATTTTGCAGGGCTTAACTGATGATGATGAAGTGAGTGAATATAGGTGAAAATAGAAAAAATTTTAACATTATGTGAAGATAAATATGAATTGTTAAAGAGGTTAAGAGTGATTTTGCTCCTTTTTTCAAGCACTCTATTTATGAGAAATTACTTCGCACTTAGGAAGTCATCTGGAACGAATCTTGTTGCACTATTGATAAGAAGTCCTAAAAATGTAATTCACTTTGCATTACTTTAATTTTTATTATTTTTTTTAAAGTAATGATTTAAAATTGTAATGTCGCGACTTGTGTGTTGGTATTTTAACGTATTATTTTAAAACGTCAATAGCTTTTTTTAAATTAGCACAAAAAAAAATATTTTCATTGAATAAGTTTTTAATTAAAATATTTATTTTAAATTAATAAGATCAAATACAGCTGATGCACATAAATCAGCAAAAAAACATTATGCCAAAAGTGGATACTTTAAAGGAAAGTCACATCCTAGAGCGAGTTTAACCAAATGGAAATCAACTTGTTCAAGGGAAAAAAGAATTCACTCTCCACTTATGTATACTTATGCATGTAAACATGTATATTTTACTAGATGTATATTATATAAACTATCATGTATCACTCAACTATCAGCAGGAATGTCTTTATT
Source organism: Phyto melanocephala (assembly GCA_941918925.1). Taxonomy (NCBI): domain Eukaryota; kingdom Metazoa; phylum Arthropoda; class Insecta; order Diptera; family Rhinophoridae; genus Phyto; species Phyto melanocephala. The sequence goes on from OW799233.1 coordinate 184,411,724, forward strand.
AATGACTAGCCATTAAAAAATTTGTGTGGGGTATAAAAGTAACAAAAAAGTATTTAGTAAAATGATAAAATATGTCTTTTTATGATCATCTTCATTTAATTTTAGTTTAGTTTTAATTACAAATTTATGGGGAAAATAATTTTCAGTTGTAAAATTATTTTAAGTTCTGAAAATTTTATTACAGTAACAGATTACTTATAATGAACAACTCAATCGTTAAGAATTTTTTATAAGAAATTTATAACATTTTGAGGCAGGGTACTTTTTACATAAATTTTCTATACGATTTAATTTTTCGGCATATGAAAGACATATTAATAAACTTTTCAATACCATACACCCTGATATCGTGTAGGGAATGATGTGAACATATTTTCTTTATAACGTCTTTAAGCCAGGGATTGGAAGGTTTCGTTAGACCATTATTTTCTAAATTTTTCATTATGGAAGACTGCAGAAAGTCGAATGATCCAACCGCACCTAAGAGACACATTTGAGAAATGTGGATTAGGATAGAATATACCAAAATTACTATTGATATACAGATCAGCCGTTAATTATTTTAGATTGCAAACACTTTCAAAAATTATCTCTAAAGCCAATATTAAATTGCCTACGATAACAGTGAAGCACAAAAAAGATTCTAAAGTGGAACAAAGATATTGCAATGAACTCCAAGAATTCATACGTAACCATATAAAAATGACCGGCGATAAAACAAAGGACACAAAGGATTAGTCATCTACGGAAAAAGTGATTTTTTGCCTATTACGGACGAGCAGGCTTAAGCGTGCGACAGAATTACAGAATTAGTTTTATTGGATTTGAATTTTTAATTTTAATTAAGTCTAATTTACATTTTATTTTATAACACAACTACTTCGAAATAATTCAATTTGTATAGCATACCTTAGGGGTACATGTAAAATAACTATTTCCAGATTTTTTAAAAATTCTCGATCCGGTACAACGATGTAATATAAGGAAACTATAGTGATTTTAATTATATAATACCGAAATATTAAATAAACTATTGTCATGTTTGATTGTGTTTAAATAAATAAACTTCTATAACGTGCATTTTAAGAGAATCCCGAGTTATTCAAAGGTTAATAGCTATCGTTTCTAAAAGTTATTAACGTTACAATATCTTTAAAATTAATTAAGTTTTCAACAAAAATGCATGAACAATATACAACTCTACTACTTCCATTAACTTGCTTGATTTACTGTTTAGTGTAAAATGTGTAAAATATCGAGTAATGTTGACATCATCTCAAAGTGTTCATTTATATCATTTTTTATATAAATTCTGACTTCTAGATACTAAAATTATTGTCGTTCCATTGCAGTAACACTATAAAATACATATTTGTTATTCTATATAATATAGCTTTTAAACTATAAATGCTTTTTAGCGTCTTAAAATATTCTCGATTTTTTTAGAGTAAAAATGTTGCACATTCATGTTTCAACTATATTAATGCGTGATTTATTTTAAATGTTTGTTACACTTTCGAAACAAAAACAATTTATATGTTCACTTCCACCGAATATTAAAGACTTTTTGAATTTTAAGGACCATATTCGATTGTTTTCAATATGGTTGCAAAAACGTACACATTTCTTTGAAGGTGAAATTTAAAAAGCTAAACTGTTAAACTAAACATCGCTGATGATTAAAAAATAACCTTTCAAATGAATAAACGCATCCATGTATGAATTCATATATACATCAGTTTAAAATGGTTAAAATACGATCTAACGTTATAGTTTCGTGTAAATGCATGAGGAACTTATAAACGTGTATTCGTATTAAAAGTAAATTAAAAGTTAATACAACATCACCGTCACTGTCTGTGTCTGTGGCAAAAACTTGCTCAGATTCATTTTTTGGTCGTTGACAATGATGATGATTATGATGTGAATATTAATGGTGATAAAGTAGATGACTAAAACTATTGCGTTGTTGCAAATATAACTGGCTGACAAAAAGGTCTCGTAAAATATATATAAAAAAAATCTCAAAAAATAAGGGCAAACAAAAAACAAACAAACTGAAGATAAAAAACTAAGCTTAGCTCTCGGTAAACGGTGGGATAATAGCTTTCGTCAGAAATAGTTATACACACATTAACTCGCATATAAATATATTCACATATGTATGTGTGTTTATGTATCTTCACTTATATAAAAAATACTTTAATGTGAGTATGCATGTACGTATGTATGAGGTGTATACAAGAGATGTAAATTACTTTTTATCATGAAATATTTTATACATGCGATAGAATAGATGATGTTTTATTCATGTTTATTTTCTAAATATTCTATGTTGGGTTTTTTTGTAGACTTTGCTAATATCCTTACTGTTGTTGGGTTCTCTTTTTTCCTTTGTTCAAAAAGATTTGATTAATTGTGTTAACTTTTATGAGGAATTACATTGGGCTTTACGCCTAAAATATTTTTACAAATTATATGCTATTTTAGCACAAATGATTACAACATTAAGAATAATTCATGTTATTTTACACCACCAAACATAAATACGTGTATTATAATTTAAATTATAAAATTAGAAAAATATTTTTAAACACAAATTTATAATATTGCGTTTGTTTTTGTAACGCAAAGATTTGTATATTAAGTCACATCACTCATACGCACATGTGTACGAAGAGTGTTGAGTTTCAGCAGAGATGATATCGTGATAAAATTTTTATTTACGAAATAAACAGTATTAAAAAAAAAACATCTTAGCGAACGCTCGCTTAAAGTCGCGTTCTCGAATTTGCAAGAAAAAAATACAAAATATTAGTATTTTTGAGATATTTTAATATTGGGGATAGACAGACAGAAAAAGGTTAATTTTAAGTATAAATTACTATTTTTACTCTTACTTAAAGAGTTGTAAATCTTTTATCTTTTTTTTTTTGCCAAAAATAAAAAGAAAATCAAACAAAAATATTATCCAAGCGACAGATAGAAGAACATTTGAATGTCAAAAGTGGTAGGAAAAGGGATCCTTGCAATACAGATTGTGACAGTAATAACTTGTATTTTACACCTGATGCTGGTGAAAGAAGAAATAATAAAGACAGAATTAATAAACTTAAACTTAACTTACTTTCAGATATTGATATTAGAGAAGATGATGTTGCTCTTCTTTTGAATGCTATTATTACTGCTATTTCTGGTCAAGTTTAGGCTTAAAAGCCACTTTCACATACACATAAGTTAGCAATGTAATATTGTGAACGGAGGTTACTAAAAATTGTATACAACGAAAGAAATTCGAATCGAAAAAGTCAAGTTAGCTGTCATAAGGTAAATCTGGGATTTGTTTGTAGACAATTGCCGAAAGTCTATAAGGTTGAATGAATGGCATGATATGTATTGATGAAAAATTAGTAACATTTTGAAAAAATCAAAACCTGGAAGATGTTGTTTAAAAAAGCGGGGTAAATGTAGGTCGATGTGCACGAATTGTTAAAGATCTTGCTGATCTTTTCTTTGGATCTGGCATGGGAATCATGGGAATTCTCAATATATAGACAATTTGATTTCGAAAGAAGTTCGTATGATACCAAATATAATTATAGACTTTCATCGAGCTAAGCAAGCAGTAGATAATAGCGATAAACTAATAAGAGAATACTTATGTGAAAAACAAATTGTTCTTTAGTTGTTTAGAATTTTTTGAATATAGTAGAAATATATGCCTTTTTATCTTCACACCATAGAAAACTGAATGCAAACGTTAAAATTCATCAAGAAGTAAGGAATGGCGTTGCAACTGAAATTGTCAACTAATATTTAATTGTGTAAGAATTCATTAAGAATGTAATAAAACGTTGTCGTTACTTTCTATATAGACCCAAAAGTCTACAGCGAACTTGGTTTCCCATTAACAAAAAATGACTTCAAGGGAATAGTGTTTGACTGAATTTTAAAACTTAATGCTATTAATTTATTAAGACAATCACATTTTTCTTCATCAATAGCCTCTGCGAATACTATTATCACTATATTTAAACTAAACTAAGCCATTTTGTATGAGGGACTTGAGACGTCGGTACTCGAAGGGCTAATATTCAGTAGATCAAAATATGTTTCAAATATGTACTGATTTGATTGTGATGAACAAAATAAATTTGGCTAAGGACACATTAAGAATTAACTTTTCTCCATAATAAATCAAATCATACTAAGAAATCTATTAAAATCGGTGATTCCAAAACAATTTCTGTGAGCTTTTACCTCTGATACCGTAAGTTTTAAGTTCATTGTTTTTTTTTTAATTTCACCCAATTTTTTTTTTTTTAATTTGGAAAATCGCAAATTTAGCGAAAGCAAAAATTATCTAAAATCGTTATTATAGAAAATTCATTAGGAGAAAGTAAGTCTCTGAAAAGACAGGTTATGTCGTTATAATTGCTCAAGCAAAAATCATTTATAATTTTTGTTTATAATTAAAAAAAGAAACATTTCAAAATGTTTTTTTCAGACCGGTCCTTACATATTTCGCCAAATAAAGGCTTGCACACATACACTCATGTATTCACATATTTTTAATACCTTTAAGTCATTTTTATTTATATTTATTAATTAATGTCATGTAAATATTAATATTCGCCCAAATATCAAGTTGTACCCCTAATGCTTGTGCCTTTAAAGCAGCTGTCGCAAATGATTTTTTTTTTCACTTCTCATAAACTTAACTTAAACTTTTATTCTTATGCAAATTACGAAGAATATGTCATTGATAATGTTTTAATAAATCGTTTCGTGAAAGTTGTTTATTTTTTTTTTTTGATTTTGGTGATGTCACATAAGGCCACTAGACTGTAACCTTCTGTTACTTTATGTCGTCATATGGGAACAGAAACTTTTCAACAACAATATTGGTGTGTTTGTGTGTGGAATCGAAACTTTTCGCATAAATGTTACGCTGAAAAATATTTTTAATTTAATGCCAATAGCTGTCACATTAAGCACTTACTTAGACAGATATAAACAATTAAAGGCACTGATATTAAATATTATTTATGAAATATTCACAAATAGCATTCACTTTTCGTACATATATAATAAATTTTATCTTGATGTTGTCATTGAAAAGTTTTTAATAGTCCACTAAACTACCAATATATTTTTGAAGATTCATATCCAAATTGCATCTTGTTTGGCGTGGTTTTTGGCTGTTAAAATGATTTTGAAAAATAAGTTTTAAATTTCGTTAGATCACCGATGATAAACTACAAATAAGATGTCGTCTAACTATTTTCTGAACGCGACGAGCATCTGAACGAAAAGAATAATAAGGTAATGACGAGTGCATATCACTCGATAAGTGTAGAATAAACTAATTAACAATTCATACAGCATAAAGAGCATTTTAAATTTTGTGTTAAGGACTCATTTCTGAATGTCACGTTGATAACATGAATTTATTTAATAAAAAAAAAAAAATAAAAAAATTATTTGAATTGATGGTTTAAAAGAAATCCGTAGAAAAATAAACAAGTGACGACATGTGTTATGGAATGACTGAAGAACAAACAAGCAGAAAAACCCAAGTTAAATAGAAACGCAAATATTTTTCTCTGTGGGATCCGCTTTCATATATTTTTTTTATTAACAGGGTGAGCAGCTAAAAGTGTAAGAGTGTTATTCTCATATTGTGAATGATGTGATTTATACATAGACACGCATCGTCATTTCAAACATGATGATGGTGGCGGTGATTGGGTTAGTAGTTGGTTTTTTTTTTTGAATTTTCCACAACACAGCAAATATGGCGTGACTAGATTCATATTAAAATTTCCAACAAATGCAAATAAACACGAGTTGAAATGCTGATGTTGATTTGTTCGTTTTTCGGCAACTACCAATATGTACACACACATTTACCACCACCAACTCTTCACATCTTATTCAACTATATCCTGTGTGCGAATGTATGTACGTAGCATGTGTGTAGCTGGAACAGTAGTTGGAGGGGTTTATATTCCGTCCATGTTATTGCTATAATGTAAATAATGATTTAGTATGTAGTTGATGTTATTGAATGATTTAAGTAAATTTTTCACTAAGAAAAAACTCAATATTTACTAAAGCTGTGTTGAATGCAAATGCTCCCAATTTAAATACATATTTCAAATGAATTATAAAACAATAGAACCATTGAAATCCAAAATAAAAGTTATTGTTTAAATCCAAAATGTTATTATTCAAAGAATCACTTAAAAAAACAAAAGTAAAATATTTAGCTTAAGTTCTTGTATGTGATACTAGATGTAAAATTCATTTTATTTCTAAACGACACACGCACACACAAGGCGAAATATTGTCAAAATATTTTCATTTTAATTTAAATCCTTTTAATGCTATTTGAAAGTTTAAGATAAATAACAATGAGACTTTTACTAAAACATGTACAACAACTAAGAAGACATCTCTAAGTATAAATATGTGTGCACCCTGCATTAAGAAGGTGTCACTTGCTGATTTTACATTAACTTTGCCGTTATTATGGCGATCGATAATGTCAACATTCTAAAACACAAAAAAAATAAATTTAGAATTTTCGTCTGTCCTGCCGTGTATCTGATGGTCTGCCTTCATGAGCTGAATTTGATCAAAAGATATTTATTGATGTATTTTAATTTTTATGAACTTTTTTCAATTTGTATTATATTTTAAATTTTTAAATTATAGGCTATAAGTTCAATGTGATAACGACAAGAATATTCAAGGAAAAATTAGTCATCCGATACTAGCTGAGTGGAATGCATTTTCGAAACCAGCTACGGTTTCATCATCAGCACTCTTTTGATCAGAACTACAGGTGTTGTATGTAAATATCAACTATTTAACTCAGTAATGTATTGAAAATTGAAATAAAGAATTATTTGTTCTAATTGATTTCATGTTATATCAAATACATATCATTGAGTTAGTACGAAATTTACCTTAAATATTCTTGTCGTTATCACATTGAACTTATAGCCTATAATTTAAAAATTTAAGATATTTATTGAAGTTTGATAAAATTGTTGATGGAGGTTTTTTGACCCAGCCTTTTTAATGCGAGACAATAAAATATATATATAATATAAAATAAAAACTGAAATTAAATTAAATATTAACGGTTAAAAATTCGTTGTCGATGCCAGGTGGTACCAATTGCACTTGCTGCAGGGTATTGCATGCATGTACTTGTATATGTGAAGTTAAATTATGAAAACAATCTATATTGTTGTGTTCTTATTGTGGGTATGGAATTTCAAGTAGTTTTCTTTTACAGCAACAACAACAAAACTTCAACTCTTTTTTTTTTTTTTTTTTTTTTACAACTACTACTAGTACTACTTACATACATACTTACTACTCACTGATTGTAAGTTCCTGGATGATGTCTGCGATTGTATGTACGTATGTGTGTAGCAACAAAAACAATGACAACAACTAAATAAAAGAAAACGAGTAAATTAAAGCCTGATGTGATGTTTAAGGACGACAACTACGAATCTGTTGTTGTTGATGATGATGATGACGTGAATGCTCACAATAATAATAATAATATTAATAACAATCTTAATGATGATGATGATGTTTCTGTTGTTATTACTGATGTAGTTGTTCTTCTTGATTTCGGATAATATTACGATGGCTATAAGTATATTAGTAGGTTTGGATGTGTGCACGTATACGCGTGTGAACGAGCGAACGAACAAACAAATGGCTGAATAAATGAATGAATAAATGAATGAATGGCATCGCGTAAATGTTTTTGATGTGTTTATAATTGCATTTTACAAGTGCTTCAATACTGTACAAATATAAACAATGATAGAAAAATATGTTACACGTTCAAGGATTTCTACAATTTTCGTTGTAAAGAAATTATCATTATGATGGTAGTAAATTTTGCTTTCAGCAATTTACTGTCGCAAATAACATAAATATACCATTTGCCAATACAGATGCAATCAAGACATTTTCTTGTCAATTACATAAAAACATCATCAACAGCATTAACAAATTACATACTTGCGTTTCTATTGAACTAAAGTCAACAATATATCTATTGCTCCAATACGGACAATTGAAGGCAATTAGTAAGTATGTACATAAGTGTTTTATTTCAATACATTTTTTTTATTTGTTCTCTACTTTTTGTGTCCTGACATTTATTTTATTGATACGATAAAGGATTACTTTCATTTGACTTGATATAATATTTTATCGTAGTGAATGTAAATATTTGAGTGAATAGAAAAATTTGATGAATTATGTTGGATTGCAAATGTTTAAAGGTAATTGTGTTGTTTAAATGTAAAATATTTTTAATTTGCTGGTTAAATATGGTATCAGCTTTGAGTTTGATGGAATGGAAGACATCATAAGAGTTGGTTGTACAGCGGGCTATAGTCTATAAACTTGATTAAAAACCGCCAAATACAGACAACAGAACCAATATTGAATGTTGTTTGCGATGTTACAACTCGATCTGAAAAGTGTATATTAGGATTCTTAAATTCGTTTAAGATTTTAAAGAAATTCTGACAAAATACGTCGATACTAATATTAATGCGGTTAAAGTGGGTACATTTTTAATTACTAGATTAGACCCATATATAAATTAATTGTACGTCATTTTGTAGTGTCGTCCATCGTGGATTTTACATATTTCTAGTATCCTACATTTTGCTTCCTTTTGACACCAACATCGTTTCAAAAGCTAAAAAAGGGATTTTTCCTTGTAATTTTGAGAAGAAAAAACGATTTGTCAATTTTTCTCAGCAATAATTTTAGAGACTACGACTTATATTCTAGTGTCTGTAACATGTCTAAAAATTAATTAGAAGCTTTTATAATACGACATTATAAAAAATATTTTTGCCTATAACTTTGCCGATTAGTAATCGATTTAAAAATATCACTAGAGGCATATCGTGCCTAAATAATAACAAACGTCTCTATAAATTAATCTAGGACTGAAAAATTTTGATTTATGTAGTAAAAATGTGAGGCATTCGAAAAAATAAAAAGCGATTTCAATAGCGATTTATTTGTGAATATTTGAAAAATATTAATACCACAAACAGATCTGAGTAATATGTGGGGGCTTTTATAAGAAACTAAAACCGGATTGGCAAAGCTACATATATATACTCTTGCGTACCACAGGTGAAGGGTATAACAAAACACTCGGTACTCGTAAAAGTATTTTTTTTTTGAGGAAGAGTTTATTTTTTCTACTACAAAAATTTGATAAGTGAAAAAGACACACATAATTTTATGGGTGCCCCGATGCACTAATTAGTAGTGTGCGATCCCTGCCAGAGACTCTGGTCTTTTATACTATAATTTTGATTGAAAACAATTGAAAAATGTCTTCATTCTAGACTAACTTAAGGTTAGAATAGCCAGTCTATCACTTTTGAAATAAAAGTCTTAAAAGTTATTTTTTATTTTCTCTCAAACTTATTTTATTTCCCAGCACTAGTTCATGCAAAATCTATTCAACAATCAATTCATTTAAACAAGCATTATTAATTCATGACACAGGGGCTTCTTTTCATCCGATATGCATGCGTTCTATGCACTATGCATTAGAATGAAATGAATTTTAATAATAATATTCATATAAACACGTATTAAAATCATGCATGTTTCACCTAAATTGAATCACCACTTCAGCATGGTTTGAACTAATTAATTCACTATTACTTTTGGATGTCTCTTTTGCTGGGTTGTTTAGCAATTTAGTTACTTTCGCCAAAACTAGATTAAATTAAATTTAATTTTAAAATTTAAATTAAATTTTTAAATTAAATTTTTGCTGAAAGCCTAAGCAGAAGAAAGTTTTCTTTAATTGCACTAAAGTCGATAAAAGGCACGAAGTGTATAGACGTTTAATTCAATGCAATTATGTTTGAGTTTAAATTCCATTTAAATTCGTATTATCTAATTTATGAAAATTGTTGTTAAATTAATTCTAATTTTAAATTTATGCTTTTAATGTTGACGAATTGGAACATGTCAAGTGTGCGTGTTAAGCTGCTGTATTACGAACGTATACATTTACGTTTGTATACAAGACACATATCGTGAGCTTAAATGGAAATATTTAATGTAATACGATACTCATTGCATTTATTAGCATATTATGAATTTTATTTTTTAGTATCATTGTGTTATAAAAACACAAGCGTCCTATGACCAAATGACATGACGAATATGCCTGAACATAAAACATTTCTTAAAAATGCTTTAAGAATAATACAGTTAACGGATGAAGCTAAATATCAAAAGCAGGAAACGATTTAAAACTATTGGTTTTAAATATATTTTTGCTTTTGTTGTAATATTTTGACAAATATTTGACTAAGTAGACTTAAACTATAAAATATATTTCATTCCACCTTTTCAAATGAAAGCCTTTTTAAGTAAAAATAGTTGAAATTTTAATAAATTTCAATATTAATCTTTTGTCATAACTTTTCACTTTTTTAGACGAGAAAAATCTTATAAATTTAAACGAATATTTACTTAAAATATAATTTACGCTTATTGGAGAAAATATTTTCCAAATTTTAACGTTTCTTAAGTGATTTTGCGTTTAGCTCAACGATATGAAAAATACTATGAATATATGTTTGCGTACATACATACATATGTCAGTCCATATTTATTATTTAATTCAGGGAAATATAAAAATACTCGATTAAGTGATGCAGTGAATGCGGAAAATTTCCAATTTAGTTGTCTGTGTTGCGGCAACTGCTGTTTATAGTCAACCGTCTGCCAAGGTAATATCAGTATAAATTTAAAATTACTTAGCGAAAAAAGAAAGCATTACATGTTACATTTCATTTTCGACGATGATTTCTTTTAATTGTTTTCACTACAAAACATTCATTTACGAGTTTAACACATGTTTGAAAAAACTTGATGTATTTTGCATGGAAGCAATAAAGAAAGAATTACATTTTAGGGATGAAGTAACCACAGTCATCACTTCTACAAATCTTTTGCAAATATTTCTTTTTATGCAGAGATGCCTAAGTTTATGTTTGCAAGTATGTGAGTGAGTGAGTACTTTCACGGTATGCCAAACAGTCACTTATGTTACTAGTATATTTTATTTTAGTCTTCTTGTAAGTATATTAAAGACATACACTTACTTGTACACATTGGAATATGTTTGTATGTACATGTATTTGTATCATATGTTCTTTGATATGTGCATTTATATACAGTCAGCATAGAGAGAAATCATAGAGTTTTATTCTGTCTGTCAGTCAGTCGGTAGGTTCTTTTTTATGCGAAACTTTTCAACATACTCAAGACATACTCGAAACATAACTCTTCTTTTTGCAACAACACATAAGTACACATACTAACACAACAACTACATGTATACTTGCACCGTGCCGGATATAAAGTTTATTTAATATAATGTGACAAGTGTTTCACTATTTTCTCTTCTGCACCGATCTTCGTGTTGAGTTTCTTCTTCTGCATATTTACCCAGTTTACGCTCACATTATGCAAACGATTTTGAAAAAAAAACCTTGGAAAGGAATTTCCTTGTATGTGTGCAGAACTTAGTATTTAAGAAGTTATAAGCGTTTAAAGTTGTTACTAACATCTAAGAAAATCACTTCAAAATGTAACAAAACAAAATATAAACAAAGTAATGCGTACAATTTAAAAGTAATTTGAAAAAAATCGTTTTATAATTTTTGCTATTAGATTACAATTTGCGCAGGTAGGAAAATTTTTATTCTATTCCCAAAAGGAAATGTATAAGTCAAACTAACATTTATCGGGTTTCTAATTGAAATAAATATCACATATAAAAGGTATTCTGAAGAGTAACCTAGCAAAAACTATAACTACCAAACAAGCATTCCATGTGCTAAAATACAGTCCTTCATCACTTGGATTTAAATATCTTAAGCAGTGTTGCCGGTGAGAGATTTGTAAATTACGGATGACCCTCTCCTAAGCAACACATCTGAGGAAAATCTATACATGTAAAAGATTTGTTTTTTTGTATACTTTGAATATAAGTAAGATTTTTATTTAAAGAAAAGAAGAAAAAAAAACATTGAGTTCATATTATTGGTCTTGAAATTTCGTATAAAAAATAATTCAGAAATCAATAAGTACATAAATGTGAAGATGCGTATTGAATTTTTTTGTGTTTGTGTGTGGGTAAAATATTATTATACTTTTCTTTGTAAAAAAAAAATTAGGCAACTTTTTTATCTAGTCTGTATTTGAAATTTATGAAAATGCTAAATAATCTTTAAGCGGAGGCATTTTAAAAATATTAAATTAAAATAAATTGAACGATTTTTTGTGAAGCTGAAAACATTTATTTCCTAAGTAGTTTTTTTGGCATAAAAACTTTTGGTTCTTAAAATGTATTTAGCTTAATTTCATCAAAATCCTAAAGTTCATGTTGTCGCCACTCATTGTCAAGTTCTTGAAAAACCATATTAAAAGAAGAAACTTTTTCGAGAAAAATAATAGTGCGATTGGATTGACTGTATCTCACAAATCTTTAAATGGTTACAATATTTCAGAAAAGCTATAAAAATGTTAGCAGAACACCATGTGGTAGAACTAGTGACATTATGAACATTTGTTTCCATGTGCATAGTTGGTAGCACAATTTTCAAAACGGCGGAACTTTTATTTTTTTTTTTCTAGTGGAATTCAGTTTGGAATCTGAATACATATGTTTTCTGATAAACCGAAATTAGTTATTATTATTTAATTACTCGTGAAAAGCCTGCTATTTTAAATATTGTTAACAAATCACATTCAACGTTTACCCTCCGACAACACGAGCGACTGCTTATGTCTTAATATAGTCAACAATGTCGGTAGAATGACGGCATTAAACTGCTAATGTTTAAGCTGATATCTTTAGCCGGTGAACAGGTGAATACATTAAAACATTAAGTTCAAAATTTCGCTGAAGACAATTGTTCTGTTATTGAAAATTTTACAAAAAATATTTGTAAATAAATTTCTCTAAAGCAACTAAATTAACTCTGATCTTTTGCCCTATATATATATATATAAAATAATAATTTGAATTTTCCTATAATTACAATATTGTTTCTCCTTGTTTTTCTGCGGCGTTCTCTTATACATTAGTGTTGTTGTTACATATTGGTATTTTGCAATTGAATTTGACAGCTTGTGTTAAAAGATTATTGCTCAGCAATGTGCTTTAACATTTAGTGCTAAATATGTGTTCTAATACATATTCATGCAGTCAACATGTTAAAATCTCGTGTTGGCTATAGAATTTGACAATTGTTGTGGCAAGAATTGCCAAACATATTGCTCGTGTGGTTGGGGGGTGAACAGTGGGGCATTAAATATAAACAAATAAAATGCCTTTTTCCTTGCTGTTTTGTTCTGTTTTGAGTACAACACAAAACACACTGAAAAGTACATGGTATTAAAAAAAAAGGTTTAAAATCTTTTTACCGCGAGAGAAGAATATATGTGTTCATATTGGGTGTTGAAAAACGAGAATAAATTAAGAATCAAGAGTAACAAAAAAATTTTAAATACACTTGAAACTACTTACACATGGGCTACACAAAGAAATCAAGGTTACACGTGATACACATAAAACGAAAACGCTTATATAAACCCATTATTTTAACACGGCGATGTCATTGGAATCACTCAATTATGTACTTACCACCATAGCTTACGAGTACATAGGTACTCGAATATGTACCTACTTTTGTACAAATAAATAAGTTCTTGATTTTAATCACCTAAATAACCGATTAACATTATTGACTGCCACTGCAAATTTACTGCTGAAATGTGAAAAAAACTTAAAGTAAATTGTTTTTGTTATTGTTATTATTTGCCGGGTATTAACACAAATTTGTTTTTTTTTATTTTTATTTTTCATTAAATAAATTTGCATATAATTTGCTAGTTATTAATTTGTACAATTCCTGAAACATTTAAGTTATTTGTTCCATACAATGTTTTTTTTTGTGTGAATGAAACCCTGTGCTACAGTGGGTGTTAAAGGAACATATATATATATGGACATACATATGCATATACAATCTTATTGCACCCTAATGCATGTATGTGTGTATATGGAATTGTATTAATATTTTTAGCATGAACTTCTATTTTGTTTAAAACTTTTTTCTTTATCATTTGATGTTTAATTCAGTACATGTGTACAAGTGGGTTTGTAGATATGAACGTTCGTTCATGTGCGTGTTTGTATATATGTGCATAATAAGTTTATGCCATACCACAACTAGCATAAATACTGGTGTAAAGCGCCATACATACAAGTAGTTAGTAACACTGTTATTTCTGTGGCATATGTAGAGCATGATTTAATTCAATTTCTTGGTTTTCATTTTTATTTTTGTTTTTTTTTTCTTGCCTCACCATGTCACTTCTTTATATTTTCTTTTTTTAAGTTTTCCTCAACTTTTTTTATTTTCCTTATTATAACATTTTTCGCCTACTTATAAGTTGTTACATATGCGAATGTGCACATCTATTACCAATGTATGTATGTTTGTGAATGCACATGTATGCACACATGCATGGTATTTTGTTGCTGCAATATTTGTAATGTAAATAACTTAAGAGTCATCTACTAACCAAACTACTGCTACAACATCTACTCATAAACGACAAAACTGAAGTGTGTATTTTTTTAAGTTGAAGTGTTTCTTATAATATTTTGTTTAACATTTTTCTTCTCGTGCTTTCAAATGCTGCAAAAAGTAAGATTTGATTTGTGCTGAATAAGAACTTGAAGTGTTTGTTTAATGTTAAGTTGTAGTTTCGAGCTAAATTAGAGTTTATGATTTGAATTAATTTTGTTGAATACTTTTGTTGTTCAAGTATTGAAAAAAAAAGAAAAATATTTTTTGTACATTCTTACACAAACACTCGCACGTCTATAGTATATGCCATATGTACATAATTAAGTTTGTATTAAAGGAACTTGTGTTCAAATCCCAGTACTCTACACCAAAGGTTTTCTTTTTTTTTTTGCATTTCTAGAAAATTTTATGAATTAATATTATACATACAGATATACATATGTACGTATGTCTGTTTATAAATTTGTGTATGCACGTTCAGTGTACTTTTATTGAATTAGCAAAAGAAGCCACCCATTATATTAGAGAAGTATTAAAAAAGCTCAATATTATTTCCGTTGTATTTAACAGTAATTGTTGCTAAAATAGAAGTAAACGTGTGTGGAAGTAAACAACGTACATGGGTGTATGTTCGTATGCGAGAGCATAGGAATTCGTACACCACATATTTTATTCATGAGGCTATAAAATTGCTCAATTTTCAGACTATTAAGAAAATTTACGCCTTTTCAAAGAAAGAGTAATGTTCAAAAAATGTTCACATACACAAGCACTTCAACTAAACATAATAAATACAAGAAATGAAGAAAATATAAGAAAAACAAAATTATAATAAAAAAAGTGAACCGAGAGGATCTTTTATGTGGCATATGGAAGATATACAACAACGGTGTAACAAATGCCACAAGAACCATTACAAGATTTCTTTCAGATTATATTTCTTTACCGACTTCCCATTGAATACAAAAAGAACAGAACAGAAGAAACAGAAAATGCATACAAGAGCATTCCTTAAAAAAAGAAGAAGAAAATGAATACACGAAACAGTGTATGGGAAAAAATACGAAATGAAATTATTTTAAATGTTGAAGATTTTTTCAAGAACTGCCTAGAGGTACTGTGAGTGAAAAAAAATATTGCAAGATGTTTGTTTTTGCAACTGGTACAAGTGGAACTTTTTGGCTTTTCTTGAGTTTTTTCCCTTGGTAGTCAACCTTAAAGAAGTGGTAGCAAGAACGGCAGGCAGAAGGCAGCAAAATCATTTTGACTTGTGGCATTTGGTTTAAGTGTAGTCTTACGTTTGGCAACTGTTAACTGTATGAAAAATAATACATACACACATACACCATACCATTGCATATTTTGGCTACATATGTATGTATTTGTTAACATCGGAGTGTGAATGTGATTGTAATGCTATTGGTAGCGAATAGAGGAGGTAACATTTACAATAGAATATTACTGCAATTGCAAAGGTCCATAAGTCACTCTTTAGCTGTAGATGGCATTGAGAATGTGTTTTATTTTTAAGATAATTCAACTTGAAATTTGTTATAATATTTTACCACTACTTGCTCACGCACTTACTTACACACATAAATGCTATATGTTCATTCTTAAAATCATTTTTTTTGTGGTTCATTCAGAGACCATAAACATTCTGAATAGATTTTATTAAATAAAATAACTATTATTATGTAATAGAACTACATTTGAAAAACCTTTCAGACTGAAAATTTATGGTATTTTAAAATTATATGTTAAAAGAATTAATAAGTATGCTTTTGTACATATTTTTTTTGGTTTTAGCACAGGTTTTAAGAGCTAATATGTCTGTGCGATTTTTTTCAATGTAGAACTTTAATTTTTTATGTGCTTAATGTCATAATGTATTCATGTTAATTTAAGAAAGAATTAAAAAATATTCATTCTCCTTATAATTAAGAAAATCTTATTTGGCGTGATGCACACTGATAAGAATATAGATTATGAAAGCAAATATATGTACGCTATTCCAAAAATACCATCTAAAAATATTTAGGTTGCGTATCTATAACTAAATTATTATATTCTGGATAAGAACATTCATACACACAAATGATTTTGTGTGCATACAAGCGAAGCTTTTATATTTCATCGTTGATTATTATTATCATTTAATGATTAATTTTAAGCTTTTTCGCGTTATTAATCAAATGTGTTTGAAAATTACTTTTTTGGAGTTTCCGAAATTAAATTGTTAAAACAAAATTTCGTAGCAAATATGTATGTAATATTTGAATTAACTTTGAAGTTTTTCTTTCCTGATGTAGCATTGCACATATAAAAAAAATAGACATGAGCTTCAATTGAAAAATTAATATTATTAATTAAAATTTTGTTCGATTTTGCTCCAATCTTAAAAATGATTCTATTAAAAAAAAAAAAAATTAAAAATTTTATTTAAAAAAAGCAAAATATATAAAAAATTAATCAAAAAATAATTTACTTTTAAAAATAATTTGATCTAACTTAAGCACTTCTATATTTAAACTTTTGGATTAATTTTAATAGAGTATTTCGTCGGCTTAATATGCAAACCTGCTAAATCCACTTTTTAAATAAATTGAGATTTTGATGCTGTGTGGTAGAGAAATTTACGCCTCGTCGACCAGCATGCAGTTTTTCTTTAATTTAAGTCTTGAGGAGTGTAAAAAGGTTTGATAAGTAAAACTGCTAAGTTCTCTCGCAGAAAAATTTTTGTAAGAAAAACTGCTAAGTCCAGTACGTATTTGGTTCAGTGTTTATTACTAATTCCAATTTGTCGTATTTTTGTTGCATTTTATTTTCGTAGTTTGTAGTCAATCATGAAGAATACCATAAAATAAACCATCTTTATTTTTGATTTCCCTCTCAAGCTACAAATCTATATATATAAAAGTGAAACTCTGTGTGTGTGTGTGTGTGTGTGTGTGTGTGTGTGTGTGTTAGCTATAGACTCTGAAACTGCAAAACCGATCGGGCTCAAACTTTGGTAAGTTGTTGTACACATACCGGGGAGTGTTTATGGATGAAAAAAAGTGGGCGGGGCCACGCCCATAAAAAATTAGTTATCAGTTTTAGCTACTTGCACTTGACCGATTTTTCTGAAACTTTGCACACATATCGAGCTGTCATGACTAAATAATTTCGTGATAAGAAAAGTGGGCGGGGCCACGCCCCTAAAAAAGTTTTAATTTTGAGGTACTTGCACTGGACCGATTTTTATGAAACTTTGCACACATATTAAGCTGTCGTGACTTTATAATTTTGTGATAAAAAAAGTGGGCGGGGCCACGCCCATAAAAAAAGGCTATAATTTTGAGGTACTTGCACCAGACTGATTTTTCTAAAACTTTGCACACATATTGAGCTGTCATGACAAAATAATTTCGTGATTAGAAAAGTGGGCAGTGCCACGCCCATAAAAAAAAGGTATTATTTTGAAGTACTTGCACAGGACCGATAATTCTGAAACTTTGCACACATATTGAGCTGTTATGACTTTACAATTTCGTGATAACAAAAGTGGGCAGGGCCACGCCCATAAAAACAATTTTAATTTTGAGGTACTTGCACTGGTCCGATTTTTCTGAAACTTTGCACACATATTGAGCTGTTATGACTTTACAATTTCGTGACTAGAAAAGTGGGCAATGCCACGCCCATAAAAAAATTATAATTTTTAGGTTTTTTCACTTGATATTCAATTAAAATTCAGAATGCATTTCGATTCATTAAGGGGCGTATCAACGCGCGCCGGGTTTGGCTAGTATGAAATATAAGAAGTTGTTTGTCCCTCCCGTAAAATTTGCTGAAAGGGAGTTAGCAGATTTGCATATTAAGCCGAAGAGTTATTATTTACTTGAAATGAAATTATCCGACAAGAAAGTGTACTAATTTTTTACATATTTATTTATTTTGATCATACATAAGTATGTACAAACATTTTTATTTACATTTCGACTATTAGTACTAAGAAGTGGAAATTGGTGGTGTAATCAAACGGTGGATTTCCAAATATAATGGATGATGTGCACAACATTAACACAAGGAAATTATTACGTAAATAGAATTGATAAGAAGATGGGAGGAAATTTACAAATCGGCTTACCTATTACAAAAAAATATTGATTTTGGACACATCTTCTCAAACACTTTCATTCTTTATATAAAAAACAAATTATATTTTTATATGGCTACACACGTATTTAGCTCATCTTTCTCCTGCAGATTGGTCACATTTTTTGTTTGTTATTTAGCTCCTTTTGTAAAAGGTTAGTTAGCATTATTGCCTTAAATTTTTTTTTAGATAGTACTGACAACTGACACACAATTTATTGATTTTTCAAAACCTTTAAATTTCAGTTAAAATAAAAGTAATTAATTTAAAAAAAATATAATTAAAACTTTGAAAACAAATCCTATATTCATTTATTAAATAAATTTAAACAATATTTTTTTTCTATTTTTGTTTAATAACTTTATGTGAATTACGATGATTTTGTATATTAGAGATGTAAAATAAAAAAGAATCAAAAAGTTTTTTTTTATTGCAGAGCATTTCTTTATACCGAACACATACGAGTACTTAGGCAATCATTAGTTGCAATACGTTTTTTGTACATAGTGATTTTTTAGAAGTATAGAAACTTATTTAAAAACAAAGCACAACAAATTTAATGGATGGTCCAAAATTTTGGCTGTATTTACTCAGAAATTTTATGACATTTGAAATTTAAAAATAATTTCGTGCATATGGCCTCCGAGACTACGCCTTAGTGTCTCTTAATCATTAACGAGCTTTGTTATAAAATTTAATGTAATTACGTCAACAAAAAATAGTTCAGTAGTATTTAATTAACACGAATGAAGTAGCTAGTTTGCAAGTCTATTTTTGATTGTAATTCGATTATAAATCGTTTTGCTTAACAAAGTGATGATGTCACGTGCTGTGTGCCATGTTTAGCCATCTTGTTGGAACAAATTCTATGACGTGAGGAATAAGGGCATCGTAAATCACGTAATCGAGTTGCTGAGACAGGTATCGAAACGACAAATTAGAGTCCGATGTCATACTCGAGCCTGTCACGGGTTCGATTTTTAAAAATGCTATCCAGAAGATTAAATATAGTCGTAAATCGATCCGTAGTAAATATTGTGTATTGCGTGCGTATTGACGAAGTGCTCTATAAGTTTGCAAACAAATCATAAATTTTGGAAATAAATGTCCACGATTTTTTCTGGCAAGGCCTTTGCAGGGTTATTTTCCAAAGCATACTGAAAGAAAAGTCCCTAAAAGAAACACTCTATATAGCTATATATTGCAAAAAAAAAAAAAAAAAATGCACACATATACTCACTTATATGCATACAAATGTATAGATACTTTAAAATCTTAGTATATTTCACTTACATACGTATTTTGTATTCGCTTTAAGCATAAACATGCATAAATACATGCATAAGTATGTACGTCGATATGAACATATTTAAGAATTTTTGTACTTGCGTATGTGTGAATGCATTAGTTTGCTTGTAGTTCATACATACATGAGTTGCATGGTGATTGCCGGAAGGTAAAGATTTCTAATTACAAATTTGTTTCAGCATATAAAGGGATAATTCACGATAAAATGAGAATAAAAAAGCAGGCCCCAACTGTGTATCTTTTTTGTATCTGTGTAAAGTCATAAATGTTTGCATGACGATAGACCTTTTTAAAAAGGGATTTCTTTCAATAGAATTCTTTATGAAAGGATATTTCGTTTAAATGAATGTTAAAGCAAAAGATAACGTAAATGTTTACTTCGAGTAGCTAATTATTTTTAAAATCTAGATATGTCAATTATAATAGAAAATGAATAATGTAACACGTATGCACATAAACTTTGTAATTTGGAAAAATAAATATTTGCAACGAAAAAAAAAAATTGCTAAAACATGGTGATTATTATGTGTTCATAATATAAATAAAAAATGTCCAGCCGTAGAAGAACTATGCACCATATTTTGTTGTATAACTGCTACAACGCTCTTGACTTCTTGTCAATACGCCAAATGTCCACAAAGTTTAATTTCTATATTGGCTCAATTACCTTTCATGCATTGTTAGTACTGAGCTATTATTTTTTAATTCAGTAACAAATTAATTTATACATTTTTTTAAGTATTTAAGTAGGATTATGGCACAAAAGTCTAATGAATTTAGTGGCAGTTGGTGAGCTTGTGTAATTATATTCCTCTTAATCATGTTAAATTAATATAAAACATTCAATTAATTACTCTTGCGAACTTAAACTTAAATAAAATTAATCACCTGGTTGTTGTTAAAAGTTAAAAAAAACTATCTAAGTGTGTTGTTAACAGTGATGCCAGAACTTGATTAGCAAAAATGGCTAAAATTCTGGAAAAAAATGGCTAGAAACTAGCTAAAAATAAAAGCTTAAAAATAGCTAAATGTTTTAAATAGAAAGTTTTCAATATTTTAATAAAACAAGTAACAGTTCTATATTCGGCCGTGCCGAATCTTATATATCCTTCACAACGTGTAGTCATGCAATAACAATTGTTTGTATCACCATTCATCCCATATAAAATACGTGCATACGTACACGTTAGAATAAATGTGGCATCGAATCCCAGCTGAGCCAAAAAAATTTTATTTTATTTTATTTAATATATTATTTATATTTTTTTATTTTTTTTTATATTTTTTTTAAATTTGTTTAAAAAATTTTTTTAGAAAAATTTTTAAAAATTTTTTTGAAATTTTTTTTGAAATTTTTTTTTTTATTATTTTTTTCTTATTTTTAATATTTTTTTTTTTGTAATTTTTTTTGTTTGGTATGTTTTTTACATGTTGTTGTAATTGTGAAAAAAACGAGGTGGTCGTGGTTTTTTGCTCATATCTCAGAAAGTTATTGGGCGATTGTGCTGAATTTCAATAGCGATTCATTCCTGGATATTTCCAAGAGATTAATACCATATACAGATCTGAGGAACATATAGTTGCTTCTAAAAGTTGATTTCAACCAACACACGGACAGATGGGCAGACGGACAGACGGACAGACGGTCAGGACTCCTCTATTCATAAGCTTTCAGAAAATATATACTTTATGGGGTCGGAAATGAAAATTGTAGAAATTACAAACGGAATGACAAAGCTATATATACCCTTGTGCACCACAGGTGAAGGGTATAAAAATAAGAAAAATTTATTTTAGAGAAAAATCATAAAATTTAAGACCGTTTGTAATATACTCAATATATCTTTGACTAGTTATAAAGTACAAGAATTATTATAATGGTGTCAAAAGGACCAATTATCATCAGCATCTAGCTCGCTATTATTGTCATTGTCATCTTAACTTTCTTTAGATCCTATCAATTTAAGATAATTGTGTAGTACTTCATATCGATAACAGCATTTATCAATCCTTTTTAAGTAGTATTTAAAAAAAATAATATTTAGAAAAAATAAAATATTGGTCTTTCGAAATAAACAAAACTCTCTTCAATCTTTATAAGTCGATTTTGAAGGTGCCATTCATGACATACAACTTCCGTAACAATAAATGTGTTTTTTTTGTAAAGAAATCATATCACTCTTATTGAAAACCCTTTTACATAGCTAATGTATCCTCCTGCTGTTGTAGCTTAAAATTCACTGGAATTAAAGGTAAACACTTGGTCTTGATAATATGTATATCCGGTACCATTTATGTGTTTCAGAGTGAACAGGGGCTCAATTCTCGTTCTGTGAAACTATAAAATGAAAAGTTTTTGTGCGTAATATCATATGGTGCCACCATACCCTTTGCTATACAAAAACTTTTTCATTTCATAGTTTCACAGAACGAGAATTGAGCCCCAGTTAAATTATATAATTTTGCATTAATTTCACATTTACAATATTTACAAAAACTTTCTAACTTCTGTAATCCATTCTTTTAGTTTTGTGTGGGATAGCCATTCCTTCATAAACTTCTGGGAAAATTTTGTTTATATTTCTTAAATTTCTTTTTTTATTTATTTTATTAAATACACATGCTTGGTTGATTTTTTTACTGATTGATTGTTTGTTTGTTTATGTAATATTTTAAAGAAATTCCCATCGATGCAATCTTTAGTAGTTAAAAAAACATTGTTTTATAGAAGTGTTTTTCACTGTTTAGGAAACGAAACAACAACAACAACACTTAAAAGCTAAAAACAAAACATGGCTAAAAAAGGCAAAAAAATGTCTAGAACGGCCAAAAAATGGCTTATAGCTAAAAGCAGATTTTCCTAGCTAAGCGTGTTCAAAAATAGCTAAATCTAGCCATAAAATAGCTAAATTGGCAACATTGGGTGTTAAATATGTTTTTCTATGTGGCTCTTATTATTTTTAGAATTAAAAATAAATCTGAACTATTGATTTATAGTTGTCGTAAGTTTTATCTACGAAAACAGAGACATAAAATTTTTGTTAAATGTTTCTTTTATTAATCGAACACTGATAGATGATTTTTTTAGAGTTCATACAAAACTGTCCTTTAATTACTTTGTCTTTTACATAAACATACATGTGTATGTATGTGTATATTTTTATGTTGAGAAGTATCGTTTCCAAAGGAAAGTAATGGAGAAATATTTATTTCGTAAGTACTAGTAACGCTCAGAACATACTACTACTAGCACCTAAATCATCATGGCTTTCAATAGTTCCAACGCATTTTGTATATAACACTTCTCGTTTGAAACGTCAGTTTATACTATTTAATCATGAACATATATTCGTTAAGAGAACATTTAAAAATGATAAATTGAACTATCTTCTGGCTGGATAATTATCATTAATTATATGTAGAAAGAAAGTTTCTATCATGTTTATCAGGGAAATAAAAAACTTGATTGAAACACTTATGCTTAAATGATTTTAAATTCTATCGACTGTAGGACATAAATATGACGGTGATATGAATACTAGTCATACTTGATGCATATATTGGACGGATAAATCTTTGATAATTAAACTGAGTTTATTATCTCATATATTATCTTATTATTATATTAATTTAATTACTTCATGGATTGACTGATTTCCACCTTTAGAAATGGTATAGGCGTCCTTGAAATTACTGTTGGGATTTGTAAAAAGTATATATTTATATATTTCTTATGGCTGCAAGGTTTGTACTTATTGTTTAGTTCTTTTGCATTTTCTGTGAAAACTTGTCGAAAGAACTTCAAATACTAAACGACCAATGAAACAAAAATTTTATTCAGAGCAACAGACAGAGTTTGAAAATTGTGCAAAGTGGTTTCGTTTCAAACCACTGGTCGCAATTTTAAAAATGAATAGTCACCTTATTGTTATATATGAAATTTAGTCCCAAAGATTAGAAAACGGGACCAAAGAGAACCAAAATAAACCAAAAATTATCTTAAAATATTGGTTAAATATAAGAATTAATTAATTTTACGTTATTATTTAAAATATTTTCTTTCAAAAATCATTCAAAAAAAAAGTAATGGTATTAAATTGAAATTAAAAATTGCTCTTTAATTAAGATAGTAAAAAAAATTACTCAAAAATAATTCTTAAATCTAATCTATGCGAAAAAATGTGACCTAAAGTATGACATTCAAGCAAAACAATATGAAGGTAGTATTTCTTTAGTAATACTACATTTACACCTAAGCGAAATCTAGTAGATTTGATTTAAAATCTTTATTAAGATCTAAACCGTTTATACCACTGTTTTTTGACATTTTGCAAGATTTCGTTTTCAAAACAATATACTTATTTACAAGGTGGTCTGAGAGGCTCTCTATGCTCTACTTCTCTAAAATTCAAACTCCATATAAAAAAAATGTAACCAAAAAAGTACTTGTGCAATTGGAACCACCTTATATATTATGATTGAATTTTTCTTGTGTGCAGCGTAGTAAATTTTAGTACAATTTAATAAAAACCACAGTTGCATCACGAAGTAGTACTAGATTTTAAGTAGATTTTGCCAAAATCTAGTGGCGAAGTAGATTTCATTTTGTATGGGAAATCTGGTAGATTTCGCTCAAAATCCCTTAAGTACTAGATTTTGTGTAGGTGTAAATGTAGTAAATATAAACAAAGTTCAATTTAAACATGTTCTTGGCAAAAAAACAACCCTTGAGCCTGTCAGTAAGCTGGTAATACAGAAAAGGTTTGCTTAAAAGTTTTCAAAAAAAAAAAACAAAGCACCAAAAAACATAATTTGAACTGGCTGTTATTTTTTAAGATAACGAATAATACCAGTAGAGCTATACATAAGTTTTTACAAAAAAAAAGTTATAAAATAAATCGAAATTTAAAAAAAAATTAATAAATGCCAGAGATAAAAATAGCAAGTCCCTACATGCAACGAAAAAGCACGGTTTTGATAGTCAAAATCTAATCTAATCATACTATGATTGCATTTCATGATTGTGTTTAAGACATATAATAGTTGAAAGTTATCATTATTACGTTTTATTAAAAGTATCACACAAATGAAAAAGATTGTACTAGTGTGAAATAATTTCAAAATGGACTGTATTAAAGGGTGGCTTTTCGTAATATTTTATTGCGTTTTAAGTTTCAGTGGTAACTTTTCTAATGTTTTTACTTCTTGGGGTAATTTTTCATTAAAACTTTATTACCCCACCAAACATTTTTGCAATAGTTCAATGTGTATAAAGTTTTTCATGACTTTTAAATCAATAGTTTCTTTATGCCTCCCTTAGTCCACTTTGTCATAAATGATGTGCTTCAAAACACATGCAAATTCAAGCAAAATATTAAAAACAATTAAACATATAAATAAATAAATAAATAAATAAATAAACAATCAAATAAAAAAAATAAAATAATCTCATGAAACATTGGTTTGTTTTCACCAAATATGCATGCGTTCCATACACGTGTTGGAATTGAGTAAAGTTTATTATACCGAAATATCCATTTTAGACCTCATAAAGTATATATATATATTGTAAGTCGGGGTTTCATTTTATGACGATCTTGCTATGTCCGTCTGTTGAAAGCACGATAGAAGTCGTACAGAAAAAGTTAGGGCCTCAAGATTTGCCAGAATCTTTTTTATAGACAAGGTTTGTTTGGTATTGAAAATGGGCTAAATCGGAATATTAGGAAGAGAGTTATAGCTCGTAATGCAAGAGTAGGTAAAAAAACCGTGTGCTTCCAACATCGAATAAAATTGAACCGTGTCTAAACGCATTAACGTAGAGCCATGAAACTTCGAATATATATTTCCTGAGTTGAAGATTGCTTAAATCTATGTATTAGAAGAGGAGTTATAGATCAAAATGTACGAAAATTTATATCGCACATTGTATTTTTCGGTATATTTAAAATTTGAAGCCTAATAAAACTGACAAAATTAGATGTACGATTTTAAAATTTTGCAATTTGGTCAAACGCTTTGCTGTAGCAGAAAAAAAATGAGACACGCCCACTTTTACGCCCACCTCCTATATAACGTTTTAAATTTCTCTATGAATAAAGATTTTGGAAGAATAAAGGACAATATTGAAATATCTTAGTTTTATTTATTAGCAGAAACTATATTGGCACGCCTAATTTAACGCCCACTTTCATTGAAAAACTAAATTTACGAAAACATTTACTAGCATATCGAAGTTATACAAAGAAATTGACATATATTTTAGTATAAAAAGATTATTCCATAGCGATTGCAGTAATTAACGAAATAATAAATTACATCAAGTTGGTGGTAAAAGATGCGGCACAGCCGTATATAGTGTTCTTACTTGTTTTATTAGAAGTAAGTAGTATTAAAAATAAGTAAATTTGTCGCCTTCAATGTAAAAATGTCAAGCGTTTCTTAGTTTGTGATGTGCATAATTTTTGCATTACGGTTTGTTTTTAATTAAATTTTTAAAAATATAAAAAAATTTAAATAAATAATGGACCCAAAAAAACAGTAAAAACTACCGCCATGATTTTGTGTTGTTACTTCAATGTTAAAATTTATGTCAATTTTTCGTTTTAAACTTGCAGGCATTTCTTCAGAATTCCAGGTAAACCATTTTGCCATTTTTTTTGAAAATATCAACATTTGCATACTATAGTCGAATAGGCAATTAAAAACTATGAAACTAATCTAAAAAAAATGGAAAACCAATACAATTTTATGAAGTCAAATAACTTGTTAAAAATTTTCTGCTATTAATTTGGTGTGTGAAGTTTTTTTTTTGTAAAATAGCCCAAGATAGGACCTAGTGGTCTTATGCATAGAAACGTGCATTTGCCTTTTAAAAAATTTTCGCTTGAGAATTATTTAACATCCCTTCTGCACATTCTTATAGTGAATCGGAATAAAGAGAACTTACGTTTTAATTATATGATATGTTCAACAGACTTGCGTCAAATACAAGGTAAAATATTTTATTCCACTATCTATCTTCTCGAAAGAGAACTATAGTAATACTTATAAGAGGTCAAAACATTTGCAAGTAAGAAATAAAACCTTTAGCTTTTAAACAAAAAATTTATACATTTCAACTGTATTTTATTCTTAGAAAAATATTTAAAAAAAAATTTGCAAAGAAAAATGCAAGCTGTAAGCAACCAGCAGGTTGGCTTTTAATCCATATTTCAAACATACATTCAAATTGTATATATTAGAATAAATATACACACACACACACATATAGTCTTAGGAAGCTACTGTATAAATATGTATACAAGTCTGTTTTATATGCTTACAAAAATTAAAGAGTATAATTTTGAAGTGTCTTTTGGCTTTTATATGATGTTTTTCCAGAAAAAAAATGCATTGTCAAATAACCTCAAGCATGCTTTGCAAACAAAAATTACATTCAATATACTCACATATGTAGGTGCATACATGTGTACCTTTGCATGTGAGTGTGCAACGTGCTTGCAACTAAGGAAGACATTTGAATAGAGACAAAAAAACATGTGAACATTTACGTACGTACGTAAGTTTATGTTATGGCCATGTTTTGGCAAACGGTGAAACTTTATTTAACTTTAACTGTTTTTTATTTATTCACTACGGAAAAGTCAAAGGTTTGCATTGTTTATTATGACATTTGTACAAAAAGCATGTATTTCTGAATATGAAATAATTACAAATTTGTCCCAATTCATATTTAGATGAACGTCCCAGCAAAAGATTTGTTTATTTCTGTAAAATGTCATTATTTCATGTTTTACGATATAATGAGTGGTCGCTATAAACATCATTATTTTTAAACACAAACAAGTTACCTCTTGGTAATAACCTCAGTCTATACTTCTTTACATACAAATTTTAAACAACAAAATGATGAATTTTTTATTAAAACGTATGAATTGTCTGTCTATTAAAAGAAAGAACTTGGTTGTGGAAATATCCTTTCACTGGCAGATAATCAGTAGGTCTGCTTTTCCATTCTAACTGTATTTGGTTGAATATACTAAAACAACTGCATACATAGATGATTAAGAATGGATCTGATGCCTTTTTACACATCAGGAAGAGTTCAAATCCGTCTACAGTTACAAAAAAAAAAAAAACATGTAAGAGTGCTATATTCAGCCGTGCCGAATCTGATAATACCCTTCACCATCATCCCACACCATAGCTTAATCTATATTTCATGTGATACGGCATTTTTCTTTGTTATTTTGGACGCCATCCGCGATTTTGAATTTTTAAGCATTTATCTGTGTTCTACCAGTCAAGCCAATATTGATACCAATATTGTTGGGGTTGAAGGAGTTACATTTTAAAATACCAGATTTGGCTCATATATAAATTTATTGCGCCTTGGTGCTTTATATTGCGCTAGTCAAGTCCTTTCAGATGATACCAATATTGACTCTCTCGGTTGTCTAGAGGCTTAAAAAGATTGGTTTTCGTTTGTAAATTTTTGAAATATATATTTTTCGAAAAAATTTTTGCCTATAACTTTACCGATTAGACCCTATTAAGCCAATATTTTTAACGAATATCTTTAGAGGCATTTTACAGCTAAAAATGTAGCAAAAGTACCTATAAATTATTCTGAAATATTTTAATTTTGGTGGTAAAAATATGAGACAAAACAGTCGGGTTTATTTGCCCATATCTCAGAAAGTTATAGGGCGATTGTGCTGAATTTCAATAGCAATTCATTCCCGGATATTTCCAAAAGATCGATTCCATACACAGATCTGAGGAACATATGGTTGCTTTTGAATGTCGATTTCGACCAACACACAGACAGTCGGACAGACGGACAAACGATTAGGACTTAAGTGACTGGGTTCGGAAATGAAAATTGTAGAAATTACAAACGGAATTACAAACCTATATATGTCCTTGTGCACCACAGGTGAAGGGTATAATATATAGTCTTATGCTGCAATATAAAGAAAGTTGTTTATTCAAATAGTTTGCAAACATGTAAATAATATGTTGTCATTTTGTCAGATTTGGGGAAAATTCACAAAAATGGAAGGGGTAGGACGAGGAAAAATGGTTCTTCATTAAGTTAAAAAAAAAAATCGTGACAAATTGAACAAATTAAAACAGAACTCCAATATTTTCACAGGATGACTCCTAGAGGGTAAAATGTAGGAAACACCACACACTTAATTTTTTCTCCCCGACTTTTTTTTCGAACATAATTATCCCCTATGAATACCTCTTAAGTGGGCATTCATACAAGGTTTAAAATTTTATAATATTGTAGAAAATATCACCAAAGATTCTGAGATGCTCGTCAATGAATTAAATGTATGATAAACTCCAATTAATTTTTGCCTTTAAAAATTTTTTTTTATAATTTTTATCTAGTCCGTATCTCTTTTCCCATAAAATGCTATTTTTTAACTATTAAGAAGTCTGAGTCGGGTTTTATTTTATTATGTAATTTTTACAAATAAATACTGGAACAATAAAAACGGGTGAATGGGCTTAAATCAAATTTGTAATTCGAATAGATAAAAACCAATATTAACATCTAGGATACCCTTTATTCTGGTAACCAATCTAGACAAAGTTACCTTAAATAACGCGAAGAAAAATCATGGTCACCATCACGACGATCACATTAGAATCCTTTTAACAATATTTGTTTACTTTGTTTTATTAAAACAAACAAACTATCAAATATTAATCAATATTTGTTAAGTAATTATGAATATAAATCCAATTCATAACAAATAGCAAAGAAAAACTACTAACTTCCAATTTCTTATTTGTATTATTTCTTTTATTTTAATAAATCAATTTTTTTTAAATTTCTGTATATTTTGTTCACATGTCAAACTTTTAAAATAATAACATTTTTTTTAAAACGTAGAAGAACAGCTTAAAACAAATTATTATTAAAATTATATTAAGATTGATTGCGTTATAGTCATGCCGTTGTTTAAGCTAATATTTAAATAAAATTTAATGGTTCTTTGTAATGCTTTTGCGAAAATATCATACAATTTTTGCCATCATTATTTTGTAAATCGTACTATTTTTCAAGGACATCTATGATAAAGTTTTTATGAAAAGTAAAGATTAAATGATAAAACTCAAACAAACGCTTGATAATCGTGACAAAATAAATACTGAAACAAAATAGTAACAACTATTTTTTGAACTTGCTTTAGATGACTAAATATTGTTATAGAAACTATAATATGATCGAAGTGAACATGTCGTATCAACAGTTTTTCTTTGCGTTTACGAGTTTTTAAAAACAAATCTTTATTATTCAAATAATGTCAAGTTTAATTAAAATACACACAATTACTTGTTAGAAGTTTTAGAATTTCAGAAAATTTTTCAATTTAACAACGTGCATACATACCTTCAAACATACATATAGACAGACATAGATAACTACATGAGAATGTCTGTATACTTGGATTATTTAAAATTGTTGAAAAGAAATTGACACTATGTTTTTGTTTACTTAGAACTATTTATTAAAATTATTCCATTTCATTTTCATTGTTAAAATAAATGTTTTTGAGTTTTTGTTATAAACAACTTTTGGGAAAAATATTTTTATTTTTAATAATTGTTTGTAGTTTTTATTTATTTAGCAGACAAGTAGTTTTGTTTCTTATTGTTTTGCATACAAACTGAATACATGCTTATAATTATATTTGTATATAGAGATGTACGTATAAACATACTTACGGTGTATATATTTACATACATACTTATACACTGACATAAGTATAAACAAAAATTCATAATTGTATTGTTACGACTTTAGTTAAATGTTATAAGTTTTATACAATAATTCCAGTGTTACCGAGTTGCTAAATTATGTGAGATTAAAAGAAACATATTCAAAGCATGGTTGTACCAAGGCATATGTGTTCATCAGGTAATCGCAGTTCGGAGATATTTTGTTTTGTTTAAATTTTTTTATATACGAAGTTTGATATTCGAAATAAGTACGAGAAGAGACAATTAAAGTTAAAAATATGTAATTTAAGAAAAAAATAATCAGCTGAAAAATCAAGACTAGCTGATGAATAAATATGCCTTAGGTAGCACATAATATAGTAAAACATTCATAACTTAATTTTATTACTATTGATAATTATAAGTGGTATATACATACATACATATATACCATAGTAGCGCATGCATTAAATGCTGACCCAAGTGTCTGTTAAAATGCATGTGCAACTACAATATTGTGGTGGGTTGTTATATGACACTCGTTATTGTTTTGTGTGCTTGCATTCGTACTTAATGCGAACGCATCAATTTTGATTTTTTTTTATGTAAGAATTAATTTTTAAATAAAACACTGTACGGTTTGTTATACAATATTAATGAGTAAAGAAGAAAGTCTTGTTAAGTTAACAACACTGGTCTGAGAAATAAAGTTTCATTTAAAAAAATTTGGTTTCCTTTTCCGCCTCCCTGTTCATTATTCTTTGCCATCAAT
Source organism: Phyto melanocephala (assembly GCA_941918925.1). NCBI lineage: Eukaryota > Metazoa > Arthropoda > Insecta > Diptera > Rhinophoridae > Phyto > Phyto melanocephala. The sequence goes on from OW799233.1 coordinate 184,443,384, forward strand.
TTTCCAAACTTTCCCTACGTACACCAATGTAAGAGACTTAACACATCATCATTGCATCTACTCTGCTTTGTATATGTTCATGCATGTATGTGTGTATGTATGTATGGATGTATGTATGTATAGCTGTACATGGTATATATGTATGTAAATATAAATGTATGTGTTTGTTTATATCAGTTGTTGGTTTTGCTGTTCTTGTTAAATGTTATTAAAAATGAAATAGTTAGTACACTAATTCAACGCAAATGTGTTTGTGTGTCTGTATGAGTGTGTGTGTATGAGAATATTTTTAAGCGCATATTCTTTACAAGATTGCAACAAAATTTTATTTCAGTACAATTTTGAAAAGAAAACTTTAAAATGCAATGTAAATTAATTTGTATAAAAGTTGTATCTCTTTTTTCAATGTTGTTTCAGTCAGTCAGTTTTTGTTTTGTTTTGTTTTTTCATTTGTAAGTTTAATTTTGTTTCTACTGATGTTGTTGCTATTGCTGTTGTTATTTCGTTAGACAAACAGATAGTTTTGATATATTGTTCGTTTGATTACTTGCAAAAACCACTTAAAGTTAATGAAAACAAGTCTTTGGCGTTTGCAGATAAACAATATTTATTGTACGTTTTTTCTTCTTTGTTTCTGTATCATTTTTATTACTTTTTTTTATTTTTATTTTTTATATCTTCGCATACGAATAATGTATACTTTTGCAGGAGCACGTACATACATTCATACATATGTACAATGAATATGTGCATTGTACACATCCATACATACATTAATGTACGGGTGTAAACGTGCATATGTGAATGTGTGCCGTACCTAGGAGTGCAGAAACTGGAACAAATATTGCCAACCGCCATCACACAGGAAGCAATAAACGCTACCCAGCTGAAGGAAATAAAACAAAAGATACGAGCTAACTAAAAAAACAAAAAAAAAAAACAGTTACGAAATGAGAAAGTAATAAAAACAATGATAAACACATTGAAGTGAATATTATAGATGTGTTTGTGTTATAAAAATTAATTTATTTGAGGCTCGCGATCTGCTAACATTCCATTATTTTAGGCTTCATAATTCTTTTCTAAACAAAATTAAAAAAAAATAAAAATATTCACAAAATTCATAAGCTAACTTTACAAACTAACTATTGTAGACACATACATACTTATGTATGTGTTAATTGTTAATAAAAATTATTTAAAAAAAAATAACGCTAAAACGATGTGTTACAGATTTGAAATTGTTAATTGAGAATTTCTTGTGGCTCAAGTGCTACATCTCACGTCAGTTGATCTAATGACAATTGAGAAAACAATAATTATTCTTTTAACTTTCAAAGTCTTAAAACATATTAAATTAATGGACTTTGCTTTTGTCATTTTACTCGTAGAAATCTTAAAGAGTTATTTGAAATTTCTATATCGAATGGCGTTACGCTTTTTCATTTATTTGATTTATTTATCTTTGTACAAAAAAAAAAAACAATATTTTTCATTAGATCATTACGAGTACATACATGTATATACAATATTTATTTAAGCGGCATCGTAGGACATTGAAGAGAACAAAAAATTCATGAAAATGCAAGGGATTTAATAGCACTCTCTTATTAAGAGCTTAAGCTGTAACCGATAAAGAGTTAAAGTTAAATTGTAGCAAATGCTTTGTGATTGAACAGAAAAATTAAGTTTAATTTTAAGTCCATTATTAAATCAAATAAGGAACATCTGCATACCTGGATGCATGTGTAAATATTTGAAATTGAAATACTTGATAGCCTGGACGAAGCGATATGAAAATGATTGATTTTTAAGAATAAATGATTATTGTAAATGACATCAGCTTTTAATATTGATTATATAATTCCAAAGTAAAACTGTATTATGTTTTATGGTTTTTCTTGGCATTTAGCAAGACCAGTTTTTCTTTTCTTTAAATTCAGAAAAAGACACGACCGAAGTGACGGATCGTATACATAAATATATTTTCTGAAATATTATTAATTGGCATGAATTTTTTTTATAGACAAAAATAAGTCTACAACTTAACTTGCCTTAACGTGAAAATTTCTTGTATCATTGTTTTAAAACTGCTGAATTCTTGGTTGGTAAAAGTTCTTATTTATTCAACATAAAATAAATATTGACAAAAGACAGCCACATTGAGTAAAACTTAAAAGTAGCCACAAAGAAATGCAACTGACAGCAGCTGTTTTGATACAGTGTTGCAACATGCCCTTAAAGAAAGTCAAACATTTGTAATATAATTTGTTAGTTACTGGTTGAATACAAGCCCCCATATTTCTTACCAAACATCGTTTTAGAAACAGAGCGTTTGTTGAATGAAAAAACTGTCTATGGTGAAACTTCAGTAGACTACCCCGTATGAAATCAAGGCTCTCCTGCAATTTATTTACTTTGTGGCTGAAAGATGAAAGATGCTAAACGTAAGCAAAACACAAAACGCAAAACTTTTAATGCTTCCTTATAGACAAAAAATAAAAATAAAAAAACTTAACGAAACTAAACTTAACTAAACTAAATAAACTATAAAAACAACTGCTTTGAAACTAGATTCATACAACAACTTTAACGAAACTTAAGTGTGTGTAGCTGGTTTGTAAATGTGTTGGTGTTTGTTATATTTACTTTCAAATTCAAAGTCTTTTAAAGTACATTATGAAAAAAAAAAAAATACAAAAACGAATGAATTGGAGTTTTCTGCATACAACGAACACAAATATATATGCATAGTTAGTATATCGGTTGCTTCTATTCTGTTGCCTTTCAAAACAAAAAAGTAGTGCCAGCGCCATTAGACAGAAATACATTAAGGCAGGCTCACGGGTGTACAGACGGACATTTATAAATTGTAAACTTTAACAGGAGAAGTTAAGTTAAATTCACTAAATGGCTTTTTATAAACTCGCGCAGTTTTTTCTTTTTCTGGTTTTTCATTTTGGTTTTTTGTGCTTGTGAAAGGGTGAGTGGGTTTAATGTTTCAGGCAGAGACTAAGAATCTTTCACAAATGTTATACGTATAACAATGTAACCAAGAAATTTATTTCTTAGAACAGACCGCCTATATGTCATAAATAATGTGAAAACAAGACATTAAAATAATTATTAACAGAAAAAATAACGAACGTTTTTCTTAAGCGAAGCTGACTCAGCTTAAGGCCAGTTTAGACTATAATACAAGTCGTACGACTTCAATTAGATTTTGTAGAAGCAAAATGTGATGAAGTTCTCTCCGTACTCAAGAAAATGAGATCAAAATTATAATGTTAGTTTTTCTTTGCGTTTACACTATTAGTGTGAAGTAGAATCAAAAATATACAAACTAAGAATCTAATTAACACAAAAAATTATAATCGCAATTACAAAAAATATCTTCTTTAAAATTAAATAAAACGTTTTTCGTTTCTTGCAAAGATAAAATATTAGTTTTATTCTTTTTCTTTTGTTTCTGAATGTGATTAATTAATAAAACAACTTATGGTGTTTGTAGTTCTGCAAAAACTACAGAAACAACGAACCATTTTCTTCTGCGCTGTGTAACAAAATCAAAAAATATACATGCTGTTTTTGTAATAGTTTTAGAAATACTAGCACACCCTTAATGTGTTTGCCAATGAATACATTAAAATACACCTCTGATCTAATGAAATGCGCCATTTTTTAAAACGATTTAAAAAATGAAAAAATACGGTCCACTTGTCAAATTTTTATCCGTATTTTCTCCCATGTTTTCTACTGCTGATTACAAATTTGCTTTTACACTATTCTACTTTGTTCATTCTACACGAATTTTTGACATGTCGTACGACTTGTATTATAGTCTAAACTGGCCTTTATAAACAATCTGTTTTACACAAAAATACTTACACATACACATTGATAGCAGAGGTGGTATGCGTTTTAGCAGATAACAACAATTTTTATGTTACATGCCAAAGGTGCCAAATTAGTTTTGCAGAATATGTTTGTTGCTATCTAAAATCATTTTAAATTGCATTATAGATATTTAAGTGTTAGAAATTAGATACATCAATTACTTACGAAATCGTTGGTCACAGGTAGGAAGGACCTAACTCAAATATATATAACGTTACAGGGGAAGGTAAAGCGTGATAGAAACTACATCATTATTATTATGCTTTTTAAATAAAGTTTTGGCTTATTTACTTCTGAGCACAATTTTTGTTGTATTATCTTGGGACCGTTGATCAGAATTTTAAACAAAATGTTTAGCATATTTAAAAAGTTAACATTCAAAACAAATTATAATTTTGTTTATTTCGGGAAAAAGCAAATACTAAAAAAAAAGGTTTTTGATTTTGCGAAAACTTTTCAGTTCCCATCCCCTGTTTGAATCCGAAAAAAATCTTTTTATGGAAACTGCCAACAACAATCGTATAATTCTGTAGATTCTGCTAATACAAAAAGAGTACGAATAGTAGAAACTAAAGCGATTGTGAATGAAGTAATTGTGCTATAATTATTATCAATATTGTTAATTCGAGATCTTTATCTGTGTATAGAAAAGTGTGTGTGTGTGTACGCACAAACACTTTACGGTGTGTTAGTTAGATGTTGCCGTCGCACTTTTCTTATTTTCACATCTCAAAATTTGTAACTTATGGTGGAATATAAATCGTTGCCATCTTTTTGATGTTTATTGTTTAAATGCTGTTATTTGCAGCTACTGAAACAAATCATTTGTCTTTTTTATAATGACCACTGTTTGTTACCAAACATGGCCAAGAAAGAAAAAAAGAAAGAAATAAGAAATAAAACAAGTAAAAGGGAAAATTATTAAGAATTATTAACTACTGAAAACACATGTAAGTTGAATTTCTTGCACGAAATTGCCAACATTCTCTACATTCTATGAGTCATTGAATATATTTCCTATTGTCAAACGAAAAAAAAAAAAATAATAATAAATCATTGTTTTAGCTTAATTAAACAAAAGGCAAATGGCTTAAATTGTGTGCTTGTAATTTAATATTTCATAACAATCTCATTAAAATAATGATCGCATTAGACAAGAATAAAAGTATTAATGTCTTCATTAAGTATTACTGTATCTGCATTCAAATATCTGTAATATATAGAGAGTTTTTTTTCTTAGATGCAAAGTACTTCCAGTACACGCAACGAAAAACCATGGTTACGGCATGATCGCGATGGTCATATTATAATCGCTTTAACAATATTTGATTGTCGAAAACAAATAATGATTATTTTTATATAATTTCATCATATATTTTGTCACTATAACCAAGAATTTGTTTGCCTTGTATCGTTTAATGTTTATTTTTCCTAAAAATTTCAACATAGTTATCGTTTAAAAATAGTATGATTTAATAAAACTAATTCGACAAAAATAACATTGTATTTAAAAGCATTAAAAATAATCATTAAATAATTGGTGAGGCACGGTATGATTAGAAAGAACTCAAGCAATGATTTTTATAATAATATTTTGATTTCTACTGTTCTTCTTCTTGCTAAATAAATTTTTATTATTTTAAAAGTCAAAAAAATAACAAAAAATTTTGAATAAATTGAAGAAATTTAAAATAAACAATGTAATAATTTGCTGTAAAAAAGCAAAGATTGTCGATTTCAACTATAGTCATATAATTATATTGTGATTGCATTATGCTTCAATTGAACATAATAACGATAATAGGCAACCATTATATGTTTTAAAAATAATTATTCAATTCAATCATAGTATGTTGCCCTTATATTATCATTACCACAACTATATTTTTTCTTTGCGTGTAGGGTTAGCTCCAAAACTAACTGTCACACTAATGAAGTGTGTCAGAATTTTTTTCGATATGCTTTAGCAAATCATCGAGCAAAGGCTTCACCAAAACAAATTGTTAAAATTATGGCCATCTAAGCAGGTAATACGCAATACTATAGATCGATTCATCACAACATTTAATCTTCTGTATAGCATTCATCCAAATCGAACCCATATCGTGCACTATGACGCAAGTGTTAAATACGACTCAAATTGCTAGTATCAGCAAATTGGTAGGCTAATTAAACCAGATATTACTCATTCCATTGAATTTGTTTACTCTATTCCCCCTAAAAAAATCACTTCAGATACAAAGTATATCATGTAGATACAAAGTATATGAATGCATGTTTCTAAGCATTAAAAATTAGTTACATTCCAACACTTATTATTTTATTTTTTATCTTGTTTCCTTCCTTCTCTTCACATTTGTTTGTGCTCTTTAGAATCCTCTTTGTTTACATTTCAATTACCTGCTACAAGTGTAATCTCTACTTTTCATATTTAAGTTTGTTATTTAATTCTAAAATGTTTCTAAATATGCTCGTACCTACAACCAACTAACAAGCTTTACATACACACGTAATGTATATCTGTATTGTTGAGTGTCTCTATCTATCTACATATCCATCCAGTTACAACTTACCTTCTGTCTATCAACCCAGATTTAACAATCTAGAAGTAGATTTGTGTTTATTTAACATTTTGTTCATTTTTGCACTTATTTTTGTTTAACGTAAAGTGTTTAACTTATAATTTTAATATAATTAAAGTACACTTGAATATTTGTATTGAAAATATTATGAATAGTTTCTGTGACTACATGTACATTAGATCGTTGTAAAAAAAATTTGTTTCACCTTAAACCTTTAAATATAAAATATTTCAGTTTCGATTTTTTTTTATTGCTGAAGATTGGGGTAACGATTGTGCACCTTTTTGGCTATATCTTTGGCATTTACAGTCGCATATTAAAGTGTGGTAAATCGATAAATTTCTCTCGAGATAACGAAGGGTTTGTTTCTACATGGGACATTGATCTCAACAAAAATAAAAATAAAAAATTAAAAAAAAATTTTATATACTTTTCCCCATACTTCATTAGAAAATATGTGATGATTTTTAGTGAGTTATAATTATTTTGTTTTAAAGTGGTACATTGAAGTTGCAAAATCTAAGAAGTAGTGGTTAGATACTAGAACGAGGAACTTGAAATGAATGTCCTGTAGGGTAAAAACTTTGTCTTCTCAAAGGAAATACATCAGTAGATGTTCTGATATAAATCCGACTGTAAATACCGATGAAAAAAAAAAAATAAATTTTGCTTTGCATTTAAGGTGATATGGTCTTATGTTCATACGACAAAATGAAGTTAAAAATTTCTCAGTAATATGCACGTTTTTAATTTTTTTAATGTTAGTAATATACGAACTTATTTTTTAAACATTTTATTACAATGTTTTTATTAGATTCTAATACAGGCTTTTAAGTTCTGAAAAAGTAAGTTTTTACCAATACTAGCCTAGTGGAATGCATTTTCGCAGCACTCTTTCAACGGTGTTTTAGTGTAAATTGTAAATATCATCTATTTAACTGAAAAGCTGTTATGAAATAGAATTCGATAGTCAAATGATATTTCCTACTATAGGTGAGTGAGAACGAAATTTACCACTAAAGTCTTTTTCTGTTGTTGTATTTCTTTCATTTTTTATTATCACTTTTTGTTATAATTTGTTGCTTTTACCCTAAGTTCGATGGCAATGTTAGCAGTTATTGTCATGATTTTTTACAATTTAAATTTAATGTCATTTATTTGTGCAAGTGACAATTAACATATTTGGCAGTAAGACTCCTGTGTGTCAATATCCGAAAACATCAATTCGGAATCGTTTCCAAAACCTTCAGATTTATCAAAGTACTACGTAGCAAATTTTTACAAAATATTGATTGTGATTGTGCCAATATTACAGTGGCTGTAAACGGAATTCTTTACAGGAACATGAAAACGGAGTTTATGTTGTCTTAACTGGACGAAATGTGTTTCCATAAAACAATCAATTTATTGCAGCAATGAGCAATTATCTGAAAAAATTCTGATGTTAACTGGGCACCGAGATCATGTGATTTAACGCTGTGCGATTTTTTTTGGGGTTTTTGTAAAATCTCTGGTTTATGCAAATTATTATACACCTACATCTCTATTTTTTATTGAAAATTTGATGAACATTTTAATGGCCTGTCATCGAACCAGAGCAGCTATTTGATGGATATTTTAATCTTTACTTAAACAGAATATGTTTTCTTTACAATTCAATCAAAAATCACGTTAATCTTAAAAATTACGTATTTTTATTTAAAAATATTTTTTTTTTACTGCGGCACACTTTATGTTTCCTTTAACATGGAATACGTTAAACCAAGACCCGAAAAATATAAAACACTAGTTCTTGGAATTATTTGCAAACTGGTTTTGTCAACTCAATTATTATACTTATTTTACTCTACCTTTATATTCATATTGCTTTTGTGAAACAAATGTACTTTGTCATCTGACAATATAGAGTGTGCTCAACATTGCACATTGCTGTTGGCAGGAATCTTTGCTGCTGGAAACAGTCAGTTGCGGTTAAATGTTTTTTAATAATTTTGAAAGACATAAAGAATTACATGTTGGATAAAATTTTCCATGACAGATGTAAAAAACATGCCATGTATTAGCTGCTTAAGGGAGCAGTTAAATATTTTCACATTTGCTAAATAGTCATTTTTAAAGCACTTCTGAGGATGCAGTTGTGTAGGTCAAAGGTATTTCAGAATATTTCTAACCTAACTACTCCGTAAATTTAAATTTTTTCCCTTTCTCTTAAGAAACAGTTTTGTCAGCAATAAATCAAACAATTCCGAGAACTTCCATCCGAAACGCATAAGCTCGATGCACTCTTGCTACTATTACATTATTACAACGGAATTGCTGGATTGATTTTGTAAAATTGAAAAAGAAAAGAAATATTTGACGTGAGAATATTCTCCTATGAAATTTCTGTAATCTACTTTTAGCTTCATAAAAATTGTGGACTTGGTCGCAATACCACTTTATGAAAAACGTAACCATAAATTACTTTTTTAGCTTACAGTGCCATGTTTATGTTTTTAAATACATAAAGGGCAAGCGAATAACAAAAACTTATATTACGTTTTTATTTTATCTGTAGTTTAACACTTCGTTAACAGACTATTCGGTGTTTTCTGCCAGGACGCTTATAGTGTCCATGTAGAATAGAAACTTAAAAAAAAAACAAAAAGAAATAAAACGATAATAACTCAAAAACATTTAAAATAAAATCTACAGTGAAAATAAAAAACAATGTAATGAAAGCATGTCCGACAGTAGCGAATCTATTAGGAGTTGTATATCCAGTTGCCAATCTGACTACAAGTATTCCCAAAAATTGTAATAAAAACTAAATGATTAATTGATTGATTCAAGTTCATTATTTAAAATATTTAATTAAAAACCGAAGACGACAATAATTATTTAGAAAATTTTCCCCAGATTTTAATATATCACTTATCTTATTTTTGCTCCACACTGTATGTATGAATTTGTAGCATTTTGCTATCAACAAAATCTTGTGAATTTGTGTGCGTGTGTGTGTGTACTTATGTTTACCTTGAGGTACCTTTGCTTCTTAACAGCAACTAAAACAAAGTTAATTTTGTTGTTTGTCGTTGTTATTGTTATTTCGTAACAAATTTAAATATGAAGTTTGGGTTTTTTGTGAGAAGTTACAAAAAAAAAAAAATTAAAATAAAATGTTTTGCCCTCTGTACGAAAACTGAAAATTAGTAGAAAAAAAATGCAAGATTTCTGAAAATAGGTTTTTGTCCATTTCAAATACAAAAAGGATATGTGTCAGTCACCTCTTAGAAATTTAAGTATAATAAGGTCTTAAAAGTTTTTCACTCAGATAATTTTATAATGAAGTTAAAAATTATTAAATAAAAAATTAAGCGAAACGAAAAAAAAACACAAACGAAGAAAAAACACATTTTTTAATTTCTTAAAAATTAAAAGAAAAATAATTATCCGTGCAGATAGAAATATGAATTATGAATTTTCTGCTAACACAAATTAGATGTCAGATGTTCTACAGAGGCCATGGTTCATAGTATTAAATTCAGGGTAAATTAGCATCTGTTAATGATTCGGTAGCCATAGATCGATGAGATATTTATTCTGCTTAACGCTTCCGGAAATCGGATAATAAAATCCTATCAGTCGATGGAATATTTATGGACTTTAACTAGTTCAGTAGGCATTTAATAAAATATCCTGGTGACAACTGAGCCTTTAAGCTTTGGCACGATCATGATGTGGAAAGATCCGTGAAGTTTTAAATTGATGTAAAATTATTAATTTATTAATTAGCGTCTTATCAAACCGGAAGTCAATGATTGATAATGGCATTTGTGACTATAATCGCTGAATAACCACCAGCAATTGAGCACGCTTTTGCAAATAGTTAAAGCATTGTAAATTATGTCTTTTGTAAACGAATGCAGTTATCGCGAAATGATAATGACTTAAAATTATTTTTTAGTTTTACGATTTCTTTTATTTAATTGACTGTCATTTCTATTAATTTTCTTTTAAAGAAAAAATGTGTATGAACTAACATGAATCGTGTATTTATCTTATGTAACCTAATATTTTATATGAGCGTGGAATAACCATTCATCTTATTTTATATAAATACTCTATCTTTTTTTACCTGACTCTTTTACACGAATTCACGAGGAACATTTTGTATATATCTCGCATGAAAAACGATTTAGATGTTTTTGGTCTTTATTCTCGGAATGTGTAAACAAATATTTAAAAGCGTTTCTTAGTGCTTATCCTTAAAACATTTTCTAATAATACGAACTTAATTTTTAGGCTGTGACGTGATAAAATTTGTTATGTGTCTACATTACATTGAATATGTGTACGTGTTTAAGTGTTAATATATTTCAAACATTTTCGAGGACTTTTAAACGTTGCTGATTACTGTTTGTTGTAAAATTAAACTAAACCAGGAAAAAATATAATAAAAAAAAAACATTTTGTATACAGTTGGCCAATTGAAATTGTTTTGTATATACAAAAGAGCGGCACAAGCATAAGAAAAATAGCTTACAAGCAATCTTATTAGATTTAATATAGTGTGTGTAAATTGCTCTCTCATTATTAAATACATACTGTATTTTGCTTTACGATCAAAATATTGAAAACTAGAACAACATTGATATAAAATAAAGTGGAATCAGAACAAAAATGAAGTAAAACTTCCAAATCATGCTTAAATGGTTTGATAGTAGACCTAGAACAAAAAAAACTTACATAAAGACTTTTATTTTAATGTTCTGTAATGAGATGAGTTCACATGTACTGAAAAGATCGCTTACAAGAAATTAGTTTCTCTCGAAACTGCCATAAATTAAAAAATTTTGTTTATGTATTCTTTTGTAATCAATGTTCCTTCTGTGATTTACCGTTTCTTTTCTTCAGTGTCGCATCTTGTTATAATATTTGACTTTGTTTGAAAACACAACCACTAACAAAGCGGTAGATAACAAGTAACAGTGCTATATTCGAATCTTATATACCCTTCACAACGTGTAGTCATGCAATAACAATTGTTTGTATCACCATTCATCTCATATGAAATAAAAAACATACACATACAAAACATCACATTGCAAAATTATAAATTGATGTTTATGTATGTTTCTAAAAAAAAAATTACAAAAAAATATATAAAAATATATATATATTAAAAACAAAACAAAAATTGCAAAAAAAAATTTTTTTTTAAAAATATAAAAAAATAATAAAAATATAAGTAATATATAAAATAAAAAGAAAATATTTTTTGGCTCAGCTGGGATTCGATGCTACGTTTACCCTAAACAGTATATATGTATGTTGTTGTTGTAATTGTGAAAAAAAACGAGGTGGTCGTGGTTTTTTGCTCATATCTCAGAAAATTATAGGGTGATTGTGCTGAATTTCAATAGGGATTTATTCTCGGATATTTCCAAAAGATTGATACCATACACAGATCTGAGGAACATATAATTGCTTCTAAAAGTTGATTTCAACCAGACAGGCGGACAGACTCCTCCGTTCATAAGCTTTCAGAAAATATATACTTTATGGGGCATGACAAAGCTTGTGCACCACAGGTGAAGGGTATAAAAACGTATAAAGTGATAATTGATTGGTTTCAGTGAGAGTCATATTTTGTTATGTTCGTTTTGTTTCCTTACATTTACACTTAAGTATAGTGATTGGAAGTAGTATGAAATAAAATACATAATATTAGGAACATTCTGCTCAGCTCTTTAGTATATACCTTCCTTTTGAAAATTTCTTTTTTATTTTTTTTTACTGAAATAATTTAATTTATTTTTGTTTTTATTTAGAAGTTGCTTGGCTATAAAAAGCTGTTTGGTAAGAAGAGGTGTTTCTTTGTAAATAATTTTACGTTTGCGACAGTGTAATGGCTCTGTTAAATGCCGTTAATGGGAAATGCTGTAAATAACTTTTATTTACCTTTTGGAGAGTTTTCCTTTTTTTTGTTTTAGTTTCAGAATTTTATTTTTATTGAAACTTATGAACACTTAAATTTTATGTAGATGCAAAAATGTATATACGAATATATGTATATCAAAAAATAAAATTAAATAAGAATAATTAAAATTAAAGGCAAGCAGGCAATTCGCATTATTTTTATTATTAGTTGACATCATTTATGTGTATGTACATCGTTGTTGTAACAAATTCAGTTATGTGGGTTTTACTATGTTTTCGGAAAACAAAAGAAGACTTTTATTTTGTAACTAAGTGAAATTACACTTGCAAGTTCCTACGATTGTTTATTTTTTAAAAATTACAATATTCTTAAACAATTTGGTAGACAGATAAAATGTATGACTAATAAAAGCTCAAAATAGAGTAATAAAAAAAATAAAAAATTGTCACATAACCGATCGCATCGGAGCAGCGACGACATGGTTAATAGCATTTTTTTCAGAATGTAATCATTAAATATAAATATTAAATAATTCAATTGTGGTCTTAATATTTATATTCCTTTAGTAGAGTTTAAAAATTAAAGCCGTCATTATTGAGTAATTTTAATACGCTTTTACTAATTTAACTTTTCGATTAAGGGTTCGATTTATTTATGCAAAACACCTTTTAAATTTGTTTTGTTGTTTTTTGTGAATATTAATTTAAAGTAAGATGAAATGGTTTACCGTCTCTAACATGAATTTCTACTTTAGATTACTTAAGGAGTGTATGTTTGCAATTAGATATTTATGTATATAAGTCTGTGCTTTTATACTTTCTGTGTTTTTGATTTTTTTGTTTTTCCCCCTTTGGTTCTCTTAATTCTTTTGTATTGAATGGAATGTAGAAAGTGATTTATTGATAAAGTGTCTTAGATATTTCTAAATGTGTATCTATGTGTTTGCAATGTTGTTTATTTTGTATTTTTTTAAAAACGACATAGTCTTTGTATGAGTATACTGTATACATTTTGAAGTCTAAAAACACTTTCATACAAATACGTTCATACGTACAATATATTAATCACAGCTGAAGAATTTTATAAAGCTAAATGAGGCAGAATGTGTATGTACCTCCACATAATTTTGAATACATGCCGCTTAATGACACTTTTTTCTTTACTCACATGCGGTAAACAATTACATTTCAAGACACTTGCCTAAAACGGTTATCTTGGTAAAAACTCACTTTTAAGTTTTAGTTTTAAATTTTTACGCAAGTGATAGTTCTGAGTCTTTACAGCTGTGACATAACTTTATTCCGATTATTAATAATGGAGCGTCTAACGAAAGAATAACGCATTTGAAAGTTATGTTGAGACTGCTCGCAAACTTTTAAGAATTTACAGTAGAGAAAGTGCACTTAATGTGTCAACCACTGAACTGTTTGCCGAAACTGGGTCAGTTATGGAAAATAAGGCTCCTGTGCGAATCCGAAAAATTGTTCTTAACAATTTCGAATTTCGCTACGTAGCAGATTTTTAAAAAAGGCCTCGACCTTCGCGCATAAAAAATTTTGCTTACGCAGGGTCCCACACCAGCAGAAGATGGAAAGCACCGTCAATTTGTTCGATAGGTAATAGAGCAACGTAACGTCAAAGTCAACATATCCATGGTTGAATTTGGCAACCATTAAAACAAAATAATGTCATCTGTCATCATGCATTGTGGTTGGATCACCTTTTACAAACACTAAGAGCCAAATAGCATAAAAAAGCAATACAACACACTTACAAATATTATTATTATTATTATTATAAATGATACTTATATAAACTTTCACATACCGAGTGGGCCAGAATTCAACGAAAACAACATCTACAAGTGGTTTTCACACATGCGTACAATTCAGCCATTCAGATGTTTACACAAATGTTGATGCTTTATCCGCATGTGTCACATTTGAGTATTATACAAAAAAAAATGCCGTGCCATAGCAAAACTTTATCACATGTGACCACTATGACGAGGATTATTTTATAAGAAAATTATCAATATGAAAAACATTATCATGAAGTCAGTGTAAAGTGTGCATGTGACTTATATTATTTCGTGTACTGTAGGCTTTTGTAAACCGACTAGCTTGTAGGTTGAGGAAGGTTGAGGAAGGTTGAGGTTTAAGGCGTAAGTCTTCCAAATTTTACCGTTTCTTCCCAATAATTTGTATTATTTACATATTGAAAGGGAACAACCATATTAAAGTTAACAGTAATGTAAAACATTTCAATTCGAAAAAATATTTTAGCTCACCTTTTACTTACAATGAATGGCCTTTGGAACATATCTTTGAAATCGTCGAGATAAAACATGGATAATATATGTATTATCAGACTGTAAAAGCCGTAGGATTGCATGATTTTACGCCAAATATGCTTTTATTTAGCAGAAATCTTAATATTAAAATTTAATGATGGCGAGATTTAACTGATTAAATTTTCGCTTGAACGTGCACTTTTAGTTTTTAAACATCGGTACTTATATAGAGAAAACTGAATAAAATTAAATTTTTTAAATTACAACCGAACCCATTTATTCGAAAATATGCCAGGTTAGCCATACGTATTTTAAAGAATATCCTTAAATATTTCATATGTATCACTATAAAATAATGAGGCTTTGGTAGACTACCTCTGTTATTGTCCTGCGTTTGGGCATATTAGACGCGAACATTTTACAGTGGGTACTATGCCGAACTTGGAATACCTGAGGAACATGAACTAGAGATGCATAAGGAATTACAATTTCCATATGGAGTGCAAAACATGCCAACTGGGCATAAGTGTATACCTGTAATGGGTTTGTGCTGTTAGTGCCCCTCCTTTTCAACCTAACCTAACTATCAAATAACGAATTAAATAACGGATTCAGAATCAATGAATAAAGATTAATTAAATAAAATAGAATTGTTTGAGTTAAAGACATATTTAAGAAAATTCTTAAAATGACTGCTAAATAGAACTGTGGACAACATTAGCCCAGGTAAAAAAAGTTTCAGCCTTCTTAGTCATTCATCGGCGTCTTTCTATATAAAGTACTTTGAGAAAATGTTTTTTATTTTTTTTTATTTTTTTTAAGTTTGTAGCCAATTATGGCCTAGAGACTTAGTTGCCGAAATTTAAATAAATCATTAAAATAAATAAATAAATACAAAAGGTCGACAGTGCATGATAATTTGTTTAATTTTGACTAAACGAGTCTTACTGCAAGTTCTAGGACAATCAAATTTAATTTAATTTTTTTTTATCGTTATTTTTTTGTCTCCTAAAATATTTTAAATGAATTATTTTTTTAAAAGGCCACAGATTGTCAATGTTTATTAGCCAATGCAGTGTAATTTCTCAAAAGTTCGTAAGATTTTAAATTTTAGTTTCGCTTTATTTTTTATTAAATATTTTATTGTTTGTTTGTTTGTTTGTTTCTCTTTAATTTTCCCACTGTAACGATATGCGATACATATCGAAGGCGGGAAATGGTTTTCTTTTCTTTAATACAACAGTTTAAAACAATGTCAATACTTTATTTACTTGTACTCAAATTAACTTATTTAATCTTATCCGTTTGTATAAACTATGTAATTTATATCTTTATTTGCCATTCTAATAATTCATTATGCTTCTTGTATTAATTTAATAAAGAAATGACAAGTAAATTTAGGGGAAACAATAAAAACAACTAAATAAGACGCAGAAAATGTGCTGTCAACAATTACGCTGTTGCAGCAAATTGTAAGAAATTGTTATTTTGGTAATTATTTTGGATTAGACGCAAAAACTTGTGCTTATTCATTGCGACGCGACATGAGATCACAGCGTGATAAACTTTGCTTGTTGACGCACTAGACAGCGATTTGTGTTTTTCATTAGTACATGTATATTATTTTCGCCTTTAATGTATGTATGTGTGTGTGTATCTTGCCATATTAGGGCAGTCAAGTTTAAATCGGACGAAACTACAGCATTATTGATAAAAATATTTAATAAATCTAAAAGAATAGGTTTTATAGGTCCGAAACTTAAAGTGAATTGTGAAAAAAATAATAAAAATAAAAAAATTGAGAAATAATGGAAAAAAGAAATCAAATAAAACTATTGGTTTAATGATTTTAATTAAAAAGATGAGTACAATTAATGTAACTAATGCCGAAAAACAATTATTTGCTTCAAAAAAGAGTGCAGATTGTTATTTGTATATAAAGTTACAACATGATTATTTCCTGACACTTTTAGTTAACGTTAAAATAATAAAAACTTGCAATCATAGTATCATGGTACAATTATAGCAGGTAGTCTCGGAAAGCCAGCTGATTATTTTTTTATTTGCTTATTTTGTGATACGAACTGTCAAATGTTGTTTATGTTTTTTTCAACACGTGTTAAATTTTTAGCTTAAAAGTAAACAAGTTTTTTTAATCAAAGTAAGAAGTGATAAATTTCAATAGAAAATCAAAGTGTTTTATAATAAATAACAATTTAGGATATACTTAAATATATAATTAGAAGAAAGACTAATTTAAAGAAAAAAAAAGTAAGAAAGTGTAGTGTATGCCAAAAAAAAAAAAAAACAAAAAAATGGAAATGGAACTTTTTTCTCTGTTCCACAAGGTGTTTTATGTTTGATGTTCATATAAATATTAAATACAAAACATATTTTGTTACAAAATTAACACACATCACAATTTTTTCTTACGAACTTTAAAAGTAAGTTTATTAAATGATAAACAAAATGAATCTATTTTCGTTTAATGGCGTTTTTTCTTGTTTGTTTTTCATTTGTCTTTTATCAACCCCTTTGCTGTTTGACAGTTATTATCACATTACAACTGTTGTTTGTTTTATTGTTCAATTGTTGTAATCTCGCGGTTACCTGTTATAAATGAACCTTGCATTGTATGTTATAACCACAATCATTAAATTCAATCATAGCGTGGTGCTCTTAAATTATGATTACCACAACAATGATTTTTTCCTATGCGTGTGTCTATTGGGAGCTACTCAAGCAGCAATTTGCGATCAGGTGTGAATCATTATTTGTGACGGAAAATGAATTCATCGCATTAACCCGAAGCGTGAGAGATTTTGTTTGAAGCCCGTCCAAACAGCTAAATTGACATCTAAGCCAAACCAAATGTCTATAACTCTCTATTAGGTTGGACGAAAAGTCCTCAGAGGGAATCTGTAGCGAATGCAACTGATACCTTTTAGCGAGTATTGTCCAGAAATGCAGCCAGATAATAGACCATAATATATCATCATAGTGACAAAGTAATTACCCAAACGATTGCTATTTGTTTCGCTTTTCTTGAATACGCTTCACTTCAGAACAGGATAACCGGAATATCAAAGTGTTTATATAAAGCTTTAATATCTTGCTGAGTTCCTATTGTATTTCCACATACATAAGTTGGAGGAATGTGTTTTTTTGTTTGTTTAGTTCAGATGTGTTTTAATTTTTTCTTTGAACGATTTTAAAATGGTACAGACCTAATGTATAGCATGTTTGTAAAAAAAAACAAATTTATAAATAAGTGCGGAATGAATATATAATAAATAAAATATTTTAAGGCAATTCCACATAACACAATCTGGCGGCGACAGTTAAATTAAGTTTTTCTACTATTTGTAATTGTTAAAGATTCTTAAAAAAAAGATGTAATATTCTCACACAAACATATCATCTCGTACATAAGCGCAGTTATGAAAGTCGAAAAGGGATAATTGTTTTTGATGATTAAATGCATGTTTGTGCTTTTCCTGCTCTTGCAAAAACATAATTAGTTTATTAAATATGATCTGCAATTTAAGACCAGGAACATTTTGCACAAGTAAGTGAATATTCTATTTATATTTATTGTTAGATTTACTGTTTTTTTTCAATTTTACAATTGAAAAGTTTCTCAAATTGACCCAAATTGCTAAAATTTTTTGTTTCTTTATTGATGTCCTTTATTCTATTTATTTTTAGTCGTTCAATAAAATCTTTTTACACAGGAAAATTAAAAAAAAACAGAAAAAAAAACAAGATGAGTCAATAGACCTTAATTCAACAATGGATATTGTTGATGATGTGTTAGTTTGTTTAAACATACACATGGATATATGTTTGTAATGATGTTTGTGCGTTTAAAATTTATAGGACTACAATAGACAACAAATGTACAACACAATAGAATATAAATACATTTATAAAACTCAATCATACATGTGTACTTGTATGCGTTCACACAAATGTACATAAATAGATTCATACAAACACACATACACACATACGGCAGTATCAATAAATAACGCTTAAAGCAGCATCCAAAACTTACGTCACTTTATTTATGTATTTGAGTTTTATTACATTTTTTCTTTCTCTCTTTGCTGGTTTTTTTTATATTATTATTTTGCTAGTGTTTACTTGTTATAATTTCGTATTGGATTTATATGTGTTTGACTTTTAGTTGTTATTTGGTAAATTTTCTTTCAACTGTAATAAATGAAAAAACGTGATATTGTTTGAAACACAGGAAAGTTCATATTTCCAGTCCGGCACAAAGAAGGGTGCTGCGAAATAAAAACGAAATGAAATACATTCATATGTTGTACATGCTTTGAACAGCAATTTTATCGTAAATACAACCAATCAATAGTGTTGCCACTGCTAGCAACATCAGCAATTGTGTTTTTGTTGAAGATGAGTTTTATTGAAATCAATAAACTAAAGAGTCCTTTTATCTTTTGTGAGTCCAGGGCAGACTTATCAACGAAATTGAAAATGCTTATCGATACGATTTCAATTCAATTGGCAACTCTGAAAGGTTCATATAAAGCAGAATTATTTAAGTAAGTATATATTTATTTATGCTTCTGTGCACGAGTGTGTGCTGTTAATGTCCATGTACACGAAAAGAAAAAACATGGTTGTGGTAATCATAATTAAAGAGCAACATGCTATGATTGAATTGTATTATAATTTTTATGTTTATTTAAATAATCATGTAGTTATCATATTATGATTGCAAATGAAATATAATATATTTGCACTTTTCGAAACACACATTTTATTTCAACAATAAGGCAAACACAAATGGTTATTTTACAATTGGCGATACCATCAGTTGACATAGTAATCAGTATAAAGGGTGAAAACCGCTGGGAAGACGCAGTATAGGCCGACCACATTGCATACCTAGAAAAGTAAGTTAAACAACTTGTTTTCCATCAACTCAATATTGTCGTAAGGAATATAATATGACCGTCGTGATCATATCGTAACCATGGTTTTTCGTTGCGTGTACGTACTACGTTTGCTATGTGTTAATAAATATAAATCAGAAATTGCAACATTTTCATTCAATATATCAACACAAGGCAAAGAAAGAAACAAAAGGAACACACATACCCATACATATGTACATACATACATACATATATTTGAGTGTTTTTATTGTTGTTTCCTTATATTCATTTTATTTGTTATTGTTTGTTTTATTTTATTGTTTTATGACTAATGGAGTAATGTTTGCGAGATATCGAAATTAGTTAGTTTTACGTGATTCGATACATTTAATCGCACATCAAGTTTCAAGTAAAATGTTGTGCAGTAAAACTTTGATCATCAAATAGAATAAAGTTCACGGCAGCCATTAAATATAAGCATTTAGTATTATCGTTACTAATATTTATGTTCATGTATATTTTATTTTTATATTTCTCTTTTTTTTATTGTTAAAATAATTGCTAATAATAAGAATAACTTTTAGTTTTGCTAATAACGTAAACGTTCTTATAGTTTTTTTTTTTTTTTTTAACAAAATATATTAATACAGAGTTTTGTTTTTCTATAAATGAGTATGTGTTTTAACGATATGCGTTTAATTTATTTATTTATGTCTAAATACATACATAAATATATGTACATTCAATTGAATTTCGTGTCAATCCTTTGCCAAAATTATAACACTTCAATAAATCACAACTGCGTAAGATTGTGATATCTAGTCATGTTACTATTTGATCAGAATGCGTAAGTTGTGACTAAATTTAAGAATTTCTACGGTTTACAATTTTTATTATTTCCCTTAATATTGAATTCACTCAACGACAGTTAGACAAATTTAATTTTTATATAGAAAATGGGATGGTAATTAAAACCTATTTTTCCGCTACACTTCAAAAATAAAATAAAACAAGTAAGAGCACTATATTCGGCTGTGCCGAATCTTTTATACCCACCACCAATTTTGTGTACATTTAAAGCACAATATTTATTATTTTGTTAATCGCTATAGAATAATATCTTTATAATAATATATGTATCACTTTCTTTGTAGAGGGTGGTTAAATTTTAAGGGCCCATGTTGAAGGTGAACTACACCTAGTCTTTAAATTTGTTTTCTGCATTTCACTTGACTTTTCTCAATCTCAAACTTACTCAATTTGATCCGTGGAAAGAGCAACGCTTTAAAGTTATTCAGGTTTTTTTTATAAAAATGGGCGTTCAAGTCAAAATGCATTTTGTGCATAACTCTTTTGATCAACATAATCGTTCAAATTCGTCCACAATCGGGAAAATTGCAAAAAATATTTAAATTTCTGCAAAACAGGTCTGTATAAAATGTTAGAAAATCTGTGAATGCCTTCTTAGTTCGTTGAATGGGCACCATTGCTGTTTTTTGCGATAGTGTGGCAGAAGAGCAGTCAACCTCGCCTCATCATAATGCCTAACAATTGAGCATCAACATTGTCATTGAAAATTTGGACCATCAGATAGAGGAGTGGCGCCAAGGATGGCGGGGGGCCATTTGGCCGATATTTTGTTAAATACATAATTGAACCATACAAATATTATAATTACAAAAAGAAATACTAATAATATTCTAAATAATTTGTATTTTATTTAAATTCAACATCGGTCCTTAAAATTTAACCACCCATTATAACTTCGATATGCTACTAAAATGCTTTTGTAAATGTAGTCTTTCAATGAAAGTGGGCATTAAAGTAGGCGTGTCAATGAATTTTCTGCTAATGAGTACAACTTAGATATTTCAATATAGTCCTTTAGTATTCCAAAATCTTTATTCATAGAGAATTTTCATGAATTTAAGAGGAAGAAAGTGAATTTAAGGTTAAATTTTAAGGGCCACAGGGTGATTTAAAATATACATTCTCTTCTATAACATTTTGCTTTTAAAAGATTTTCAAACGAAATAGGTTTTGTATAATTTTAAAATTTGTTAGCCATTAGTACATGAAAATAAATTGTTTATAATGTTTAGAGATAATTTGTTTTTACTTAGGTCAAAATTTTCCTAAATTCCCATTTTTAATAGAGCTTAATTTCAGGAAAACATAAGCATAAGTTGTTAGCATGCCATCTAGTAGTTGCTAGTAGAGTCATCTATCTTATCATCTATTTATATTTAGCTACAGTACAATAAATGGTGCAGTGCAAGATGAATAAATGCTAATATATATGACTAATATATTTTTATAAAAATTTAAAGAAAAAAGTGTGCATGGCACATCTATTTTCCGTTATAACGAAGACTTTGACCAAAAAGACATGTTTGCAAAATTTCTGAATCGTACATATAGTTTTGTCAGTTTTATTACGTTTTTAATTTGAAATATACACTGTGCGGTATAAATTTTCGTACATTTTTATCTATAACTCTTTTCCTAATTCATAGATTTAAGCGATTTTCAGGGAAAAATATTCTTTTGACTCGATACATATATATTCGAAGTTTCATGACTACGTTTATGCGTCTGGACACAATTCAAAAGTGAAAGTGGGCGTTATAGTAGGCGTGTCAAAGTTGTTTTTGCGAATGAAAACAACTTAGATGTTTCATATAGCCCTTTATTATTCCAAAATCTTTATTAATAGAGAAATTATATGAATTTTAGGTAAAACGTTATATGGGAGGTGGGCGTGGCATTTTAATTTTCTGACACAGTAATGACATTACCTAGGGAGATATACGTAGCAAATTTGATCGTCATACCTCTAGTTTTGGCCGTTTTATGAGCTTTTAAATTTCATTAACGGTAGATAACGTGAAAAGTGGGCGTTATAGTACGCGTGTCAAAGTTATTTTTGCGAATGAGTACAACTTAGGCCTTTCACTATAGCCCTTTATTATTCCAAAATCTTTATTAATAGAGAAAATATATGAATTTTATATAAAACGTTATATGGGTGGTGGGCGTAAAAGTGGGCGTGGCACCTTAAGTTTCTGGCACAAAATTGACATTGCCTAGAGAGATATACGTAGCAAATTTTATAATCATACCTCTCATTTTGGCGGTTTTATGAGCTTTTAAATTTCATTAACGGTAGATAACGTGAAAAGTGGGCGTTATAGTACGCGTGTCAAAGTTATTTTTGCGAATGAGTACAACTTAGGCGTTTCAATATAGCCCTTTATTATTCCAAAATCTTTATTAATAGAGAAAATATATGAATTTTATATAAAACGTTATATGGGAGGTGGGCGTAAAAGCGGGCGTGGCACCTTTAGTTTCTGGCACAGTAATGAAATTGCCTAGGGAGATATACGTAGCAAATTTTATAATCATACCTTTTATTTTGGCGGTTTTATGAGCTTTTAAATTTCATTAACGGTAGATGACGTGAAAAGTGGGCGTTATAGTACGCGTGTCAAAGTTATTTTTGCGAATGAGTACAACTTAGGCGTTTCAATATAGCCCTTTATTATTCCAAAATCTTTATTAATAGAGAAAATATATGAATTTTATATAAAACGTTATATGGGAGGTGGGCGTAAAAGTGGGCGTGGCACCTTCTGGCACAGTAATGACATTGCCTAGGGGGATTTACGTAGCAAATTTTATAATCATACCTCTCATTTTTGAGGTTTTATGAGCTTTTAAATTTCATTAACGGTAGATAACGTGAAAAGTGGGCGTTATAGTAGGCGTGTCAAAGTTATTTTTTCGAATGAGTACAACTTAGGTGTTTCAATATAGATCTTTGCTATTCCAAAATCTTTATTAATAGAGAAAATATATGAATTTTATATAAAACGTTATATGGGAGGTGGGCGTAAAAGTGGGCGTGGCACCTTAAGTTTCTGGCGCAGTAATGACATTGCCTAGGGGATTTACGTAGCAAATTTTATAATCATACCTCTCATTTTGGCGGTTTTATGAGCTTTTAAATTTCATTAACGGTAGATAACGTGAAAAGTGGGCGCTATAGTACGCGTGTCAAAGTTATTTTTTCGGATGAGTACAACTTAGGCGTTTCATAATAGCCCTTTATTATTCCAAAATCTTTATTAATAGAGAAAATATATGAATTTTATATAGAACGTTATATGGGAGGTGGGCGTAAAAGTGGGCGTGGCACCTTAAGTTTCTGGCGCAGTAATGACATTGCCTAGGGGGATTTACGTAGCAAATTTTATAATCATACCTCTCATTTTGGCGGTTTTATGAGCTTTTAAATTTCATTAACGGTAGATAACGTGAAAAGTGTGCGTTATAGTAGGCGTGTCAAAGTTATTTTTTCGAATGAGTACAACTTAGGTGTTTCAATATAGCCCTTTGTCATTCCAAAATCTATATTAATAGAAAAGTTATATGAATTTTAGGTAAAACGTTATATGGGAGGTGGGCGTAAAAGTGGGTGTGGTACATTGATTTTCCGTTGCAAAAAATCGTCTCACCAAAAAGCAAAGTGTGCAAAATTTCAGAGTCGTACATCCAATTTTGTTGCTTTTATGACGTTTTTGTTTTTAAATATACCGAAAAATACACTGTGCGGTATAAATTTTCGTACATTTTGAGCGATAGCTCCTCTCCTAATACATAGACTTAGATAATTTTCGGGGAAAAATATTGTTTTTATTTAGGAAATATATATTCGAAGTTTCATGAGTCTACATTAATGCGCTT